>CM042029.1:82338848-82963848 GCA_023525975.1 Smallanthus sonchifolius
TGAAATACGTGTTAAAGAAGCTATAAAGAAAGGTTTTCAAGAGATGGACGGAGGATTGCGTACGTCTTTAGCTTTTTTCAGCTTTTTTAAAGTCTACTTCAGACGGACTGTATTTTTAAATATTGTTAAGTCCATCCGAGTCAGTCAAGATCATCTACTCTAACTAATTATCTTTTGTAAGTCTACTTCAAACCGTATTTTCAAATATTAAATCATTATGTGTGGCGTCAAAATCATCTAGACTAAGTATTAATAATTATATGGTAGAAGAATATATAATAAAATGAAAAGGGTTGAAGTGGTGAACATGTAGATACGAAGATGGATATGATGGTGAAACATGGGGTCCATTTTAAGACTTAATAAGTTTCGACCGACGCTCTTTCTTAACTCTTTCCTTACTTGCATCTCTTGTTTATTTATTTATTTATTATAAACATAAATAAACAACTTTATATAAGATTCTGATCTAAATTACATAGATGGGATTTGTCTTGTTCAAATTTTATAATCAACGTAGGTGTTTACATTTCTTACCTCCAATTATATATTTAAGATTTTTTCATACCAAATAAACAATTATTGTTAGACAAATCTATATCTATCTATACTATATAATAAATAAAGGTTTTTTCATGTCACGTATCGCCTCTACATTCATTTTTATCATTTACATTTCTTACATCCAATTATATATTTAAGATTTTTTCATACCAAATAAACAATTATTGTTAGACAAATCTATATCTATCTATACTATATAATAAATAAAGGTTTTTTCATGTCACGTATCGCCTCTACATTCATTCTTATCATTTTTTTGTTTTTCTTTCTTATCAAATACATATCTATCTTTTAATAATAATATATTTTTAAATAAAATAATACTAATAAAACACATTTATTTTAAATTATCTTTTATTATAAAAAACTTTGAAATCTAATACTTTTATTTTTAATCAAATAGTAAATAAAAGTCAAATTATATTAAATAGTAATTAACATATTTTTAAAACCCAGTTATATATTAATTTTTATATATTTTTAATTTTGTTTTATATCCTTATATGTAATATATACTTTTACACCTGTAAAATATATATATAAATATTTAAAAATTTTATGTATTAATATTATTTACCCCATATGTAGTACACGAGTTCTAAGCTAGTGCACGATATAACAAAGGAAACAATCATAAAATTTAATATGGCTCTAGCCCAAGATGAAATCTAAAAATCTAACACTATGTTGGTGTCCCCGCACCACCCGTAAAGGACTTAGGTTTGGCCCTCATCCTCCGACATCTATTTATTACTTTGAGCTTTTGCTTCATGTCAGTGCTCTTAAATACTCGGTTTTTGGGTGCGGTGCGGTTGGGGGTTTAGGTTTTTGGGGTACTACCACACATATGCAGTATTGAAAATAAGAAGAAAAAAAACGAGTTAATTCTTATTTTTTATAACATTATTTATACACAAATGAAAGATAAAGAAATTCTTGATTTAATGGTGTGATTAAAAAAAATTAATAATAATGTATGCAAAAGATAGAAATGTTTAAAAATTTATATATTTTAAGTTCCAATTTACTCTTTCTCTTTAAAATTTCACCCATTCTTTTTTTATTTGTTCTCTCATTAAAATAAGTTCTCTCATGAACCTAAGACTAAACGTAATACTAGCGTGGTGGCTGAGGCGTGGTGCCACCTCACCCACCACAGGTGTGAAACACCGTTCCGAGTGGGGTCAGGGGGCATGGGGGTTTGAAGGTGGTGGTGTTCACGGCGTGGGGGCGCTTTTTGACCGTTGGGGCTGTTGGTATTACATAAATTTAAAAAAAAATAGTTTTGGAGCCATTTGGATTGCATTTATTTAAAAAAAAGTTTTTTTTTTTAAATTTACCCTATAAAATACCAACCAAAATAACTAATTTTCTACATAATATTTCTTCATTCTACTTTCTATTTTTTTATAAAAATTACTAAAATGTTTCCATGGCAATTTGTAAACAACTCAAACCACCCGAATAACCCGAACCGTCTGAACAACCCGAACCACCCTAACAACCCGATGGGGGGACGTTCCACAACCCCTGAAGGTGAACCCGTTGTTAACATTTCTAAATTGGAGTCATTGCCTGACTCATTTCTCGACTTCAAATCCTTCTACACGCGATTTTTTATCGGACTATATACAAGACTACGTAACTCCTGAAGGTGAACCCGTTGTAATGTTTTTTTTTAAATGGTATGTTATTTAATTTTATATGACGTAACCAAATAGCCGGATTTTTTTGGAAAATAAATATATGAACAATTTTGTAAAGCAAGGGGTAAAGGCGGATACCGTACGGAGGACATGGTAACCGATAAGTGGAGGGATATCTGGTTGAAGGTTTGCAAGTTTTCTGGAAACTACAAAAACAAGTTAAACAACCGTCTGATTGGTCAAAGTGACCTTGATATCTTTCAAGAAGCATTAGAAGCGTATAAAGAATATAATAATGGGCCAGTGTTTAAAATGGTTCCACTTTGGAAATTATTGAGAAAGTGCACGAAGTTTGAACAAGTCCTGTTAATGGGGCAATCATCGTCTAAACGATCAAAAAGCTCATCCGACAATGACGTTAGCCAATATAATTTGGATAGGCTCTCTTTTTTAACGAAGACGACATGGGAAATATGGTCTCCGAACCAATTTTTTAGTTTTTGATTTATATTTTGAGTTATGATTTTTTTATCTTTAATAAAGAGTTCTCTAGTTTTCTCCCTAAATATTAGTTTTCTTATAAACTTCACCCTATATATATATAGGGTTTGGCTAGAATGAAAACCCATGAAAACTCTATATAACAATTTTATTTATTTTTTTAGAAAATATGGTAGTTTTGTTACATATTTTCATCACTTTTTATAAAAAAAAATACAAAAAGCGCCGAAGGACTTTTTAAAAAAAAAAGATGTAACAATTGTAAAAAAATTAACGTTACAATGTTGTTAATTTTTTTTACAATTGTTACATCTTTTTTTTTAACATTTCTTCGGCGCTTTTTTTATTTTATTTTATAAAAAGTGACGAAAATATGTAACAAAACTACCACATTTAAAAAAAAAATTTGTTATATAGAGTTTTCATGGGTTTTCACAACTAATACGGGTTTTGTCCCTATATGTATATGGGGTTGGGTTCAAATGCAAAGGGGACTGCGAGTGGAAGCGGGTTCGAGGGCGGGTTGGGTGGAACACCGCCGCATCCTCGGCGGGTAGAGACGGGTAGAGGCTGGCGGGTTCTCTCAGCGGCTACATATACCCGCTAGAAATGGGAATTTAATCCGTTGAATCTTAGTCAATATATAGCCGTTCAATGGCTATATAGCCGTTTAAAAAAAAATTACCCCTATAAATACATACTCAATCATTTTATTCACTTCACAAAAAATACATTCTTTATAAATATAAACCACTTCTTTTGTATCCACTCAACCAAAATATGAATCGTACGTTATACTACCCACCGGAATCATCAGACGAATCGCTCGACTTCGTGTTCGACGGTGATAGTATGCAATTTGTATGTGATATTGCCGCCCAAGCTGAAGAGGAAGACACAGCTACAACATCAAGGACTTATGTACACCATGATCGTGAACATGCTCTAGAGATTCTAAAAAAAGATTATTTCGACGAAAACTCAACACACGGGGAAGCGACGTTTCGAGATAGATTTCGGATGTCGAAGAGGTTATTTTTAAAAATAGTTGGCGACGTAGAGGCTAGGTTTGAATATATTTAAGAGGGTGAAGACGCTAGGAACAAGAAGAGTTTCACGGCGCTACAAAAATGCATATCGGCGATTAAACAACTCGGAACCGGTAATCCTCCCGACGAATTCGACCACTATTTAAGTATGGCTAGGAGAACCTCAAGTGAATATCTAGAGTATTTTTGTAATGCCATAATTCAAATATATGACAAAGAGTTCTTACGCAGACTGACAAGCCACGACATTACACTTTTGTACAATGCGCATGAAGTAAAACATGGTATTCTGGGTATGGTCGGTGGCATCGATTGTACACATTTTGTTTGGCGAAATTGTCCGACAAGTTTGCGCGGACAATATGTGAGAGATGATCACCAATACCCGAAGGTCATGTTAGAAGCAGTGGCTTCAAATGATTTATGGTTTTGGCATGCGTTTTGTGGTTCACCCGACTCTAACAACAACATAAATGTTCTCCAACAATCACCACTTTTTACCAACGAGGAGCTTGGAACCACACCTAAGTGTCCATTTGTAGTTAATGGTCGATTATACAAACGTGGATACTATCTTACGGATGGCATATACCCTACTTGGTCTACGTTTGTTAAATCGTTTCCATATCCAACAATCCGTAAAGAAAAGGCATTCAACAAGATGCAAGAGTCGGCAAGAAAAGATCTCGAGAGAGCTTTCGGTTTGTTAAAAGGGAAATGCGGTATACTTCGTTGACCAAACCGGCATTTAAATTTGACGAAGATTAGGAACGATGTATATACGTACATGATATTTCACAATATGATCTTAAAGGATGACGAGAACGCAATATCACTTATCTACATACGGGATCCAACAGTCGAACTAGTTATTGACGATAACGTTCTTTCGGATTTGCACGATGTAGCTACACATATTAGTCTTCGATTTGATCTCGTGGAACATATTGCGAGAAACATCCCGGATTTGGACGAAGACGAATAGTAGATGAATTTTTATTTGTTGTTATGTATTTTTATTTATTGTCTTTTAATTTATTATGTATTTTTAATTAATTAATTAAAGTTTTGGTGGTTTATTAATTTTATTTGTTTTAATTTTTTTTTTAAATAAGAGGGTACTTGGAGGGTACCATTCCCACATAAGAGGATATTTTGAGATGGTACTTTGGCTAATTGAGGTGGCATCTTGTGATTGGTGTAATTTAAGAGGGTACTTTGGTTGGAAGGGTACCACTCCCACCGCCCTAACCACATTTTTAAGTGATAAACACAATCCAATCAATCACATAATTTGTAATTTATTTATTTTTTTAATTATCAAAATGGTACTAGAGTAAACTTGTAAATTTTATTTTAGGTATTTATATGTGTTTTAATTTAAAATTCCTTAATTATCCTATTCTCTCTCCTAACACATTTTATTTTAGGTATTTATATGTGTTTTAATTTAAAATTCCTTAATTATCATATTCTCTCTCCTAACACAAGAAAGTCAATTTATAATTTATTTATTTTGTTCACCACTTTTTCTCATTAAAACAAGAAAATCAATTCCACCACTTTTTCTCATTTAAACAAGAAAGTTAATTATCTTATGTATATAGGGAGAAAATCATTAGAAAACTCCTTTTTGGGGAGAGAACCAAGAAACTCCTCATTAATGATATTTACGTAATTTTCTTAACGACAATTTGGATCATTGACGGACCACTGGCCCACCTGGTCATCTCCACCCCCATAAGAGGAAACCCACCAAAGTTAGAAAACCCCATGCCCCAACTTGGACCCCTTTTTTTGTTACAAGTGGGACTTGAACCCATGGCCTCCGCATTTTGATGAAACCGGTGTAGTAGAAGGTATATGTTAAGATTGGGAGAAAGAAGACGCAAAAGATATTTGAGAAATCATCAAAGGGTAAAGAAAGTGTAGCAATAAAGGAAGTAAGAATGCTAATGACTTTCCAATGCCCAATTCTCACTTCAACAAATTATACTAATTGAGCGGTAAAAATCAAAGCACTTCTCAATGTTTATGGGATTCAGGAAGCGCTTGATCCAACATTGGAAGCTGATGCAAAGAAGAATATAATGGCCATCGTTTATCTTTATCAAGCCATGCGTGGAGAACTTGTCCTCCAAGTTGCTCATCATAAGAATGCTAAAGATATTTGAGAAGATTTGAAGGCTTGATTCATGGGGACTGACAGGGTTAAGGAAGCACGAATATAAACGCTTGAATTCAAGTGAAAGACTTTGATTCTCTTGATGACTTCACCGGAAAAATTAGTCAACTTGTGTCACAAGCCTACAATCTTGGATCTACAATTGACAATAAGAGAATAATTCGGAAGCTTCTAGGATTTGTACCGACAAAGTTTATTCAAATTGTTGTTGCGATTGAATAGTTTGTTGTTCTTAATATCATGTCGTTTGAAGAAGCCATTGGGAGACTAAAAGCTTATGAAGAATGCATCAAGACACAAATCAAGGAGGAAGACATGCATGATAAACTCTTGTTCACCAAAGAAAATGGAAAGGAGAAAGTCAAAGAACATAGATGTGAGTGATGTGGTCATGAGAATTCAAATCAAGCTAGAGAACAAAGGAAGTGCGGGGGAAAAATTAGAATTCATGGAGAAATAAAGATTGTAACCATTTTCAACGGAGTAAAGATCACATAATTAAGATGGTACAGGCGTAACGAACTTAGACACTTCAAACATGAATGTCCAAAATGAGAAAAGAAAGAGGTTGCAAACCTAATCCGGCACAAGGATGTTAAACCTACATTGCTGTGAAGATAAACTGGATCTCAAAGAAAGATGAAGACCTCGCTTAAACTAAGTTTAGCTTAAGTATGAGTATTAGTGTTCAAAGAAAACTTAGTAGACAAAGTGTCATTACTTTAAAGTATGTTTTAATGTCAAAAGAGTCATAATGTATTATGTAAAGGTCCAAATGTAACTAGTGTTAGTTAGTATCCGTGTTTTCAAAGGTTAAGATGTTTTGAAGCCACCGGTTTGTCAAACATAAATAGGGCATCGATGTTGAACCGTTCAATTGTAATCAAGAACTGTAAATCAAAATCACGTTTGTATTATCACTCTCTATTTCATCTTCATTTAATTTTGTATTTGATTACCAGCTATACATACATAATTCAAAATTCTTGATTTAAGTTTTGATTTTGTTTTTAAAGTTGAAGTTTATATAGGTTGCAAAGTCAGCAACAAAAGTGGCGACAAATTATAGTGCATTATAATATTCAGTCACATATGGAAACTTATAGTTTTTCATAGCTGACAACTTTTGAAAAGTAGTAGTAACATGGTGAATTGAATAGCATAAAACTTGTACAGTTTTGAAATCAATCAATCATTTGATAGTTCAACAACCATACAACAATCACATGCATCACATTCTTTAACCTTTCCTTCATTTCACCTTCAAATTTGGATACTACTTCTCCCATCATCCACACCAATATTATTTCTTAATTTTACACAAACTCACACAATCCATTATTCCCTTATTCATTTTACACCAAAATCATCTAAATAAGTAAATAACATTTACATAATCTCACAAAATAATATAAGTATGTTATCACTTCTTCTTGTTATGGCATCCAACTAGATCATGTTATAATCTAATTTTTACTTTCATATCACCTCTAAGATGATTGATTGGATTTAAATTAATTAGTTAGTGCTTATATATTACAATAAAGACTTAATTACTAACCTATACATACAATACAAACATTTAGAAAATGGATTCCCAATAGACAAGTGCATCTAATGTGGGACCATGTTGTTTTTTTAGGGTTCTCTTCCTAAATTTACACTCACTTTTCATTATGTTCTTGGTATGTCCGCAACTATCAATCTTTCTCTCTCCAAAAAAAAACCTTATAAATACCACCATCCATTCAAGATCTCTCCTAGTACACACATCTCATGTTCTTTCTCTCCTTAAACATCAAACCACTTTTCTACTCTATATCTATTTTATATATACACATATAGATACACACCAAGCAAGGGGTGTATATATTTATATATATATACATATATGTATGTATAATATGGCGGAAATTGATCATTATCAATCAAAGACCACAAACAACACAACAAGTTTAAAGATTTTTGGTTTTAATGTGTATGAAGATGAAGAAGTTGAATCCACCAAAACACCTACCGAATCTTTGGATTCCGGCAGCTGTTTCCCGGCCTCCGACGGCCGGAAATACGAGTGTCAATACTGCTGCCGTGAGTTTGCTAACTCACAAGCTTTGGGTGGCCATCAGAATGCCCATAAGAAAGAACGTCAACAGTTAAAGCGTGCACAAATGCAAGCTACTCGAAACGCTGCCGTTTCTTACATCCGAAACCCTATTATCTCCGCCTTCACTCCGCCGCCTCACCTCCTCACTCAGACGGGTCCGATGGTCATCCCCTCATCCGCCGTCGCTTCCCCGTCGTGGGTTTACGCTCCACGCGCCGCGCCGGCCTTCCACATGTCGCATGGATGCGTGTTGCCGTCTGCTTCATCTTCACCGTCCGTTGGGAGAGGACCAGGGTCGTTCTCGTACGCCGGCAGTGCAGGGGATTCGTCGTTGACGAATGTTGGGCCTCAGCCCAATAACCGGTCTTATCATGAAGATGGGCCTTCGTTGAGTAGGTTTTCAAGGGGAGATGGTGAGCCCAGCTTTGATGATACATTTGGGCTTGATTTGCATCTGAGCCTTTAGCCTAGCCACGCCATCGCTTCACCTGCTTCGTTCGGCTCGGCTCGGCGCAACGGGCGCGGCTCGGATCGGCTCGACTCAGCTCAACAGTTCAAGATTGTAGTTTAGTATGGCAAAGATCACATGTAAACTCGGCTGGGAGAAGCCATTGTCGAATTTTCACCAACTCGGATCTTGTAAATTCTGATTTATTTGTTTATTTACTTGAAATTAATTGCTTTAGTAAAAATATTATATCCAAAATAATGGCCTAAAAATAGTAATATTGAAGGAATATTATCGACGAACAAAAACATTTAATTTCACTTTTTTATATATTTTTTCAAGTGTACTAATAAAATTCCAAATGTCAATAAGTTATAAGTTTAATTTATAATTTGAAGAATAATTAAATATAATAAAGCACATAATATTGTGTGATAACACTAAAGATCATTTAAGAAAAAATGATCTAGTCGAATGTGGTTTTCAAATTATCATTTCCTGAATATTTTGTATTTTTCAAATAACTTAAATATCATTCAATTATATCAAAGTTAATTTACCTTTCGGTATTAAAGTAAGGAAAAAAGTATAAACCACACACGTAATATACTTGCACTACATAAAATCCGGCAAATGTCACAAACCACTATATTAATTTAGTTTTTATTTTAAACTAGAAAATATGACCGTGCGTTGCGGCGGTGCCGTACGGTGAAATTAACGTGTTAAAGTACATAATTGAAGTACATAATTAAAGCCCACGTGATGCAACGTGTTTACGAACCTCGTTACGCGTGTTGCAATACGAATAGAAGTTAACATTGAAACGACAAATTAATTAAAGAAAAAACAAAATAAAAATAGAAAAAACTAAACGAATATACAAAAAAGAAACGAAATTTGAGAGGTAAATTTAAGAGTTTAGAAATTTGAGAAGTAGAGTTGAGAATTTTGTCTAAAGATAAACTTGAAACTTTAGAAATTTAAGGGATATGTTTAAAATTTAAAAAGTTGAGGGGTAGTATATGAAAATAAAGAAAGTTGGAGAGTTGGTATATGAAAATGAAGAAAGTTGAGGGGTAAAATACTTAAATTTTTATCAACCAATTCCTTAATTTCTTTTTAAAAGCGAAATAATAAGATAACTGAATGATATAATATAAGTGTGTAGAATTTTAAATTAATTATCTAATCATTTCCTTATAATTTTAAAACAAAAATTGAATTGAAGATGAATTTATACAAATTAGGAATGATTTTTAATTTTTAACCAAATATAATTTTAAAGAAGGTAAGGATTGTCATAAATACTTAATTATAGGTGGTCTAAATACTTGCCACATATGGCTGTAAATGAACCGAACGTTCAGCGAACAGTTTGTGAACCGTTCGATGGGAAGTTCGTTTACGTTCGTTCGTTTATTAAATGAACGAACATGAACAAGGAATTACGTCTGATTAACTAAATGAACGAACATGAACAGATGTCTCGTTCGTTCAATTGTGTTCGTGACATGTTCGTGAACGTTCGTTCGTTTATGTTTGTTTACGTTCGTGTTCGTTCATGTGTCGTTTGTTTATGTTGTTTATTAAAAAAATTTGTATATTTCTCTTTTATTTTATTTAAACCTTTTATATTCTTTAATTTTTATTTTATTTTTTACCCTAAAATCTATACTATATAATAAATAAAAGTTTTTGTATGTCACGTGTCGCCACAATATTCAATCTCACCATTCTTTTCCCGCCTCTCTCTCTTATTAAATGCACCCATATCTTTTAATAAATTACTAATTATACTAATAAAACACATTTATTTTAAATTATCCTTTATTATAAAAAAAACTTTGAAATCTAATTATATAATTTTTTTTCAATCAAATAATAAATGAAAGTCAAATTACATTAAATAGTAATTGACGTTTTTCAAAACTCAATTATATATTATTTTTTATGTTTTTGAATTTTGTTTTATATACTTAGTATATGTATAGTAATACATTTTTACACCTGTAAAATACATAAATACAATTTGATAAATTTATGTATTGATATTTTTCACCCGTGTATATTACACGGGGTCTAAGCTAGTTAACTAAGTAAAGTAAGTTCGATACAAGTACAAAAAACTTGATATTAAAATGATCTTATTAAATGTTCATTTCGGAAGACATTATGGTTGATATCAAAAGTCCCAAACTATCTTTCATTCGGTTTCGTTCGTGAACAAATCCATTTCCTTAATGAATGAACACGAACATGAAATTTCGTTCGGTTAGTGTTCGTGAACCGTTCATGAACAACTTAAATGTTTAACGAACGAACACGAATAAGGCTTCGTTCGGTTCGGTTCGTTTACAGCCATATGTCAAGTGACAAGCAAAAAATGTTCCTTTAATATAATAGTAAAATTATAAAAAAGTTGAAGGCATAAGATTGGTCGGTGGCATTTACTAAATGAGTAATAGGGGAATACTTGCAAGGTATATAATTTCATATATATCCTTATAAACTTAAGAAATATCATATATGCTCAAGAAAAATTAAAAATATTATATATACTATTACAAATTAGTAAAAACATCACATATACCCTTTTTATTAAAAATAATTTAAAAAATAATAATTTTACCCTTATTTTATTTTTTATTAATGGTAAATTGTTCAAATCACTTTGGTCAAATGGTTAATTTTGTGATTTTCTCGAGTAACATTTATTTATTTATTGAAATTGTCAGAGATTATTTTATTAGCAAAATTTGTACATAGTAAAGCAATGATGGTACCTTTATTTGATATGATAGGATTAAAAAAATACTATAGAAAATGATTGTTTAGTATTTTTATCTTTCAAAACTCATTATTTAGCATTCAAGATTTTTTAGTGGGTATCTTTTAAAACATTTTTTTTATTTGAATGTCATGTTCTTACGTAACATTTTAACAGTAAAATTTAAGTTATAAAAGATTATATGATAATTAATGAATAGGGGTAAAAAGGTCCTAAAATAAAAATATCATTTAAATTGGATATATATAATATTTTTAACTTTGCTTGGGTATATAAGATATTTACTTATATTTGTAAGGGTATATATGATATTCTCCCTACTTAGAAATAGAAGGAAAAAATATATATATATATATTTTGACGACATGACTGATATTTCATTTAGTTTTTCATCATTCTATAAAGGAAATATTTAAGATAATTTATCTCCTATACATTCTTATTCAATAATTATTTTGCTTAAAATATGTTTGAGCAATATTTGCATTACTCCTTATTTTTATAACTTAACTAAAAACCATTATTTCTTAAAAAATTTATTCATTTTTAAGAGCATTTACATTAGTTTTTCATATCCTCATCTATATAATTACACTAAAAATAAGTATCTTTTATCTATCATTTTCAATTAAATAGTACTTTTTTATACCTTTATCATTACTTTTTCTCTCATCCACTCACTTAAAAAAATATTAAAAAAATAATAGAAGTAAACAATATTTTCACAAATATACAGATGAACAGTAATATTTTCTCTCTCCTCCACTTATAACCACTTTAAACTATTCCCTAAAATATGCAGAATCCATTCAAAAGCATATACAGACTTGGGCGAAGCTTTCTTAGCCCCCCCTCCCCACCTATTTTTCGCTCAGTAGTGTTAACTTATACGTATTCGACCGATTTTTCGCTCAGTAGTGTTAATTTATACGTATTCGGCCGATTTTTCGCTCAATAGTGTTAATTTATACGTATTCGGGCAAAGAATTATAGTTCCTACCCCCCTGTTTTTTTCTTCAAGCTTCTCCACTGTATACAGAAACTGCTGTGAATGCTCTAAAAACCCTCACATCTCATTTTTTATCCTTATAATTTTAAATAAATTGTTAAGGAATTAGTATATTTAAGATTCTAATGTTCATTTTCTTATAATTTTAAGGATAAAGATAAGGTTTAAAAATCTAATATAAGACCTTTTTAACTTAAATATTTTTTTTCCCTTATAATTTAAAGATATGGTATATATATCAATCATGATGTGGATGCTCTAAGAGCATTCACGGTAGGTTTCCAGTCTCTATCCCTATAATTTAGTTAAAAATCAGCATTCACTAAATTTATTTCTCGTTTTCTAAAGCCTCCTACATCTCATTCATCTTCTCTAAAATTATGGGTTTTCACTTTAGTTTTTCTTTTATTTTTCCTTATAAGTATGAGGATGTGTATGGGGATGGAGATTTTGATGTAGGAGTGAAAATATAAAATTTTTATGATTTTCCTTAAATTTTGAGGATGAGAATAGAAATAAAGATCCAAATGTGAGAGCATTCACAGCAGGTTTGGTATAAATCTGTGAGTGAGTTTTGTATATTTTAAGGAGTGGTTTAAAGTGGTTGTGAGTAGAGGAGAGAGAAAAGATATAAGGTTTTTATAAATATAAGGATAAAAGTAGTGATTTTTAGTATAATTATAAGGATAAGGAGAGAGAAAAGTATAGATAAAAGGTAGAAAAAATAATGATTTTTAGTATAATTATAAGAATAAAGATAAAAAATATAAAGAAGCTGATGTGAATCCTCTGAGTCCTCTATAATTCTCAAACATTTTTAATCCCCTCTTTAGTTTTACAAATATTGGGTGATGTAAATTTAAAGTCATGCAATTGAACAGAAAAATTGTTAGTGATGTCGTGTTGATAAAAATGACTTACATGTAAAAGTTAAAGCTAGTTGTCACTTTTTCTCCTCGTGAAAAAATGTACATATTAATATTCTGTTGTTGATTAGATATTTACATTGCTTCTTAGTACGATTATTGCATATAAAATTTATTCGCTATTCATGTCAATGTTGTTCGAGGATAAATAGGTTATCCAAATTGTATTTACCATAAAATATTTAGTCAAATTTTAATCACTAAATTAAATTGGGAATTTAATAAAATATGTATTTCTTAACTTACAACCTTCACAAAAATAATATTATTAGATATTTTTTTTAATGAGATTTTCATAGTTTTCGATATACAAAAGTTCTTTTTTAACGATAAAGGTTACTCCTATTTTACTTTACACAAATAATTCTAAACTACTTCATTGGCTAAGTTTGGACCTGAGACCTCACCTCTAACAAACATGTATTTATACCAATTGGACTAGGCGGCTAGCCCCACATTAGCAACAAAAGAAGTTCTAGTGGTATATTCTTACCTCTTACAGACGTATGGATTAAAATGTCTATTAACACGACCGCTCATGCTCATGCATATTTTGAAATGTGATATGTCGTGTTTTATTTGGTTCAATAATAAATGCCACCTAGTACCCTCTGAAAAAGACTATTCATTAAAACATCTAGATAATCACCTATCTACACATGAGAAAACATTGTGGTATGGTCATACATGTCTATGATGGAATTTGATGTATGAAAACTCATGGTAGGTTGTAGTCGGTATGAACATTGAATCTGCCCATAACGTTTCGGTTGTTAAACGATTAAAAACTCGTGTAAATATGAAGATGTCTCGGTTGTTTCGGTTGTTAAACGATTAAAAACTCGTGTAAATATGAAGATGAATAGTCACGCGAACAAATATAAAATATGAAATGAATGTTATTTGACTCTTTTTTTTATCGTTTTAGCATTAACAACGTGAAAGGTTCAACCTAGGATCCAAGCAGGGGCGGACCTACCTATAGGATAGGGGTACCGCCCGCTACCCCTCAACTTTTACGTGCACTGCAATTTTATATTTTTTTACGTTTTTATGTATCCGGTTACCCCTGAAAAAAATTACTTTACCACTCAAATTTTTATAAAAGCTAACACTTCATAAAAAGTTCAAAATTTTATAAAAAACCTAATACTTTATAAAAAGTCCCCATATTTTATTAAAACCTTTCCTAACATTTTTTAGAACCTTTTTTTAACCAGATTTCGTATGGGTCTTCAGCAGCTTCTGGCTTTTTAATAACTAATATTTGGATATAAAATGATGGGTCTTCAGCAGCTTCTTGTTTTGTTGGGCTAATAACACTGTAACAGGTATAACAAAAAAAACACAAGATTACTGAATTAGGGAAAGAAGCAAAGCAACATGTCGCATCCGGCAGCCTCCTCCAACTGTGCTTTCCGCCATTGCTCAACGCTGCTCCCCTGTCGCCGCCGGCCACCGCACCGCTGCGCTGCCGCCAGTCTCTCCACCACAACCCACATGTTATTTTACTATTTATTCCCTCTTGTTTGAAAAAGAAAATCTACGGTTAAAAACAGTGAACCCCTTGAAAAAAATTCTTCCGCTACTGGTTTTATTTACGTGAAAGTACGGTTAAAAAAAATTCACTACCCCTGAAATTTTGTTGTATATCCGCCACTGGAATCAAGTATGGCTGCCATAAATCAAGTGTTGTCACCCAAAAGATGGATTGATTTGATCATTTCATATGTATTTTGAAAAATGGACATCTTTCCCTTTGCTTTAGACAAGGCTTTTTGACTTTTTTTCATGCATTGTTATACTCCACTACCCTCCTTCCTACACCATGAGAACAGATGGAAATACAGTTCCATATATTTCATGCCATATTGGTTGTTTTTTAAAATAAATATCTTAAAATTTCAACAAAAGTTCTAAATTACAATTGCAGCTCAACATATGACAAATATGAAACACAAGTATATGTAGTTTATAGATCAAGATTTTAAAGCATCTGGCTGACCTGGATAATCCAGGTTCTTGACTATCTGATGAGTCAGGTGACTTGGCAGGTTCGACCGGTACACATGGCCGCCAAATGGTGTCATTGCCAACATCCATCAAAGCAATCCCCTTTGAAGTCAAATCACTCCTAACTTGATCAACTAATTTGAAATCTTTGTTCTTTCTAGCTAATGCGCGTTCTTCTATACGTTGCAGTATATTTTCTTCGGTTAAATCTGCTCTTTTTAATGCTTTCTCTTTTAGTTGTTTTAAAACCTGTACAAGTTTCAAAATTTTTAATATTTTCTTCGGTTAAATCTGAAAAAAGATAAGTTTCAAAATTTATATTTTATGGGAGAAATTAAAAAAGAAGGGAAATTTATGCAGCTAACCGCAGTATAAGTTAAACAGGAAAGCAGTCCCAGCACATCCAAAACGTCTCTTACTTCTTTCTCTAACTCAATAAGAGACTCGATGTTTGATAACTTCTGTGGTTTTTGAAGCTTCTTCTGAAAATCAGTATACACACATGCCAGCGGCAGGGAAGTGTACGGGTGGCAATTTCAACCCATTTCTATGAACCCATTGATTCTGGTAATTTTACCTAATGAGTCAAATGAAAAATAGCTTAAAATAAAAAAGATCAAACAGGCCGAAAGTCATCCAGATAGTATTTTTAATGCATATAAACTGTCTAAATCTTTTTATTCAAAGAAATAAATTATCAGTGAAATAAGAATATAATTAAAAAATTGAATTATTATTCAAAGTAGATTTTTAAGCTTCTCTGAATCAATAAAGAATATTCATAACTAAGGCACAAGTTGGTCTGTTAGGTGACAATTTCGATACATTTACCTATGAATGGCTCGTTTCCTCGTTATGGGTTATTTTACCTCTTAAGTCAAACATGTCAACTAAAAAATATGGAGAAAATGGAAATGTGTCAAACAGGTCAAAAGTCGCTCATTGTATTGTTAATGATGAAAAAATCTATAATCATTTTATTCAAAAAATTAGATTATACTGAAATAACATGATTTTTATAATGAATCATATTTTACACACCAACTATTTATAAAACGAATTTAAGGTCAGCCCGAGCCAAAAATATACCATGTTTACCCGTTACCTGACCCGCCCATTTTGCCAACTTTAAGGAAGTGGGATTTTGAGACAATTCGACATTCTAACCTTAAGCATGCTAAAAATTTTGTTCATCAATCTTAATGCATCTTGAAGAGCAGCATTCAGAATAGTAGGTGTATGTAAATCATCAGACATTTTTTCCTCAAAATGACTTCTCAGATTCTTGATACATATATTTCTTTCCACTAGTTTTAATTTCCTCCTGAAATTGAGAGATAGCACTGCCACAATCTTCCAGGGTCTACCAACTAAAAAAAAGTCAACACACCAAAAATATCTAAATAGTTAAAAAAATAAATTACATCTACCTGATATATGTAAAAGATAGCCTCTGAAGAAATCTCGATCTGGGCAATTGAGTAATTAACTGGTGATCGATAATGTGTGCCCATTAAGAAATGCCTCAAGGCAAGTGGGTGATATAGTTTTGTGACCTCACGAATAGTGAAAAAGTTTCCAATTGATTTTGACATGTTTTCATCATTTGCAGTTACAAAACCGTTATGCATCCAGTAAGTTATATTGCTATTTGGGCATGCAGCACAACTTTGGGCAATTTCATTTTCATGATGTGGAAATATTAAATCCATCCCACCACCATGAATATCAAATGTTTCTGTTAAATAAGTTGCACTCATTGCACTGCACTCGATGTGCCATCCGGGCCTTCCAGGGCCCCACGGGCTGTCCCATCTGATCTCCCCTGGCTTCGCAGCCTGAAAAATTATTCATAAGATAGTTAATAATAGTTGTTTTGTGGATCAACCCAACTGGGTTGACCCACCAATTTTGCTATCTTTATCAAGATAAGTTTATAAAAAACACCTTCCACAGGGCAAAATCAGCTGGATTTCGCTTCCTTGAATCAACAGCAATTCACTCACCAGCTCTATTGTCTTCAAGCTTTCTTCCTGATAATCGTCCATAATTTGGAAAATTATCAACAGAAAAATAGACATCTCCGTCAACGGTGTAAGCGCAATCATTGTTGATAATCTGCAGACGGCAAAGGAAAATAAGTGTGAAAATGTAGATTATGTATTATTCATCTTTTTAAAATCTGAAACATATGGCACCTTTTGTATCATATCCCTTATTTGATCCGTATGATCAGAAACTCGTGGTTGTTCGTTAGGAGGCAAGCACTGGAGATCAGCCATATCAATCAGAAATTCTTAGCAAAACCGACCACTTAAATCTAACGGGTCCTCCCCAACCTCATTGGCTCTTTTAATAATCTGAATGTGAATAACTTGAATATTAGAAGTTAAGCAAGTCAATCTGCAACATATTGCATATTCATAGCACTAGGTAAAGCATTATTCTTTTGTGTATGATGGTTGATATTACAATATAAACAGTACAAAGAAACAACACAGAAGTTTCTAACTTCATAAAAAAATATACACCGATTTAGGATCCAAGAACCATGTTGGGCAAGCGAAAAGTAATTTCAGTTAGTAAAACTATGCATTAGCATAGATGTTTGAAAATCCAACTCAATCAACTTGTCAAAATGAACATTATATCATTCTCTCCAAGCAAAATTATGGACACCGCTATTTTTTCACTTTACATTATTGATTTAAATGCACAAAGGGAAGGCGTATCTTAACATAAAACAATGGGACTTACTGAAAAATTTCAGGTTAATTGTCTTGGAATTTAGTGGACTATTGCTTTCTTGTTAGTATCAAATTAGTATTATATTTCGCTTTTTGTTGAAAAAAATTCAAATATCACTTGCTTAAAGCACAAAGGGCAGACATACCAGAACATGAACTCGGTGGGAATACCGGCTTAATGGTCTTGTTTCTGTTTAACTATATCTATCTTGTTAAAAATAAAAGAGTGGAATAGCAAGATTTTGTTAGTGTGTGGCTTTTATTGAAAGTTCTAAATATCATTCTGACTGTTCTTTTAGAAATTTTGGAAACAATTAACGATATAACTTGATATCTGCTTGAAGTTCCTATTGGATATGGAGCATATCGGACTCAAGATATGGATATGACATACATAAATCTGCTGAAGATAGATACAAACAGTTGATATATGATACATATATAAGACCTATGCAGTGCTGTAACCAATAGGATGATAGACGGTTGAAAAAGAAAATAAATGAAACAAGATAAGGGCAATAATGCCTATGCAAGCAATTAAATGTCAGCAACCAATTGTGATTATGTTCTAGTAGTATATCACATCAACCGAATCATTCCTTACTAATTATATCCTATTTGTTACAGATATGATTGCTCTTTGTATTAACCTTTTAAACAAATTACCTATTGATCAACAATGCAATTAAATGTCTATCAAATTGGCATATCTAAGCAGTGTGTCTATAACTATAAAAGCATGATGAGCTGGAAACAATATGCTATGCACACTAACAATGAGTACTTGAACTATCCAGAAACTTATGCAATCCTCAAACTTTAAATGATGAGTTTCTTATTCCATGATCCATCATTCATGACATGAGTAAACTGTGAAGCTAAAAATGCTAATTGCCGTTCAGCTATATCAACCAAATACTAATTAAATTCTTTTAATTCTGTATCATTACATAAAGAAACAGAATAAGAACCATAAGCAAAGATCAATAATGGAAACAAAACACACAGTGAAAAGAATTCATTTTAAATAATTGAAGAGTATGAGAGGCAGCATAAGCTTTGAACATCTTACCTTGTCATCTACGTCGGTGAAGTTCCTCACGTATTTAACTTCATAGCCCAAATGCTTCAAATACCTTAAAGATGTATATTATGAAATGGTTAGTTCGAGTATACAAACTTAATAGAAAGAGTATACAAACTTTACACCAACCAAGGTGTACTGAAATCAATTAAGTACCTTGAAAGACTCTTTACGATTTTAGTTACTTACATTCAGTTGTTTACTTACTAAAACTGTCAGCTACACTAAACATTGACCATACTAAATCCTTTTAACTCAAAAATAAACGCATCAAGCTATCCTCTTCGCAGAAAGTTATAATATATATATATATAATATATATATATGAAGTTATATTGTGTGATCCGTAGCAATGTGTATCGCTATGGATGAAGTTTTGATGATTTCATTGTTGCATGATGATTGGTATGCATGCACATACAAGGACGGATGCATAGAGGGGGTTAAGGGTGGGGAAGGCACCCCCTCAAGAAATTTTTTAGAGTTGATTGGGATATAATTTTTTTTTTGGCAACTCCAAGTTTTTGTTAAAAATGTCGGCAGAATATAAAGGCGTAGCAAATGATGTTGTTGAGGCAAGGTGGCTACGAAACATGTAACTCGAACTTCATGTTCCTCTTCGCCGAGCCACAGTTGTGTATTGTGATAATGTGTCAGTCATTTACTTGTCCGAAAATCATGTTCAACACCAACAGACCAAACATGTTGAAATCGACATTTACTTTGTCAGGGAAAAAGTTCGCATTGGTCAGACCGGATCCTACATATTTCCTCCTCTTTTCATTATGCCGACATTTTTACCAAAAGACTACCGCGACAACTATTTCAAAGTTGTAGATCCAATTTGAGCGTCTGCCATACCAGCACTCGAACTGAGAGGTAGTATTAGCGGACGATATATATTATTATATAAATATTTGTAGATATCTATATTTGTATATATATTGTGTAGATATCTGAACCATAGTTACAGGATCACAGATAGGGTGATTCGGTTATTGCAATCGTTGAATTATTGAGAAACCATAAACACTGTTACAACATAATAACTTTGTTGGTTTTAATATTATCGCAGACATTATTTCATGGTTTGTGGTCAACTGAGATAAATGCTTATCGTTATAGAGTTTCTTATACAAAAAGGGTATGTTGGTTTATGTTTCAGAACATTTCTATTACTGTTCTTTGAAATTCAGTTAATTTTTTATTTCAATTTCTTAATCGTTCAAACTTTACAGAACAGTAATCAAGTTTCTCATCTGTTTCATTTGAGTCACTCAAACTTTTTTTTGTCTCATTTTAGTCACTCAAGTTTCTCGTCTGTTCTGTTTTAGTCACTCGAACTTTTTTTGTATCATTTTAGTCACTCAAGTTTCACATGTTGTTCTAATATTACACAATTACGAGGTTATATGTTACTTTTTTTTAATTTTGTTTTATGAATATGATGAAAATGTTGGTTTACTCTTTTTGAATTTCATTTTCACCATATGCATAGAATAAAATACAAAAAAATGTAACTCGTAACTTGGTAATTTCACAAGATTGGAACAACATGTGAAACTTGAGTGACTAAAATGAAACAAGAAAAGTTTGAGTGACTAAAATAGATCAGATAAGAAAACTTGAGTGATTAAAATGAGACAAAAAAAACTTGAGTGATTAATATGAGATAAAAAAAATTCTAGTAACTAAAATAGAACATATGTGAAACTTGTTTACTATTATTTAAAGTTACCCTTTTTATAATATGTATAGTGGTTTTTGGGTGGGGAAAGGGCAAAATGATGAAACATAACTTCACTTTTTTACACTGAGTTTCTGGTCATCTATGAGTTGTAGCAGTTAGCATTGATTTAGGTGCTGCCTTAGAATTTTGTTTATTTGTAGGAAATTTGTTCTTTGGATTTGAAGATGTTGAATCATTTAACTTGTTCAAATTTGAAGTGTGCATTGATTTAGGCAATCAAAATAGTAATAAACCATCCTCATAAAATTATTGATAAGAAGGGTACACTTTTGCACTTTAACTACATTGAGCTACTTATATTTAAAGTATGATAATTTATGTATCTTCTTAGACCACGCAACGGGTTAAAGAGGCAAGATGGCCGTTTGTCGTATTTTAACTATTACCTATAATTCAGTATACGTTCTTTAATTAAGAAATTTACAGTGCATGTCATTTATGTTTAAAACTTCTTGTACATTATGTCATTTGACCTAACGACTGTTCAGTTTTACATTTAAGTCTGGTCACGTGCTTGCTATGTAAGGGAAAAAATGTTTTTTTACTCCCCCTACTTTCCCCCTTCTTTTACTCCCCTGGCCTCGTCTTCTCCAACGAAGAGGGAAAATGAGAGGGAAGCAAAAAGACATTTTTGCTCTCATGTGATAAACACGTGAGCAGACTTAACGGTAAAATTTAACTGTCATAAAAGATATGCATTGTAATTTTTTAATTAAAGCACAAATTAAAATATGAATAATAATTAAAAGACGTAATTCCCTTAGTTAATACAAGTAAGTTTAAATAGTTGTAACCTAACCACGCTTTCTCATTCTAGATCTCCCTCTCAATTTCACACCAAAAAGTAAAACCAAAGCATATATCACCGCCCTACGCGCGTTAACACCATCGCCACTTGGCAGCTGCTGGTTAGTCACCGCCACCGTAAGGCTTTCATCAACCCCCGTGACTCACGTTGATCCCGGACGCCATCCCGTTTTCGCACTGAATACCGTCACTACCATCGGAAAAGAAGTAATTTGCCCCCTCAATTGTCAACGGAACCACGACGGTCAACGGCTCTCCGAACTCCTGGCGCTCTTGGCCGTAAATGAACGTATCACTATATGAAGAATCATCAACGCTACAGCTACGGAACGTGGTTTCATTGTAAGTCAATACCAGCATCTAAATATTACTGTTCGTCTTAAATACTACACATTGATCAAATCAAAGTCAAAGTCAAAGTCAAAATCAAAATCAGATCAACAACTGATTCGAAGTCGCGCTTACTTAAGTAGTCGCGGAGACTGAAGGTTTGATTAGCGGCCCAAGAGGCGTAATTTGCGGAGGAGGTGTTGGTATTTTGATCGAAAAGCCAGCCGGCGGGGCCTCCGACGGTGTGATTGGTGTATGCTGTGGCGCCGGTGATGAAAAGTAATGCTAAATGCATCGCCGGAGCCATTGGATGCGGATGAAAATTGAAAAGTGCAAGTAATGTTAATTTTATATAATAATAATAACTTTTTTTTTTCTGAAAGGCAAACATTGAATGTTGTGACATCGCAACCCCGTCATATGGAGAGCCTCGTCCAACTCCGGCCAATATGTTGTCTTAACCGGGCCCACTTGGCGTCAGAGTTGGAGAGCTTTCAAGAAAAAACCCCACCCAATACGGCCCCTTCGGGCTTGAAGGAGAGCCGAGGCTCGAACCCTGGATCGGCTTGGGTAAAACCCTGGTGCATCAGCCTAAAAGGCCTCATTTGCGATGCCGCATAAATTAATAGTGGTGACAGGGATTAAACTCGGATCCCTTGAAACTTCAGACCTCACCTCGACCACTACACCAGAACCTATTTGACTAATAATAACTAGTTAATGAGTTTTTTTTTATCCCAGCTTGATTGGATATCTTTGACTTTCTATTTTGGGATAAAATTATTTTTAAATTTAGTGTCAATATATGTTGTGAGGTTGGGATATTTTGTCTCTCTAAAATATGATGATTCATTGAACCAGACAAGTCTTTTTCTTTGATAAGAGGGCGTGATTCATTATAAAAAAATTGACACAATTTTGAGTTTGATATAAATGATTTCATCTTGGATCTATTGTTCACTTATAGGTTTCCAAGTGTTTTGATGTATTTAATAAGCTTAAGTAACAAGATGTTCCTACTGTTAAAACATTTTGTCGTTCCTTACCCTTCCTACTGTAAATTCGCCACCATTGTCATCGGCCCATCACCACCTATCATCTTCGGTGGAGATTTTTCAATTGGTAAGAAAACTAATACAATGATGAGACGTACGATTGTGTTTGATTTGTTCGAATATCCTCACATCGGTGAAATTATTTTATATTTTAGACAGAGTAATTAGAAAATTTAAATCAGAAAACAAACTTTTTTCAATATCGTTTGATAACACCTCGAATAATCTAGTTGCGGTAAACCAACTTATTTTAGATTATAACCCAATTTGCAACGATCTTTTTTTCTATAATCGATGTGTCATCAACTTGACCTTGCAAGATGATCTTAGCAAATTGGACATATAAAAGATGCTTTTAAATAAATGTTGAAGTACATTTTTAGTAGAAGTAAAAAAAATACGTAAGATATATACAAATTTGTACAGGCGAGCAATGCCAAATGCTTACATCAAAATTGGGACGTACCTACAAGATTGAATTCGGCGTGTCTATTTCACAAAAAAACAAAGTTTTAAATGTTTCATGACCAACTTGCCAGATACAAAAAGGTTACACCATTTCCGTCATCGAGTTGGGCTATTATTGAACAAGTAGCCAATACATTTCATGTTTTTAAAACCGCAACTATTTTTTTAACGGGAGTTTATTATCCCACAAGTCTTTTAGTGTTAAACCAAATATATTGTACAAAATTAAGTGAATATCAATGCGAGGTGGAATATTTTCCAACATAATACCACCGATGAAAGAAATATTTTAAAAATATTTTCAAGAAATTTCGGTTATTACTTGTGCCGCCACATTAAACATTTGCCTCAATGTATTGGGGGTTGAAACTTTACTTGAAAAAATATGTTACGACTTGGATTTAAACAATGATGACCCATTTTATCAAGAAACTTTAAAAACAAAATTTGATAAAGATTTATCATCTATTTTTGATGTTTATCTAGAAATTATGATACAACATCTACCATACACGAGTCAATGAGAAAGGCACCATCTTCGAGTGCAAGTGGTAGTCGGAATCCAATGTATAGCTTATCTAATACTACAATGAATGAAAACACTAAACGTCAATAGGGTAATACTCCAAGTAGCAAGTTGGGGAGATATACCGGATTAGATTATTTAACCGGTATGACTCCACACGAAATTGAAAATTTTGATATATTGGTTTGCTGGAAAGGAAGACCAATATCCGCTCCTACCCGCTTTGGCCCATTATCTATTAACCGTCCAAGTTTCTATGTTAGCTTCGGAATCTACTTTTTCTACTAGTGCCAGAGTTATTTCTCTACGAAGAACAAGACTCACTATACAGTGGAAATGTGTATTTTCTTAAAGGATTACTTGGACACGATAGAACGAATACAACATATATCATCACTTGAAGGCGAAAACATTGTAGAATGTGAGATCTAGTAGGACGAGGCAGAAGGAGAATTGACAATTGCACTTACCGATGAGGAAGCCACTTGGACTAGAGCCTAGGAGCCAGGGTTTCGGTGAGGAATTTATTCTTTTATTACGAGTATCGACGACTATGTATTATTTTTTTTAATCTATGTTTTGTATTTTTTTAAAAATTTAATAAAAACTCAAAGTTTATTTGTTATTTACATTTTATAAATTAGTTGAATACCTGAACCGGTTTGACCTCAACCTAGTTTCGGCTCAACCCAAACCGGTTTGGCTCCCAACCTGGTCAAAACCTTTGTTGACCAAACTGACTCGGGCAAAAAACCGGTTTGTACATGTCTACCCCCAAAGGTCCCAAACGACAAATATTACAAGTTCCAATATGCATATAGGCGTGTGATTGGGCTATAAACTAGTGAGAGCAGCACGGGCCTTGATTATCCATTAGTAAATAGGCGAACGATGGTCATAAGTCCTTGGCCCAACTTCAAGGAATACATGTAAATCTATATCTATACTATATAATAAATAAATGTTTCTTCATGTCACGTGTTGTCTCTACATTCATTCTCATCATTTTTTTCCGCTTCTCTCTTATTAAATGCATCTTCTATTTTTAACAACAATATATATTTAAATAAAATATCAATTATACTAATAAAACACATTTATTTTAAATTATCTCTTATGAAACATTGAAAATCTATTTATTTAACTTTTATTTTCAATCAAATAATAAATGAAAAACAAATTACATTAAATAGTATTTAATTTATTTTCAAAACTGAATTATATATTAGTTTTTGCATATTTTGAGTTTTATTTTCTGTCCTTAGTATATGATACATTTTTACACGTGTAAAATATACACATAAAGATTTAAAATTTTTATTTATTGATATTTTTCACCCGTGTATATACACGGGATCTAAACTAGTATGTAATATTTAATAAGATGTTGTCTAATGGATCCGAGGCCCATGAAAGTTTTCTTTACAAATCCTTGTTTTTGTTAAGAAAGATACTTTATAACCATCTCTCAAGGATTTTGTTATATCATGTGTAAAAAAGAAACGTTATAATCTTCTTTTTTTAGTAATAAATGTAAAAACAAAATCATAAGAATAATTACTTTTAAATGTTATTGTCCATGTTGTTGCTACAAAACTTATCGTCGAAAGGCTCAAGCTTCGAAGCACTGCTGGACGGACCAACTAAGCTGAAACTTCTGGACTTGGACTTGGACTTGGAAGAACGGACCGAACTCCTGATCTTGAAGAGATGATCTGCAAAACGAACAACACCGTGAGCCTCGCCACCACGAGCAGAAGGAGTTTCTCCTCGTGACCACCCTCCGACGTGAGGATAAGTATTCGTCTGGTGAAAGGTAAAAGGAGAGAAAGAGAGTTGTAAGGAGTAGTGAGTTTGAGTGTTTGGAATATGGGTGTGTGCAAAGTGAGTCTCGTCTAGGGAACCGATGAGACTATTTATAGGGTCCTTCTAGTTGGAATATATGGACCAAAAGCCTAATTAAAGTTACCTATAGTCAAACTTCTCTACATGTCTCTGCTTATCAGACTGTTACTCCCCTTTTCGTGTCGAGAGGGTTTAGGGGTCACATAACATACTTTGTCTCCATAGTTGACCTGTGCCCTTTATGCATAGGTTCCGTACTTGATACATTTTGTCTCTTTAGCTGATTCCCTCTTTTGTGTGCTGACCCTCTGTCCGACTTCCCTCTATCACGAGTCAGGCTTCTCTATTACTTTTGTCTTTATAGTTGACTCATATGCTTGCCACAGATGTCAGTCGGGTACATGAGCATTAGCCTTTGGCTTTTACCTTTGTTTGTCTCTAGTTATCTATTATTATTTCTTAATATATAAATAGAATTATTTCCTTTGAGTTTTGTATTATGCTTCTGTATTTTTAAAAGGTTAGGTTTATGATTTGTATTATCTGGTTAGAACTAGTCTTTTAACCAGTCTTAGGACTAATTCACGTACCTCTCTTAATCACATATGGCCAATAGAAAAATATCTAGAGAAGTTGTGGTCTAAACACCCCACCATACGTTTGGGTTCAAGACCATGCGCCATGGGAATCCTTGTAGAATGCTTATTTATGTATGAGAGGTATAACGAAATACATGTTCAAGTCTTAGATACAATTTGATACAATATAATAAGTCATGTTCAAAAGTCAAAACAAAGGTTTCATGCAACTATCACATAAGTTACAATACCGGAACATGCGAGGTAAGTACACATAGTATTTATATTGTATAAAGGTTAACCGGTAAAGTGATATGCGTGACTTCTCGTACTTGAGATGGTGCGTTTTTTTATCTGGTTCACAATATACAATCTTTTAAATTCGCAAAAGCATCCACTAATAAAGCTGTAATGTTCACGTGTGTTCATTTCGTTTAAAATGAATTATTGACTATAACCGAGTAGGGTTCAATAACAATGAGGTGAATTAATATATATTTATATATTGAAAGTTCTTAGATGAAGATAGTGTTACAATATTTGCCACTTGTTAAACTATTTGGATTTGGTATATTCTTTAATAACAGAATATTCACTATGTATTTGTAAACTACTTATTTTTTAATAATGTATGTATAACCGGCACCAACTTTTATGATGGTAAAAATCTCACTTTTATTACGAATGCATTCCACATTTCATGATAGTTTCTTTAGTGTGCTAGTCTATCATAATCATATTATTAATGTGCTCTAAATTATACATGTATTTCACATCATTTGCATCCCATTTATTGACAATTTCTTTGTACATTGTGTTAATTTGTCGCTCATTTAGCTTGTATTTAAGTTTCAGGGAAATTTAAGCTCAAAAAGAAGAAACAAGCGAAAATACAAGAAATTGACTAAGGTAGAAGACCAAGCACGGGCCGTGCCTCACCAGGCATGCCCTCGTGCTCTCACCCAGCAGAAAAGACAAAGTCTCTAGCAAAAAAGACAAAGTTTCCCAGCCAAGCACGGGCCGTGCCCCACCAGGCACGCCCCCGTGGTCAACTTTCTGTCATACTAGAGTACTGTTGTCGCCCAGTCAGACGAAGCACGGGGCCGTGCCCCACCAGGCACGCCCCCGTGTCCGGTACATGCAGAGTACGTACGCGACCAGGACAAAAAGCAGCCCGTTAGATGTCTCAGCACGGGGCCGTGCCCCACAAGGCACAGACCGTGCCTCACTTCTCAAACCCTATAAATAGAGTCATTTGGCTCTTGAGTTGGAGTTGGCCTTTGGGGGAAAAGTTCCACTAGCACCCATTTCGTAGTAGCAACTGTAGAAGACCACTTGGAGGCCCAAGAAGACTCATTCCACCTTCATAATCTCACTTGGAAGATATCATTTTCATTCTTAAGAAGCTTTGGTTACATCTTAAACTCACTATGTCTTGTATGTGTCTCATTTGTGTTATGATTGTGTGTATGCTCATTATGAGCTAAACATCTTTTCAACCATCTTAGTGTGATGAAACTCAATTAATTATGTTGAACTCATGATTATCGCTAAATTATTATGTTAATGTAATGATGATTTTGTGTTAACCTTTTGGTGATCTTGCATGTCTAAATGTTTTTGGAACAAATTAAGGTTTATAAATGAGAAATCATATCGAGTTGGAAAACCTATGAGACTAACATTTATTTATAACCCTTAACATCTTTTGTTAAAATGTTATAGCTAAGAATTAGGAATAATCTTTGAAACCTTATCTGTGAAGGAAACATGAAGACATGCAACCCTTTGGTCAAGATTTGGAAAAACGAAGAACAATGTTGTGTTATTTCTATAATAAAAGTTATACTAATTGAAAGTGACGATGACTCGCTCTTAAAATTTATATAACATTGTTTTAGAATATCATAAGTCAAGAAGTTAAACTCTTTTATCTAACTAAACTAATCTTAAGTGGATGACATGTAAATTACTCATGGAATTTCGTCTTAATGGTTAGGGAATTATGATCTTTAATTGGATTTTGGTTCTACTACTTCAAAGAACATTAGCATAATAGTAAAATTTAGCCATATGAAAAGAGGTCAACGTACATTAATGAGTGGATTTTAAACTAAGATGGTTGTCTTTTAAAAATTATTACTTTTGCTCAAATTACATATTTTTCAGAAAATACAAAAGATAATCCTCATTTTACCAAGAAAACAATCTAATCACTTTTTCACTAGTCACTTGATCTAATTAAAAATCTGGGTTGAGACGTTAACTGTGTCCATAGATTGACATCCGGTTCTTACCAAAACTGTATTACCACTCGATAGTTGCACTTGCCTTTGTGTGTGTATTGTAGTCTAGGTGAAAACCATATTTTAAAACCGATATTTGTGTGAAAAATCTTTATAAAAAATATATATAGTTCACGCACATCAATTATTAAGGTTACAATGTATATAACATTCGCGATTAGATATATTGGTCTCTTTAGTGGGAACTATTTTGTATCATCTTATACATATACCCGAAGTCCCCAATTTAATCAAGACATTAGTTTTCATGAAATAATATCGTCGCTATTTTGTGAAACTCGTGATGGATTCACATTGTAGTAGGGTTTTCTTTTCAATAAATTCATTGATCATAGTGAAAAAGTAATATAAAATTGTATTTCCTTGTGTTAGTTCATTGTGATCAAGGCTACGGTTATACCTATGCTTTTTGTGTTCGGTGTCATAGAATAGGCAATAGTTAAGACGACTATATTATCACCATTTTCAATTAGATCATTAAGAGGTACACAAGACTTATTTATCATGCATACAACAAATGCAAAGTGTGCCTTTACACTTTGACATTGTTATGAATCCTCCTTTAGGCATGTGGTCTGAACATTCTCTATCGCAAGGATCATATGAACAAGGGCTTGGATAAAAATCATAAACATAGCTTTTTAAATCCTCACCTGAAAAAAAAAAAGAGTATTTAACATTAAATAGGTCTCACTGCAAAATGATTCTAAAACATGAATTATTCGTCGTTAAAGGCGTATTTTTTCAAAATCTGAATATACACCATAAATATATTTATAGTTTAACAAGGTAAGAATTTGAAGGTTAGTGTTGCTTACGAATAGATTTGCAATATTCCTCCGGAGGGGTAGCACTAATTATGTTCACAAAGTTAGTAAGAATCATGTAAAAGAATTGAAAACACAGAAGATTTTTCTTCATTATGAACACAAATATTTGAGAGTTAGTGTTGCGTTCAAAGTTAATACATGGTATTTATAGGTAGTTTTAAAAGTTGTAAGAAACATTTATGCATTATACAAAACGTATCATTTATTAAAATAAATAAATACTACTTTATATTTATCATACTATAATTTTTAACTTTTTCAGTTTTGTCTTACATTAAATAATAACTTATCAAAAAAAGTTATGAGACTCCTTCACTTATAATAACTATGTAAAAGTTTTCGTAATGTTAGTGTTTAAAGGTTTTATTTTTTGGATTTATTGTAGGACAACCATTCACATAAAAATAAAACATAACTTTTATTACAATATAATAGGATTACAATACAATGACAAAATTACAGAAAGAAACTAAAAAGAAAAAAGGAAACTGACAATGAATACATATTACACAAACAGAACAAAAATAAAAATACTGAAACAAAAGGAAACTAAAAACCGGGTAGAGGCTGAGGATTTCTGTTAAACAGAGGTGCCTTAAAACAGATTCTGGCTTAGGGAAGTCCAATTCCTAGGCCATGTCATAAACCCAAATAGCATTATGGTAGATCCTATAAAGATCGTAATAGGTAAAGAATGGAACATCCCGAAAACACCAACGGAGATACGACCCAGGTGAACCCGTCTGTCTCCCAGGGTACAACAACCGAAGCAGGAAGTACTGCCGGAATTAGCCTAGCACCCGATACTATACCTGAAACAAGAGCGCGAAGCTTGGAGAAAGCCGGAAATTCTTCTGAAGCAGAGTCTGTGTGCATATGCAATTTGTTTGTGGTATCAAACCTGGAATCCAAGCCTAGTTTATATAGGCTAGAGAGTTAATTCGCAACTAATGCAATCATTAACTCTAGGAGTTAAGTTTGCAACTAATGCAGTCATAACTCTGGGAGTTAAGAATTCGAATAGTCTCTTGCAACTGGAAAGGCTTGAACCAGACCCGAACCCGCGAGCCATCAGTCAAAAATACTAAGGCCGCTCGCGGCGATGCGAGCGTGCGAAGTGCGCCATCAAAACGCCACATTACGCACATCGCTCCTCGGTCTCGTGTCCAGTCCCGGTCCCGTGCCCGGGCCCGGGCGTGGGCGCGTCGGGTGCTTTGCACCCTTGCTATTGCCACTGTGTGTGTCTTGGTATACAAGAATACTCTTGTGTGAACCTTCACACTTATAAGCCAAGCAATAGTTTCTCATTCCTCCGATGTGGGACAGTCTCAATTCCCAAGACATGTTCAATTCCCAATGTCTCAACATTTATACACACAACTTCGAGCATCGATATCTCATTCATCTTAGCTCTATTTTGGACATGATTTGGTTCGTCGCGATCCTCTCACGTAATAGAATACGAACGTAATAAATAATAATTATATTTGTAACAAATAAGTCCAAAAATTTCCAACAATCCCCCACATGAATAGAGATCGATCCATACACTCAGGTGTCAAGATATAGTGTCAGCGGTTGAATATTGCAGGATAGGTAGGTGTTCCCTTTGAACCTTCCTTTGTGAAGTATACTTAGTCTCCTAGCGGTTAGTAGACTCGGTGTCCTTGAACTAAACCCCTTTTTATGTAGACGGTATCACACTTCACACAATACTCTTCCTGTTCTGGCTAACCCCTCATTGTCGTGTCCGTTATGGTCATGGAACACTAGCCTGGTTCTGCGAGAGCTCTAAGAATTGCGCCCCCCACAATTCCATTTGAAGCGACCCCACTTCTCTCTCACATAGGTGATCTCACATAAATCATTAAAGGCGTATGCCTAACCTTCTTTGATATCACTAACTTGTTATAGAAATAGGACTAGGAAGTATGCAACTCCCTTTGAATGTTGGGTTACTCCCCACAGTGACCTCAGTTTGTACAGTTAGGTTGTCCTATTGAGCCTAGATCATGGGATCTCCACTCTTCTAGGATAGGTTTTCCTTTGCACTAACTTATTCCAAGGGCTTTAGTCCCATTCCTCTCGACGACTTATGTACTATCTCTTTGCTTAAGCCTTTTGTAAGCGGATCCGCAATGTTATCCTTTGACTTCACATAGTCAATAGAGATAACTCCCGTTGAGAGAAGTTGTCGTATCGTATTATGCCTCCTTCGAATGTGCCTTGATTTGCCATTATACATTGCACTTTGAGCTCTTCCAATTGCTGATTGGCAATCACAATGTATGCAAATGGCTGTCAACGGCTTTGGCCATCTTGGTATGTATTCCAAGAATTGGCGTAACCATTCCGCCTCTTCTCCAGCTTTATCCAAGGCGATAAACTCAGATTCCATCGTGGATCTAGCTATGAGAGTTTGCTTGGAAGACTTCCAAGCTATAGCAGCTCCTCCAAGGGTGAACACATAACCACTCGTGGATTTGGAATCTTTCATATCGGATATCCAGTTAGCATCACTGTATCCTTCCACAACAGCTGGATCTTGGCCATAATGCAGTCCATAATTCCTTGTGTATCTCAAATACCTTAGCAGTCTAGTCATGCTTTTCCAATGCTCAGAACTAGGATTACTAGTATATCTACTTAGCCTGCTAACAGCGTATGCTAAATCCGGTCGAGTACATGACATGAGATACATGAGACTGCCAATGATCCTTGAATACTCCAACTGAGCAACGCCCTCACCTCTATTCTTAGACAGGTGTTGGGTAGTATCAATCGGAGTTTGAGCCACACTTTTGTCCTCCGCATTGAACTTCTCAAGGATCTTGTCCACATAGTGGGATTGACTTAACACAAGACCGTTTTGGGTTCTAATGATCTTCACTCCTAGAATCACATCAGCTAGACCCATGTCTTTCATGTCAAATCTTGCTTTCATCACTCCCAACAATAAGCATATCATCTACATAAAGGCATAGAATCACATAGCCTTTAGATGTATCTTTCACATAGACACACTTGTCACACTCATTTATTTTGAAACCACTGTTAAGCATAGCTTGGTCAAACTTTTGGTGCCATTGTTTTGGTGCTTGCTTCAAACCATACAACGACTTAACAAGTTTACACACCTTGCCCTCTTGACCAGGTGCAGAGAAACCCTCAGGTTGCTCCATGTAAATCTCTTCATCTAACTCCCCGTTTAGAAATGCAGTTTTTACATCCATTTGATGTATTTCAAGATTTCTCATTGCTGCAATTGCAATCACCAACCTTATGGAAGTTATTCGAGTCACGGGTGAGTATGTATCAAAATAGTCTAGACCTTCCTTTTGTCTATACCCTTTGATCACCAACCTTGCCTTGTATTTGTCAATGGAGCCATCAGCTTTCATCTTCCTTTTAAATATCCAACGATATCCAAGTGGTTTATTTCCTGGTGGAAGATCTACTAGCTCCCAAGTGTGATTCTGTAAGATAGAATCAATTTCATTTTTGATGGCTTCTTTCCATTGTGGTCCTTCTGAAGAGGAGACCGCCTCTCGATAGGTCTGGGGCTCACCCTCAACCATATAAGTAAGAAAATCAGGCCCAAAAGATTTCTCAATCCTTTGCCTTTTGCTTCTTCTTGGCTCAACCTCTTCTGCCTCTGATTCTTCTTGTGTTTCATGTTGGACAATCTCGTCAACCGGTGTTGATGAACTTGCATGCGTCTTTTCCAAACATGGAAACACATCTTCAAAGAATGATGCATTCCTTGACTCCATTATAGTGTTCTTGTGTATTTCTGGATTCTTTGAATCATGTACCAGAAAACGATATGCACTACTATGATAGGCATAACCTATGAACACACAGTCCACAGTTTTGGGTCCTATTTTTTGAACCTTTGGTGGTGGCACCACCACTTTGGCTAGGCACCCCCACACTTTCAAGTATTTATAGGATGGTTTCCTCCCTGTCCACAACTCATATGGTGTTACATCCTTTTTCTTGAAAGGTATCTTGTTCAAAAGATAATTAGCCGACAGAACGGCTTCCCCCCACATGTCTGGGGTTAACCCAGAACTTAATAACAAGGCATTCATCATTTCTTTTAAGGTACGGTTCTTTCGTTCCGAAATGCCATTTGATTGTGGAGAATATGGTGGGGTTATCTCATGTCTTATGCCACTTTGTGCACATAAGTTTGCAAATGGTGAAACATATTCACCTCCTCTATCGCTTCTCACAACCTTGATTTTCTTATTAAGTTGGTTCTCCACTTCATTTTTATATAAAATGAATTTGTCTATTGCTTCATCCTTACTTTTAAGTAAATATACATAGCAATATCTAGTACTATCATCAATGAAAGTGATAAAGTACTTATTTCCTCCTCTTGTGGGAATTGATTTAAAATCACAAACATCTGTGTGAATCATATCAAGGGGTTCGGTTATTCTTTCAACCGATCTAAATGACGATCTTGTTTGTTTGGCTTCGACGCAAGTTTTACATTTTAACTTTGAATCAATGGAAGAGGATGGTATGCAATCTAATTTAATTAAACGACGAATCGAATCAAAATTTACATGACCAAGACGACCATGCCACACATTAGAAGACTCAATCAAGTAAGCAGAAGTAGAAGCATTCTTATTCATGTTCTTTTTTATAGCCATTACATTGAGTTTAAACATACCATTATGGGCATAGCCCTTTCCAACAAACATACCACGTTTAGTTAAAACAAACTTATCACTTTCTATAACCATACGAAAACCAAACTTGTTAAGCAACCATCCCGACACAAGACTCTTGCGCAAGTCGGGAACATAAAGCACGTTGCTTAAAGTGAGCTCCTTTCCCCAAGTCCACTTCAAGATCACATCACCTTCACCCTTGATATCCGCTGTAGCCGCATTTCCCATGTACAGCTTCTCTTCTCCCACAACCTCCTTAAAAGTATTAAAGAGGGTCTTGTCGGGGCAAACATGTCGAGTGGCCCCGGTGTCAATCCACCACCCTTTTGGGGGGTTAGACACAATGTTGACCTCTTCCATCATGGCGGACAGATCCGAGATCATAGCAACAAGAGGCCCGCCATCATCAATCATATGAGCCCTCTCCTGTTTAGGTTGTTTACATTGGTCAGCACGGTGACCCGATTCACCACAATTGTAGCATTTGCCTTTAAAAGAAGCCACCTTCTTTTTCACACCACCCTTCCTTGGTCCAAGGTCCACAAACTTGCCTTTGCCCTTGAAATGTCTCACTTAGAGTCATTCCCTCGGAGAGAATATCCCCAAGTATTATTTGTAATTCTTGAACTTGGTTAATTACAGTTTTAGTGTCAACCATTTTATAGTCCAAAAACTTAGCCACTACAAATTTCTTAGTCCCAGCATCTTCAGTTTTATACTTGCGTTCCAATGAATCCCACAAGTCTTTGGCTGTTGTTATCTTGCAATATACATTGTACAATGCATCTTGAAGGCCATTCAACACATAGTTGCGGCACAGGTACTCAGAGTGCTTCCATGCATCTAATGCAGTGACAGCTTGAGCATCAGCACCCTCAGCAAGTTGAGGGGGAGACTCAGTCAAAAACCTTGCAAGGTTTAGGGTGGTCAAGTAAAAGAGCATCTTTTGTTGCCACCTTTTGAAGTTCAAACCAGAAAACTTTTCTGGTTTTTCAGCATGATTGGCAACGGTCTGGGCTGCTTGGGTACCAACTAATGGTCCCATGGAAGTAGACCCCAGAACAGTGGATGAGGCTGCTGCAATTGTGGCTGCCATTTCTGAAACAAGAGTAGAAACAGTTAGATTACAGAATAGTTTGGTTTACAAAAAACCAGAAAACCAAATTATTGGTTTACAGAAAACCAAAAAAAAACAAACTTTACAAATAAGTTTGCAAACACTGATTGTAATCCGAAATTTTTTTAAAAAATAGTGAACGGTTGATGTTTTAAAAATCTGTTTTAAGCTTGTAGGACAACCATTCACATAAAAATAAAACATAACTTTTATTACAATATAATAGGATTACAATACAATGACAAAATTACAGAAAGAAACTAAAAAGAAAAAAGGAAACTGACAATGAATACATATTACACAAACAGAACAAAAATAAAAATACTGAAACAAAAGGAAACTAAAAACCGGGTAGAGGCTGAGGATTTCTGTTAAACAGAGGTCCCTTAAAACAGATTTTGGGCCACCCAGATGAACCCGTCTGTCTCCCAGGGTACAACAGCCGAAGCAGGAAGTACTGTCGGAATTAGCCTAGCACCCGATACTATACCTGAAACAAGAGCACGAAGCTTGGAGAAAGCCGGAAATTCTTCTGGAGCAGAGTCTGTGTGCATATGCAATTTGTTTGTGGTATCAAACCTGGAATCCAAGCCTAGTTTATATAGGCTAGAGAGTTAATTCGCAACTAATGCAATCATTAACTCTAGGAGTTAAGTTTGCAACTAATGCAGTCATAACTCTGGGAGTTAAGAATTCGAATAGTCTCTTGCAACTGGAAAGGCTTGAACCAGACCCGAACCCGCGAGCCATCAGTCAAAAATACTAGAGCGGCTCGCGGCGATGCGAGCGTGCGAAGTGCGCCATCAAAACGCCACATTACGCACATCGCTCCTCGGTCTCGTGTCCGGTGCCATCAAAACGCCACATTACGCACATCGCTCCTCGGTCTCGTGTCCGGTCCCGGGCCCGGGCCCGGGCGCGGGCACGTCGGGTGCTTTGCACCCTTGCTATTGCCACTGTGTGTGTCTTGGTATACAAGAATAATCTTGTGTGAACCTTCACACTTATAAGCCAAGCAATAGTTTCTCATTCCTCCGATGTGGGACAGTCTCAATTCCCAAGACATGTTCAATTCCCAATGTCTCAACATTTATACACACAACTTCGAGCATCGATATCTCATTCATCTTAGCTCTATTTTGGACATGATTTGGTTCGTCGTGATCCTCTCACGTAATAGACTACGAACGTAATAAATAATAATTATATTTGTAACAAATAAGTCCAAAAATTTCCAACATTTATATGTAGTTTCGTATGAGGTTTGATGATTTGTATTATCTGGTTAGAACTAATCTTTTAACCAGTCTTAGGACTAATTCACATACATCTCTTAATCACATATGGCCAATATAAAAATATCTAGAGAAGTTGTGGTCTAAACACCCCACCATACGTTTGGGTTCAAGACCATGCGCCATGGGAATCCTTGTAGAATGCTTATTTATGTATGCGAGGTAAAAGGAAATCCATGTTCAAGATGGTAAGTTTTTTTATCTGGTTCATACTATACAATCTTTTAAATTTGCAAAAGAATACACTAATAAAGGTGTAATGTTCACGTGTGTTCATTTTGTTTAAAATGAATTATTGACTATAACCAAGTAGGGTTCAACAACAATGAGGTGAATTAATCATCAAACCGCAAAAAGTAAATGTTTAAAAATACAGAAGCATAAATAAATATTAGCTTGGATCATGAACATTGTATTTGAGAAGGACGAGTAAAGATTATACTCGACCAACATATAAGGACAAAGTTTATATATTTTTAATAATCAACGCTTATCAAACGTAATGGATATGTTATTATCAATGCTAATAGCTAAAGATTGAATTATTGGATTATTGGTCATGATTTTGAGATGGAAATGGACAATTTAAATTGTCGGGTTTTAGACAAAAACAAACAAAACTCTGTCTGATGTTCGTTAGAATTAGAGAAGTATATTTTATATAGATGTCCTCATTTGGGTATGGGTTGTTTGGGAAGAGAACCAGTTCAAGCGAACTTAGCATGTTCGCCTAAAGCAAGGATGACGAACTTAGCATGTTCGCCTAATGTTGTGGAGGCGAACTTATGATTGCGATCTATGGATCATGCGAACTTAGCCTAAGTTCGGCTGTATGTTCGCCAGGTTTGTAAAGGGCGAACTTAGCTTTAAGTTCGCCTAATTCAGTATGATTAACCCGTTAGAGTCGGGATTAGGTCTGATGTGTATTTAACTACCCAATTTAGATCGTACGTGAAGTTGTTGTACCTTTGTTTAGGACAACCGAGACTAGCTTATCAGGTGAGTTCTAGAAGCCCTCTTTTAAATGTTTTATAAAACGATGATTATGAATAATGTATGTGACGTTTTATGAAACGATGTATTGGAAGGAAAGGTTACGAAAGAAGTGTTTATAAAATATTTTGCTAGAAAAAGTTTACGAATTGTTTACGAATGAATGAATGATTTTTAATAAAACGTACGAACGCTTTAACTGAAGTTTTGAAGTAAAAGAAGTGAATGTTTACGAAAGTCACAAACGAACGAATCTGCCATTTATTCCTTAGGGAATGAAGGTTATGGGTATGAGATGTATGTTGTGGGCCTTTACCTTTTGCCAACTGTTGTACAACTGGGGTAATGACGGTCACCAAGGGGATTATCTTGATCCTTGAAGTTGGTACGATTTACCTTAAGGGGTAGTCGTGCTTGAAGTTTGGTACTTGTGTCGTACATGGTATAGTGCTTCAAGTTTGGTACGTGTCATCCTTGTGATGCCGTGCTTGAAGTTCGGTGATGAATAACCTAAGTATCAGGCCCTAGGTTTTTCCTCCTGAAGGACAGTACGGTGTTGAAGGGCCTAGTGGTGGCGAACTTTAGGTTATTCCGCCAATATGTGATGTTTGGATTTGACGGTTACAAGAAGGTGCAGATTCGATATGTTCGTTGACTTATGATTTATGTTATGTGTATGTTATGTTATTGCATGTTTTCGTACACTTTTATTAATGAAGTTAAATGATATGTTTTTGGCAAATATTTGAAGTTAATGTTTTATTTAAACTCTAGAACTCACCAGTATAGCTACTTTTTAGTATGCACATTCAGGTTAAGGCAGGTATGGAAGTTGAACGGTTATGCTTGGCTGGCAAAAGAGTTACCCGGTTGATCATGAAGACTTGCATCCTGTTACGAGTTGTTTATGTATTTGAAAATGTCCACGCTTCCGCATATTGAACAATATTTACAATTATGTTTGAATGACCTTTTTCGCTCCGTTATTTAATATTCAAATTTAAGAACTGTTTGTGAATAAGTAAATCCAATGCGTGAGGCCTCCCGGGAGTGCTCTGGCGAACAGCCTGATCCGTCAAGCTGTGTGCTAACCGAACGACACTGTGAATGATTACCGGTTCGACTGTTGTGACCATACCCTGTATTTGAGGTGCCAAACCCCAAATGTACCTCTCGACGTGCTTGTACTCAGGCATGACCATGTGTGGACATAATCGGGCTAAGTCATGGAACCTTGCTGTATAACCTTCGATGTCAGCTCCGTCCATTTTCAAGTGCAAGAATTCCTGTTCTAGCTTCTATAATTCGCTTCGAGGACAGTATTCGTCCTTGAGCATCTCTTTGAATTCCTCCCAGGGAATGGCATTAGCATTGTCCAATCCTAGAGTTTGGACATGAGAATTCCACCATGAGAGAGCTTGGCCCTCGAAAGTTCCAGCTCCGTACATGACACGGTTCTATGGCATGTAATGACTCATGTTGAAGATGGATTCGGCCTTTTCTATCCACCTGAGAAGTCCCACTGCTCATTCCGCTCCAGTAAAGGTGTGAGGTTTGCAATCCATGACGGATTTGTAGGTGCAGGCCTTGTGTCCATTGCCTGATCTTGTAATGTCATAGTAGAATGCAATTAGGTTAAATTTTATTGAGTTAGGATTACAATATACGTAGCATGTATGCTGCTTCTGGTACATGTTATACCTCCACTCTAGCCGTTACCCCCTGATCTTCCACTGGACCGATTGGCTTCCTGGTTGGCGATCGCGTCTGCCACGCATTGTGCATAAGGGCCTCTATCTGTGCTGCAGTCATGGAGTTGCTGCCTACGACTTTCTTGGCGGCATGTTTATTTATAACCATAATGATAACAAAGGTTAGATATTGCGTAATATATAACAACCAACACACCTGCATAAGATAACACACAATAATCAACAACCAATCAACCATACAATATAATCGAAAGACAAACACTTGATAAATAAGTTGTACGAAATACAAAGTATTTTCAGGAGCAAACACTCCTCCAAAACAAGTAATATCTCAAAAATATCGCGTGAGCACAGCCCCCTCACGATAGGCTAATCAACTGGAAGGTGGAAAAGTACCACTCTATAAAGAAGTAAAAAGTAACAGAGCGTAGAGAATCATCAGAACCCTAGCATGCTCTATTTCTTCCCTAACTCGATCTGCTCTGTGCTCGGCTGTCATAGTGGTAGTGCTTGCCAGTGATGATCAATATTCTACTGTGTTGACCAGCTGGTGTGACACACTCAACTGTCTCTCTGCCTCTGCCAGACGGCTGGATAGGGCGGTGGTCTTGGAAGCCTCTCTCTGTCGCTCCTCCATTAGACCCGCTACTTGCCCCTGTAGGTCTGTAGCGCAGTCTCGGTAGTGCGGATCTTCGCTCTGCCTCTCGTGCCTTCTCCTCCACGGCCTCAATCCTGTCTCGTACAATCAAAAGCGACTAGTCCGTCAGAGCAAGCTCGTCCTGAAGAGAAGCTAGGTCAGGATCATATCAGCTGGTATGTGCCGCTAATATGGGTAACACCTCCCTCGTAGGCCGGAGCTAATAGGGTGGCGGGTAATATGGTCCAGGTGACCTTCCTGTAGACGTAGTGTTAGCTAGTAAAAATCGGGCCTTTTTGGCCGATGATCCCGCATTGTCCGGCGACTGGGCCAGTCTCTTTCCAAAGCGTAGGTTCTTCTTTCTCGGAGTTTACTTGGTCTTTGCTCCTCTAGGCGTTTCCAAAGTCGGGTCTGCCGAGCGGGGAGGTGAAGGTAAAATGGAGCCATCTTCAGATGATGACTCCCCATGTGGCACTAAATAGGGCATATACTCGCTTGAATTGCTTCCCTCGCTGGCATCCCCATTGCCCCCGTGGGCTGGTGCATCCTTAGTATCCTCCTCGTCACTGGATGAGTGTGGTGATGAGGGTGGGGTGTATGGCTCAACTGGTGATGGTGGTGTAGCCGGAGTGTACTCCTTCTCCGACTCAGAGATCACAATATGGTCCGACGATGTAGACATCTTGTAACAAGTCAATATCCTGTAATCCAATGTACTCATGTATGAAATGCATGTATGATGTGATGTGAATTACGTGAGCCTATAGTTATAGTCTAAGCACACTAAATGCAACTTAGTTCTGTATAACCAGGGCTCTAATACCAATCTGTCACACCCTGGAATTCCATTGCGGAGTTACGCGCGGGCTGTGATCGTCAAGGATCATCGGTCCTAGTCATTTCGAACGACCTCTAAATGGTTTTCGAAAAGACACTCCATTTGAACATCATACAAAAAAAATTAACTAATACAGAGTTTGAAAATGTGGAATGTAAAGTGCGGAAGCAAAAAGTAACTGTTTAAAAATACAGAAGCATAAATAAATAGGTTCCCTCGTCAGTGGATGGTTGCGTTTGATGTCGAATGATCAACACAAGTGCGTATTACCCCGGGCCGTGATACTCCTTGAGCCGCGGCAGGCCCTTAGCCACGGCTGGGGTTATGTCGTTTCTCTCTTTGAACTTAGCGATCTCCTTTGAAACTCATCTTTGATCTAAGCCGCATCCGGAAAAGAACTTGGAAGGAATTGCATCGGGTTACTATGACACCCCTTGAGCCGCGGCATGCCCTTAGCCGCTGCTGGGGTCATGTGGAGGGGATAACGGACTTAGCTTGCTTGAACCGGGCTGTGTTCATTCATTGGGACGGGGTGCGTACCGAGCCGTGGTCCTTTCCGCCACTCAGTCCCTCCGTGGCCTTAGCCGTGCTCGAGCTCAGTCGCAGCTTGTTCAAGTCCCGTCTTCCGGTTTGGGTTGTTTTGGGGTTTACCACTTAAACCCCTTCACATGTCAAACAACCGTTTACCTTTTATACCATAAAAAACGTGAAACTATTTTGCATAATTATTTTACTTTTATCATTATAAGCGTCTTCAAATGTAAACCTGGTCATGCTTTAACTTTCTTTATACGCAAAACTTTTATAGATTTTCTATTTTTTTTAGTAAACAGTTAAACACTTTATCTTCGCGTATCTGTTTATCTGCATGAAATGTCGTATACATATACATAAAAAGTGATTTTAATTTGTTTTATTTTAAAAAAAGATTTGATGCAAGTAAAAGACAAAGAAAAATGTAACACTTGGATCTTCCAAAGTATTGAGGGACATGCAATTATTAAAGCAAGTACCACAGTTTCAAAAGGAAAAGAATGGTAATGAGAATTCACCATAAAACAAGGTAACATGTTTTTTTTTTCCGAAATCTTTGACATGCGGTGCATTTATTTTTACCATTTATCCACCACTTATATCATTATATGATCTATAGCTACATTTGTGGTTTTATATAACTATTTATTATTTACAAGGATAGAATTTCGTGTAATACACGAGTAATTTGAATATAATGTTATATACTTACAAATAAAAATTGTATTTCTTTAAAACTTGTTATTACACGGGTTGAATAAACTCGTTTATTATGCGTGTTGAATAAAATGTAATATGTTAACACATACACTCCCTAAAATATGTTTTTAAAAAAATGTATTTTGACGTGACAATTATAAATTACGTTAAGTTAATTTATAAAATATTTTTTTTCAACTGGGTATTAATCTTTTTTATGTAATTGATAAATGTTAATTTATATTAACTTTATTTGGTTAATAAATATCCATAAATAGATTTATATTAAATATTTAAAAAATATATTAGTTTAATATTATCATAGAGAGGCGGGAAAACATATAACCAAAACCTTTATTCATTATATAGTATAGATGTAGATATAGATTATTAGTTTTCTTTTTAAAAATGATGTAGTTTTAAAGACATTAAACATATTATAATCACATTCATAACGAGTCATTGATTCCCACGCCAGAGGTTGATCGCATGAGGTCTCCTCCTACAATGAGACTAACAATTTGTTCTTTTTAGCATAGCGTTTGAGCATAGTCGGATCCCATTTGATCAAAACGTTTATCCATCCTGTAGCAACAAGTATACTTATTATTTGTTAACCGGTGTATAGTTTTAACTATATAAAAGGATATGAATTCTAACAAATGTTTGACAAACACATTCGTTGAAAGGTCTTGGTTCCATAAAAAGACTATGAAGATAAATACTAATAGAAAGATTCACACAACAATATTACAAATCTTATCAATATCTAAGATACATACATTCCTTGATATCTATCAAGGATCCAGAACACATTCGTTCAAATATCCTTATTATAATAAATAAATAATTTTATCTGCCACGTATCGACTTCTTGTGTAGTATAGATTTTGGTTTCTCGCATCTCTCTCCTATTAAATAATAAATATTTTAAATAATTAAATATCTATAATTTTTTGTAATATTTTATTAAAACTTACTAAATCATAAGAAGATTTTAATTATATCTTATACTAAAATAAATTTTTATAATTCTTAAATCTTCATTATTTGTTATGTATAGTTATTAAATCTTCATTATTTGTTATGTATAGTTATTAAATCTTCATTATTTCTTATTTCACTAATAACTAATGACATTTAGCATACAATCTACATAGAAATTATTGGTTTACAACAAGTTGAATTTATATAACTTGTGTAATAAATGGTTCCTAACCTAGTTAGATATTAAACAAGTAGACAAAATTCATGTAAGTTAACAAATATATTCATTTACAAGAAAAAGAACATTATAAGAAATAATAATTTATTTGTTTTTGTTTTTCGATTTTCCCCTACAAAACAACGAACCATACCCAAACAAGTTCGTATTATAAACCGGTGGAATGTTCAAAACAGGATTGATTTGAATTCCACCACCGGAATCCTTCTTTGTTAGTGACTGCGGACGTGAATCATCACCGTTACAACCAAAAGGCACCGATGACGTATGAATTGAACTAAAACAGCTTGATGACAATACTGGCTCTTTTCGTGAATTTGACCTTTTTATAACCTTTATATCCTCATTTCCCCTAGGATTTAGTGTTGAATGACCATGTAACATTCGTTTTAAAGACAAAGAACGCAACAACCTTTTTGTACCCGTACCATTACTAGAATTCAAACTTGTGGTTTGTGTAAACTTCCAGAACGATCTAGACAAAGATTTTTCTTGCTTGTCATTGTCTTCAGATAAAAGTTCTTTGAGACGTTTTCTGTGGACATCCATGACTTCATTTTCTGACACTACTGCTTTGGATTTAGGGTTTAAGGTTTGAGTAGGAAGAAGCACACCATCTAAGAATAACTCATCCGCGGATGTGATTGGCGGCAACTTGAGGTTAGGGGTGATAAAGAAATCAAAGGTGGTGGTGGTGATGGCGGCGTTGGTGGAGCGAATAGCGGCTATTTCGGATGATTGGTTGTTGAGATCATGGGAGAAAGAGATTCTTGGGCTTATGAAGGGTTCGGAGGAAGAACAAACATCAACTGCCATTGTGGGAATGTTAGGTTGGTTTGATAATGATAAGAGGGAATGTGGGAATTTATAGGTAAAGATTTGTTTGTGTGGAGTTGAAGTTAAAATGATTGGGTAATACTTTTTACGAAGCCAAATAACCTTTTTAAAGTTTAAATGTTAATTATTATAGATAATTATATGCCGTGCAAGTGTGAAAGAAGTATATTAATCATCATGAACATTGACATAGAGTTATAGAGATATAATTGTATATCATTACATACACCGATATAAGATACCAACTTAACTTTAACATTCAACCAATGATATTAACTACCGTTAAAAATGACTGTTAAAATAAGGTAAAATTAATTATTTTATCATTTTATTAAAAAAAATTAAAAATTTGAAAACCCTAAACCACTTTAATTCTTCTTAGTGGTGTTTACGGTTCGATTTTAATGGTTTTAGGTCAAACTATTTGTAATAGATTTTAACTTAGTGACCTTTATGATAAAAAAAAGCATAAAAGATTTTAACTTATTGGCCTTTCGGTTTAAAGGTTCCTAAACCAACCGATTGAAAAAAGTTAAAAATCCGACCACAAAACCAAATTGATGACCAGCTTGAATATTATATCGGTTTCAAGCCGAACTAGTAACACTTAACGAAACCCTAATCTTTTTGTTCCTAAATCAAGTTGAAGCAAATTATCCTCCAATAGGGAAATCATGATAAATCAATACATAAGTTTTGAAAATTAGGTTACGTACATCAAAAAGAAACCTTTAAAAATTATAATCTGTGATTAGTTTGATACATCTATGAAAAAGAAAAAATCAAAACAAGTAAAAAATTAAGACATTGACATATTTAAAACATATGCAATTTTTTGTTCATATGGTTTTGGAAACTTGTGATGAGGTAACACTTAAGTGCATAACTTGATCAAAAGGGGACGTGCACAATTTATTGGATACCTTACTTTAAATTTTGGAAAGAAATGGGAGACAAACTTAAGGTAAAAGACTCTAGAATGACATTGCTACCAACTTTCAAATACCTATGCATAACATTTTGTAGACAAGGTAGCCAAAAGGTTACTCCTTTTGTCTCTAATGTTTTCTACATTATAACTTTGCATCTTTTATATAGTTGGACAAGATAGTCAAAAAGGAGGGATCTCTTGACTATAAAAAAAACAAGCGTCCGCTTATAGCCCTTATATTTAAGGGATCTCATATTTTAGGATTTCACTTCTTATAATTTTTAGGTTTTGACAAGTAGAACAAAAAATCAGTATATTTGAAATAGTTTTATTTTTACAAAAATTCACTTCAATTTTAAAGCATGTGATTGTGTGACTTTAAGAAACCGTATACAAAAAATATGTATCATTGTATTCTCATGTGTTACGATTCTAAGAAAAAAATTGTATATTTTTTTATGAAAAAGGTCTCGATTTTATAATTCGTTTTGGACCCTAAAAAGGGTTGAGCCGGCCCTGCCAAAAAGTAATCAAGGGCTTGTTGCTTAGCAGGTGCAAAGTTTATAAGAAATGTATCTTTCCTAAAGTGGTTGAAGGTTCAAGTCCTATGATAAACAAAAGAATATATATTTAGAAGTTGAATTATATGGTGTGTGAATTAGCCGTTCATAAAAAATAAATATTTGGATTTTTAATAAAAGTATTTAAAAAAAGATGATGAATGTTTTAGGAATGAGAGAGTTTTAACTTGGACATGACAAATGTTTCTTAAAATGTAGTTAGTTTTTTATGTTTGTTTGAAGTTTATTTATTTTTCAAAGACCATGCGGTATGGACACCGTTATGCCGCGGAAGGGATGAGGTGGTTGGAGGGGTCGCCGGTGAACATCGCCCCCTCCTAGCGGCGGCTAGAATGGTTTTGAGCATGGAGAAACTCACACCCAAATCACCGCGGGCATTGTCCACTTCTCTCTTCACGCTCAAAAAGGGATTGGAGTATTGTTTTGATAGAGTGAAAGGGAGTGGAATGGATTAGATTATGATATGACGGTAACGTGGCTCAGAAAAAAAAAGGAAGTAGGGAGTGGAGGTGGAGTAACCCTGGCCTAAATTGTGTTCTTCATTTGCATAAGAACTTTGATGATATAGGGGAAAGATAAGGACGAAAAAGTGTGAAAATGTTTAAAAGATATTATTATTATTATTATTATGATTATTATTATATCACTTAATGGTTAAATTTTGACATGTTACCTTATTTTTAAAACTAACTTTTTACTTTATTTTTTTATTAACAAAGGCTTGAACATTTGAGATCATCATGAAAAACGGATCACCCTTCCGTCCGAAGAACATAAGCGTGGTGACCCGGCCTACACAACCTAGGAGGAAAACCCACAACTGGGAAAACCCCATGACTCAACCTGGAATATTTTTGTCCCAAGTGAGACTTTAACTTATGACCTCACATTTAAAAAGTCATAAGACTATCATTCAACCAAAATGTTTGATGGTAAACTATTTTTTTACTAATCAATAAGATCTGAACCTCCCTAATTTTGTTAACATAAATCTATTGTTAATTTAATTGGGTGTTTGGGATTACTTATTGAAACTTCTTATGACTTTTTGAGAATTCATTTCTAAAAGTAAGGAGCTCCTTAATTTTGGATTTTAACTTCTCATCTCATATTTTACATCTCATTTTGAATTACCCAAATAAAGTTATAGCTATATTGACTTATTACAAAACCTAATAAATCAATAAGTAGGTTTGAAAAATAATCCCAAACACCCCTAAGACTACTTATTTTTAATTATGAATAACAAGATATGAACCTCACGAATCTTGCTAACTTAAAAGGCTATTTTTGGACTTCTTTATTTAAATCTTTGGAATTGTTTTATGAATATGATACACACTGCAAACCTCGCTATAGTCTCATTCTTTAAAAGTACAATTTGAAACTTTGAAATAGCACAAACAGATAAATCGATTGTTGAATTGCTTCAGAGTTCAGAAGAGCTAACCCATACATTAGCCAATTTTGGACTATTCGAACCAATACGTCCGAATCACTAACTTCGGATCATTAGGCCCTATCCGGACACCTATGTATGGGTTGTTGGACCCCACAATGAGCTCCAAACCAACAAGTCCAAGATCATGAGGTTCAGATGTAAGGATTTCATACCACAATAACCTTATAACCAGATAATCAATAGTATCGGGTAAAATGTACAAAACATTTAATGTGACATTGTCAATTTGTCATACTTGTTGTACACTAAATACAAGACTACACAAGCGATGCAAAGTATGTTATAGGCAAATGATTTGTTGACATATGAAAGAAAAAAGTGATGAGACATCTCGTATAATGTTCCATTTGTTCTCATAAAATGACCACTATGAAAACAACCTTAACGATTAGAGAAGTATGCTCTTATTTAATACTAATAAAATATATTTATCCTCATGTAGTAATCGGGACAAAAGGGAAGATCAATCGTTGTGGTGAGATTAACGACTTTTGGCTTGTGCTGTCCGGATAGAAGATCCTTGTGGGCTTTAAATACAATGTTTCGATTGTAAATGTGTAATGTGTTAAGTGTCAATTGTTTATGTTTTTAACATGGGGTTTTGAAATGGGACGTTTAATGTAAGTGTTGTTTTGTATTATACATCCTTGTTGTTTTAAATCTTTCAAATGGGACAAACTTTTGCTTATTTTTAAAGGTTAAAATTTGGTTGAAACTTTTGGATGTTACATGCTTAGATCTGAATAAAAAGGTCTAAGGATTTGTTGCAGTTTTCCTCTTCACATAACGGGTAGATTATAGCTCGCTAGGGTGCTTATCTATACAGGAGATTAATGGATTCTAAGTTATTAGTAGGTTTTAGTTAAAGTATGCTTTATGGTTTTAGAGTGTTAGTGTGTGTCTATAGCCCTAACTTTCTTCTATCGTGAGATTACAAGCCTTATCTAAATTTAATATGTTCTAGACTTCATATAACTTTTGGTTCTTCATTATAGTATATTTAGGGTATCCATGCATTGAGTCCAAGGGCCTAAGGTTTTACTTGACTAAGTTGCATCCTTAACATGGGATTAGTCTATTCAGGTAACAGTTAGAGTCATTCTAATCAGTCATTTTAGTCAAGAGGATTTGGCACCCAGGTGGTTGTTTATCTCCAACTGAATTTCCTAAGCTTTCATAATTCGTTGGTTGTTCTTTCTTTCATTAGTTGTTCGTCTTTAATCATTAGTTTAGTCAGACCATCTTATTTGAATCGATTAAATATCGACAACGATTTAGTATCAGGAGCCATTGTGCCCATGGATTGATATCCCTGTACTCACCGATACTATATTACATTTCAATAGTTACAGCAGCCTATTTGTGTGTAGTTTAGTTCTTTTGGTGATTACATTCTGTACAACTGTTTTTTCATAAAAAAAAAATTATATCACTATTCACACACATTAATAACCGTTAAAGAAAATAATAATTCCATTAATTGCATCAGATATGACACTAATGTGTCGGTATGAAACTGTAACTGGCCAAAGATCCGCAAGTCAGCAGGATCGCAACAACTCAGGGAAGTTGCTTCAAACAAATTATGAATCAGATCAAAACCAAGTTGCAAGTGCCAATAGTTTTGGTTTTGGTATTCATGGAGACATAAGTTCGAAGTTTTTAGGTCATTTGAGTCAAATTTTGCCGCCCTCCACGTGTCTAGCTGTTATAGTAAATCACAGCTAAATAGATTACCAAGCCATTTCAAGGTTTCTTCACACCTAAGAGCATTCACAGCAGTGTCCCCATATTTTTGTGAGTGGTGTTTTCTATATTTTAGGGAGTGATTTAAAGTGGTTGTGAGTGAAGGAGAGAGAAAATGTATAAATTTTTTGTATATTTGGGAAAAACACTGTTCACCTGTATAAATTTTTTAATATTTTTTGAAGTGGTTGTGAGTGGAGGAGAGAGAAAAGGTAATGATAAAGGTATAAAAAAAGTATTATTTAATTGAAAGGAGAGAGAAAAGGTAGTGATTTTTAGTGTAATTATAGAGATGGGGATGGAGAAAGAGATGGAAATGCTCTAAGTCACTTTTACTCATTAATTCCTTATTTCAAGTTTCATACATCAAACTTACTACCTTAACTCAGAGGTGGCTCAGTTGCATTTACGATATGTGTGATCATACAGGGCATATAATTCTGATGATTTCGCAATGGGCATGTAATTTTGAGGGGCCTAAATGTTTTTAAATTTATATATATAATTATATTTTGTATAAATTTAAACTCATTAAAATTAAATTTTAATTTCGATACAATATTTTTTTAGAGAAATAGGGTTGCCTAATGCGATCGATGAAGCTAAGGTAATTGCCGTTGAAATGGATATCTAGCAGGTATTCCCTCAAAAGCGTCCGGTTCGTAAGAAAAAGCAATTTGATGAGAATTCAAGTGAGCAAGAAGTTCATTTTTTGGCGGAAGAGAGTTTTAAAGTTAATTGTTTTCTATTTATTATTGATAAATCAATTTCTTCTTTTAAAACCAAATTTAAACAATATAAAGATTATGAAAAACTTTTTGGCTTTTTGTTTCCCAAAAAGTTAAGGTAACTTGAAGACGAAGATCTAAACTTTTGTTGTATTCGTTTTGAAAATGCGTTGAAGAATGATGAAGGATCAGATATCGATGCTAATGAACTTTACATGGAGTTAAATCAATTGACTCATCATTACTTAGTGAAATTACCAACTCTATTGATGCTTTGAAATCTTGATTGTTTTCCTAATGCATCGATTGCATACAGAGTTTTATTGACAATTACAGTAACGGTGACATCTGTAGAAAGAAGTTTTTCAAAGTTGAAGATGTTGAAATCTTATTTACGATCTAAAATGGCCTAAAAAGACTAAATGGATTACAAAGTTTGGATTATGACGAGTTAAATAACAACTTTGCTTTGAAGAATGCTCAGAGAGCATCCCGATTAATTTAGGCATATGTTTTGCTACAATATTTTTATTTTGTTTATATTTTTATTACATTTATTTCTATATAATCGGATTTTTTTATATGATTAATTTTTTTAAATATAAGTTCATATTATATGGGCATTTCTTTGTAGTCGCGCTGAGTATTTGAAATCTCAGACACGTCTCTACCTTAACTACTCATAACTAATCATAGCTAATCAACCTTGTTACTCTAGTTTTGACACGCGTTAACTCGTTGCGAAACTCTCGTTAGTCAAAACACAAAGCAATAAATAGTTAATTATGGTGATGGGGGTCATTAACCCGCTACTCATTTATTTACTAAAACTGTCCAATAGAATTCTCCCATCTCAAAACTACTCATTTAATCAGATTTCATTGGAAACACCATACTCATTTATTCACCAACTTTTTTTTAAATAAAAAAAAGTCAATTAAAAGTTTAAAAATCAATCTAATAAGAAGATTGAAATAAATAATAACATAAAGTTAAATATAAAAAGAGAGGAAATGAACTATATAACATGTTTAAATTTGTTAATTATGTTATTATATTATAAAATGTATTTACATAATTTTGTCAAATTACATATTTTATTTTATTAACAAACTAGCAAAAGAAGCAATGTAATAATATTTTATTTTGTCAAATTACATATTTTGTCAAAAGAAGGCGCAGCCAAGCAGAAGCAATCCTTTGCCAAAAGTCAATTCCTATCTTTACTCGCCCAAGATAAAACGAGTAAAATTACTCGCACATGATGTTCGATTGTTCTACCCAGATACTCCATTGTTTTATTCGGGGTAATGGGGTGGTCTGGTGTACCTATTTTACCCGGTCCATAGTTGTCAATAGCGACCATAGCGCTCGCTATAGCGCGCTATGTAGCGAAGCGGCCTATGGTCGCTATATGATAAATAGCGAGTGAAAAGCGAGTAAATAGCGAATATTCCATTTTTTTATTTTTTTTTATGTTTTTAAACAGTTTTTTACTTGATTAATATAAATAGGGTTGCTAATAACCCTAATATATGAAGATTTAGATGATTATTGATTATAATTGTTATATATCCTATAATAGTTGAATATAAAATATTTTTAAAACTTTCTACTAGTGTATCGCTAAACGTGAAATAGCGCCCGCTATTTACCGCTATTCGCTACGTAGCGTATAGATGGCTTGTCGCTATTTACCGCTATTCACTATTGACAACTATGACCCGGTCTCTATCTCTCCTACTCGGTCCAAGCCGAGTAGGACGCCACTTCACCCTTATATGCCTCACATTACTAAAAAGACCGAGTATCCTGACAGATATTTACCGATGGTAAAATTCTTCTGTAATTACCGATGGTAAAATTGAGGCTGGTATCCACAGATACACGATTCGGATTTCTAATTTCTAATTTCTGCCTTCTAAAGATAAAATTTTGTGTCAAAGGTTGGAGAAATGCTAGGGTTTATGTTCAAATCGAATTGGGGGAAGAATTTCTAGGGTTCCATCGTTATGATTTTGGGTAAGAAATTCTTGCATCGTGTAGGTTTTTTCTTCAATTTTGGTGTTTATGCATTTAGGTTTTGATTCAGTTTGTTAATTCTGTCCAAACAGAAGGAAAAAGAATCAAAATTTTAATTGAATCTTATGAGTTTTATCTGAAGCAAATTTGAATGTTATGCACTTTAAAAATGAATCTATTAATTAAGCAATATTTTGGCTGAAGGAAAGCAGGGACACGGAATGACCAAATAAATTGCAACTTTGTTTTTTCTTGAATAGAGATAGCTTCTACATGCCTCCAAAAATATCATATGCATCTGTCAATGATGCGACAATATCAGAGTTAGTTGCAAAGATCAAACCCCGGTAATTAATAAATCCAAGTGTTCTTTTTGTTCATCATGATTGCTTTTGATTTAATCAAGTTGATGTTTTCCTTTTCTGGTAGGTACCATGTTGCAGGAACTAAAGGGTTTTAATGTGCTTGTGAACCATATATAGGAACACTTAAATCAGTTATAGAGCAACTCTCTTTTGTTTTAGAACTCATGTTGATGTCTAGAGAAATGATAACTAAATATGAAATTTATTATGTTTCAACAACAAACAAAAGTTTTATTTGAAGTTGATGTATTAATTAGATCTAATTACAGGTGTGATTGGTGGTATTGCAAACAAGATGTTTGAAAGATCCTTCTATCTCTTGCGGCGCAGGTTCGTAATCTAAATCAATTTGTTAGCGTTTATTTAAAGTATTTAAAAAGTGTGGTACTTTTGGGTTTACATCAAAAAGATCATAGTAACTTGATTTATTAGGTATCTCGATGTTGAGTAGTTCATAATATAGGATTGTGTGGGTGCTAATTTCTATCATGCTACTTGCATATAGGATTGTGTGGGTGTTTATACAAAAGATTTATCATAAAATCTGTTTATTTCTTGCAGGTGATTGAAATAAGCAAGGGGAGTAAGTTAAAGTATGAGCTTGACAAAAAATGACTTGTTAAGGTAAATACGAGGATGATAATTGGTGTAATGAGCTAGATTCTATTGGTTCAAACATTAATCTAATATGTGCTTTTATCAGGTGGATCGTGTCCTATATTCATTTGTCATGTACCCTCACAACTATGGCTTTGTACATCGTACTCTTTGTGAGGACAATGACCCACTTGATGTCTCGGTTATTATGCAGGTATGCCCTAAAATAGATGCAAAGTTTATCATTTCTTTTTGCAAATTCCAATTTGGAATCACATTTTTATCTACTTATATTATTTAGAAGTTTTCGAAGTAACTGTGTTACTCTTTTTTGCAGATTTCCTTTTTCTTTACATTCTTTTGTAAAAAAAACAACATTAATACCTTCCCACTGAATCCACTGGATGGAGCCTTGGGTCAAAATGGGTCATTTTTATGTTTGGTTTTATATGGGTTGTGTTTGGTCAAAATACCTTTTGATCATATTTGTATATATTTTTTAAATATTTAATGTGTTAAACATGGTTACAAAGTGTTGGTGGGTCTACTGACCCGTTATCCAACCCACCCGACCACAAACTTTTTCCATCTTTACTGCTTAACTTTCCGTCTTTTATTTATTTTTGGTTTCCAGCCCAGATGCCAAAAGAGAGCCAGCTAGACTCAATGCGCATACAAAAACCTGCTACAAATGGTCCATACTCGATTAATCATTCAGTAATATATTCTCCATGTTCACTATTGTTTAAGAATTCTGAATTAAATTTTAGACACATTTCACTATTCTTTAAGGATTCCAAATTATAAATTACACTCCTTTCATTGTTATTAGTTACAATATTACTGTTACCACCACATCTTGACTGTATCTCCTGTATTACAAATATTTACAATAATTTACTACCAGTAAACTCCTTTTTATTTCTAAATTTCTGTTGCAAATTGGTGGGTCTACTCATGGGTCCCATGCTAAAAATTGTCCACTTTGACCCGTTACCTGATCTGCAAACTTTTTTCCATCTCTACTGCTTAACTTTCCTTTTTTTTTTTGGTTTACATCGAGTATCTGCAGTGGGAGCATTTTATGAGCTTCTGTGTCAATCAAGCTTGAGTGACTGCATCCAAATGAAAAAAATCCTGTTGCACCATTCGAGTTGTGCACCATCTTGAAGACGTTATACAAAATACACATAAAAAGGTAATCTTTCATTTAATCACATGTTTTCTGATAAAAAAAAATACAAATGCTTAACTTTACATGTTAACTGGTAACCAAATGCTGAAATATCATTCAATTGTAATAAAATACACCGACTTTGTAACTGAACTTAATAAAAAGGGGTTGTTTCTATAACTTGAACCTATGCCTATCTACTACCACATTTTAACCTAACATATCCTTGAAGGGTTGTCCCTACTATTAAAATCAATGGGTAGACGTGACATTTTGGTTAAGTTTTGATTTTATTAATTTGGAAAACCCGTACTGGGACGGGTATAAATAAATTATGTTGTGTTTACAGCAAGTAACTGAGAGGTTTGATGTTTGTGTTGAAGATGAAACCGTTAACTACCTTAACCGACTTGATGTCCGTAAAGCCCTGCTGCACGTTTGGTTGGGGTCCAAAAATGGGATGTTTGTAGCAAGTCAGGCCCTTTTACTTATAGATATGTTTTTTTTTTAATTTTCGACCCATAAACATCGAGTTTTTTTTTTCGAAAAGAGTGTTTGTGGAAAATTTAATTTATTTACCAAAATGGTGTTGCTACAAAATTATTTACCAAAATAGTGTTTCTAGAAACTTTGTTTGTCTCTCACTCCTAATCTTATTGGTTAAAACAAATTCATTAATGATAAGATAAAAAAAGGTATTTCTATTTACTAAATATTTTTAGGTTTATATAGTTTAAAATAGTTATTTTCCTCATATTCCGTTATTACTTTTAATTATCGACCACGTGTGTTCAAAATTATATACCCATTGCTCTAACTTTTTGTTAGAATTTTTATGTAATTTGGTGATAATGGAATAAATTTTCATCTAATTGGATTTAGTTTCTTTCAAATATTTTATAATATTATGTAGATAATGATATAAATATACTTGGCTCCTATATTATTTTCTAACTCGAACTCAGTTCGGACTTCACATGTTTATTGTTTATTTCTATATTTTAATTATTTTTATCATAGTTATTTATATATATAATAATAATAATAATATTTTCAGTGCTACTAAACCATGATAACATTGTCAAGAATTTAATATTTAACAATATTGGATAAAATGAATTAGTTGTTACACATCATAATTTTAAACTGGAAAATAAAAAAATAGTTTTTCATTTCTTCAGCACGAGACACACATATATTATAATAAAAATAATAATGAAAGAGTTCATAATTATAATCGGATAAATAAACATAATTAAGAAATAATAATATTTCTTCTTTTATTATTAATTATTTAACTAGGTTTTATCCAATCAGATTAGGAGTGAGAAAAGTAAAAATTTTAAGAACACTATTTTGGTAAATATTTTTCCAATAACATCATTTTGATAAATAGTTTTTCCACCAACACCATTTTAGAAAAAAAAACTCCATAAACATCCTATATTATGAACTACTCAACACCGAGATACCTAGAATCATTAACCAATTCACACAAGGAACACTTAAATCAGTTATAGAGCAACTCTTTTTGTTTTAGAACTCATGTTGATGTCTAGAGAAATGATAACTAAATATGAAATTTATTATGTTTCAACAACAAACAAAAGTTTTATTTGAAGTTGATGTATTAATTAGATCTAATTACAGGTGTGCTTGGTGGTATTGCAAACAAGATGTTTGAAAGATCCTTCTCTTGCGGCGCAGGTTCGTAATCTAAATCAATTTGTTAGCGTTCATTTAAAGTATTTAAAAAGTGTGGTACTTTTGGGTTTACATCAAAAAGATCATAGTAACTTGATTTATTAGGATCACAGGCAAAATAGTTTTTTTTTTTTTTTTTTTTTTTTTGTGAAAAGGCCTAATTTTAAAATTCGCCATTTAACAGAGAGAATTTGTTTGATTTGGGATTTTGTGTGGGTTTTCCCTCAGGGATTTAATGGAGTTGTGGGATTAAATTCTCGTATTCAAATAGGAGAAAACCGATGAAGAGAAAAGTGGCAAGAGCTTAGAGATGCGCGAGTGGAGCGGGTCGGCTCGGCTCGAATTGCTTTTGGCTAATTCACGGTTGAAAAGGCGAGTTATGTCAACTTTTTCAAGCCTTTTAGGGGTGCTTGGATTTGTATTTAAATTATTATGATTTCAAGAAATAATCATATTCTTGGTCGAATGATTATGAACATGGTTTCTAGGGTCTAAACATTAAATTAGCTAACTGTATTTTTTATTACTGAAAATAGGGGCAATTACATATATCCTTATTTTAACTTATAAAATTGCATGTAATTGTCCGTTGAAAATATATGAGTAAATGACACGCTCTTTTTTAAAAGATCGACGCACATGTTGGTGAAATAAATGATCTTGCATTCTCTCATTCAAACAAACAACTTTGTGTGATAACTTGTGGAGATGATAAAACCATCAAGGTTTAGTCAATTTATAAACAATAATCTCTAATTACAGTAATCAAGATTTTTCTCTATTCTAGTGACATAGGTTTATGGATGCAACAATGGGTGTAGAAAATATACTTTTGAAGGCCATGAAGAATCTGTTTATTATATATAATATTGATAACGGTGAGTGTAAACATTATATGGACACATCGTTTCCGGTGGATCATGCCAACTTTTGATCATGTATGTTTAAGCAATACGACACTCTCAATTTTTAGTAGTTCAGCAGTTAATGCGTTTCATTGTTTTGTGGTTTTTTTCGTAGTTGGTCATTTTTGTCATCACAAGTTAAATGAGCTGTACATTGATCTCAAACAAAAACTGATTTAACTTAGAATGCAAAGAAATATAGCTATGAAATTATAATATTTGTATAAAACTAGTTGGTATGGTTAGCCCATGTTGACAAGGGGTGAATGGTAAATGTCGAAAACATATAGGGATATATTTGTATTTTTACAACCAGACAACTGTTGCCCAATCAAAGTTCGATAAAAACGAAGGTGAAGATGTCGCACGCATTCTTCTCCTCCGGGCACGTGATCATTCCGGCCTCACGTGTCAATACATCGTCCGCCGTCGGCCTCCACCTTCCTTCATCATCTATTCACTTATTTCCACGAACGAACCACCGGCGGCAGCTCCGGTTACGGCCACTCACAACGCCTATCAGAAGCAGTACTAATTTCTCATTCGATCTCAAAGCTGGCACAGGGTAATTTATTACCGTTTAATCCGTTTATTTGGCATTCAATTCCAAGATCATTCGTTCAATTATTCTCAATTGCATTTTGAAATTTCGTATTGATTATTATTCTAGGGAAATTGGGTTGTAAGTGATGTAATTAGAGTCCAAATTGCTTCAGAAAAAGTCAAAATTATCTGTCCAAGAAAGTAGTGCTTTTGACTTTTTTGGGGGTCAATCTCTGGACTGTTGACTTCTGAAATTGCCATGAAATTTGTTGTAGGTTTAACACCAGAAAGCTTTAAATTCTAGTACTTTTTATGAAGATTTGTATGGGGTCATAGTTTTTTAGATAGTAAAACAAACACATATCAGATCTTGAGTCAAACAGTACTCTGTTTGACCATCAAAAGTCAAAATGAAGCTCATTTTTAGGGGATAAGGGGGGTATGAATCTTCTGCTCATTGGTTTTAATTCTTGGCAGAATGAGTGGATTTCATGAGATTGAATTTAGCGTTCGAGATTATGAATTGGATCAGTATGGAGTTGTGAATAATGCAGTCTTTGCAAACTACTGTCAACATGGTGAGCGCTTCTTTGATGTAACATAATTTACATTTGCGTGTTCTTATTTGGCATGATGTGTAAGTTTTTCTTTCAACAGCTCGTCATCAACTTATGGAGAAGATTGGAATCAATATCGATACAATTGCTCAAACCGGTAATGCAGTTGCATTATCAGAATTGTCACTCAAATACCTTGCACCGTTGAGGGTACGCTTTTAACTCCAAATACAAAAATATAAAAAAAAATACAAAATTTGCAGTTTCTTTGATGGCATTGTTGTAAAAACAGATTGGAGATAGATTTGTTGTGAGAGTGAGGATATCCGATACATCTGCTGCTCGCGTATACTTTGAACATTTCGTTGTCAAGATCCCAAATGAAGAGGTTACATGCTTTTGCTTACCAAGATAGTAAAAGACAGAAAAACCCTACAAGGGTTTCTGTTAATCTGTTATCTTTTTATCTGTTTTCAGCTGATTCTTGTGAATATGTTTATTTTTCTGGTGTAGCCCATATTGGAGGCCCGTGCAACGGTAGTTTGGCTCGACAAAAAGTATCGTCCAATTCGTATCCCACCAGATGTGAGATCCAAAATCGTCCAGTTTATTCGTCATGATGTGCCCAATTGATGAATCATATCAAAAAGGTTTGATAAACATTTTTTTAGTTATTTTACAGAATATATGTTATTTTTGGGTAAGGTGTAAGATTTCTGTTGCTATAACTACTATTCATCATGAAAGGAAATATAAGATTTTTATTGGATTGTTATATTTATATCATATTATTTGTTCTTGAAAGGTTACTTTGATGATTAGAAATTGTTTGGAACTTGTGAGGGTGAGTTTTTGATAGATCCAAAACCATATCATCAAAAGAAATCTTAAATCTTGATGGAGAAATCATGAACTTACAGCGGTTTCTATAGTTTGGACAACAGTGTTATGTCGTCGACCTGCTTTATCGTGTCTATCAACATCCTTCGTCTTATGAGGCCTACTAAATTCCAAGGTTTAGTTTATCATGACATTAAATTTGAGAAAACTTATGAACAGTTGGCATGTTAAACCGGGTCAAACCGGTGAAACCGACATGACTAGGCATCGGTTTGGTTTTGTAGATGATGACGTAGGTACATCCATGCCTTAGCTACAGTATCATTGGTACATATGACAAGTACAATATGGTCTTCTAACAAATTCGGAGTTAAGTACCACGATTACACCATCTTGTCAAAGTCAAGACCAAGGATTCATAATGTGCCAAGATCTCTATGATATATTGATCTAGTCTTCCAACCATAAGACCGGATCACTATGTCAGGATCTATCTGATTTGGTCCTTCAACTATACATGTTGTAAGGTCATCCGGTGTGGGCGTGAGAAGGGAGCGTGGAACGCCGTGAGGGGCGTGAAACACCACGCCCTACCACATGAAAGGGGCGTGGAACGCCGTGAGGGGCGTGAAACACCACCCCCTACCACATAAAAGGGGCGTGAGAATTCTCACGGGAGTCTCTCTCACACACACATACACACACTAGTCACACCACTTAATTAAATTTTATAAAATAATTGATTTTCACACCATTTACTTTCACACGGGTATACCGCTTAACATGTGAGAATGGTGTGAAAACTCCATGTGATGAGGTGGCGCCCACGTGACGTGTACTTTATTTTCACATGAGGTGTTTTCACATGAGGTATACCACATGACCCAAGAACTGGTAATTGAAAGAACTAAGGTCATATATGTGCTACCTAACAACATAATTGTTTTCTTTCTTTTACACTTACTCTCACATTAGAGTAGGGTCGTGTGAATAACTCTCTTCGATGAAACTAACGTCATCGAGCATTTTTTTTTACCTTTTTAAACCAACACAGCATTGCAATTGGAATTTGTTACAACATCGAGCATTGTTTTTCACCTTTTTAAACAAGTGGGGTTTTTCCCTTCAAACTAGAATTGACGGGTTGGTTTGAAGATTGGTTTAAAACCCGTCTGACATGAAACTAGACCGAACCATTACTAAATGCTTGTAATATAACAGAACTAGTAATATGTTACAATGTTATGTCGTCGTAGAAGTTTTGTCCTTGTAAAATCCTTTTTTTTCTCTTTACTTAAATTTGTTTTTTTAATCTAAAAATGGATACATGTCGGTTAACATAACCCATGCCAAAACCAAAAGTTACTTGCATTGGAGGCCTAGTAACCCCAAACTTGTAAAACCAAACTGTAATAACGGTTTAGTCCTTGTAAAATCCTTCTTTTTTGTTTACCTATAAGTTTTGGGTCAACATAACCCTTTACACAAATGGTTGAAATAAAAGCGCATATTGGTTGGTTTGAGGTTTATACGGTGTTGTTCATATTCTATAGTTTGAAAAATAGGATTTAGTAGTTTAATTTAGGGTTTGAAACTTCAAACTAGTCGTTTACCTTTATTACTTAATTTTTAGAATATGCATAACTATGATATTTTTAATGCTTTGAGTACTTGTGGTATACAATCTGTAACACTCTGAGCCCCTGGACCTAACTTCGTTAAATTCTCAGTTTAAATTTAGGTGAAATGTCCATTGTACCATTTTACTGTATAACAGTCTGCTGCGTCCCTAGAAACATGTAATATCCGTTTGTATCCCTGTCTGAGTCCCCACTGGCAAGACTGATATTCACCCGAAACTACCATATTCACCAGAAACTACTAATTTCACCCGAAACTACCATATTCATACGAAACTACTAATTTCACCCGAAACTACTAATTTCATGCAAAAACAACAAAAAATCCAATCCAAAATACATACAGGAATAAGTTATATCAATAATCCCTGTCATATCATTATCACAAAAAAATTTCAATCCAAAATACATTCGCAAAAACACCAAAAAAATCGAAACTACTAATTTGACAAAACTTATGTCCCCGAAACTACCTATCCCCGTCATATTCCACCTAAAAGTTGAAGTCCCAGTTGAAAAGGACTTCAACACGACCCTTACCCGCACCCGAAGGTGAGTAGGGGTCGCATGCACCCGCATTTCGGTTTCAAACACAAAAAATGACGATTATTAGAATGTCCGATCAAACACAAAATTGGTCCGATCGATCAGAAAGAAAAACAAAAAAATGACGAAAAACGTTAAAAATTGTACTTGTGAAAGCCTGGTTGTCTAGGAGGGCATCCACTCGAAGAACCATGGCGATGAAGAGGTGGGGGACGACTTGGACGAGAGAGGACAGCGGGAGCATAAAGGACGACAAGAGCAAAAGGGGGCGTGAGTTGAAATGGGGTGGGGGGTTCAATGTGATTTTTAGGGTTATATAAAAAAGTAAATTACCATCTTACCCCTGTCGTTGAAAAACTTTACAGAAAGATTTTAACGAAGTTAGGCCTAGGGGATAAGAGTGTTACAAATTGTATACCACATGTACTCAAAGCGTTAAAAATTCGTGTTAGGGACGCATTGTGTTAAATCGTGTAAACTACAGGGACGCAAATGGTAATTTACTCAACTTTTTATATTAATTTTTATTTTATCTTATTACCCTAACAATTAACTAAGCAAGTAGGAAACCCTATTCTCATTTATGTGTCATTCCCTATTTCATAGCCTTCATAGTTCTGTTCCACCAAGATCGTCTTCAATTTGCCAATCGCCATCCTCTGTAGCCTTCACGGTTAGGGATTCTAAGTTCATTCACGGGAATAGCCTCTATATTCTCAATCATAATGATATAAGCTTCTCTGATTTTGACTTCCATCTGTAATTTATTTTATGTCCTAAGATACAAGCACGTAGCACCAATTTGTTAGGCTTAATGATTCCAAAAGAACTAAAATCGGAATAAACAAGTTATTTCTTTATCAAAAATTGATGGTGAAGTTAGATAACTAGTAGCATTTATTGGGTGGGGGTTGGGTGTAGTGGTAAATAGGTAGGAGTTAGAGTGGTGATTTCACTCCAACCAAAGGTTGTAGATTCAAATCTTGGGGGTGGCATATCCTGAATTATCTAGGTATTGCTCATTTTATCCTAGATAATCTAGTTGGTGTTATTCAAAAAAATAAGATCAATGAAGATGAAAACCCTAAATACGGAGACAAACAATCGAGAGAAATCAGATCAACACAAAAATTAAACCGGTTTTGAACAAATGAAATCCCGAACCTATTGAACTGGTTCAGTTTGGTTCTGGACCGGTTCGGGTTAGTGAACCGGTTTAAACCGGTTTTTTTTAATTCTTAAGTGGGTTCGCCAATCCTTGGTTGACCTCGGATTCGTGTATGAATTCTTCAACTTCAATTTCGTCTTCAAGCGAACTTCTATCTTGTCTCCTATCTACCACATCCAAATGGTCTTTCAAGCAAATGCACATTTCCATTGCCACGCGAGTGAGTCTAGTTTAGGATAGATAAAACCCTGCCACTAAGAGAAAAAAACGGATTCCGAAGCTACCGTGGAAGCTTGGACGGTTAGTAAATCACGGGCCATGGCGGAAAGGACCGGAAAAGTAGATTCGTTTCCTTTCCACCAAGCCAAAATATCAAAGTCCTCAAAAACATCCGGACTCATAAATGATAAAAAGTTTGTTCCAGTATACCTTCCAAGTTCGCTACTCGGGGTGAACCCTCTAGCCCGTTTACTAAATTCATTTCTCATTTCGTTATACAAATTTAAGTTAACATTCCTCGAGCTACTACTTGATGCACCCGCGCCCATCGTATCATGTGGGGTTTGTGTTGTACCGTATTTATGTAAATAAATATCAAACATATCTTCAGAATCCAAATCCAAATCGTAAGTTATTTTATCAATCAAAGTTTCAACACCGTAAACATTAATTGTAGGGTTTAACACGGCAGCACAAGTTATAACCGGATGCATTTCTTTAAAATATTTAACAAAATTTTCTTTCATGGGTTTTATCATTTTCATAAAAAGAGTATTTTTATTTTCAAGTTCGGCTAATTTGTGACACATTAGAAATATTTGTTTAAGAGCCAAGAGACTTGTGGGGTAATAAACCCCGGATAAAAAAGTGTTGGCGGTTTTGAAAACTTCAAGCAATTCGGTTATATTTTCAAGAATGTTCCAACTCGTAGACAGAAATTTTTGAATTCTACGACGCGGTTTTGAGGAAAGCAAATCATGAAAAATTTCCAAAGTTTCTCTTTTACGTATATCACTATGAAACATTTTATGAGTTGAATTCCATCTTGTAAGCAAATCAAACCCGTCTCGTCACAAAATCCAATATATTCATGATATTTTTTTTGCTACTACTAAAAACGTCTTTAAGCAAGACTCGAAATGCATTAGTTAATTCAATAACGGGTTCAACCGCAGGCCCGTCTTGCACGGCTAAGTTGATGATGTGTGCAATAAATCGACTATGGAAAAAATCGCCGTTGCAAATCGGTTTATATTTTTAATATTAATTTTTGAACCGCATTTGTATTATTTGAGGCATTATCAAAAGATATTGAAAATAATTTATTTTTTAATTTAAATTCGGTTATCACACCATCTAAAATGTGAAATAAATTTTGACCCGTGTGCGGATATTCAAACATATCAAACGCGATTGTACACTTCATCATTTGCCACGTATTAGGATCAACCCAATGAGCGGTAACACAAATATATGAGTCAGGAATACCTTGTGGATCCGACTAAAAGTTGGTGGTTAAGTTCACACCGGTTTTCAATTTTTCAAAACCTAAAATTAATTCTTTTTTTGCTTTTTTCCACATTTTTAGACAATCACGTCTAAGTGTCACACCCCGGCCGGCGGCGGATTATACGCCGGGGCTGACACGGTTGTTCATAAGCACACGATCATCTATTAAATGTGACAATATTTATTCATCAAAATTAAACGCATCCGTTACAAGTAGAAATGGATAATAAAGCGTTCAAACATGACATAAGTTGAATTTAATTTTTAATAGAGCTAGGGCCAATGTCCTAAGTGATCAAGTAGTGTCCTCAAACTGGTGCACCTGAAACATGTGAGTAAATGTCAACTACAAGTAGTTGGTGAGTAACATAGGTTTTGACACCAAACAAAAGTTAAGTATAGGTTTACAATTCAATATGTTCAAAGCATGTCTAAAGCATATATGTGAAAACATACAAGGTTCCAAGCGTACAATTCAAGCCTGATAATAGAAAACTAGATACGCAATCCCACTGATTGCCATTTTGAAAAAGGGAGCAAGCGGATACTCCAAGTTATAGTTGATACCCAACAAAACCCGCCAAGGTCTTGTGGTAAGTTATAGTTTCAGTTTCCCATATAAATGATCATGTTAGGTACTACCTTAGGCTTGGGCTGCAAGTTAATGAATGTACTGGCATGAAACACATGCAATGGTCACCGAGTAATTCAAATATAAAGCATAAAGATCAAGCACAAGAACATAGATATTGAATTGTTTAAATAGATAAAGTTGATAACATGTTTCACTCCAAAAACAAAAACAGTAAAAATGGGCTATGTAAACTCACCTTGCAATGAGTAGCTTGGATGTCACACAAGTATATTGCACAAATGTTCTAGCTAATCACAAGGTTAACCTATGTTTGATGGAACATATATATCAATGATTTGTACAACTGAAATAGAGAATCCTATTGTGCGAGGAGATTGATGTGAGTGTCCTTATTTTAATAATAAAATAATTATTTGAGTTGCAAATAATATTTTATGTAAATCTTTGATAAATATTTGTATTGTAATAAGTGAAAGAATTAATGACGATGTTGTTTGTTTGTAATAATTATATAAACGTATGAATAAATAATTAGGTTTCTTTTGTTTGTAAATAAATACACAAATAAATAAATGACTAGTTTTCTTTTATTTGTAATTGCATAAACTAATAGATAAATAGATGAATAAATAAATGAGTAATAATTAGTTGAGTAATTAAATAATTTACTACATAAATAAATGAATGAAACCTTTCATTTGATTTATGAAAAACAAGTGTTAAAAATAATGATTTAATTAGTTGGTAATTAAACCAAAATTTAAAGTATAATAATGTTTTAATTAATTAATAATTAAACCATAATTAATTATTAATTAAAAGTATAGAATTGAGTTTTAAATGTTCTCATATAATAAAAATAAATTATATAAAAGTTTGTATAAATATTTATAAAGAAATGAGTTTATAATCATAATCATAATTAGTTGAAAGTGGTTGTTGTACACTAGAATGGTTATCATTTCAGAGTAGTACCTCCAACAGAAAAGTTTCCAGGAAAGAGTTGGTCGGATCAAAACCCCGTCTTTTCCTAGCCAGAACTTTAATGTTTGCCAGATAACTAGATACTGGTTTGAAATTTACTCTATTTGCATACTTAACCAAGTTTAGTTTGTGTTTGGAAAGTATATGGGCTAAAGTGAAAATATAAGTTTATGTAAAGATAGAAATTGAATATTAAATAATTTAACTTGAAAATAAGGATTTTTAGTAAAAACATAATTTTTGAAAATTGAAAGGAGTAAGAATGATCAACCAAGTTTTTAAATAAAAGTTTGACACAATTTTAATTAAAATAGAGCTTTTGATCTTGGATAGGTCTATGATTATAACATAAACATGTTAGGGATCATAGATCTAGCTAGTTATGAGAGATTTTTAAAGGAAAAGTATGAACGAGCAAGAATATAAGAAGAACTTACTTATGAATATGGAAACGACTTTGAATCTTGAGAGAGGGATTAGAACTTGATATGGTGTGAGAATGAGGGAAGAATGAGGGTCTATTTATAGGGTAGTATCATGGGCTTATTTACAAAATTTAATTTGTTATAGGGATTAAGATTGCAAAATATGAAAAATAGTTTTTAATTTCATAACATATTTCAACTTAAGTGCTCATAAATTTTATGTTCATGACTTCATTTCATCATAATTCATATTTAATATGTTTACAAATATAATTATATATTTATTTGTTTTATTTACCTTTAGTAATTTAAAAATACTAGCAATGTTATATTTTCATAATATATTGTTTATATCATGTGTGTATATATATAGTTTTAGAAATGACTTAGTATGTACATATATATTTATGGAATAGGATGGTGACAATTATTTACAAAGCATATAATATAAATATTTATTACTTATGAATTTGAAGTAGGTAATTAAGGTTCTTCATAAATGCGATTCACCAAAATAATGAACTTACATTGCCGGAAAAGTTAAAATAAAAGCGGGAAATTTCCTGGAGATTACACTAATAGTAGTACGACTTACTTGATGATAACGTGGTTGAAGGGCTTCTTGAATCATCCTCGTCACGAGCGGGTTGTCGAAGTGGTTGAACGGCAAACCTCTTTGAATCACTAATTTCACCATTCTATCTCGAACAATAATGGGATCAAAGTTCCAAATTCCACCCTCGCTTGTCATAGACGCTTGACCCTCACCCGGAATTTTCTTCAAACTCGGGCAAGATTTTTCCATATGAGTTCTTAGAGTAGAGTTTGAATCCTTTTTTAAAAAACCCACCACAATTTTTGCAACGAGCACGTTCCATCCCGTTAGACAACTCACATAGATCGTAGTTTGACCAAATTGTGGGGTTCCTCGTTGTTGGTATGATTTTCACAACACTAACTTCGTATGAGGAAACACCAAAACTTGAATCGGCCATAACGTTTTTTGAGCGTTTTCGAGCGTTTTTTATAAACGAGAGTGTTGAGAGCGGGTTTGAGAAGTGTGATTTAACCAAAACACCCACTACCTATTTATAATGTATTTGGGGATTATAATGGGTGAAAAAAAGACAAAATAACAGCTCCAAACGGCTATATAGCCGTTTTCCCAACGGCTATTTTTTTCTCAGGACCGTTAAACCGGTTTGCTAAACCGGTTCTCAAAAAACCGGTCTTACACCGCTATATCGCTTGAAATAGTAAACCGGTTCAAAACCGACGGTTCATACCAGTTTGAAACCAGTTTTTCCTAAACCGGTTTACTCTCGGGTCGGGTTCCGGATACTAACCGGTTTGGAACCACTTTTTTTTGCTCATCTACTTCCTCCCTCTCTAGCCCCGTCACAAAGATGGGTACAAGCGGGTACATGCCGGATCGGTACAAGCCCATTCTTCAATGTAAATCTATCTGCTATGATCCAAGCCCAAATCCATATTAGCCCAACATCAACTAAGCCCATTACTTTTAACACAAACCAACTCTCCAATAATATGCCAAAAAATATAAACATATAATTAACTTAACTTAAGTTAGACAAATATCAAATATGCGTTTGGTAGTGAATTTTCATATTTCAACAATAGGTTTATAAATGGTAGTGAAGCATAGGCATAGTCTCATAGATAAGCACGTATCATAAAGAAACAAAACAAGGATGATGACATGTCACTTCCTGCTGGTTACACATGAAGATACAAATCCAACCGCTTGCCTATTTTAGTAAAAAAATAAACCTTAATTTTTCCAAATAGCTTTTGGTCTTCACAAGAAAAGGAGAGAGTTGTGTGTTGTGTGTTTGCAGATGGCAGAAGAGGATGTTGAAGTTGAAACCAGCATGGTGAAGAATAAGGTGATGGTGGCTATTGATGATAGTGAGTACGGTCAGCATGCCCTTAAGTGGGCTCTTAAAACTCTTGGCTCAACCATTGTAGACTCAGAACTTGTTATCTATACGGCTCGACCGAAGGTTGATATCGGTTATTTGTATGCATCTTCATGGGGAAGTAAATCTCTCTCTCTCAACATTCATTTTAATGTGAATATTATAAACTACCTTATACCCCGTGTTTACATACGGGATGAAAATATCAATACATAAATTCTTAATTTTATATATATATATATATATATATATATTATATGTGTAAAAATGTATTATATACGAATAATTGACAACAAAATTCAAAATATATAAAAATGAATATATAATTAGGTTTCGAAAATACGTCAATTACTATTTCATGTAATTTGACTTTCATTACTATTTGATTCAAAATAAAAGTTACATAATAATATTTCAAAGTTTTTATAATAACAGATAATTTAAAATAAATATGTTTTATTAGTATAATTAGTAGCGGTGATCCGTGTTCATAAATAGGGGTGTTTAATATTGGAATATGACTTGGAAAAATTAAAACTCCAACCGCACTGGATTTGAATTACGAATTCAATTTTGGTTTAGTCGAATCGAATTCCATATCGGTTTTTCGAATTTATGATTTTTGAACAGATCGGACATGAATACTTTGAATTAGAATTACATACTTTTTGTCTCTTTCGAAAAGGAACTTTTCCGTTTTTCCAATGTTTTAAATACCGGTTCAAACCGGCCGGTAATACCGGTTGAACCGGGTTTCGGTTACTGGGCCGGTTGGTTTGAGTTTGGTAAATTGAAAAAAACGGTTTGTAAGTTGTACCGCCGATATTATATGTAAATTGGAAAAAAACGGTTTGTAAGTTGGAAAAACGGTTTGTAAGTTGTGCCGTCGAAAAATGTTTTTTCGGGATCTCAAAGGAGCATGGAATCACATAAGAACTCTTGAATGGATATGGAAAACAGATGGAACTCTAGTTCCGAAATAAAGAAAAATACATGTATCTTTTAATTATAATTATATATACTAGGTTAGAGGTTCGTATTTTATACGGTTTGAATGAATAAAATATTAAATAGTTAGTAATGAAAATTTAGGAAATATAAAAGAAATATTAAATAGTATTGAATATTTAGGAATTAATAAAGGAAAATATTAAATAGTTAGTAATAAAGAAAAAATAAATGAGAAAAAAGTATTGTGCTCACGGAGTTGTGATACGTGGCGCGACCAGTTACTTATTTATTAGATATAGATTTGTTTTTAACTGTAATTTATTTTTTTCTCGTTATTGGGGTTAATCAACCCGAATTCAAATCGCTTTTTGAAATCGAATTTAGTTTTAAAAATTTCAAATTTGAATAATCCGGTTCGAATAACTCGAACCCTATTCACAACCGATTGAACTAAAACATGTCAGCTGTTTTATCCGGTTTGAAATATATACGGTTCGGTTTAGACGGTAATTTGAAACCAACCATTTAATATTATTATTATTATTATTATTATTATTAGTATTATTTTAGAGATATGAAGTATTGTATATGTATTACATTCATCATCATCCCTATTATTTTTATAAAATTAATAAAAAGTTTTTGATTTTATAATGAAAATGGCTTTGATTTTTATGCTTTGTTTATGATAATAGCAGCAGCCGAGCTGATAAAAGAGATTAAAGAAAGCGAGAAGAAGGCAGCTCTTGATCTGCTGAATAAAGCTAAAGCCACATGCACCGATTACGGGGTTCAAACTTCCACTCCCCTTTTACTTTCATCAAAATTACAGTTTACAAATATACAATAATTTAAACTCCTTTTAACTTGCAGATCACGGCAGAAGGAGTGACAGAAGTTGGAGACCCTAAAGTAGCTATATGCAATGCAGTAGAGAAATTACACATCCAGTTGCTTGTAGTCGGTAGTCATGGCCGGGGAGCTGTTACGAGGTTAGAAACCTGTGTTTTATTATAAACTATGTTAGAATAAAAAAATATTATATACTTTATAACGAAGATTTAGAAGTTATACGGTAAATATAAAATAGCAATAAAGATTTAGTAATTAAAGTTAAGTAAACGGATAGTCTGTGTGGTATGTGTAAATTTTGTATTTGGTCCCTAAGTTTAAAAACGTAAACTTTCAGTCCTTAAGTTATGCAAAACGTAACATGTTTGTCCCCTGAGAGTAGATGAGAGTTAAATTTTCTGTTAAATATTTTTGAAAATAACCAAAATACCCCAAGATTTAAAAACAAAAAGAATTAGAAAAATACAATAGAAAAAAAAGTGGTGGTGTCTCCTAAAAACTAGGGGTATAAATACAAGTTTTTTTTTTTAATTTCTATTTTTTTCTAAATTCCAAAGGAATAAATGTTGGGCTTATTGGATCCTTAGCAATTCATGCGAGGATTGGCCATTGGGGATCAGCGCCTCAACGCATTTCGTATGAATCTTGTTTACTATTTAACAATTATTTTCTTTCAATTCGACTTAAATATAACAATTTTGAATGTTGTTTATTATTCGGTGAATTTTTTTTCTTCACTATTACCTACAATTTTAGCTTAATTGGAATATAAATTTGACTTATTGGTAACTAATATTCATATATATTTCATTTGCCTCATTCAGTTTTAAAAAAAAATAAACATTTATAAAAATATTATATAGGATTAGAACACCTATAATAAACACTTTTGAAACTTGGTTACTATTTGGTAAAGTTTTCCCTATAATAAACAAGTAAAATATGAGGACACGTGTCACAATTCTAAACTTCTCATTTTCATTTTATCGCCTCTCTCTCCTATTAATAATCAACTCCGTTATTTTAGGCAACTAAATTAATTATTTATTTCAATTTGTAACTACACATTTTTTAATTTAAAATTATATTTATCATCAATTAATTTGTTCAATAATATTTTTATGAACTATACAAACTGAAAACAATTTTATAACCCGTTAGGATTCAAATAAAAACTTTTAATCATATATTTTTATATTCACATTGTTCCATTTTGACGAGTGTATGTGTTAATAGATTAGACTATATTTTATTCAATCCGTGTAATATACGGGTTTATTTAACATGGGTTTTAAAAACATAAATATTTTATTACTAAGTATTTAATATTACATTAATTCAATTTGTGTAATACACGGGATTCTAACCTAGTAAGTATTGGGGTTGGTGGCCTAATGGTAGAGGAAAATTATCTAAGGAACACCAAGGTTTGGAGAGGTAATGGGTTCAAGTCTCACTCTCAACAGAAATTAAGAAATTTGCAATTAAAAAAAAGTTTGTATCGAAGAAAAATAAGCGGGTAAATGAATTTTGGGTTTAGAGAACTGTGATGCGTGACTTAACCATTACTTATTTATTTGAGTAAATTACAAATTGTGTCCTTTAACTATTATTCAAATTACAAGTTATGTCCTTTGGCTTCATTAATTACACTCCATGTCCTTTTTTTTAAACCTTTACACACTTTATGTCCTTTTGACTAACCCCCATCCAATTCATCCGTTAAGTCTTGGCATGTGCCCCTCACACGAGGGGCATTTTCGTCTTTTTGACCTCAACATCATCTATACAATTGTCACCACCTTCAAAATCACTGTCACCTTCTTCATTCACATCCTCATTATCTTCATGGACCTCATCATTATATTCATGGACTTCCTCATTATCTTCATGGACTTCCTCATCCTCACCCAATCCCTCATTAACATTTTCATTATCACCCATAATATCATCTTGAATGTTTGCATTCTTACCTAAGTTATCATCAACCCCAAAGAAAATCTCAAATCTATCATCATCTAATAAATCCATGAAAGTAACTGTTATATCATGTTCAATGCTTGCATTCTTAATGACTGCTTCTTCTTGATGACAATTCCCACTAGACTCTGCTATATCATTAACTGTTTCATGGTATCCCAACAGTAACTTACTTGAACTCTTCTTGTTAACCACATTGTTCTCTACCACATCATCACTTACTTCTTCAATCCTCCATTTGGAAGGGGAGCAGAAATATGTATGCACAGTTGTAGTATCAAACTCAGTGTATACATTAATTAGCTTATGATCAGTAATGTATTTTGAAAAGGCCAAGACATCTGAATCACTACCTAAAGCTTGAAGTCCAAAATCTAAATCTGTGTTAGGTACTAGATAGTGGTAATACTTTACTATTTTCATTGGATAACCTAACATCGTCATCACAAAATCCAACTCATGCACAGAGAACCTTTCAATATCAAGCAAATCAAGATAATCTACCTTGCCTTCCACATACATACGATCTGGAAATCTAGTAAACCTACCCCCATGATGCAACTTAATGGAAAATAGATGAGGGTGTTCACGAATGCAAAATCCTTCTGCATTTTAAGAAGATTACATATCATTCAAAATTTGTATGTTTTAATCACATAAAAATCAGCAATGAACCGAAACAAATGTGAAGATAGCTTACCTTAAAATGCATCCACTTCAGCTTGATCAAGATGTTGTCGAATGAAGAACCCACCTGCCATCGCCAGTCGCTTGTCTTCTCCAGAGGTGAATTAGGGTTTTTTTTGTTGGAAGCGTGAGTGTAATTGATCGTCGATTGAGTATTTGAGAGGGAAATGTGGTCTGACATTAAAGCAGGGGTTAAAAAGACGAAAATTGGATGGGGGTTAGTCAAAAGGACATAAAGTGTGCAAAGGTTTCAAAAAAAGGACATGGAGTGTAATTAATGAAGCCAAAGGACATAACTTGTAATTTGAATAATAGTTAAAGGACACAATTTGTAATTTACTCTATTTATTTATTGGGCATAGATTTGTTTTCAAATTTTGATGATTTATAAACCGTTTTTTGATTTTATTTGACAGGACTTTCTTGGGGAGTGTGAGCAATTACTGTGTCAACCATGCGAAGTGCCCGGTTCTTGTTGTCAAGAAAGCAGATTGAATCGGTATCTATGTGTATTATGATTCGGTTCCCATATGTGTATAAATAAAAACTTACTGAAAAATAATACTTGTGTGCTTCTGTGAGATTATATATCTCAAAAGTCAAAGTCAGATAAGTTATTCTTCAGCTTCAAAAGTCAAAACCAATATGATTTCTATATTCTTGATGGAAACTTCATATGTATGTCTATGTTAAGGTCACGGATAGATATTGAGACTAATGACTGAGGCATGACCCACGTCAACTTTGAATTTGAAAAGCATTAAGTTTGACTTTTAAAGTCAAAATTTCATGAGCCACACATCTCGTCACTCCATCTTCATGTTTTCTTGCGAATTTGCAGTCCTCGTGTATCCCCTGATCATGTTTTATTTTGGTTTCCATAACCTGTTTACCTTTTTTACTTCTTCGGATGAGTTTGTTAAAACCTATTTTGTCGCAAGGCTTTTGGATTTTCTGATCGTAACTTCCTTGCAGGGCAGGCCCCAAAGGGGGACAAAGTGGGCTACGGCTCTAGGTCCGATAAACCCCGAGGCACGAAGTTAAAAATTTATGTACATATATATGTGTGTGTGTGTTTAAAAAATTCAATATATAGAGGCCCTGACCTAAAACGTTTTGAAAATTCTCGAGACCGAGTCTGCTTCCTTGTATTTCAATTTGTTAGTCACTTAGTCAGATACAAATGGTAACTTACAAATATTCAAGTGAAAATGTTGGATATATATGTGTAGAAGTCCATGTTGATCAATTTAATTGTTGCATCAGTGGTCTAAAACAACAGAATACGAATGTGATGATTACAACAACAGGATTGTTTCTTGAATTGTGAATCACTATCAGATAAACCATTTGAGGTTTGCCCCGATGTTTATCGGATTAGACAAGGAAAAAACTTGAAGGAATTTTCGATTTTTTTTGTTTTCTGTGATTTCTTTGCTTCTCTGATCGATGGATAGAAACCGTCTGAGAGCCCCCATATCATATTAATGAGTTTAAGTTTTGAAAGTTTTGAGCCCATGTCCAATAAATAACTAATGGCCCAAGTCTAAATAACATTAGCCCAAGTCCATTATTATGCTTAATCAGTGGCGGATCTAGAAAAAATAGTTTAAGGGTTGCGGAATTTTTTTTACCGTACATTCATGTTAATGAACACAAATAAAAACACGATAATAAATGAAGTAAAACGAGTACCTAATAAATGATTAGATCTCTCCTATTTGGTTTTTGAAAGCTTGAAATCGAATCATTACATCGTCATCCGTTACTTTGTCAAATATTTCTCTTTCGATCGCACAAACTAGAGCATTGTTCAAAATACTCGTCTCTCATTCTATTGCGTAAATCCGTGTTGATAAGCTTCAATTTAGAAAAACATCTTTTAACAGTTGCGGTTGCCACCGGTAAAACCAACGCTAGCTTCAATACCCGATAAACCAAAGAATAATAACGATCTTTTCCGGTTTTCACAATTAGACGAGCAAGGTCACATATTCCATCCAATTTTGCAAATCTATCATCTTCCTTTATGCAGTGATAAAAGACCTTAAGCTCACCTAAAAGACACTCTCTATCATTCACATTAAAATCATCCGGATACATCTCAGAAAATGCCACAATCTTAGATATGTCAAACTTAGAAAATCAATCACAAGGATTTAAACCCGACATATTTTCTATCAATGTAGTTGATACCTTATTGAAACGATTTCCCAATTCTTGAATTTGCATATCCAAAACCGTATTAAAAACCTCAACTTTAAAATGATGTCGATTAGTAATGACATTATTTCTATTTCTTGGGTTACCATAACTTTCCGTCATATCCAACACCTTAATATTGTTCTTTTCACAAAAAGAAGTCACTGCTTTCAACATATCATCAAACTCATTTTGTCTTAAATCATTCAATGCTCGTTTTGTTTCATTTATCATCTTAGTCGCTTCTAATAAGTCTTGACTATTTTTTTAAAGATGCTTAGAGAGCGTATTTGTGATGACTCCAAAAAATCGTTTGGAAGTTTTAAATGTCCAAGTTCAAGAGAAGTTTTAAAGCCCAACCCTTAAATCTCAAATGTTTTAAAAACCAATTGTTTTAAAGCCCATGTTTAAAGCCTAAATGTTTTAATTTATAAAATATGGTGCATTTTTTATAAAAAATTGGACTTTTTATTAATTGTTGAAAATTTAAAAAAAATTGAGGGGTAACGTAATTTTTGTTGGGGGTAACAAGATACATAAAACCGTAAAAAAAAATTCCACTACGCGTAAAAAGTTGAGGGGTAGCGGGGGCTACCCCTCCCCCATGGGCAGGTCCGCCATTGTGCTTAATAAAGGGCCCAAAACCTAATCACACAAAACAAATAATATTAACGTTAAACGAGCCCGCACTCCCGCGTCATCTAATTCGATTAAACAATTAACATTATTTTTCTTGATCGACAAGTTAATCTGATAATACAAAAAATACTAACATTCCTTCCCTATTTTAATGATATCCATGATTAATTTAACTATTATCACAGAAACTCAAAACATATGCATAAATGAAAATATCATGAGGATTGAATTTTCACTTTAGTATGTTACACGTTACAAATATTAGAATAACATGGTATCACAATTGATTGAACCTGATATGCCATCATTCATACATATTTTACATACATAATAATCCCACATTATGGTATTAATTGAATAATAACCTTGCAATTTATGCTTACAATACTTATATTTTGTAATTGCAGGTTATTCGGCGTTGAAAATATAAATCAAGCTAAATCCTATCAAAAACACCAAGAATTCAAGCTTTTAGAAGGTTCATTCCCGGAATACTGACCCCCAAGAAGTCAAAATTGGTAAACAATAGTTAACAAGAAGCTAAAAGACAAACCTGGAAGAAAAAGGAGGGATGCACGGTCGTGCATCCCATTGCACGACTATGCATTGCCTTCCTTCTCCCCCACGGATCAGTACAATGTCCTCTGTACCCTGTTTGATTCCCTACGCTTTTGCACGACCGTGCAACCCATTGTACGACCGTGCATTGCACATTTTGAGGCCTGTAAATAGGAGGCTTGAGTTCTTCATTCCACACACCTATTCAGACCTCAAGAACACTTTAGAATAGAGCATTCTCGTAGTTAGAGTAGAGAGTGTAGGGGCTCTTTCTCCTTGTTCCACAATAGGGTAGCCTACGAAACTCATCATTACGCTAGTCGTTATGGCCATTCGTGGCTAAAACTTCTTTGTATTGTTAGGGTGTAGATGATGTTTGGTGCATGTTAATGTTTAACGTATTAATTAAGTGGTATGTTTATGTCTTTAACTAATTCGTTCTTAAAAACCATCTTTCGGTGGGCTTTTATTATTGTCTAAATCCGTCTTTATGTTTGTGAGTGTCTTGATTTTAAAGAGTAAGATCGTAAAACCCTTTTTAATCAAACTTCCTTTGAAACTCGTACGTCTTTATACGAGCAGAGATTGATAAGCCAAGGATTGGTCTATACTTCTAAGATCGTACGTTTTTATACGAGCTTATTATGTGACCAAGAATTGGTGAACTCATGTTGGGAATGGTACGTCTTTATACTTGGTCCCATTGTTACACCGCCTCCCGGTGAGCAAAATATAATCACCTATTTAACTTTAATATAAAGCATTTTAAGTCCGATGTCTTAAACCAACCCGGAGATGACCATTTGATAGGTTGAGGGTAACTGTTGTCCCTAACGGGAGGCACTACCATTTTATTTTAAAGATTATAATTTGTGAATCAAATGTAGTGAGGATGAGGCTTTAGCGGTGACCCGAGTCACAAGTTTGTAGTAGTCATACCACTGAATTAGTCAACTTAACAATATCACGTACCAAGATGATTCGAAACCCAAAGCAATACTATCCGTAATCTGACCATTTTCGCCTTATTTACTTTCCTACTATTTACTATTCTGCTAGTTACATATCTATTACACACTTCACGCACGTTTTTACTTTTAAGTTATTTACTTTACCGTCATTTACTTTTCTGCTTCTCAAGCACACAAAACCCACTCACTAATTAATCTGGCTAAACGGTAACAGAAGTTAAGTATTGGAACTCGACCGTGTCTATTGGTTCGATACTTGGTTCTGTAACATCCCAAAAATAAAACGACAGTTATAATAACGGAATAAACGAACGAGGCATGACGGGTCGGGTCGGATGGGTCAGCTGGCTATAAATAGCCTATGCCACCCTTTTTCTCTCATTTGAAACTTTTAGAGAGAGAAACCGCAGAGAGAGAAAGTTGGCGGATCGACCCGAGACTTCAGTAAAGTGTTACTCCATAACTCGTGAGAAGAACCTCCGGATCAGAAACTCGATTCAGGTAACGATCCGACCTAAATCTGAGTTTTAGTTCGTTTTTGGGTTTTGGGTGAAAATGTAAGGTTTGAACGGATGAAATTGAAAGATAATCATGGATTTGAGTTCCTTAATGGAAAACGAACGTTTTGAATGCAACAGGTTCGGGATCTTGACATGATCAGACCCGAATACGAAAGTTAGGGTTTTTCGCGAAGAACAGGTCGTGCGCACTTGCTAAGTGCGCACGGAGCAGGTCCTGCGCACTTGCTAAGTGCGCACGGAGCAGGTCCTGTGCACTTGCTAAGTGCGCAGGAGGAGGGACCTGCGCACTTGCTAAGTGCGCAGGCAGCAGGGTCTGCGCACTTGCCAAGTGCGCAGACATCAGAACTGGTTAAGTGAAGTCAGTATGTTAGAATGATTAAACCGTTAAGAGTGGGGATTGGTCTGATGTGTATTTAACTAATCAATTCAGATCGGAAGTGACGTTGTTGGACCTTCGTTTAGGACAACCCATATTAGCGTATCAGGTGAGTTCTAGAGCCCTCTTTTAAATGTTTTGTTAAATGTTTTGGGCTGGTGTGCATACTTACAAAATGATGTTTTAACGAAATGATGTTTTAACGAAACGATGTTTACGAAAGGAAAGGTTATGAAGTGTTTTTTCCAAAAAGGTTTACGAACGTTTATGAACGGTCTAAATGAGGAAATGTTTAATGAAAAGGGAAAGAGGTAAAGGTTTAAAGAAGTCATTATAAATCTAATCTGTCGAATGAATGGAATTGACGAATGAAGTCTGGGAATGTGATTCCCAGCCTTGTGGTAGATTATGGACATCGAGCCATAGTTACCATACGAACAACAGGGCAGTGTCTTGGTGGCCTGTCGATGGTTTTGATGTTGTACAACTGGTAAGGGAGTAACGACGGTTACTCGGGTGATGATGATCATCCTAAGTGAATAAGGTAAGGGACGGCGATACGTAACGGTTGATTCCCAAAGGAAAGATGCGTGTTGGGCAATGACGGCGATACGTAACGGTTGACCCCACGTAGTGAATGGTTGGGCAATGACGGTGATACGTAACGGTTGACCCCACGTAGTGAATGGTTGGGCAATGACGGCGATACGTAACGGTTGACCCCACGTAACAGTTGACCCCACGTAGTGAATGGTTGGGCAATGACGACGATACGTAACGGTTGACCCCACATAGTGTATGGTTGTGGCAATGACGGCGATACGTAACGGTTTCCCACAACACCAATGGTTCCTTCGGGGACACTGTGACGCGTAAAGTAAGATACATAATTAGATAACGATAATGTATGACTTAAATGAATGTTAAAAGTTTTAATGAACGATCCGTTTAACGGTGTTCATGATTATGATGTTGATGATGATATGGGTACGAAACCTTTTTAAAGATGTTAGATTATTACATGCTTTTGTGAAAGGTTTTACTAAATGAATGATACGTTTTTGGCAAATGTTGATGTTAAAGTTTTTATGAAATGCTAGAACTCACCAGCGTAGCTGACTTTTAGTATACACATTCAGGTTAAGGGCAGGTTATGGTGATGGACGGTGATGCTTGGCAAGAGAGAAGAGTTACCCGGATGATATGAAGACTGGCATCCCGTTATGAGTTGTTTATGTTATGTTTATGTATTTGATAACGTTACGCTTCCGCATGTATGAACAAGTTTTAATTATGATGAATGAATGAAATTTTCCGCTGTGTTATTTGATATTCATGTTTAAGAAATGTTTGTGAATGAGTAAATCCAACAAGTGAGGCCTCCCGGGTTTGGGGCCTTACAGGTTCTTACCTAAACTATATTACACTGCGATATGTACACTTGCCTATTGTGTGTGTTTTAAGTTAACGTAATTATCATTTTATAAATTTAAAACCTGATCTTGTGAAATCATTCTAAAAATATATTTATTTATATTTTTACTATATCAAAACATTCACATCAGAACCCTAATTATCCATTTAAATACATGTAGGTAACATACACATACGTTTACAAATCATAATTTCACTTGACACAATGTTTTACTAGCATGTCTCTCAATCCTTCAGAGAATATATCAAAGCTTAAGTCCAAAGCTTATTGAAACACCTAAATTTCATATTCTTATAGGTAGTTAATTATTCTTGTACTTAGCACTACAATTTATCAATGAACTATTAAGGAATTTAATTCCAACATCCTTTATATTACAGTCAGAACACATACCTTGGGATGAATATGTTAATGTGTTCCAATATCTTTATTGCAAGCTTTCCACATTGAATTCAACATCTAACATTGTATTAGATGGGCATTTGGTGTCTTGACATAAGATATTTAAGTGGACCTTAAACTCATCCCCTAAACTGACTTGTACACGAGATCTATTCATAACTCTTTGGTTAAACGATCAGCTAAATAAATCTCAGATCTTACAATTCAACAGATATCATACCTTTCATGATTAATTCTCCAATCATATTATGTCTAGCATCTAAGTGTTTAGACTTTTCATTGTACACTTGACTATCCGCATTAGCCAATGTAGCTGCACTATCACATATGATAGAGATCGGTTTCGACCATAATGGAATCTCATTGATTAAATTCCTTAGCCATTCAGCTTATTTACCAGCTACAGCTAAAGCCACAAATTCAGATTCCATAATCAAATTGGTAATGAAAGTTTGCTTCTTTGAAGCCCAGAAAATAGCACCTCCACCAAGTAAGAAAACCCACATACTTGTGTTGAATACCTCTTCATCCAATTTTTTCTCTTAGGCTCACTAAGACTTACAACAACCCCACAACCCACACTTTCAAATAGTTTAAATTTGGAGGTTTCCTTTTTCATAATTAATATGAAGTTATTTTATCCTTTTTATTGGGAGTTATGTCTAATATAAACATGTAGTTATCATAACTTCTCCCTAAGGGTGGCAATCTTGACCCATTCATTAAAAAATGGGTTCATTTGGGTAAAAAATCAATTGTATATGGGTCAATTTGGATGACTTAAAATTAGTCAACGAGTTAATTCGAGTCACCATAAAAAAGTCAACGGGTCAATTTGGGTCACCCCAAATATTCAATTGGTTCATTTGGGTTACCATAAATAAGTTAACATGTCAAAATTATCAAATATTATAAAATTTTGTAAACATAAAAATAGTGCATATGGGTCTTCCAACGTTGTCACCCCACCCCCACCCCCATCCGACATCGCCGCACCCACCCCACCTAGCACCCCACATGTCGTCGCCCCGCCCCCTGCCGCCCCCACCCCACCCGCCACCCCCACCGACCACCCGCATTCGCCGCCAACCACCCGCCACCGCCTGTCGCCACCAACCACCCGCCATACCTCACCACGTCGCCACCAACAGTTCACGAAATGTGGATGGTTTAGGTTTCGAGGATTTATTGTTAAGTAAAATGGTTTGATATTTTTCAAAGAAATATATTGAAAAATGGTTTGATGAACTGTTGAGTAACTGTTTGTTATTTATAAGTTAATTAGTAATCTATATCTATACTATATATACTACTACATATTAAGAGGACATTATTGTGATTTACTATAAATTTTAAGACATCTATTACAAGTTATTATGCATAGGATACAACTTAGTAATACATAAAATATGACGAATTACCATTAAACCCTACCTCTAACATTTAAGCCCAACCATTATTAGTAGAGCCCTTGCATTTTCCTTTCTCGCTTACGTTGAGAAGCCTTGAAACTATCAATTTAAGCCCAATCCTCATTAGAGCCCTTTCATAATCACAAATTAAGCTTACTCCGGCCGATCGAAGATCCTAGCTTGGATCAACTCTACTCTCCAACTCAATCTCTCTAAATTTGAAGAGGTTTGTTTCCCCCCAAATACAAACTCTAGATGTATTTATCTCGTGTTTTGCAAAGTTTTTTATATCCATCACCGAGTCTAAAAACTCTCTCGATATGTTCTTGTTTGGATTGTTGAATGTTGATGACCTAATTTTGGCGACTTGAATGTATCTGATTGTGTTTAGGCTTGTTCTGGTGCCGTTCATTGCCAGCTTATGGATGTTGCACATCTTGGAATGGTATCCATGCATAAGGTCAATTTTGACGCCAAATCAGAGCATGATATGAGATCCAGAATTATAAGGTTCTTCAGGATGTTTTCAACAAGTTGAAAATCACCAAGGTTTCTCCCTGTTCCTGATGTTGTAACAAAGATGTTAGGGTTAACTTCAATCTCCATTAACAGCTTTCAGACAAGAGTAATCGTGATGCCAAACCCCAAGCTCGCCGGATCAACATCACTACACCACCACAACGCCTTCAGGAAAACAACAAATCGAGAAGAAACCCTGAGTTGCTGAAATAGAACGAGCTATCGGCACTGGTATTTTCAAAGACCGTGACATCAATATTGACATGTGATTCATTTACACTCACGTGGGTTTTTTGTCAACTTGAAGAAGTCTGATCAAGCAACTACTTACTTGCAAGTCTTATTTGAATAAGTATCTGTTTATTTTGAATAAAGCTGTTAAACTAGTCCGAGTCTTTTGTTCTAGCCGTTTGTCATTTTTCAGTATTTAAGGAGACCTCTAGGTTCCTTCATTGTATGCGAGTTTTATCAATACAAAAAGTTGCTTGAGTTCTTATCATTGTTCTGTGTTTATTTAATATTTGTGTGGTTCAAAACCATCAGTGGTATAAGAGCATCATTCGATCTCTGTGACCTGCAACCGTAATCTTTGAACTGTCATCAATGGCAGACCAAACTAGCACTCCTCCTACTGCACCGACTCCTATTCCCATTTTCAAAGGAGAAGGCTATGCCACTGGAGCATAAGAATGAAAACGATATTGAAGTCTCGGGATCTATGTGAGTTGGTGGAAGGTGGTGTCAATGAACAAGAAACTGATCAAGCCCGTCTAAAGAACGCCAGAAAAAGGGATGCTCATGCTATGGCGCTTATTCAGTAAGCCGTGTATGATCAACTCTTCTCTCGTATCACATCAGCAGAATCTGCTAAGGAGAGTTGGGGAATACTCAAAATGGAGTATCAAGGAGATACTCAAGTCAAAACTGTGAAACTTCAAGGACTGAGAAGGGAATTTGAAAACCTAACCATGCGAGAAGGAGAGATGGTTGGTGACTACTTCTCTCGTGTTATGGCTATAGTTAGTAAAAAACGCTCCTATGGTGAACAAGTGACAGATCAAATTGTTGTGGAAAAGATCCTAAGCAGTCTTACTCCTAAGTTTGACTTTTTTGTTCCATCTATTGAGGTATCTCTCGATCTTGCCACTTTATCACCTGTTAAACTAATGGGATCCCTTCAGTCATAGGAGGAGAGAATAAATAGTCGATCCAGTGAAAAAACAGAAAAAATAGAAGATCATGCTCTGCAGGTTGAGCAAGAAAACAATCGACCATCATTTAGTTATACCAGGGGTCGTGGACGAGGAAACCTTAGAGGCAGAGGTAGAGGTAAACATTGATGGTACAATGAAGAAAATCATGCAAATGTGGCAGCAGAAGATGCACCACAAGAAGAATGTGAGTGATTCTAATAACCTATGGTTTATTGACTCAGGTTGTTCTAATCACATGTCAGGATCAAAGAATAGTTTTACCCTCCTTGATGAGTCATTCAAGGTGCAAGTTACATTGGGAAACAAGAAAAAGATGTCGGTTGAAGGAAAGGGGACCATAAAGATTAAAACTGGAAAAGAAAGTTTCAAGTTACTGAGTGATGTGTACTACTCTCCAGAGCTTGAATATAACCTACTCAGTGTAGGTCAACTCATGTAGACGGGGTACTCGTTGCAGTTTGCTGATGGGAAGTGTACCATAAGTAATAATGGGGTAGATATGATGAAAATAATGGTGTCATCCAACAACATGTTTTTGCTGGATGCTACTAAGGCAGAACCATGCACTACCAGGTGCAACACTACATCTCACTTATGGCATAAAAGGTATGATCACTTAAATTTCAGTAGCCTTAAATCCCTACGTGATAAACATATGGTTCTAGGCCTTCCTAGGATCTTAAGCACAGAAGTTTGTGAAGGGTGCATTATGGGAAAACAGATAAGGCAGCCATTTAAATCAACCTCACATAGGGCATAAAAAAGACTTGAATTAATCCATGCAGACTTGTGTGGACCAATGCAAGTTGCAAGTCTTGGTAAAAGTTTGTATTACCTTCTATTGATAGATGATTATACACGTATGTGTTGGGTTTATTTTCTGACTAATAAATCAGATGCTTTTCAAAGATTCAAAGCATTTAAATGTCTAGTAGAAAAACAAAGTGAAGTTGCAATCAAGTTTCTTCGCACAGATAGAGGAGGAGAATTTTGTTCACAAGCTTTCAACACTTATTGTGAACAAAATGGAATAAGGAGAGAGCTAACAGTTCCATATACACCTCAACATAATGGTGTAGTGGAACACAAAAACAGAACTGTTATGGGGATGACCAGAAGTATGCTGAAAGATAAAGACCTTCGAAACTATCTATGGGCTGAAGGTGTTGCTACGGCTGTTTATGTCATTAATATGTCTCCTACAACAGTTCTACAAGATCAAACCCCATTTGAAGCTTGGACCGGCAAGAAACCTGATGCTAACCACCTAAAAGTCTTTGGATGCATAGCATATGGCCATGTCATGGCGTATGGAAGAAGGAAGCTTGAAAACAGATCAGATAAAATGGTGTTCATTGGGTACTCAACTCATGGTTGTGGGTATCGACTGTTTAATCCCACAACCAAGAAGTTTGAGACACGACGAAATGGTGATGTTACATGTATTGAAGAAGCAAAGTAGAGACATATAAGAATGATCTGAAAGCTTATGAAAGTTTGTATGCAGATCCATTCCCAGAGGAAGTGACTCCTACCTCTACTAGTACCGGTGATAATGTTACTGAAGATGCTTCCCCAAGTCAGAATGTTGAACCCCAAACTCCACAAACCGGATCATCTTCCAGTTATGAAGATCAGGGATCTCAGTCAAGTGATACAACACCTCTTCTGAAGACCAGAACCATGCAAGATCTGTATAACAATACCCAAGAAGTACCAAGTGAGTTTGAAAATTGTCAATTTGCTTTAAGTATTTCTGATCCTTGTACTTTTGCTGCAGCTATAAAAAAGGAGGAATGGCAACAAGCCATGCTTGAGGAGTTAGCTGCCATCCAAAAGAACAACACATGGGAACTTGTTTCTTTACCAACAGGGAAGAATGTCGTTGGGTTGAAATGGCTTTACAAGACGAAACTAGGTCCAAATGGTGAAATCCATCGCTACAAGGCTAGACTTGTAGCAAAAGGATACCCTCATAAAAAGGGCATAGACTATGAAGAAACATTTGCTCCTGTAGCCCGATTTGAAACAATTCGCATGGTGCTTGCTGTTGCTGCAGGAAGAGGCTGGTCTGTACATCAGTTGGATGTTAAATCAGCTTTCTTAAATGTTGACTTGTCTAAAGAAATTTATGTTGAGTAGCCAGAGGGTTTTGAGGTGCAAGAAGGAGATGGGGCTCACAAAGTGTATCGCCTCAATAAGGCCCTTTATGGATTGAAGCAGGCTCCACGAGCCTGGTACTCAAAAATAGATGGGTATTTTGTAAGTAATGGGTACCTGAGGAGCTGCAATGAACCCACACTTTATGTTAAGCATAGCAAGTCTAGTGCTTTAATCTATGTATGCCTATATGTAGATGATATTATTTGCACTAGTTCCGGTCCTAATTTAATTGCAGAATTCAAGCATGGCATGAAAGAGTTTTTTGAAATGACTGATATGGGACTATTACAATACTTCTTGGGTATGGAGGTGAAACAATCGGTTCATGGCTTATTCATGTGTCAATCAAAATATGCATACAGTCTACTTGATAGGTTTGGCATGAAAAGCTGGAAAGTAGAAGAAGTACCTATGAGTCCTTATGAAAAGTATCAAATGCAAGATGGTGAAGCTAAAGTAGATAGTACTATGTATAGAAGCCTAGTGGGTGGTTTAATCTATTTAACTCACACTAGACCGGATTTGTCTTATGCTGTGGGTATTCTCTCGAGGTACTTACAATCACCCTCTAAATGCCATCTAGGTGCTGCCAAACGAGTACTAAGGTACATTGCAGGTACTACCAACTTTGGTATATGGTACAAAAAGTCAAAGAAGATGGAGTGTATGGGATATACTGACAGTGACTGGGCATCAAGTGTGGAGGATCGAAAAAGTATTTTAGCTTATGTGTTTGCATTTGAAAATAGTGATGTGTCCTGGTGTTCGAAGAAGCAAAGCAGTGTGGCTCTATCTAGTACTGAGGCTGAATATATATCAGCTACAAGTGCTACTTGCCAAGCTATTTGGATGAGGAGAATTATGGAAGATCTTGGTATTAAACAGGAGAAAGCTACAAGGATTTTATGTGACATTGGATGAGGAGAATTATGGAAGATCTTGGTATTAAACATCCTAACCAAGGCCTTATCCAAAGAAAAGTTTGTCTACTTTCGTTACCTACTTGGTGTGCAGGAGTATGAATCAAGAGGGGGTATTGACATGTGATTCATTTACACTCACGTGGGTTTTTTGTCAAGTTGAAGAAGTCTGGTCAAGCAACTACTTTCTCGCAAGTCTTATTTGAATAAGTATTTGTTTATTTTGAATAAAGCTGTTAAACTAGTCCGAGTCTTTTGTTCTAGCCGTTTGTCATTTTTCAGTATTTAAGGAGACCTCTAGGTTCCTTCATTGTATGCGAGTTTTATCAATACAAAAAGTTGCTTGAGTTCTTATCATTGTTTAGTGTTTATATAATATTTGTGAGGTTCAAAACCATCAGTCAATAGGCAAGTTTCATCATCAATTTATGTCATTCGATTTGCGTATTGTTTGTGAATTACGATCTATGAAGTTTTTAGGGTTTTGAGTTTGAAATTGCCATGTAATCCAATCATTCATGTTTTTTGTATTTAGTTCATACATGCTTGTAGAGCTTAATGTTGCCATGTTAATATCTCTAAATTGGATGGATTTCATTAGTTAGATTTATAGAATTTCTGAGACGACACACTTAACATGAAATTTGGGAGTTTGGGTTTAGTCTAAACGTGTTCGGGCCTAAACGGGTCGTATCCGGGTCAACCAAGCGGGTTTTATAAACTTTCAAAAAGATGTGTTTTATGTCATTATTTAAACTGATTGAGTATTTTTACGACAATTTACAAGGATTTTCAAAAAGATGTGTTTTATGCCATTATTTAAACTGATTGAGTATTTTAACGACAATTTACAAGATAAAAAAGAAATTAGCATGAGGTGTGAATCTTTGTTCATGATGATCGAGGGGTGTGAATCTTGACACGACATAAAACTAACATGAAATTCGCGGGTTTGGATTAATCTAAACATGTTCGGGTCAGTTTCTGGTTGAACCTTAAACATGTTTAGGTAAATGGGTTGTGTTCAGGTCAACCAAACGAGTTCTATAAATATTTAAAAAAATTGTTTTTGTCATTATTTAAATGATCGAGTTTTTTATGAAAAAAATAAAAGATAAAAAAAATGACCATCAGGATTTATAGTTTAAACATAGTTATTTTACACACACACACACACATATATATATATATATTTGGCTCTAAATTTGTAATTTTAGAGTAATAATATGCAAAAAAAATAAGGTAAAAAAATCGGGTTAAATGGGTCGGTTCATGTCAACATGCGAATACGCATGTCGTATTCGGGTTCTTGTGTCTGACACAATTTTTGGATTCATCTCGTGTTTGTGTTCGTGTCTGGCTTGACCCACCAGCGCACGAACACGACTCATTCAATCTTCTAAAGCTTGAATTTATATACATTATTTTGGTGATTTTCAGGGAAGATTATTCTAAAGGTGGTCTTTTTGTGGATTCTTCATGTGTGGATTCTATCGTTTCTTGTGGCTTCTGGGCTCATAAAACTATCATTCATCTCCCCATTTATTGATGATTTAATCATGTGAACCAACCAACATTTGGTCTCATGCCCAAATGGGCATTCCAGGTAAGAACTTGTGCTTCCTTTCATAGGTTAGTTGTACATACTGCATTAGTCCAAGTACATTGGTTCTGTATGATGTCACACACAAAATGCTAAATTTGTTCATCTTATATGAGAGTCTAGGAGCCTTAACAAGTATTTTAAAATTTTGCAACTCAGATGGCATAGAAGTTCATTTGCTAGTTCATTACCTACTAACTAGACATGATTATCATTCAAACTTCAAAATTTCTCGACAACCTGAGTCAAATGCATATCACACGACAAGAAAACAACACATTTAGCCTGTCATTTTTAATGTTCTGAGTTGTACTAAGTTGAGGAAAACTTGAGTGATCAGATGGATTGATGACTTCGAAATGAACATTATTAGAGTGGGTCAATATGTGAAAGTATCGGTGTTAACTAGGTCGTTTTCACGTTTGCTTTGACCCGTTATGGATAAAACCTTAATTAAATTCACCACATTGGTCAAAATTGAATATTTTTGTTACATACATAGTCCTTAGAATGTAATCTTACACATTGCTTGTATCTTTAAACAGACAAAGTAGAACTCCCGTTGAAACAGAGGCCAAACAACAGTAATGTATATTGGTAAAAATGGACATTATGTAATGTCACTTTCTTACGTTTTACATTTCAATCTAATGTTCACATCTAAAAAGTCTTAACGCCTCACCCGTCGCAACGCGCGGGGCAACCCACTAGTTAGAATAAAATAGAGTCCTTATGAACAGTGAATTCAACTCTTCACAAGTATTTTTTTTAATTTTCATTTTCAACCCTTATACTATATATATATTATGCGCTTTTATCCCGTTTCATTTTCTATTAATTTCGTTTTTCTTTAACAACTTTCATTCGTTAACCTTTTCCAAAATACGGAGCGCGCGACTATTTTTAGTTTTTTTTGTCAATATTCTCGTATATTTTTTTCTAAAACGGAATGGTATTCAAAAACGAGTTTTTTTATCGTTGTCTATAGTGAGTGTCGTTACCGTTGTGGTACCGTGACTAGTTGAACCTATTATGACCAAACAACGTCATTGTCGGTATTGGTATTATCGGAACTTGTATAAGTATTCGTTTTTATGGTTTTCGACGACCCGAACTGATAACTCTTTATTTTCTTTTTTTATTGTTTAGTTTTATGTTTCTTTTTTATTAACATTATTTTTACCGTTGCACCTCTGTTTTCATTTAAATTTTATTAATGATGAACTCGACACCCGCCACGTAACATGTGTATAACAATCTAGTATTTTTTTAAATATATCCAAATGTATTATTATTTTCATGATACGGGGGCGGTGTTTCACGTTTAACCGAACTTACAAATATGGCTACCAAATCTTCTTAACATTTAAAAAAATTTATAAGTTGTAGTGCATCCCACGCGTACACCACCAACCACACATCCATGCTACAACTATATTTATAAAACCCTTGTGTCATATGTGGGTGTGGCTATGGTTATTTCCAAAACTAAAACATATAATATTCAACCATAATCACCGACCGCTTTCCTGTGGTTTTTTTACCACCGACCAAACACAAATATATACAAGTGTATATATATATGAAAAGGATCTAATACAATATGAGTTTTGTCTAAAAAAATATATATATAAGGATGAGAATTTGTCACTTGTATGTTACTAGTTTTGTGTGGACGAGGTGTATCTACATCCATTTACACAAGGAAAATATATCATATTTATATGATATAATCATGGTGGTTTAAAATTTATAACCGTGCTATTATAATTATAATGGTATAACTAAACGGTTATAATGATAAAATAACACTATTATTAAGTGTTATAATGATAAAATAATATAGTTTAATGGTAAAATTACTAGCATTGGCGAAAGTTGAACAATTAAATTGGGTTGGGGGGAGGGGTGCGAAAATATTACACATAAAAAAATCAAATTTTTTTTCACCAAATAAAGACCGTTAATCTTAAAAAAAAAAAGACCATAAATCCCTAAAAAAATACCATAAATCCCAGATTGTGTAATATTTAACTGATTCAAACATTCAAATCATCAAAATTAAGTTTGAATCAAACATGAGATTGTGTGAAGAAGATTTACAACGAAGTGTGCTTGTGGGATTTGGGAACAGTTGGTCGCGTGCGTATCGTCGTAGCGAGAAACGGAAGGTTGCTAGAAGTAAGTGATGCCGTTTTGCCACATTGTGGAACATATTTGAGCTTTTGGTCTGGATTAGAAGAGATCAAATACTATAACTAATATGAAATAAACAGAATGACCCAAAATCAATAGTTCTAAGCAAAAATATACGCGGGGGAGGGAAGACTGGCCCTCCTCTGACCCCTTAAATGTTCCGTCCCTGATTACTAGTTTCATTACAAATAACATTTTAAAGAAGCTTTCTCAAACACGTGTTGCACTTCGGCATACATTTGGCTTAGGACTAACTTTTTCCAAAAGATTATTTCAACTAAGGAAAGTGTTGTGTCAAGCTAGGTTTATAAACTGAGACACGATATATGAGTTATTTCCGTCTAAAGGGTGCATTTCTTGCATAGTTATAATTAGTATTAGTACCCGCGCTTCGCGGCGGGAAGTTCATTATTTCGATATCTATAGTTGTAGTACGCGGTTGTAAATTTGGGACGTAATTATAATTTTTTTGATTGATATTTTTTGTTTACTTCTTTTAGTTTCTTATCACACTTCAAACACTTTACACAAATCCAAAACCGTTTTAAGGAATCTTAGCTACTTAAATTTATGTATCTTAATATCAAATCATATCCCTTCCAAAAGGAAAAAAAACGTACTCAAAACATATTTTTGTCGATACAATTTTTTTACATAGAAATCAGCCCATTCTCACAAAACATACCGGGTTCAAATCATTTAGAACAAAATCAATCAGATCGGGTAGCTAGTTATTCATGCATGTTTATAGTTCATATGGACATAATTAATCGAAGGCTATAAAATGTTAGCTTATTGTGGCTACAAATAATATGATTGCCACGCCAAAACAACGAAGCTAGCAGTTTTTTTGGTATCATCACAACCTTCCCAATATTATGAGATCAAAGTGATTGAAGCACCACAAACAAAGTTCATGTTGTTTGTACCCAAGAGTCTTGGGCTTTACATCTAGCACCATCGAACAAACAATTGAATGAAGGCAAATACCATAAAAACATAAGAAAAACCTCATACTCTTGGGTTTGCCCTCATCATCATAGACCTAACCAAAGTATCAAAGGCCTAAAAAAGTCGGTTGTTTACACTCATCAACATCAAATTACAAGCATCATCATCGAGCCAACTATTAGGATTTACATCCATCACCATCGAACAAACCATTAAAGCTGGATAGTAAATTCAAACACGTGTCAGATGAGTGTAGCCTCATCATCATCGACGCAAGCATAGAAACAAAAGAAAAACCTTACAAGGTGCGATTATTAACCAACACAGTCTCCAAGACCATAAAAAAATTAGAGATTACACTCATCTGCGTCAAACTACATATCCAATCACCTATCAGATGAGCCTAGACTCATCATCATCGAGCCAACATGGAAACCGAAAACATAGACAGAAAATCAAACAAAGAAGAACCAACGAATTCAGCAACCAATCCGCAGTAGCCATCCACCACACAAGGTAAGTACGCCGACCACCACCACCTCCTCCGCCACACCCTCTCTCGTCATTGCTCTCCCTGTCTCTCCCTCTCTCTCTGTTGCTCTGTCTCCCTCCTAACGCTCAAAAAATAAATAAAAAAAAACACTTTGAAGGAGCTTATGGGAAAGTGAGGAGGTTGAAGGAACTTATCGAAAAGTGGGGAGGTCATAGAATAGGTAACGTGGCAAGAGCTACAACACTTGGAGGCCCAACTGACACCAACAATGAGGACACATCACTTAGGAGAACCAAGCTTTAATCAGTTGTACTCAATGAAAAGAAATTTGTAAATCACTGTTAACAGATTTCTCAATTGTATGTTCTTAAATGGTTTGTATAAATCTATCATACAAATGAGGTACACAGATCAATAAATAAATAATGAAAAATAACCCAACCATAACTATAACTAGGGTCGTAAACGAATGGCCCATAGTAGAATTAATTCATAAGAAAGATAATTACAATAAAGTGACAGATAAACTGATGACAAACTGCGTCGCAACCTTCTTTTGAATAGCAAATCCGATCCTACTAAAAACAAAGTTTTGGGTTAGTGCCGAAAAATTACCATGCATGAACCCTGTTCAGTAATTCTACAACCTCCGTGCTAGGAAACCAAATGTATCAAAAGTAAAAGGAATCGAACCGAACGAAGCCTTTTCCGTGTTCGTTCGTTCAACATTTAACTTGTTCACGAATGGACTAACCGGACTAAATTTAATTTTCATGTTTGTTCATTAAGGAAATGGATTTGCTTGTGTTCGTTCGTTAACTTTCTAAATTACCACAGACGGACACAAATGAACACAATCGAACACAAATGAAAATAAAACTAATACAAACAAATAAATGCTAGTTTGAATTTTAAAAACAATATTGTTAATCCTAAACATTTGACGTAAACCATCCAAAATATACATCAAGTTTAAGTAATTAGGCATAATTATCCTATAATACTTGACATATTACATAACCATAATTATCCCCAAAAAATGTTTAAAAGGTTAATGAGTAATAAAATAAAAATCAAAATATATAAAAGTATAAAAAGTTTAAATATATAGAAAATCTTTAATGAACGACATAAACAAACGAACATGAACAAACGTAAACGAACGTAAATAAACAAACGTTCACAAACACAATTAAACGAACAAGGGCTTTGTTCATGTTCGTTCATTTAACTAATCGAACGAAATTCCTTGTTCATGTCCGTTCATTTATTAAACGAACGAACATAAACGAACTTACTGCCGAATGGTTCACGAACTGTTCGCTAAACATTCGGTTCATTCACAGTCCTAACTATAACATTTGATATAATAACATGATAAACTAAGGATTAAACATATCTACATATGGTGAAGGTTATCTATACAATTATCATTGTTTATTGTGTGATGTGTGCTCAATATACAAAATTGACTTTTATCTTTACAAATACGACGTGATATCAAACCAATATAATATTGTGGGCCAAAATTATCATTGGTGACCACTTTCCATGCTAGTTAAAATTGTCTTTGATACTTCATTTTTATCGTTTTAAAATTGCATATCAACTTTAGATTTTGATGTGAACTTGTGGATGTAACATAATCAAATTTTCAACCTCTTCCTCTTGATGTGGTCCAAGGTTACCACTCATGATAGCCATACACTCTTTTAACTTTTATTTTTAAATAAGGTCGTTGTAGTTGTGTTTCTTTTATCCTTAAAATGTGTTGATATGTCTATTTGTGCATGCCATTTTTGTACATGTGTCATACTTTAATATGTTGTATGCCATTTTGATTAGTTATTTAGTTAAATTAGAACTCTCAAAACAATCTTTTTGGACATGAAATTTGAGTGTTAAGATGGGTTTTATTGAAAATGTTAAATTTGAAGATAAGTAAAACATGATTAAGCTAAAGGAATTAGAATATGGGTGAAGCATATACCCTTGTATCTTTTACTACTACCACAAAACATAGGCCGAGGGGCCCGGTCCAGGCAAGAAGGACCAGAACCGGCCAGCAAATGTGTTGAAATAATATAACCCACGTGGCGTCTTTGCTACCAAGTTAATTCACCTATACCGTAATTGTGATTTTTAAGGGATAAAACAAATATGAAAAGGAAATAGTTCTTTTTTACTTTTTAATTTTTTATTCATGAGACAATGTTTTAAAAACCGGTTTAAACCGGCCAGTAATACCGGTTGAACCGGGTCTCGGCCACTATCCCGGTAAGTTTGAGCCCGATAAATTAGAAAACCGGTATGTTAGTTGAACCGCCGGTAATACCGGGTTCACTACAAGGATTTCACCCTGTGTCGCCGCCTATACCGACGACACTTGTCATCGGTATAGTTGGTATAGGTCACCCTATACCGACGACATGTCGTCGGGATATTCTAATCCCAAAATTTGAGAGGGGAGACCCTATACCGACGACATGTCGTCGGTACAGGGTTGAGCCAGATGGAGGGAAAACATGGTGCCCAATGAATTATTGGGGGAAAAACTATACCGACGACATGTCGTTGGTATAGGGTAATTTTGATTTTCTTTTTGTTTTTTTTAATATAATAATTTTTCGTTGGTCAAATTTTTTTTTAAATTAAAAAAATTCTGGAATGCCCTATACCGACGACATGTCGTCGGCATATGATTTTTTACTTTATTGACTGGTCAAAACCCTACGAAGCCTATATCGACGACTTGTTGTCGGTACAAGCAACCTACAGCGCCGACATGCTAGCCTATACCGACGACATGTCATCGGTATAGGTCTCAACGCAAATTAACACAGGAAACAGCTTTCTACTTCCTATTTCCACAAAAAAAAACCCCAAATCACTCCATCTCTCTCTCTGACGATTTCACGATTTTTGGGTATTTTGTGGAGCAGTCTTCACCAATCTTTCGGGTTTTGAAGTGAGTTAACATCTATGTTTCAATCTTGACAAGAAAATCAACATTTTTTGGATTTTTGGCTTAATTTCTTTGATTTTTGTTAGGTGTTTGAAGCTTTAACCATTTTTGGAGGATTTCAAGCTATTTGAAGCTAATTTGCAAACTTGGTTAGTAATTTTTTTACAAATTAGGTTTAGATGTATGTTTGTATGTATAGGTTTGTGTTTATTTGTATGTATGTATATATGGTTTAGATGTATGATTTTATAAATATTTATGTAATTTTATTATGAAATTAGGGCATTTATACATATTTATTTATGTAATTTTATGATGAAAAAGGCTTACACCCCTAATGTATGTATGTGTTATGTATGTATGTTTGTATGTATGAGTATGTATATTTGTATGTATGATGGAATTATTAAATTATGATTAGTTTATGTCATTTGGTTTAGATGTGTGATTATTTTATATAATTTAGTTTATGTAAGTTAGTGTTTGTATGTATGTGTATGTATGTGTGTTATTTGTGTTTATGATGATTAGTTTGAATGTTTAGTTTGTATGTATTTTGAATGTTTAGTTTGTATGTATGTGTGTAATTTGTGTTTATGATTATTAGTTTGGATGATTAGTTTGTATGTATGTGTGTAATTTGTGTTTATGATGATTAGTTAATATGAATGTATATATGTGTATGTATGTTTGTATGTATATGTTTGTAATTATGTAATTAGACATTTATTTATTTATGTATGTATGTATATGTTTGTAATTATGTAATTGGGTTTTATTTATGTATGTAATTGTGATGTGTAGGTATATAAAAGGGTATTTATTCATATGCTTATATATGTATTTTTGTATGTTTGTTTATGTTCAACGGATGTATGTATGTTTGTAGGTATAATTTTTTTTTATGTATGTTTATGTATATAATTGTGTGTATGTATGTATGTTTATATAATTGTGTGTATCTATTTTTTATGATTTGTATCTATATAATTATGTATGTATGTATATATGTTTGTATGTATATGTAACTTTATTTAATTTTGTTACAAGTTCGGAACTCGTTGCGTTGACGAGGTGGGAATAACATTATATTTGTGTTTCATTGAACTTATTTAAGCTATGTATCCCGCCTTTTTTTTACCTTTGTGTAGTTAATTATTTATTTCATTTATGGTGTAAACGGGTCGTTTATCATAATTTTATAAATACTATTACTTATATATTAAAAAAATATATATTTTATAATTTTATAAAATAAATAAGAAAAAGGCTTACACCCCTAATGTCATTTAGGTACGTCTTTATGTACACTACTATGTTTATTTAAGATAACCCTTTAGAATATACCCGTCCAAAATTATCTAATAGAGATAAATTTTGGATTGTCCCCTTTGGGACTGCTTTTTGAATATTCTATCTCATTTAAGATATGTATACATTTTAACGGGTTGACATTTAAGATAAAATTGGTAGCTATTTCTCCTTACTTCTTTGAGTTTGCGGTTTATCTGCATACTTGGGGAGTTAAGGGGAAATACTGCTGATTTTTTTTTAAATAGTCAACTCGATAAAATGTATACATATGAGATAGAATATTCAAAAAGTGGGTTAGGATCCACCGCCTTAGAGTACCGATCAAATCATATACATTCATTTATATCATTTATTACATGCACGTATATGTGTATGCTTATGACACTAGATATGACAATTGATAAAAGATGGGTTACACTGGGAAATCAGAATTCTCCTGCATTCTTAAGCGGTCCTCGCAACTTTATAGAGACGGCCAAGAACCATGTCGACGGTCGAGGTAGAGCATTTTGCCCGTGTAGACGTTGTTGTAATGCGTGTCGACAGGATTTGAACACGATATATGGCCACATACATGACCGTGGCTTTCTACAATCATATCAGGATTAGATTTATCATGGTGAACAGCATCCTCGTGCGACGGAGATAGCATCACTTTTTGCTCCAAGAACAACACCAACTCCTCCAATAATTACAACAACAAATAATGAGATGTTTAATGCCATAGATGATGTGATGGCAGAGCAAAACCCAAACAAGGATAATATAGAAGAAGATGGAACTGGTTTAGACCCAGAGTTTGATGCGTTGTTTGAGGAGCTAAATAAGGAGTTATACATCGGTTGTAGTCAAATGTCTTCGCTAAACTTCATAGCCAAATTGATGCATATCAAAGTTATCAACAAATGGACGAATAGTTCGTTTGACCAACTGTTAGAGCTTCTACAAATTGCATTGCCGAAGGAAAATCACGTTCCAGCGTCACACTATGAAGCTAAGAAGAAACTGAGTAAGATTGGGTTAGGATATCAGTCTATCCATGCTTGCATTAATGATTGTGCACTGTTTTGGAAGGAGAATGAATCAATGCAAAACTGTCCGGTTTGTAATGAGAGCAGATGGGTTGATAAAAACACAAAAGGGAAGAAAGTAGCACAGAAAGTGTTGCGCTACTTTCCTTTAACTTCACGGCTTCGAAGAAGGTATAGTTCAAGATTAACGGCAAAAGATATGATCTGGCATAATACTAGACGCTCAACGGATGGTATGCTGTGACATCTGGTTGATGGGAAGGAATGGCAAGAATTTGATGAGAGATATCCGGATTTTGCTAAAGAACCAAGGAATGTCCGTTTAGGTTTGGCTGCCGATGGTTTTAATCCGTTCGGTAACATGAGTCAGACTTACAGTATGTGGTCGGTAGTGTTAACAACATATAATACACCACTGTGGTTATGTATGAAAGAGTCTTCTTTCATGTTAACCTTGCTAATTCCCGGACCTAAATCACCTAGTAAGGACATTGATGTTTTCTTAAGGCCTTTGGTTGATGAGTTGAAAATGTTGTGGGCTGAAGGAATCCAGGTGAGATATGCATCAACCAAAACTGTATTTAGGATGCATAACGCACTGTTATGGACTATCAACGATTATCCTGCTCGTAGTAGCTTGTCTAGATGGAGTGGTCAAGGTTATAAAGCATGCCCTACGTGTAACATTGACACACATTCGTGCGCTATAACGAATAAGATAGCTTTTGTTGGACACAGAAGATTCTTGCCTAAAAAGCATAAGTGGAGGAACAATCTGTCGTTTGATGTCAAGAAAGATACAAGACATCCTCCCCGACGATTGAGTAATTCTCAAATATTAGAACAGCTAAAAAGTCTCCCAGATCGTGTCTCGGGGAAACATCCAATGCATGGAGGGATAAAAAGAAAGCGCCTTGCATCAGAGTTGAATTGGACTAAACGAAGTATCTTCTTTGAGCTGGATTATTGGTCTTCTCTTCTTCTAAAATACAATCTTGATGTTATGCACGTGGAGAAAAATGTGTGTGAGAGTTTATTGGGTACTTTGTTGATGAACGATAAATCAAAAGACACACACAAAGCCTGCAAAGACTTGGAAAATATGGGTATTTAGCATAACCTATGGCTAACACAAAAAAACAACAAGTTGTACCAACCACAAGCTCCTTACTCTTTCACACCCAGTGATCGAGAACGTTTTTGTCAGTTTATTCGAGGAGTGAGACTGTCCGATGGATTTGGATCGAATTTTAAAAATAAGGTACTTCACAATGATTAAAATATAATTGGGTTAAATTCTCATGATTATCACATCCTAATGCAACGATTGCTGCCAATAGGGGTACGATCGAGTCTGCATAAAAATGTTTCAACAACAATCACTGACGTTTGCACATTTTTTCAAAAACTTTGTGCACGATCAGCAGATGTGAAAGACATGTATGAAGCAAATGAGGAAGTGTTTAAGATATTATGCAATTTGGAAATGATATTTCCTCCCGCATTTTTTTGACATAATGGTTCATCTCATTCTTTATTTACCTGAAGAAGCTATTCTTGGTGGCCCTATGTATATGAGATGGATGTATCCATTTGAAAGATACATGAAAAAGCTCAAAGCATATGTTAGAAAGAAAGTCAAACCCGAAGGCTCATTTGTGGAGGGTTATGTTACAGATGAAGCCTTGACATTCTGCTCTATGTATCTGGACGGTATGCAGACCAAATTTAACCGACCAGATAGAAATGCAGATGGTGGCATTCCCGAAAGGCAGTTTCAAGTGTTTTCTTCACAATGTCGACCAATATCGAAAAAGAAAATCATGGCGCTATCTGAACATGTCAACAAATCATTACAATGGTTTGTGTTGAACAACTGTGATGAAATCAAAGACTACAAATCGTAAGTTTTTTTGTCCATCTACCAGTGATAAACTATTATTATATTTTCATTTAATTCTACTAATTTTAATTTTATTTTGTCCATCTACCAGTGAATTTAAATCTAAATTTCATGAACGCAATATGCAAACCGATTTTTCTTCATGGTTAAAATATGAAACAAATGTATTTTCATCTTCATCTTCATCTTCTACACCCGATAATAAAGAATTAAGGGCATTGGCACATGGTCCCTTGTACGCATATTCTTACACTGCTTGCATAGTTAATGGTGTTAGATTTGTAGTACAAAATCATGATTCCCGACGCACTACTCAGAACAGTGGTGTGGTTACAATAGGAGAAGACGATACTCCATTTTATGGTCAACTAGAGGAGATCATAGAGTTGAACTATATTGATGGTTACTCGGTTGTACTATTCCGTTGTAAATGGTTCGACACGAGAGGTAAAAGATTAATTAATCAAAACAATACTATTATAATTGACATCAGTCGTGAATGGTATGTTGGCAAATAATGGTATGATGATGTCCAATATATATTAGCCAAACAAGCTAAACAAGTGTTCTATCTTCGAAATCCTTCTCGAACCACTGGCCAATGGAGGGTTGTTGAGGACATTCACCATCGGAAGCTTTGGGATCATCCTAGTGTTGTTAATGAGATAGATATATTGCACGACACTCAATCAAATGATTATACTTTGGTTGTCGACATCGGATGCGAAGGTGGTGAATCAAGTCGTGTAGGTGGTGACCAAACTCCAATTCCCCATGCAGATAGACAATCTATTACACGGGAAACTCAATCATTTTTTGGTAACTTGGTTGTCGACTTAGGCTACTTGCCCATGCGTACAACTTTAAATGAGGGTGGTGACCCAAGTCATGTTGCCCCGATTGATCTCGATGAAAGTTTTATTAATGATGATGTAGAAGACGAAGAAGATGCATACGATTCAGATAAGGAAGATGAAATAAATGACGACGATGAAGAAGATGATGATGTTGTTGACACACGTTATTGTAGTGATGATTCTGATTTAATGTATGTTAAAAATGTACTATTTGTCTTTGTTAATTATTAATTATTTATGCTTACTAATTATTTTTGTTGTAGGAATAATGGCAACTACGGCGCAATCACACGGTGGTGATGGTGGAGACGATGGATTTGGGGGTCCGTATAACCTAAACTCGGGTTGTGCGGATGGATCTGGTAAGTTACTTGTTAGTGTTTAATAGATGTCTTTATAATTTCCTAACTTTCATGTGTCAATGTAGGTAGTGCCTCACAAAAAAGGCGTTTTAAAAGCAAAAACCTCAAATTATATAAGAAATTTGAGCAAAATGGGAGGAAGCGTCTTTTTATTGATGTTGAACTTCATGGCTGTGGGAACAAGTTCGTAGGTCCGAACGCCTCTGATTTTATCCGTGCCATCTCCTTAGAGGTTGAAAGGGTTCTTCCGCCATATTATCCTAACTGGGCCAAGGTTCCAAATAAGATGAAACAGGTTGTATATCCCGCTCTACTAGTAAGTATACATGTTTTATAATTACTTACAATTTCATAACTATTAGATTTTTTTTAATTACTTTCCATTTGTAGGATTATTTTAATCTGGACGTCCGGAGAAACACTAACAAGTGACGAGGCGTTGAACTCGGAATCACCGCCGAGTGTCAGGGGGCTTATAAAGACCGTAAGGAAGAGTTGAAAGTTCATTTCGACGAAAATGGGGGATATGATGTTGTAGAGGCGGCGAGGAATAATCCACCAGAAGATGTTGATCAAGGAACTTGAGATATTTTGATTAATCAGTTGTTTTTAGATGCGAGCTATAGAAACCGCTTGGAGAAGAACAAACAAAACCAAGCACAACAACGCTACCCAAGTTTCTATGGCAGCGAATCATACGCCCAACGCCGACACATGGAGGTATGAAATACAGTTGTTATTATTATACAAACATGCTTATTAATTCTTAGTGATATTTTTTTTGTTTTTCACAAGGGACCGGCCCTATTGACGTGTTCATATCGACCCATTATAAAGAAGGGACGGGCTGGGCCAATGACTTAGCATCAATAGATTATTTAAGTAAAATAATTTTGTTGTTAGAACATCCAAGTTTGACTTTAAACAGTTCAAAATGACCCAAACACACTTTAATAGACTTAAAACAAAATACTTTAACTTAAACGGATCAAAATGACCCAAACACACTTTAATATACTTGGAACGTTCAACTGTAACTTTAAACGGGTCAAAATGACCCAAACACACTTTAATAAACTTAGAGCATCCAACTCGAGGCCAATTGTTGAATATGTTTGCTAGTATTATTAGTATTTGTTGTTATTAGTGTTGGTTGATTGTAATTTGTGAATTTGGGTCGTCCATGACTTATAGTTTAAAAGGTTGGTTATCCATTTTACAGCAGTTATGCTGTCGAATTTTAGTAACATAGTCAAGTGATTGTTTATTACATTGTTTAACGCAGGACCGAATCCAAGAGGAGTATACAAGATCATCTGCTAAGTCTGGTGGTTACTCATCCGCTGTTGATGAGTTTGCATGCATGGAGCGTGCATTGGGTCATCGGCGTGGCCATATCCGGGGTGTTGGTCGTATGGTGAGTAATCCCACACCGGATGTGTTCGGTACTCCCCCTCCACAACCACATTGGCAAGACGTTGATCAACGTGTGGCTAGTCTTCAACAACAATTCCAAGAACAACAACAACGCGAAACCCAACGAGAGGAAGAACAGCAACTGCAAAATCAACAACTAGGGGAAGAACGTCGTGTGCATAATCAATAAATGCTTGAAATGCAACGAAAAATGGATCAAATGCGTCGAATGTGTGAGCGCCGAACTAGTAGTGATGATAACTAGCTTGGAGTTGTTGAGCCTTTGCCTTTGTTGTTGGTGTGGTGTTTGTCTTGAACAATTTACATATTTGTGTGTTTTGAATGTTGGATTTGTCGGACAAGTTTGTGGGTCGAACAATTTGTATGTTTGTTTTATGTTTCGGATATTAGTTTTAATCGGATTTGAATGGTTTATATTTAATTATTTGCCGGTTTTTGTTTTTAGAAATTTAATATTTCTGAAAAAATTATAAAAATTAAAAAAATAAAAAAAACAGAAAGACCTATACCGACGACATATCGTCGGGATAGGCCCTTTTCAAAAATTATAAAAAAAATGAAAAAACCCTATACCGATGACATGTCGTCCGGATAGGTTATCCCTATGCCGACGACAAGTCGTCCGTACAGGGCTTTACTCTATACCGACGACATGTCGTCGGTATAGGTTTTCTTTTTGAATTATTTAAATAGACCCTATACCGACGACGGTTAAGGATGACCTATACCGACGACAATCTTGGCTATTAGTACGAGGCAATACCGACGATATCTGTACCGACGACATGTCGTCGGTATAAGCTATCCCGACGACTCGCTATAGGGTCAAAAAAATCGTCGGAATAGGGTGATACTGTTGTAGTGGTTATACCGTTGTACCGGTTTTAGTTACAAGTAAAATTTTGTGTTTAAACTTAAAAAAAATTGTTTGTCGGGATACACACAGAGTCACAAATAGAAGGCTTGTTGATCAATTACCTTACCTACAACCTAGTTTAGAAAAAAAATCAATTGATATGCTCATCTTCAGAAAATAGCGGCACGTGTAAAAACTATGGTTAACCATCATCCTTTTGTTTGTCGTTAAAAAATTTAAGCGATAAAACTTCTTATTTAATATTGTATGAAAGAAAATAGTTATGCTCTTGTTGATAAAGATGACGATTATGATAACTTTTTATCTTTTATGCAATCATGAAACTAATACATTCAACACTCCAATGACATAAAACAATTATGCACTTTTATTTAAAAAAAACTTTATTGAAAAATTGAGTGCTTTTGGATTATCTTTTGATTATGGATTAACTTTTATCATGGAATCATGTATTTTTGGATTATTTTTTGAGTTAGAGTTGTATTTTTATGAAATTATAGGTTTACTAATCAACCCGGTTGAACCACCCGGTATAACCCGATACAACCGGTTGAACCATTTCTGAATCTAATTCGGTACAATTTAAAAACCGGTTTTTAAAACATTGCATGAAAGCACCTCCATTGCTAACTTATGATTTATGAAGGAACATTGGCGACAAGGTGATGCAAAAATAACAAAAATAAAAATGTAAACATTCTCCCCTTAATTTAATGACTCTTAATTGCTACATATTCAATTTATCCACAATTGTGCTTAGAATTAAACCATCAATATGCAAACAGTTAAATTGAATTCGAAAAAAAAAAACAAACTTTGATTTTCTTAAATTGTTTTATTGCATGGTTCACTTCGACATATAAAGAGAAGGAACAACAAATTAAGTAGAAAGTTAGAAAGCATCGGCTGAAGGATTGAAGCAAAAACAAATGGCATCGATTGAAGGATTGAGGGGCATCGGTAACGGTAATAGACGATTCACCTTTCCTCTTTCCTCTCAAGTCTAAACTCTCTTCCGGTCACCAACGATTTGTTGGAAATTTAGTGAATGTGAGTTTTTTAGTAACTTTGATGAATGTGATTTCGATCATTAAGTTGAGTGGTTAGATTAAAAAATGTAAAACTTGGTGTCTCTAATTAATGACAATTTGTTACATCTTTTATATAAAAATGTAACAATTGATTTAACTCATGTTATAATTAAAAAGACTTTTAATTTCTCTTCTTAATTATTTGTGATTATTACTTTTAAATTAGTGGAATGACTAATTTTAATATAAACCTTTTTGTTATCTCTTAATTCAATGTATAGAGTTTTGATCTCCATTTTGTGAATAAAAAAAAAAGAACATCTTGTTCATTTTAGTAGAGGGGAAATAGTAGCAAAACTTTCACACTTTAGAGAAAAGATAGAAACATTAGAGAAATCTTGGTGTTACCAAGTTCCCTAGAATTGAGAGATAAGTGCTCTCTAATTCTTCCACCATCTCACACTTCATCTTTTTCCTACCTTTTTTTAAATACATAATTTACCCAGTGATACCTCGGGTGCGTGGGACATCTCTGACAGCACACGTACTGTTCCGGTTGTTGTACACCGGGAGACAAACGCGTTCGTCTAAGAGGAGGCATGAAATCTATTTTAAGGGACCCGTGTTGAGCCCGAATCCTCAACCAAAACTGCAATGTTTTAGTAGGTTAATTGTTGTAGTCAAGAAGAATAGTTGAAGACTCAATGTGATGAAAACTCGAGTCAAGAATATTCACGAAGAAATTCGTTAGAGTACACGCTAATGACATCGGTTGAATGAATTTTGGTATATATAAAATGTATCTTATATCTATTTCCATTCAGTTTTGTGTACGACATTATACTATTTATTTCTCATGATTAACGAGAGTATCGTTAATATTATTTTATAATAAAAAGTGACAGATTCCTACACGATTTATCTTCTTCCACCTATCGTTATGCCCTTATCGTCGGTTCCATTTACCGAGTACTAATCTCCCATTGGCACAAAATTCCAAATATAATATATATATATATATATATATATATAGGGGAGGGATCAAGAGAAAACCACAAAGTTAGGCGAAAACTGAGAAAACCACATCATTTTAGGCAATTTTTTTTATTTACGTATACGTATCCAAAAATAATTTTTTTGATTTACGTATACGTAAACACAATTTTTTTGTTTTATGTTTACGTATACGTAACACTATGTGTAAAAATATTTTTAGGTAAAAATGTTTAATATTACATTGATACTCTTATAAATAAATAAAAATAAAATAAAAACAAAAAAAATATATTATTATATGATTGGGTAAAATTGATTTTTTTAATGGTTTTCTCGGTTTTCGTCTAACTTGTGGTTTTCTCTGGAACCCTTCCCTATATATATATATATATATATATATATATATATATATATATATATATATATATATTTAGAAAATGAGGCTATATTTTTTTTAGGGAAGGAGGCCCTAGTTTCACCCCGGTTATATGCATGAGGCGGTCGTGGGTTGGTGGCATCCTCCCCCTCTCTCTCTCTCTCTCTCTCTCTCTCTCTCTCTCTCTCTCTCTCCCTCTCTCCCTCACTCCCTCTCTCAAACGCACACTATTTTGTATATTGAAAAAACGAGTGTCTCAAAGTAGACGTAACATTGTAGAAGAATTTGGTGTGTTTGAACTTTGAAATATTGGTGAAAATATGATGTGATGATATGGCACGTTTAGATGCTTTTGAAAGTGGATGCATCAAAGAAGCGTTGAGTTTCAAATATTTATGTTATTTGAATTCTAACATGTTTTAACCCGTAACCAAACACAACCTACCCCGTTGGCATTACTCGGCTTAACAAAAACTAACATTCCACCCTTCTCCTTGGACCTTGATGCATACACTCAATTCCATTAGATTTTATAACTAAAGTTAAGTCAATATTATCATTCATTAAAATTCATATCAACAAGTATAATCGGTTGTTTATGTGATATTATTCTAGACAATTGATACATCGTGTTAGTATATGTAATTGGAGATGGAATTTACCCTAGAACCCAACAAAAAGATCCTCGTTTTTTATTGTTACTCTATCCTCGATAACTCGGTCGTTTGGAATTGAAGATGGAATCATCAGCCAGATCGGCTTCTGAACTCAGTGAGTGGTCCTGCTGCTTGAATCTCTTGGGGCAGATTCGGCCATTAGGGGGCCTGGATAAATGGGTATGGCTTGGGGACACTTCTCATCAATTCACGGTAAAATCGGTAAAAGGCTTTTGTTAGAAGCGGATAATTCTGAACCAGTTTATTCCCTTAATTGATGTAAATGGGTCCCGTCTAAATGTATTATTTCGGGGTGGAGGGCGGAAATGGATTGACTTCCGACTCTAGTGGAATTAAATAAGCGTAAGATCTCGGTCACCTCTCAATTATGTCTCTTTTGTGGGGATGGTTGGAAATTGCCGATCATTTACTTACCTCTTGCTATTGCCACGGTGATTTGGCAATATGTTAGTAAATGGTGCATGATACAACCAATTTTTGCCTTTTCGGTACGGGACTTGTTCGAGATTCACAAGACGACGTCTTCTGGAAAAGGTATACAAGAGGCAATACATGGTATCATTATTGTTGCTTGTTGGAGTATTTGGAAAACGGGTTAGAGCGGAAAAGATAATAGAAGATATAAAAAGCATTGGTTTCCTTTGGTTCAAAAATAGATCTAAATTTAATGCAATTACATGGGAAAGATTGGTGTAAATTTAATATCTTGTAAATTGTTTTAGTCCGTTGTATTTCGTTTGAGTTCCCCGGTTTTCTTGGGTGTCTTTGTTGTTATGAAATTTGCATTTCAAAAAAAAATGTAACACGGATTGCAAGTAAATGTTCCAGTAAATTTATGCACGTTGAACGAAATGAAAACCATGTAACATTAAAAATCACTTAAAGAATTTAATTGAGGGAATTACTATTCAAGGGCGAAGCTATGAAGGGGCCTGCCGTTTTTTCCGCTAGTAGTGTTAACTTTTCCGTTTTCGTCCGAAATTTTTTTTACGTATAGAGCCGGCCCCTGCTTATTTTTTTCGGCCCCCGCTTCTTAGATTTTCAAGCTCCGCCACTGTTACTATTGGATAGGATATTTCTCCTGTATTAATATATCAAAATTTTAATTGTTTAAAGAAATAATGACATTTGTATATTTAAAAATCATCTATATTGTATGAAACAAAGATCGGTTTCCAAAATTTGTTAATAGTTGCTTGAAGTTTAATATATGAACTGTATTCTAAGGTTCAATTAAGTAGGATTTTTTTTAATATCATAATTCATAACTTCCTAGCTTAATTTACTACAAAATTAATAATGGTTTTCTTTGATTAAAAGATACATTCTAATTCAGTTTATATCAAAAGTATAAATGACGGTGAAAAAATCAAATAACCGAACCAACATCCAAATAACTGAAAAAAAACCCGAATTAAAATGATAAAACTAATTGAAAACATGATAATTGTTATAAAATGAGTGTTATTAATGTATGTGATTATTTATATCCTTAACTCCCTTTATCATTTATAATTTTAGGCTCTTGTATTTGATACAAATGAATAATATAAAAAGTTATCTTATTCTTCATGGTTTCTTTCTCTTTATAATACTTGTTCTTATTTTTGTTGTTTCACAACACGTTATCAGTGTGTTGCTCTTGAAGTTCAAACATATTATCAAAGGTGAGTTTGTATTGCCTACTCGGCTAAAATCTCTTTATATAATCCATACTGTAATTTATACAGCTTTAGGTTAGAAGAAGATGTAGATTCTTGTTCTTATACAATTACAAATTATACACTATTTACAAATAAAATTGACTCTTGTTATGCTAAAAAGTTCCACCTAAAAAGTTTTCTCTTTTACGACTAAAAGATATATTCTTTTACTAGTCATATTCATATTGTTTAAATTATTATTATTATTTTTATAAACGTCTTTGATTTGTATAAGATATTTCTTTAGAGGAATCACTTATTATAATAAAGATAAAAACAAAGAATTTGTAAAGACTATATAAAACTAATGAGTTTTGTACATAAATAAAATAAAATTAATTGTGGCACATGAATTGTTATTAGTTTTTTTTTTGTTTCTCTTTTAAAATAAACACTTTTGTCATTAATATATTGTTTCAAGTTTAACATGCATTGACTTATAATTTGTATTAATTACATTTTATTTTCCTATAATATAGTTCATCATGTCAAACCTTGCAAAACTTGAATTTTCGACGTTAGACATTATGGGAAAAAAAATATTTATCATGGGCAATGGATGCCGAAATACACTTGAATGCAAATAATCTTGGTGACACCATTAAAGAAGAAAATACAACGAGTATCCAAGATAAGGCTAAGGAAATGATATTGCTACGCCATCATATTCATGAGGCATTGAAAACTGAATACCTTACTATTAAGGATCCACTTGTCCTTTGGACCAATTTAAAGGAAAGGTATGACCACCAGAAAACGGTAATATTACCTAGAGCTCGTTATGAATTGACTCATTTATGGTTGCAAGATTTCAAATCTATAAGTGAGTACAAGTCGGCAATGTTTAGAATCACGTCACAATTAATTCTATGTGGTGAAAATATTACTGATCAAGAGATGTTGGAAAAAACATTCTTCACTTTTCATGCTTCAAATGTGGTCCTGCAACAACAATATCGTGCACTAAATATAGTGACCTAATATCATGTTTACTTGTGGCCGAGCAAAATAATGAGCTCTTAATGAAAAATCACGAGGCTAGACCGGTTAGCACAACCCCATTCCCAGAAGCAAATGTGGCTACATATAATGACCATAGTGGAACTCGTGGTCGTGGCTGTGGTCATGGTCATCATCGTGATCGTGGTCGTGGACGTGGATATAATCAGGGAAATTATCATGGTATTCAAATTAGAAACACAAAATTTCACCAAAAGTTTCATGAAAGTGGAAAGAAATTTAAGGATGAAAAATATAAGAAAAAAGAAACTACACCAAATTCATGCTATCGGTGCGGAAGTAACAATCATTGGGCCCGTACCTGTTGCACACCCAAACACTTGGTGTAACTTTACCAACAATCTGTCAAAGACAAATGGAAAAGAATAGAGACAAATCTTGTATATGATGATATACCCGATGATGATAAAGGTCTTAATAATACAACTCATATGGATGCTAGTGATTTCCTTATTTATATCCCCGGTGGTTCCATTACCGATACAAATCAATTGGATGCTTGCAATTTTCCATACATATGAAAATCGGATCTTATATTATGCTACTTTCTTCAGTTTTTTTAGACATTTTGCATGGGACCCTGTTTTTGTTTTGAAGCATATGGGATATTTTTTTTATGGTATTTGTCATGTTTGGAACATGTTTCATTAATAAAACCTTTTTTGTTTTGAAGTATATGTGATTTTTTTTGTTATTGTATATGTTATGTTTAAAACTTGTTAGACATTTTATTTATGATTTTTTTTCTTGTGAAGCTTATGGAGCATGTAACTAAACTTGCTATTAGTGATGGAGACATATGTCTAATAGACAGTGCAACTACACATACAATTCTCAAGAAAAAAAATTATTTCTCTAATTTAATTATAAAAGAGGTAAGCGTTAGTACTATATCCGGTAGTACAAATTTAATTGAAGGTTTTGGAGAAGATTATATAGTGTTACAGGGTGGAACACAATTTAAATTTGACAAAGCCTTATTTTCCCCATTATCTCAAAGAAATCTAATAAGTTTTAAAGATATCCGTCTAAATGGATACCATATTGAGACTACATGTGAGGGACATAATGAATACCTCCAAATCACAAATATGAAATTGGGTAAAAAGCATGTATTAGAAAAATTACCCGCACTTTCATCCGGTTTGTATTACACAAAAAGTATTGCAATTGAATCAAATGCAACCATAAAACCGAAGTTTATGGACCGAGAAAACTTTATCATTTGACATGACCAGTTAGGTCATCCCGGATCAACAATGATGCGAAAAATTATAGAAAATTCATGTGGGCATCCTTTGAAGAACCAGAAGATTCTTCAATCTAAGGACATTACATGTGTTGCATGCTCACAAGGGAAGTTAATTACTCGCCCATCACCAACTAAGGTGGGGATTGAATCCTTTAGTTTCTTGGAAAGAATACACGGGGACATGTATGGGCCTATACACCCTTCTAGTGGACCATTTAGATATTTTATGGTCCTAATTGATGCATCAATTATATGGTCACATGTGTGCTTATTATCAAGTCGTAATATGGTATTTGCACGCCTACTTGCTCAATTAATAAGGCTAAGAGCACATTTTCCTGATTACCCCATCAAGAAAATTCGGTTGGATAATGCTGGTGAGTTTACATCCCAAACATTTAATGATTATTGCATGTCTATTGGGATACATGTAGAGCATCCTGTAGCTCATGTGCATACACAAAATGGCCTTGTTGAATCGTTCATCAAGCGACTTCAAATGATTGCAGGACCGATGATTATGAAATCAAAACTACCTGTTTCAGCCTGGGGGCATGCAATTCTACATGCAGCAACACTAATTCGCATAAGGCCAACGAGTTATCATACTTCTTCCCCAATAAAGTTGGTTTTTGGTCAGGAACCAAACATTTCCTATCTAAGGATTTTTGGTTGGGTCGTATATGTTCCAATCACTTCACCACAACGCACAAAGATGGGACCTCAAAGGAGGTTATGAATATATGTTAGGTATGAATCACCATCTATCATTAAGTATTTAGAGCCATCAACATGAGATATATTTACGGCTTGATTTGGTGATTGTCATTTTGATGAATCAACATTCCCAACATTAGGGGGAGATGAAAAACAGCTGGAAAGCAATATAATTTGGAATGAATTATCGTCATCTCATCTTGATCCTCGAACTAAGCAGTGTGAACTAGAAGTTCAAAGGATAATTCATTTACAAGGATTGGCAAATCAATTATCAGACGCATTCACTGACCCAAAGAGAGTGACTAAGTCACATATACCCGCTGTTAATGCTCCATTAAAAATTAGTGTCCCAAAGGGACAACCACATATTGGTAATGAGTCTAATGCATGCCTGAAGCGTGGTAGACCAATCAGTTCCAAAGATAAAAATCCTCGTAAGAGAAAAGGAGCAAATAATACAGATGGTCAAGTCGAGGTAACAATAACACCAGAAAATGAATATCTTGAAGAGACACTAGATATGATGGTTCCGGATGAACCTCAGGTACTTGAAAAACGAAGAGGTCTCAATAAATTATATCATGTCTAGAGAAGTATGGAACCGAAATAAAATCGACGTCAATGACAATTTCTCATATAATGTAGCGCTACAAGTAATGGAAAACGATGAGGATCAAGAACCAAGATCTGTTGAGGAATGCAAACATAGAAATGATTGGCCAAAATGGAAAGACGCAATTGATGCAGAATTAAATTCCCTTACGAAAAGAGAAGTTTTTGGACCAATAGTCCATACACCTAAAGGTGTAAAGCCCGTCGGATATAAATGGGTCTTTGTGAGAAAACGTAATGAAAAAGGTGAGATTATACGATACAAGGCACGATTGGTAGCACAAGGGTTCTCGCAAAGACCCGGAATTGATTATGAGGAGACATATTCTCGCGTGGTGGATGTGACGACTTTTCATTATCTTATTAGTCTGGTAATACAAGAAGGGATTGATTTGCGTCTAATGGATGTTGTGACAGCCTATCTATATAGCTCACTTGATACCGACATCTACATGAAACTCCCTGTAGGATTCAAACTGTCGAATTCACATAAATTTAGTTCTCAAGAACATTTTTCAATTAAATTAAACAAATCACTATATAGGCTAAAACAATCTGGGGCGTATGTGGTATAATCGCCTCAGTGAATATTTGTTGAAAGAAGGTTATAAAAACGATTCTATTTGTCCATGCATTTTTATAAGAAAATCAGAATCTGGATATGTTATAATTGTTGTTTACGTTGATGACTTAAATATAATTGGAACTCCTAGGGAGCTCCAAAATGCAATCGAATACTTGAAAATGGAATTTGAAATGAAAGACCTTGGAAAGACAAAGTTTTGTCTCGGGTTACAAATTGAATATCTTAAAGATGGAATCCTTGTGCACCAAGAAACATACATAGAAAAATTATTGTTAAAAAAAACTAATAATTAACTAAATATAAATAAAATAAAATAAAACTACAAATAATTGAAATAAAAAAAAACTACATTCATTAAAATAAAATAAAGAAAACTACATTCATAATAAATAAAATAAAAAAACTACATTCATAAAAAATAGGATTATTGGATTTTAATAATCCCAACTTTTATCAATTCGTCAATAATAATCCCAACTTAAAATATTCTTACCACCGGTCCCTACTTTCAAACTATTTTCTTACATTGAACCCCCCGTTAAAAAAAATTAACGTCGTTAGATTTTATATTATGTGGACATCTGCAAACCGCTGAAAAGTCGAGCCAAGCTAGCAGTGGTGGGTTTTGAAATTGGCTCTGGTGGTGTTTAACTGGTCTCGTTAAACACCACCGTTGTCTCTGTTTGGACTTGCCGGAAAAACGAGACCAGTTAAACACCACCACAACCAATTTCAAAACCCACCACGAGACCACTGTTAGCTTGGCTCGATTTTCCGGTGGTTTGTAGATGTCTACGTCATATAAAATCTAATGGCGTTAAGATTTTTTAACGAGGGTTCCAATTAATGTAAGAAAATAGTTTGAAAGTAGAGACTAGTAGTAAGAATATTCTCAGTTGGGATTATTATTGGTCAATAGGTAAAAGTTGGGATTATTAAAATCCAATAATCCTAAAAAATAAACATAAATTAGTCGTCGTCTTAATCGTTTAAGTCGTTTCATTCGTATATTTCTTTTCTTCACCTCGCCACTAGTTTAAGATCACCTCTGGTAAAGTTTTTGAAATTCATAGTTAGAAACTTAAGATCTTGTTGTTGTTTATCATTTCTAAAATAGAGTAGCTTATCAAACTTCGAGTCTATTCATTCAAACCGGGCGTCCAATGAGGACGAAGAAGTAGCCCGTTTACCTTTGTTTCTTTCGGGCGGACAAATCGGTTCTTCCGGTGTTTCAACTTCATCATCGATATCAACTTCATCAACGTTACTTGGCCCCACTTGGGGGAGATTTTCTAATAATCTCCCATAATATATTAGAATTAAAAGCCGTACCCAGTACGGGTTTGTACTCATCACAAGCTTCTAAATATATACTGTGGTCGCTTTGACCACTTTTACAAATGTTGTAGTGTTTGGTATAAAAGTTGTTAAACTTAGCAAGCTTGTTGTTATAGTCCCGCCATTTACTAGAGATCTTATCGGTGTTACGGTATTCGCCCCTCCCCATTGTGGCGTGAAATCTCGCACGAACACGCCCTAAAAAATCCTTTCCTTTTTGATTATTTCCTATACAAAAAATATAAAACAAATTATTAAAAATTTTACAAAAAATTACATAATATTTTAAAAATATATATATATATATATATAAACGCCTTACCAATTATCGGGTCGTCCGATACGTCTACCCAAGCTTGTGTCAAAACAAATTCTTCGTCCGGTGTCCACTTTTCATGAACAGGTGGCGGTTCTTTTATTGTGTCGACGGTTATTTGTTGTTTCTTTCTATGCGAATGTTTCTTTGGTTGAGTCGACGGTTGTGTCTCGGAGGTGGATTCAGTGAATTATTAGGTCTTGGGTATTAAATCAGGTGTGGGAAAGGTTTGGGTAGGAGGGAGCATCTGTTGAAAGTTAAAGTTTGCGGAAAAAACATAAGGATTGAGTTGTTGATAAATGTTTGGTTCCGGTGACATAATCGGAACGTAAACGTGTTGAATATTTTGATTGAAGAGGTTGCTCGGGTTGGGATTTCAAGGAAAAATACGGGTATTTAGGTTGTTACAGATGTTTGCGAAATGTAGATTATTTGAATTCCAATGATTTATTGTTGAATAAAATGGATGAAAGATAATTTGATATTTAGAGAAAAAGATGGGAAGATGGTTTAATGAATTGTTGAGTAAAATAGGTTGTTATTTATAAGTGAATATTTTTTTTTAAATGCAACGGTAATTAGCCATTGATTATGTTGAGGTGTGTGCCACTTTATCGTGATTGCCTCATTCACGTCAAGAAGGGCGGTGTTACCAGACGTGAATAACCTCTGTGGATTACACCCCCATCGTTCATGCCATCCAGTACACTTGGCCTAACATCCATTATCTGTTTTGTTCAAAATATATTTCAAATTTAACATATTAAAATGTATGTAATTGTTAATTAAAAAGTTTCATTAAATTGTGTGATAGATCCAATGTTATTTTTAAATTGAACTATTAATTTTATTTCAAAAAGAACTTATATAAACTACTTAAACTTCCATTAATTTTAAAATGTATCAGTGATGTCTCTTAATTACAAGACTAGGTTAATTACCCTTGTATTACACGGGTTAAAAATATTTAAAATGTGAAATTATAAACTGTGTACACAATAAAAATATCTAGAATCTTGAAATATACTATAAAATAAATAGTGCATTATATTGGTTGAATACGTAACACTATGAGAAATTAATAATTTTAAATAGAGAGACTTGTAACGTAAATAATATAAAAATATAATAAAGAAATTTATAACTTCTTTATTTTTAACTGATTATTATATTTTTTAAATGCATAATCCTTGACCCAATTTTGTGTTGTGATAGTTTAGGCGGGGAAAAAAAGTTGCTCATGTCCTTAATAAATGACACGTGTCACTTAAAATTTTCATTTATTAGAGAAGTAAGATTTGATTGATGATATAATAACTATTTATAATTAAATAATAAGTATTAATAATAAAATTTATTAATATAAATATTATTATTTAATAGGAGAGAGAAATACCAAATCTAATATTTAATAGGAGAGAGACGAAAAAATAAATGTGAGAAGTAACCACAGAGTGACACATGTTTTGAAGAGATTTTCATTTATTAGAGTAGTAAGATTTATAATTAAATAATAAGTATCCGTAATTAGATTTATTAATATAAAGATTATTATTTAATAGATAAGAGAAATAGAAAATCTAATATTTAATAGAAGAGAGAAGCGAAAAAATAAAGATTAGGAGTAACCAGAGAGTGACACGTGTGCTAAAAAGATTTTCATTTATTAAAATACTAAGATTAGGACGAATATTTATGTAATGTCTACTTTTTTTCACTTCAATATTCCATATGTCCTGGTAAAGAGGGAACATTTACTTCGTATTAATTATCAAATTGGGTTTACTCACAAAAACCTATTATTCATAAATGTACAAGCATAACAGCACATAGTATAAGCAAGCAATGCATGTTTTTTTTTTCAATTTCAACCCTTATACTATATATAATATACGCTTTTAGTCCGTTTCATTTTCTATTAATTTCGTTTTCCTTTAATAACTTTCATTCGTTAATTTTTTTTAGAATACAGAGTGCGCGACTGTTTTTTTTTTGTCAATGTTCCGATATAATTTTTTTTTTAAAACGGAGTTGTATTCAAAATGGAGTTTTTCGTATCATTGTGTATAGCGAGTGCCGTTACCGTTGTGGTACCGTGCCGATTCGAACATATTATGAGCGAACAACATCATTGTTGGTATTGATATTATCGGAACTCATATCGGTATTCGATTTTATGGTTTTCGACGATCCGAACCGGTAAATTTTTATTTTGTTTTTTTTCCTTTTATTATTTAGTTTTATGTTTATTTTTTATTACCATTATTTTTATCATTACGTCTACGTCTTTATTTAAATGTTTTTTTTTCAATTTCAACCCTTATACTATATATAATGTACGCTTTTAGTCCGTTTCATTTTCTATTAATTTCGTTTTCCTTTAATAACTTTCGTTCGTTAATTTTTTTCAGAATACAGAGTGCGCGGCTGTTTTTATTTTTTATTTTTCAATGTTCCGATATAATTTTTTTAAAAACGAAGTTGTATTCAAAATGGAGTTTTTTCGTATCGTTGTGTATAGCGAGTGCCGTTACCGTTGTGGTACCGTGCCGATTCGAACATATTATGAGCGAACAACATCATTGTTGGTATTGATATTATCGGAACCCATATCGGTATTCGATTTTATGGTTTTCGACGATCCGAACCGGTAAATTTTTATTTTGTTTTTTTTCCTTTTATTATTTAGTTTTATGTTTATTTTTTATTACCATTATTTTTATCATTACGTCTACGTCTTTATTTAAATGTTTTTTTTTTCAAATTCAACCCTTATACTATATATAATGTACGCTTTTAGTCCGTTTCATTTTTTATTAATTTCGTTTTCCTTTAATAACTTTCGTTCGTTAATTTTTTTTCAGAGTACAGAGTGCGCGGCTGTTTTTATTTTTTTTTTCAATGTTCCGATATATTTTTTTTTTAAAAACGAAGTTGTATTCAAAATGGAGTTTTTTCGTATCGTTGTGTATATCGAGTGCCGTTACCCTTGTGGTACCGTGCCGATTCGAACATATTATGAGCGAACAACATCATTGTTGATATTGATATTATCGGAACCCATATCGGTATTCGATTTTATGGTTTTCGACGATCCGAACCGGTAAATTTTTATTTTGTTTTTTTCCTTTTTATTATTTAGTTTTATGTTTCTTTTTTATTACTATTATTTTTATCATTAGGTCTACGTCTTTATTTAAATTTTAGTAACAATGAACACGACACCCGCCGCGAAGCGCGGGTATAACCATCTAGTTAAAATAAAAAAGAAGTTGGAATACTTATTTAATAAATCATAATCGAATAGTTTAACCATGTATCTATGCAACTAGTTTTTTCCCATGTGCTACGCTGCGGGAGTTTGGTATTCATCGGTTCACCCCGCCACGGTGATAAAACTTACGTCGAAATACAGTCTCGATATAGCATACGATACAAAAAAAACTCGGATTGCTCACAAAAAAAACAAAGTCGTGCATACCGTTTAAAATAAAATTAATGAAAGTTTACTAAAACAATAAACCCACTGAACTTTTGTTAAAATTTTATAAAAAACCAAACTTGAGGAAAAGAAACTAAAGTTTACTCTATTAAAGTTTTGTGACAAAACTAAAAAAAAACTTTTTAATCAAAAATAAAAAATAAAAGCTTAAACTTTTGTGCCATATCTATAAAAAAAATTGTGTAACATCCCAAATAATAGAAAGTAAATAAAAAGGAAAAGAACAAGTGGGCTTGGCCCAGATTTCGGCCCATGGGCCGATATTAGAAGGAAACCCTTCTACATCTGCACACAGCCTCTCCCCATCCTCTCATTTGCGCAAGACTAGAAAGAGAAAGAGAGAGCTCAGTCTAGAGAGAGAAAGATCGGGATCAAGCTCAAAGTCTCGAAGATTTGTTGCTCACTACCTCTGGAGCATAAAGAAACAGGAAAGAAGCAGTAACAGGTAATCGCTATACCTAAATCTGAGTTTTTGTAACTTTCGGGTTAAAGGGTAAAAATCGAGTGAAGAGGTAGATTTTACGTGTGAAACTTGAAACAAACCACATATTTGGGTTCATGGGAAGTAAAGGAACGTTTCGAACGTAAAAAGTTCAAAGCTTGATCGATTAGAATAAATGGCCAGATCTAGGGTTTCTGTTTGGGGAAGATGACTGAGTCATCGAAACTACATAGTTTCGATAGACAAAGTATGACTCGAAACTACCGAGTTTCGATTGTAGCAGACCCATCGAAACTACATAGTTTCGATACAGACCCTAAACTTAAACTACTAAGATTTTACACAAGTCACCACTCGAAACTACATAGTTTCGATAGGCAAAGTATGACTCGAAACTACATAGTTTCGATAGACAGAGTACCACTCGAAACTACATAGTTTCGATAGACAAAAGTATAACTCGAAACTACATAGTTTCGATAGACAAAGTATGACTCGAAACTACATAGTTTCGATAGGCAAAGTATGACTCGAAACTACCTAGTTTCGATAGAAAGGGTATGACTCGAAACTACGGGGTTTATACTTAGTAATGTCTAGTGTCATTTAGGAGCAATACCTTATGCATATAACTTTATTATACAGATCGTGAGTAACCCTAGTGACGCTCAGTGACCAATTGAGAGCATTTCTGAGACCACCCATCAGGTGAGTTCAAGATCCCTATTTTACTGTTTTAGGGTGGTGTGCATACTCAAGAATTAGACGTTTATAAATAAATGTATATTATTTAATTAAACGTTTTGTAAGAAAGAAAGATAACGGTTGTTAAACCGAATGTTTTGACAGGAAGAAAGATAACGGTTGTTAAACCGAACGTTTTGAAAGAAAGAAAGAAAGAAAGAAGAATGGTTTATTTAACTATATGTTTTATAAACAAGAGAAAGAGAAGAAAGAATGGGTTATTTAACTATATGATTTATAAACAAGAGAAAGAGAAGAAAGAATGGTTTACTTAACTATATGTTTTATAAACGAAGAGAAGAATAATAAGTCAAATACATTGTCTAATCTGTAAGAGTATGCTTATACGACGAAAGACTTGGAGTAGTAGCGTAGTCCTAGAGGCTAGTGCTACTCTAAGCATAGTAGCAAGTCTTGAGGTAGTAGTATAGTCCTTGAGACTAGTGCTACCCGAAGCCGATGCTGCGTCATGGACAAGTCCATGATGTACCATGAGAGAAATCGGGACAGTGCTCGGCAGGGCATTGTAACGAGGATGTTGCAACTGGTTAAGATGAGTAACGACGGTTACTCTAGCGGCGACGGTCGCTAAGAAAGAATGAAGAAGCCCGCTTGGGGGCACAGAAAGTCGGTTATCGGCCTTTGGACGTTGAGCCTTAGGGAACAATAACCGCGAGAAAGAGTTCCTTCGGGAAGTAAGAACGAAGAAGCCCGCTCGGGGGCACAGAACAGATTGTAGACATTAATGTATGACTTAAAGAAAAGAGTACAAAGTAAATACGTATGAATATAGAAGAAGAAAGAAAGATTTTTATACGTATGTATTTTAAAGAAGGAAGACATATTTTAATGTGTATGTATTTAAAGAATAAAGAAAGATTTCATTGTATTATGTGTATAATATAATACGTATATTTAAAAGGGAAAATCCTTTATATATATATATAAAGCTAAAGAAAACTTGAACTCACCAGCGTTAGCTGACTATTTTAGTATGCACATCAGGTAGCAAAGGAAAGGAAAAGAAATGATGCCGCGAGGGCTTAGGAGTGAATGGCTGGATGGCTGCTGCTGATGAAGACTGACATCCCCATTTGCTAGTTTTAGATTGTTGAACTATGTTTAAATTTTAAGTTTTAATTGACTCTGAATTTTGTAAAGACTTCCGCTGTTAGTTTAATGTTTGATTCAAAGTTTAAGAACTATGTATATGCAATGTTTGCCAACTGTGAGAGGTACCCGGTTTGGGTTCTTTCAAGTTGGTATCAGAGCCATAGTTTGAGAGATTCGGACATTCGCCAAAATGTCTGAACTTGAACTGAGAATGGGACAGAAGAATTGGATGTCAGTCAGAACAGCCAAGCCACGAAAGGAGAACAGTAAGGCCTTAGTAATTAGTGACTGTAGAAACAGTAAACAGTAAAGGGCCTTAGAATAGTAAGGTAGTCCATGTCCTAGTTTAGAAACATAGACACCAAATACCTTAGAATAGAAAGTAGAGCGAAGATGCCTTGATGTAGAAACTCTGGACTTGAGTACAAACGTCACTCTGACGGGGAATGTTCAGAACCCAGGAAGTAAAGTAAATTAGTAATTTCATACCGGTCTCTGTAATTAGTAATTTACATTACTCAAGGTGTTCTAAATAATTACCTATCAGGATAACATGAGTATCTCCTTGTTCGCAGTGAGAAAACGTCATGGCTGGAAGGAAAGGTGCAAAGGGGGGAGCCGGTACGGGACGTAGGGGCAGGCCCCGTGTCAACCGGGTTGAAATAGAAGAAAGTGAACCCTCTGTTCATGGGTCGGTGTCGATCCATACTACTAATGAGGATGCTCCGAGTAACCCCGGAGCACAGGATGAAGAAGGCTTAGTTTTGGAGCCAATTGTCAGGAGAGCGATAGCCGACGAAGTGGCTGCAGTTCTGAAGAATACTCTACCTGCAGCACTCGCTGAAGCCCTGAAGACTGTGGAAGGGGAGAGAGAAAGGGGCTTACGGGCCGAAGATAGAAATATGATCGAACCTGAGTCTGAAGGTGAGGACTCTGACTATGAAGAGAAACGCGGATGCGACTACAAGTCCTTTCGAAATTGTGATCCGCCAACTTTTGATGGGAAGAAAGATGCTATTGCCGCATACTACTGGATTGACCGCATGACTGCAGTCATTAAGATGAGTGAATGCCGTGCTGACCAAGCGGTAGGGTTTGCCGCTCATTCTTTCGCCTTCGAGGCACTGAGCTGGTGGGAGAATGTGAAGAAAGCTAAGTCTGAAAGGGATATTGATAGAATGAAGTGGGAAGATCTAAAAACACTGGTTATTCAGAAGTTCTGTCCCCAAAATGAGATTGATAAGATGGAAGAAGCCTTCGTGGAACTCAGGGCTGGTAGCCTGACTCATCGACAGTTCACCTCCAGGTTTAATGAGTTAACTCAGCTGGTTCCCCACTTGGTGAACACAGAAGAAAGAAGGATCAAATGCTATATCCAGAAGCTACCTCCAAGAGTTCGCACAATCATTAATGCCAACACCCCTGGAGACTTTGACTCGGTGGTGGCTATGAGTGGAAAGATTTTTGATGATGTGGCCGCAGAAGGCGTAACCCCCGCTGAAACTCAAAAGAAATGGTCTAACGCCACTAAGCGCTCGGGCGGGGATTGGTCTGCCTCAAAAAGTAAGAAGCCAAGACCGGAGGAAAGGGTCAACTGTAGCAAATGTGATAGGCCACATCTTGGGGAGTGCAAGTATGGGTTGAACATATGTTACCGTTGTGGCAAGACCGGGCACATCTCTCGTGAATGTCCCAACGCTCCCGGTTCTGCAAACAATAGAAAGTGCCACAACTGTGGTGGATCAGGACATTTCTCCAAGGATTGCCGTAAACCAAGAACAACAAACAATGAGAAGGCAAAGGAGGCTGAGAAAGGGGGAGCAAGAACCAGAGCCTATGCCCTGACACAGGAGGAAGCAAGGGGAGATCCCAACGTGGTGTCAGGTACGTTCATCCTTGGCCACACCTTTGTTTCTGTTCTGTTTGATTCAGGTGCTAGTAAAAGTTTTATATCCTCCTCGTTCTGTAAAAGACTGAAATACAAAACTTCCAAGATAGAAAGAGCCTTTAATGTTGAGACTGCAGTGGGTAGAAACACTAAAGTGGTAGAGTTGGTAGACGATCTTACCATAAAGATAGAGGGCCATAGATTTCCGGTTAGATTATTCGTTATAGCCTTGGGAGGATTCGATGTAGTACTGGGAATGGATTGGTTATCTGCCAATGAAGCTCGGATTGTGTGTAAACGAAAAGTGATTCAGCTCAACGCTCCTGACGGCAGCGAGGTCGTAATTTATGGGGAACGAGACATTCCGTTGACTAATGTAATCTCACAAATGAAAGCAGAAAAGTATATGAGGCGTGGGTGTGAGGCCTACTTGGCGTACGTGATCGATAAAGACGTAAAAGTAAAAGAGTTAAGCGAAGTACCCGTGGTGTGCCATTATCCGGAAGTGTTCCCTGAGGAACTGCCCGGATTGCCGCCTGATCGGGAGACAGAATTCCAAATAGATTTAATGCCAGGTGCCCAGCCCGTTGCCAAAGCACCTTACCGGCTAGCGCCACTTGAGATGAAAGAGCTGATGACCCAACTGGAAGAACTTTTGGAAAAGGGATTTATCAGACCGAGCATTTCACCATGGGGTGCTCCGGTGCTGTTTGTCAAGAAGAAAGATGGTGCCATGAGAATGTGCATCGACTACAGAGAATTGAACAAAAGAACTGTGAAGAATAAGTACCCACTACCCAGAATCGACGATCTATTCGACCAATTACAGGGCGCCAAATGGTTCTCAAAGATCGACCTGCGGTCAGGTTATCATCAACTAAAGGTAAGAGAGGAAGACATACCTAAAACCGCATTCCGAACGCGATATGGACACTACGAGTTCCGAGTGATGTCCTTTGGGCTTACAAATGCTCCCGCAGCCTTCATGGATATGATGAACAGAGTGTGTCGACCAATGTTAGACCGGTCAGTGATAGTCTTCATCGACGATATACTCGTATATTCTAAGAGCAAGGGTGATCATGCATGTCACCTGCGAGAAGTTCTAGACACATTAAAGACAGAGAAGCTTTATGCTAAGTTCACGAAATGCGCGTTCTGGCTAAAGGAAGTCCAATTCTTAGGTCATGTGATTAACGCTGAAGGCATCATGGTAGACCCAGCAAAGATTGATGCAGTGTGGAATTGGGAAATTCCGAAAACACCAACGGATGTACGAAGTTTTCTAGGTTTGGCAGGCTACTACCGGAGGTTTATACAAGACTTCTCTAAGATAGCCTCACCTCTAACCAAATTGACTCGTAAGGACGTAAAATATGAATGGGGCCAGGCCCAAACCACTGCCTTCGAAGAATTAAAGAAGAGATTAACCCGAGCACCGGTGCTGACCCTACCCGATGGTAACGAGGACCTAGTGGTGTATTCTGACGCCTCAGGCCAGGGGTTAGGCTGTGTGCTTATGCAACGAGGAAAGGTGATTGCGTATGCATCACGACAATTAAAGACTCACGAAGTCAACTACCCGACTCACGACCTTGAACTCGCGGCCGTTGTCTTTGCCTTAAAGATTTGGAGACATTACCTCTATGGAGTCAGATGCACCATCTACTCCGACCACAAAAGCTTGAAGTATTTCTTCGAACAAAAAGAGTTGAACATGAGGCAGCGGCGATGGTTAGAATTATTGAAAGACTACGACTGTGAAATCCTTTACCACCCCGGAAAGGCGAATGTGGTGGCCGACGCCTTGAGTCGAAAGGAGGCGACAACTCCTATCGAAGTGAAATCCTATCAACTAATCGTGACTCCAGATCTTATGACAGAAATAGAACGTGCCCAAGATGAAGCCTTGAAAGAGGAAAATGTCAAGAGGGAAAGGATAGTGGGTCAGCAAGAAAAGTTAGAAACCAATGCTTATGGGGTACGAACTCGGTTCGGGAGGATGTGGATACCCAAGGGTGGCGAACTTAGAGTCAAAATCCTTGACGAGGCTCACAAGTCTCGTTACTCTATCCATCCCGGAACTAACAAGATGTACCATGATTTGAAGAAGGAATACTGGTGGCCCGGCATGAAAAATGATGTAACCGATTATGTGAGCAAATGCCTAACTTGCTCTCAAGTGAAGGCCGAACACCAGAAGTCGTGCGGAAAGATGCAACCACTATTCATTCCTGAATGGAAGTGGGAACACATTACCATGGATTTCATAACCAAGCTACCGCGTACAGCTAAGGGACATGATACTATATGGGTAATTGTGGATAGACTGACGAAGAGTGCTCACTTCTTGCCCATGCGTGAGAGTTACTCGTCAGAAAAACTAGCAGAACTATTCATTAACGAGATCGTGGCCAGACACGGTATGCCATTGTCAATTGTGTCAGACCGGGACACGAGATTCACATCAAGGTTCTGGAGGCAATTCCATGAGGGAATGGGTACGAGACTTAATATCAGTACAGCTTACCACCCGCAAACCGATGGCCAGTCCGAAAGGACTATCCAAACTCTAGAGGACATGCTGCGGGCATGTATCATTGACTTTGGAGGTAGTTGGGATAGTCACTTACCACTGGCGGAGTTTTCTTACAACAACAGTTACCATGTGACCATTGGAATGCCGCCTTATGAGATGTTATATGGAAGGAAGTGTAGAACGCCCGTATGTTGGGGCGAAATTGGGCAGAAAGATTTCGCAAGCCTTGACGTAGTCAAAGCAACTTCTGAGAAGTTTGGCCAAATCAAAGCGCGAATGAAAGCCGCTAAGGATAGGCAAAAGTCTTACGCTGATAAGAGAAGGAGAGACCTTGAATTCCAGGTTGGAGATAAAGTACTATTGAAGGTGTCTCCGTGGAAGAGAATAATTCGATTCCGAAAAAGAGGGAAACTAAGTCCGAGGTTTGTCGGACCATTTAAGATTGTGGCACGAGTTGGAAAGGTGGCTTATCGACTAGAACTGCCTGAAAAATTGAGTGGAATCCGAACCGGTAAATTTTTATTTTGTTTTTTTCCTTTTTATTATTTAGTTTTATGTTTTTTTTTATTACTATTATTTTTATCATTAGGTCTACGTCTTTATTTAAATTTTAGTAACAATGAACACGACACCCGCCGCGAAGCGCGGGTATAACCATCTAGTTAAAATAAAAAAGAAGTTGGAATACTTATTTAATAAATCATAATCGAATAGTTTAACCATGTATCTATGCAACTAGTTTTTTCCCATGTGCTACGCTGCGGGAGTTTGGTATTCATCGGTTCACCCCGCCACGGTGATAAAACTTACGTCGAAATACAGTCTCGATATAGCATACGATACAAAAAAAACTCGGATTGCTCACAAAAAAAACAAAGTCGTGCATACCGTTTAAAATAAAATTAATGAAAGTTTACTAAAACAATAAACCCACTGAACTTTTGCTAAAATTTTATAAAAAACCAAACTTGAGGAAAAGAAACTAAAGTTTACTCTATTAAAGTTTTGTGACAAAACTAAAAAAAAACTTTTTAATCAAAAATAAAAAATAAAAGCTTAAACTTTTGTGCCATATCTATAAAAAAAATTGTGTAACATCCCAAATAATAGAAAGTAAATAAAAAGGAAAAGAACAAGTGGGCTTGGCCCAGATTTCGGCCCATGGGCCGATATTAGAAGGAAACCCTTCTACATCTGCACACAGCCTCTCCCCATCCTCTCATTTGCGCAAGACTAGAAAGAGAAAGAGAGAGCTCAGTCTAGAGAGAGAAAGATCGGGATCAAGCTCAAAGTCTCGAAGATTTGTTGCTCACTACCTCTGGAGCATAAAGAAACAGGAAAGAAGCAGTAACAGGTAATCGCTATACCTAAATCTGAGTTTTTGTAACTTTCGGGTTAAAGGGTAAAAATCGAGTGAAGAGGTAGATTTTACGTGTGAAACTTGAAACAAACCACATATTTGGGTTCATGGGAAGTAAAGGAACGTTTCGAACGTAAAAAGTTCAAAGCTTGATCGATTAGAATAAATGGCCAGATCTAGGGTTTCTGTTTGGGGAAGATGACTGAGTCATCGAAACTACATAGTTTCGATAGACAAAGTATGACTCGAAACTACCGAGTTTCGATTGTAGCAGACCCATCGAAACTACATAGTTTCGATACAGACCCTAAACTTAAACTACTAAGATTTTACACAAGTCACCACTCGAAACTACATAGTTTCGATAGGCAAAGTATGACTCGAAACTACATAGTTTCGATAGACAGAGTACCACTCGAAACTACATAGTTTCGATAGACAAAAGTATAACTCGAAACTACATAGTTTCGATAGACAAAGTATGACTCGAAACTACATAGTTTCGATAGGCAAAGTATGACTCGAAACTACCTAGTTTCGATAGAAAGGGTATGACTCGAAACTACGGGGTTTATACTTAGTAATGTCTAGTGTCATTTAGGAGCAATACCTTATGCATATAACTTTATTATACAGATCGTGAGTAACCCTAGTGACGCTCAGTGACCAATTGAGAGCATTTCTGAGACCACCCATCAGGTGAGTTCAAGATCCCTATTTTACTGTTTTAGGGTGGTGTGCATACTCAAGAATTAGACGTTTATAAATAAATGTATATTATTTAATTAAACGTTTTGTAAGAAAGAAAGATAACGGTTGTTAAACCGAATGTTTTGACAGGAAGAAAGATAACGGTTGTTAAACCGAACGTTTTGAAAGAAAGAAAGAAAGAAAGAAGAATGGTTTATTTAACTATATGTTTTATAAACAAGAGAAAGAGAAGAAAGAATGGGTTATTTAACTATATGATTTATAAACAAGAGAAAGAGAAGAAAGAATGGTTTACTTAACTATATGTTTTATAAACGAAGAGAAGAATAATAAGTCAAATACATTGTCTAATCTGTAAGAGTATGCTTATACGACGAAAGACTTGGAGTAGTAGCGTAGTCCTAGAGGCTAGTGCTACTCTAAGCATAGTAGCAAGTCTTGAGGTAGTAGTATAGTCCTTGAGACTAGTGCTACCCGAAGCCGATGCTGCGTCATGGACAAGTCCATGATGTACCATGAGAGAAATCGGGACAGTGCTCGGCAGGGCATTGTAACGAGGATGTTGCAACTGGTTAAGATGAGTAACGACGGTTACTCTAGCGGCGACGGTCGCTAAGAAAGAATGAAGAAGCCCGCTTGGGGGCACAGAAAGTCGGTTATCGACCTTTGGACGTTGAGCCTTAGGGAACAATAACCGCGAGAAAGAGTTCCTTCGGGAAGTAAGAACGAAGAAGCCCGCTCGGGGGCACAGAACAGATTGTAGACATTAATGTATGACTTAAAGAAAAGAGTACAAAGTAAATACGTATGAATATAGAAGAAGAAAGAAAGATTTTTATACGTATGTATTTTAAAGAAGGAAGACATATTTTAATGTGTATGTATTTAAAGAATAAAGAAAGATTTCATTGTATTACGTGTATAATATAATACGTATATTTAAAAGGGAAAATCCTTTATATATATATATAAAGCTAAAGAAAACTTGAACTCACCAGCGTTAGCTGACTATTTTAGTATGCACATCAGGTAGCAAAGGAAAGGAAAAGAAATGATGCCGCGAGGGCTTAGGAGTGAATGGCTGGATGGCTGCTGCTGATGAAGACTGACATCCCCATTTGCTAGTTTTAGATTGTTGAACTATGTTTAAATTTTAAGTTTTAATTGACTCTGAATTTTGTAAAGACTTCCGCTGTTAGTTTAATGTTTGATTCAAAGTTTAAGAACTATGTATATGCAATGTTTGCCAACTGTGAGAGGTACCCGGTTTGGGTTCTTTCAAATTGGGGTAAAAAAAACCTAAAAATCCCATATTCCTTCTAATGCCCGATTATAGATATATAATTGTTTAAGAACATCAAAATCATTATTCTAATAAATTATTTCAAAGAATGTCATATCTTATCATCATATTTTTTCTCATCAAATTCTCTAATTTTCTCTATTTTAAGTAAGTTTAAATTTTAAAATTTAATTATGTAAATGTTTTTTGTTTTTAAAAAAAGATAATATAAAATTTTAATTTTAATTATTACTTAATTAAGGAATCAAAGAATTTTATTTCTTGTTTTACATATTATTTTAATTTTTTTACACATTATTTTATTTTTATTTTTCTATTAAAAAGCATCATGTAATACATGAGTATGTAACCTAGTATCTTAATAATTAAATATTATATAATATTATTCTTTAAGACCAGAAAAGAGAAGGTCGACTTACATTTTAGGATAAGAAAATGCTTTTCTGCAAGAAAAAATCATTCATTATTAAATTCATAAATTGATGGAATAACTAGTTTTTTTTAAAAGCTAGTAGGGTTAATAAAGACTTAAATTTTTTATAAAAAAGTAGTAAGATAAAAAAAAATTAAGTGGCTTCTTGGAAAGTAGTTAAAGCTTTTAAGAAATAAAATTACTCACATCTCTTATTTAATTGAGTTTATATTTAAATGTTTTTCTACATTATTTTACACTAATCTGTCACAACTATAACAACTAATCTGTCACAAGTACAACTACTTTGTTAAACACCTAAAAATTATAATTCTTAACCTTAGTTATAAGTTTTTCTTTTAACTTAAAGTTTACAGCCTTTAGCTCAAATTCAGTTAATTTTATCAAATATATATGTAGGGATGAGATTGGTATCGAACTGATACCGGTACCGAAAATACCGATACCGAATTTTTTAAAAAATGGGTACCAAATACCGTACCGAATCTTGTGGGACGGTACGTACTCGTTACAAAATGCTCAGCTCTAGATGGTTTCGGTACCGTACCACTATCGGTACCGAATTTCTAAAAAAATTGTTACCGAATCTATCGATACGGTACCGGTACTCGATACCAAATACTCATAGCTATACATATGCGAGAATAAATATCATAAAAATGGTATTGCTTGAATTTGAGAAAAATTCTTTTTGTTCAATGAGCAAGTGTAATATACCATTTGGTGATTTTTTTCTGAAAACTACAAACATTTTATAATAAAATATCCATGCTAAACTAACTTCTTAATTTATATTATCATTTTGATATTTGTTTAGCTGCAAAAATTCTTTTGAACCGACTTTCTGGGACAATATTATTTGTTTATCAAAGAGGAAAAAAAGGTTCTGTTATATGTTATATGTTAAGTCAATTATAGTTTTCATTTGATAAGAAGCGATTTAAAAAACTAATTTAATAGGTATGGTAGAACGAAAAGAATCATTTAAATTATTATAAAGCGTTCTAGTTTTGATATGAAATAATACATATAATTATAAACTTGATAACTTATAGAATATGAATTTCGACTATAACATGTATAAAAAATAATAGGTTAAAAATCTCGTGTATTATATAAGTTGAATAAATATAATATTATATACTTAGTTAAAAAAGTTTAAGTCTTTAAAAACCCTTGTATTACACAGGTGAATAAACCCATATATAACACGGGTTGAATAAAATATAATATAATATGTTAACACATACAGTTGTTAAAATCTGTTAACATTTTTTTTCCAACTGAGTATTAAATTTTTTTATGTAATTAATAAATGTTAATTAATATTAAATTTATTTGGTTAACTATATAACAACTATCCAAAATTAATAATAAGTATTTATAATTAGATTTTTATTAAATATTTAAAAATATAATTTTTAATATTATTATTTAATAGGAGAGAGACAGACGAAAAAACATGTTAAGAATGCATCATGCATTACAAAAGTGACACGTGTTTTTATAAGATTTTTCTTTTTGGAAATCAAACACCATGATCCTCTTTGGATATAAATGTTATCTAAATCGGGCCAACTATCCCACCAATCCGAATCGAACCTCCAACATAAAAGGAAACTCATAACTGTGAAAACCCTCTGGCTTAACCCAAATAATTGTTTTAGGTGAGACACCTTCACTATAAGAAGTATTTGAGCTACCATTATCATTATTTATTAGTATAAAGATAATATTATAACATTATGCATGTCAAACTTTTGGTTTCTATTAATTTTTTACCCAATATATTAGATGAGGAAAGTTCCTTTCAAAACAAGAAAGTTTTGCGAGATCATAGGAACAAATCTAAATCTTTTATTTTTTTTATCTATGATAAAAAAAATTAAAATCTATATTTTTTACATACAAATATGTATATTTATATACATAAAACGGTTAAACTAGTTTTTGCATATGTTTTTATATACTTAAAAGTTTCCTACACATGTATATGTAAAAAAAACCTACGTATGAATTAGACATATGTAGATATTTATATAAACGAAATTTATTTATATTTTTTTGTTTGAATTTCATTGAAAATGAATAAACATTATATTTATATTATTTTCTTATATTTTAGATTTTTTTAACATTGAAAAAGTGAATAATTTGTTTTGTTCTGCGTGTTCTCACAATATTTAGCGTTCTGAATTGAACCTTCCCCTATATTAGATAAGTTTTAATCCGAATTTTTCTCTTTTTTTTAAATAACTAAATTAAGTTAACATTTAATTCTTATTAAAGAAATTAAGAAAATTAGAAAGTTTGACTTTTTTTTGAAAGGCGAACATTGAATGTTGTGACGTCACATCCCTGTCATATGGGAGAGTCTCGTCCAACTCCGCCCAATATGTTGTATTAACCGGGCCCACTTGGCGTCAGAGTTGGAGAGCTTCGAAAGAAAAATCCCACCCAATACGGCCTCTTCCGGGCTTGAGAGAGAGCTGAGGCTCGAAACCTGGATCGGCGTAGGTAAAACCCATATGCATCAGCCTAAGAGCTAGGCCTCATTTGCGATGCCACGAAAAATAATGGTGATGACAAGGATTAAACCCGGATCTCTTGGGACTTCAGACCTTATATCAACCACCATACCACAACATTTTTGGCTGATAACTGACATCATCGTAATAACATGTATTAAACTAAAATTCTTTACATCAATTTAATACTTGTTTCTTTTTCCATATAAATGCAACGTTTAGTTTTCTAACAACTTATCATATATTGACCTCAATTAAGTCATGATTGTGACAAGTCAACTTATTTTAAATAAACACTTAGAGCATTCATAACCCTTTGATATAATTATGTGAGTGAGTTTTATATATTGTAAGAAGTGATTTAAAGTGGTTGTGAGTGAATAAGAGAGAAAAGATATAAGGTGTTTATAAATATAAGGATAAAAGTAGTGGTTTTTAGTATAATTATAATGATAAATATAAGTAGAGATAAAAGGTAGAAAAAATAGTGTTTTTTAGTGTAATTATAAGGATAAGGATACGAAATATAAAAAACGGGATGGGAATACTGTTACAACCATATAAACACTTGTATTTATACTTTTTGGGCGTGGTATACAATTTTTTTTAAGCCCCAATTCACTTATGCTCTTTTACACTAATGAATATCATACATCTCAAACTTACCGGCAATCTTACTATTATAGCATATCTTAAAATAAATGCTACTTCTAAGAAAGAATAATTACGACTAAGGATGACGATCATTTTATGTTTACGGATTAAAATTGATGAACTTAAACAAGACCCAGATGTTTGTCTGTGTCAAAGGAATTATTTTAAATAAGTCAAATGGGTTAAGAAGCCAAAGTGGATTGACATAAAGTAATAAGTTGTAATCAAGTAATAAATGAGTTAAGTGAGACATAAACGATAGACGTAAACAGATTATAATAAAGTTATCAACATGCTGGTCGTTTGAACTTATAAAAATTCTATATACTTAAAGTTTTTATTATCATTTTAAACAAATTGACAGATTAATATGTTTAATTTTAGTATAACTCAAATGGAGCTATTTATTAAAAAGTTTAGATAAATCAGCTCATACAGAGCCATTTAATTTATCATGTTGGATAGATATATCACTCTTAAGTTTAAGTATAGCTTGTATTACATCTAACTAAAGCTATTTCTATTATTAAAAAAGACTAAATAAATAACCACATGGAATAACCACATCCTGTCTCATAAGTTTTTTCCCTTCAAAACCACATTTGAATATACTATTCAATCTTTTCATATTTAGCTTGATTTCTTTGAAAAATTATATAAATAAACATTTTTTTCAAATCAATTCACCATTATTACCATTGACTAACTTTAAAAAAAAAGTTATCATCAAAAGTGAATATTTTATAAAAAAAAGATAAAAAATAGGACATTTTAAAAAAGTTGAGTTTTAAAATTTTATTATTGGAAAGGCAAGATTTTTTAATTTTACATAAAAAATTGAAAATACTACTTTTGTATTTTAAATAAATATGTCTTAGAATAAAGTTTACTAGTATTTAATTAATAGTTTTTTAATTAAGTTTGATATTTATAAAAAAAAAATTTTATTTTGAAATTTAATAGTTATTTTTTAATTAAAATTAATAAATGTATAAATATTTATTTTTAAAAGTGTATTATGTTTTAAACTTTAATTTTTATTTAAATGATGATATTTTTTTCTCTTCCAAAAAATATGTTTGGTTTCAATTCTAATTTATTATTTTTAAATTTTTCATATTTATTTTTAAAATTTTAAATTTAAATTTAAATTGTGTCGATATATTAAGGTATGAGATTTTTAAATTTTAGAGTTTTATAATTTGAATTTAAAACACGATATATTGTTGAAATTTAAATTTTATTTTTTTATTTTAATTTAAATGAGAGATTAAATACTAAATTTAGTGAGATTTTCCCAATTGGCGAGATTAAAAAAATTGATTTTCATACGTAAATTTAATTATAAGTTAAATATTTATAAATATGTTACAAAATCAAGGTTAAAGTTTATACCAAAGGGCTGATAAAGTTTCAAGAAAACTAATAAAATAGAGAAACAACGTATGCAAGGAAATCGTTGACCAATTTGATTATCTTCGACTTTTTGACTCCCTACTGGCTTCAATTAGGTTCGCACTATTTGTGACCTTTTTTTCGTTTGGTTTTAACTATTTTGTGTTTTCAGTTATTAAGGAAAATAAACTCTTTTTTTTGTTATATTTAGTGATTGTTAAACATGGAAAGGTTATCAATACCACGTCAAATATTGTATACAATGGAGTTTTTCAAATTTGTAAATTATCATTGTAAAGTTTCATTTGACATGTAATTTAATGTATTGTAAAAAGTACACCAGTTATGAATTATATTTTCATGTATTTTTTTATGTTTTGATTACTCTCATCCATATAATCTTAACATTTAACAAAAAAAAAAAAACTACCAATACAATATCAAATTTGTAAAAAAAATATTAAGATATTATCAATATAATCTTAACGTTTCATCTCGTGTAACACAGTGAGTTAAAACTAGTTATTATTATAAAAATTAAGAAAAAACATTTTACAACTTGTCTAAAGATAACATTATTATTCTTCTACATAAAAACTACATTTTATTAGTTACAATCTTTTTTAAAGAACGATTATTTTGATAATGTTTCTCATATTTAAATGGAAAAAAGAAAAAGGAATATAGTAAAGTGGAAGATGCAATAATCGATGACCACAAGTGAGGCGTGTCAGGGTGATCTAGCCACAAAATTTGCTGGTGCTGACTCGACCCGAACGACTAATTGGATGACCATGTATTGACTCAGCATTCAGCTGGGTCCATGTTCCACTTTTTACAATGTTGTTCCATTTTTTTTAATCACATCTTATCCAATCCAACCTGAAACCGCCACATCATCCAGTCTCACCCACATTTTTATATGGGAAAAATACCAAAATGGACATTTTTTCCGTTTAAATAAAAAACGGAAGCTAAGCCTTTTGAATTCAAAGTATTAGCCGGCAAAAATTAAAGGTTTAACCGGCTTAGTACCAGTTAAATGTCTATTTTAGTATTTTTTAGAGAACTATGTCTATTTTAATATTTTTCCCTTTTTATATATATTAAAACAATTTTTACATTAGAGAAGTTAATTTTTTTTGTTGGATAATCTTAGCTATTATTAGAACAAATGTAATATTGTGATAGTGTAAGGTTATGAATGTAATATTATGGTCTATATTTATCCTCTCATGTAAACCTAAACGTAACACAACAAAGAATTCTAATTTTTATCTTTTGAACATCAATTTGGATCACTGACGGGTTCCTGGCCACCCAATCATCTCCACCACCTTCAGAAGGAAACCCACTATAGGTGAGAAAACCCACTGACCCAACCTGGAACTCTTTTTTTGACACAAGTGAAATTTGAATCCAATACCTCTCCATTTTAATAAAGTATTAGATACCTCACTTCAACCACTTGACTTGAAGATCATTGGCAAGAATTCTAATATACAAACACTTTTGATGAACTGATTGGTATTGATGTATAATAACTTCAATTTTCTTATCGATGAAAATGAAATACATGGCATAGATAGTTCTATTTTCTGTAAAAGTCCTTATATACCGACTTAAATGAAGCATTTTATGTTAAAATCGGCTTTTTTATTCCTTATGCATCGACCTATAAGTTGCTTCCGCTTTCAATTTTCTCTTATTTTGGATAATCGAAACAAAGTTGTGTTTAGATAGTCATTTTGATTGTATTAAAACGTGACAAGTTTTCTGAAATGTGTTTAGACCAAATGTAAAAACTTTAAGGTAAATGTCAACTATGCATTGATATTTGTCTCCACCACCCGATCATCTCCACCACCCTCAGGAGAAAACCCGATCATCTCCACCACCCTCAGGAGAAAACCCACCATAGGTGAGAAAACCCGCTGTCCTAACTTGGACATCCCATATTTTTTTGTCACAAGTGATTATGTAATGTTCAAAACCAGTATTTCTAATTTAGATATTACTTTCGGTTGTAGTTACATTAAAATATTCATAGTAGGTTTTCTATCTCTATTATTTAGATATTTTTTATATTTTAGACTTCTTTCATTATTTCTATATTCATCTTTCAATTTTAGAATTAAATAAATAGGGATTTTCTAAATATATAGATTCATTTTTATCAATCTCTATATTTTTTGTGAGTGTCTAGAAAAATAAAAAATAAAATAAGTGTTTGTAAGTAAGATAGAGATAAAGAATGAGATGTGAGAGGTTAAAACGAATTTAGATATAAATTTTAAAAAAATGTAATATTTAATTAAGTTAGAAAGATAAAGAAAAATATGTTAATGTGAATGCATGTGATCATTAAACTTTATATACACTAGAAAATATGACTCGCGCGTTGCGGCGGGGCCGTACGGTGACATTAACGTGTTTAAGTACATATTTAAACCCCACGCGATGTGACGTGTTTGTGAACGTCGTTACGCGTTTTGCGGCGACGACAATAACGTGACTAAGTAGATAAAAGAAGCGTACGAAGTTGCCACGACTCGGTTCTGGATATAAAAAATAGATAAATTGTGGCGCGAATAGAAGTTAATATTGAAACGGAAAATTTATAAAAGAAAAAACAAAATAAAAATAAAAAGCTAACTTTTACAAACGAATATATAAAAAGGTATAAGAAAAAATAAACGAAATTTTAGGGGTAAACTTCAGAGTTTAGAAATCTTAAAACTTTAAAAATTTGAGGGTTAATTTTAAAATTTAGAAAGTTGAGGGGTAGTATATGAAAATGAAAAAAGTAGGAGGGTTATTATTAAACCAGGCGGTCACATGTAACATCCCGAATAATAGAAAACGAAATAAAAGGAAAAGAACAAGTGGGCTTGGCCCAGATTTCGGCCCATGGGCCGATATTAGAAGGAAACCCTTCTACATCTGCACACAGCCTCTCCCCATCCTCTCATTTTCGCAAGACTAGAAAGAGAAAGAGAGAACTCGGTCTAGAGAGAGAAAGCTCGGGATCAAGCTCAAAGTCTCGAAGATTGTTACTCACTGTCTCTGGAGCATAAAGAAACAAGAAAGAAGCAGTAGCAGGTAATCGTTATACCTAAATCTAAGTTTTTGTAACTTTCGGGTTAAAGGGTAAAAATCGAGTAAAGAGGTAGATTTTTACGTATGAAACTTGAAACAAACCACATATCTGGGTTCATGGGAAGTAAAGGAACGTTTCGAACGTAAAAAGTTCAAAGCTTGATCGATTAGGATAAATGGCCAGATCTAGGGTTTCTGTTTGGGAAGATGACTGAGTCATCGAAACTACATAGTTTCGATAGACAGAGTACCACTCGAAACTACATAGTTTCGATAGGCAGAGTATGACTCGAAACTACATAGTTTCGATAGACAAAGTACCACTCGAAACTACATAGTTTCGATAGGCAAAGTATGACTCGAAACTACATAGTTTCGATAGAAAGGGTATGACTCGAAACTACGGGGTTCATACATAGTAATGTCTAGTCTCATTTAGGAGCACTACCTTATGCATATAACTTTATTATACAGATCGTGAGTAACCCTAGTGACGCTCAGTGACCAACTAAGAGCATTTCTGAGACCACCCATCAGGTGAGTTCAAGATCCCTATTTTACTGTTTTAGGGTGGTGTGCATACTCAAGTATTAGACGTTTATAATAAATATATTTTATTACTTAAACGTTTTGTAAGAAAGAAAGATAACGGTTTATTTAACTGAACGTTTGGTAAGAAAGATAACGGTTTATTTAACTGAACGTTTTTACAAGAAGGAAAGATAAGAAAGAATGGTTTATTCTACTATATGTTTTATAAATAGAAAGAGAAGAAAGAATGGTTTATTTAACTATATGTTTTATAAACAAAGAGAAGAATAATAAGTCAAATACATTGTCTAATCTGTAAGAGTATGCTTATACGATGAAAGACTTGGGGTAGTAGCGTAGTCCTAGAGGCTAGTGCTACTCTAAGCATAGTAGCAAGTCTTGAGGTAGTAGTATAGTCCTTGAGACTAGTGCTACTCGAAGCCGATGTTGCGTCATGGACAAGTCCATGATGTACCATGAGAAAAATCGGGACAGTGCTCGGCAGGGCATTGTAACGAGGATGTTGTACAACTGGTTAAGATGAGTAACGACGGTTACTCTAGCGGCGACGGTCGCTAAGTAAGAATGAAGAAGCCCGCTTGGGGGCACAGAAAGTCGGTTATCGGCCTTTGGACGTTGAGCCTTAGGGAACAATAACCGCGAGAAAGAGTTCCTTCGGGAAATAAGAATGAAGAAGCCCGCTTGGGGGCACAGAAAGTCGGTTATCGGCCTTTGGACGTTGAGCCTTAGGGAACAATAACCGCGAGAAAGAGTTCCTTCGGGAAATAAGAATGAAGAAGCCCGCTTGGAGGCACAGAACAGATTGTAGACATTAATGTATGACTTAAAGAAAAGAGCACAAAGTAAATACGTATGTATATAAAAGAAGAAAGACATGTTTTTATATGTATGTATTTAATGAAAAAAAAAAAAAGAAAAGATTTTATTGTATTATGTGTATAATATGATATGTATGTTTAAAGAACGTTTAAAAAGGGAAAAATCCTTTCTATGTATAAGCTAAAGAAAACTTGAACTCACCAGCATTAGCTGACTATTTTAGTATGCACATCAGGTAACAAAGGAAAGGAAAAGAAATGAAGCCGCGAGGGCTTAGGAGTGAATGGCTGGATGGCTGCTGCTGATGAAGACTGACATCCCCATTTGCTAGTTTTAGATTGTTGAACTATGTTTAATTTTAAGTTTTTATTGACTCTGAATTTTGTAAAGACTTCCGCTGTTAGTTTAATGTTTGATTCAAAGTTTAAGAACTATGTATATGCAATGTTTGCCAACTGTGAGAGGTACCCGGTTTGGGTCCTTTCAAGTTGGTATCAGAGCCATAGTTTGAGAGATTCGGACATTCGCCAAAATGTCTGAACTTGAACTGAGAATGGGACAGAAGAATGGGATGTCAGTCAGAACAGCCAAGCCACGAAAGGAGAACAGTAAGGCCTTAGTAATTAGTGACTGTAGAAACAGTAAACAGTAAGGGCCTTAGAATAGTAAGGTAGTCCATGTCCTAGTTTAGAAACATAGACACCAAATACCTTAGAATAGAAAGTAGAGCGAAGGTGCCTTGATGTAGAAACTCCGGACTTGAGTACAAACGTTACTCTGACAGGGAATGTTCAGAACCCAGGAAGTAAAGTAAATTAGTAATTTCATACCGGTCTCTGTAATTAGTAATTTACATTACTCAAGGTGTTCTAAATAATTACCTATCATGATAACATGAGTATCTCCTTGTTCGCGGTGAGAAAACGTCATGGCTGGAAGGAAAGGTGCAAGGGGGGGAACCGGTACGGGACGTAGGGGCAGGCCCCGTGTCAACCGGGTTGAAATAGAAGAAAGTGAACCCTCTGTTCATGGGTCGGTGTCGATCCATACTACTAATGAGGATGCTCCGAGTAACCCCGGAGCACAGGATGAAGAAGGCTTAGTTTTGGAGCCAATTGTCAGGAGAGCGATAGCCGACGAAGTGGCTGCAGTTCTGAAGAATACTCTACCTGCAGCACTCGCTGAAGCCCTGAAGACTGTGGAAGGGGAGAGAGAAAGGGGCTTACGGGCCAAAGATAGAAATATGATCGAACCTGAGTCTGAAGGTGAGGACTCTGACTATGAAGAGAAACGCGGATGCGACTACAAGTCCTTTCGAAATTGTGATCCGCCAACTTTTGATGGGAAGAAAGATGCTATTGCCGCATACTACTGGATTGACCGCATGACTGCAGTCATTAAGATGAGTGAATGCCGTGCTGACCAAGCGGTAGGGTTTGCCGCTCATTCTTTCGCCTTCGAGGCACTGAGCTGGTGGGAGAATGTGAAGAAAGCTAAGTCTGAAAGGGATATTGATAGAATGAAGTGGGAAGATCTAAAAACACTGGTTATTCAGAAGTTCTGTCCCCAAAATGAGATTGATAAGATGGAAGAAGCCTTCGTGGAACTCAGGGCTGGTAGCCTGACTCATCGACAGTTCACCTCCAGGTTTAATGAGTTAACTCAGCTGGTTCCCCACTTGGTGAACACAGAAGAAAGAAGGATCAAATGCTATATCCAGAAGCTACCTCCAAGAGTTCGCACAATCATTAATGCCAACACCCCTGGAGACTTTGACTCGGTGGTGGCTATGAGTGGAAAGATTTTTGATGATGTGGCCGCAGAAGGCGTAACCCCCGCTGAAACTCAAAAGAAATGGTCTAACGCCACTAAGCGCTCGGGCGGGGATTGGTCTGCCTCAAAAAGTAAGAAGCCAAGACCGGAGGAAAGGGTCAACTGTAGCAAATGTGATAGGCCACATCTTGGGGAGTGCAAGTATGGGTTGAACATATGTTACCGTTGTGGCAAGACCGGGCACATCTCTCGTGAATGTCCCAACGCTCCCGGTTCTGCAAACAATAGAAAGTGCCACAACTGTGGTGGATCAGGACATTTCTCCAAGGATTGCCGTAAACCAAGAACAACAAACAATGAGAAGGCAAAGGAGGCTGAGAAAGGGGGAGCAAGAACCAGAGCCTATGCCCTGACACAGGAGGAAGCAAGGGGAGATCCCAACGTGGTGTCAGGTACGTTCATCCTTGGCCACACCTTTGTTTCTGTTCTGTTTGATTCAGGTGCTAGTAAAAGTTTTATATCCTCCTCGTTCTGTAAAAGACTGAAATACAAAACTTCCAAGATAGAAAGAGCCTTTAATGTTGAGACTGCAGTGGGTAGAAACACTAAAGTGGTAGAGTTGGTAGACGATCTTACCATAAAGATAGAGGGCCATAGATTTCCGGTTAGATTATTCGTTATAGCCTTGGGAGGATTCGATGTAGTACTGGGAATGGATTGGTTATCTGCCAATGAAGCTCGGATTGTGTGTAAACGAAAAGTGATTCAGCTCAACGCTCCTGACGGTAGCGAGGTCGTAATTTATGGGGAACGAGACATTCCGTTGACTAATGTAATCTCACAAATGAAAGCAGAAAAGTATATGAGGCGTGGGTGTGAGGCCTACTTGGCGTACGTGATCGATAAAGACGTAAAAGTAAAAGAGTTAAGCGAAGTACCCGTGGTGTGCCATTATCCGGAAGTGTTCCCTGAGGAACTGCCCGGATTGCCGCCTGATCGGGAGACAGAATTCCAAATAGATTTAATGCCAGGTGCCCAGCCCGTTGCCAAAGCACCTTACCGGCTAGCGCCACTTGAGATGAAAGAGCTGATGACCCAACTGGAAGAACTTTTGGAAAAGGGATTTATCAGACCGAGCATTTCACCATGGGGTGCTCCGGTGCTGTTTGTCAAGAAGAAAGATGGTGCCATGAGAATGTGCATCGACTACAGAGAATTGAACAAAAGAACTGTGAAGAATAAGTACCCACTACCCAGAATCGACGATCTATTCGACCAATTACAGGGCGCCAAATGGTTCTCAAAGATCGACCTGCGGTCAGGTTATCATCAACTAAAGGTAAGAGAGGAAGACATACCTAAAACCGCATTCCGAACGCGATATGGACACTACGAGTTCCGAGTGATGTCCTTTGGGCTTACAAATGCTCCCGCAGCCTTCATGGATATGATGAACAGAGTGTGTCGACCAATGTTAGACCGGTCAGTGATAGTCTTCATCGACGATATACTCGTATATTCTAAGAGCGAGGGTGATCATGCATGTCACCTGCGAGAAGTTCTAGACACATTAAAGGCAGAGAAGCTTTATGCTAAGTTCACGAAATGCGCGTTCTGGCTAAAGGAAGTCCAATTCTTAGGTCATGTGATTAACGCTGAAGGCATCATGGTAGACCCAGCAAAGATTGATGCAGTGTGGAATTGGGAAATTCCGAAAACACCAACGGATGTACGAAGTTTTCTAGGTTTGGCAGGCTACTACCGGAGGTTTATACAAGACTTCTCTAAGATAGCCTCACCTCTAACCAAATTGACTCGTAAGGACGTAAAATATGAATGGGGCCAGGCCCAAACCACTGCCTTCGAAGAATTAAAGAAGAGGTTAACCCGAGCACCGGTGCTGACCCTACCCGATGGTAACGAGGACCTAGTGGTGTATTCCGACGCTTCAGGTCAGGGGTTAGGCTGTGTGCTTATGCAACGAGGAAAGGTGATTGCGTATGCATCACGACAATTAAAGACTCACGAAGTCAACTACCCGACTCACGACCTTGAACTCGCGGCCGTTGTCTTTGCCTTAAAGATTTGGAGACATTACCTCTATGGAGTCAGATGCACCATCTACTCCGACCACAAAAGCTTGAAGTATTTCTTCGAACAAAAAGAGTTGAACATGAGGCAGCGGCGATGGTTAGAATTATTGAAAGACTACGACTGTAAAATCCTTTACCACCCCGGAAAGGCGAATGTGGTGGCCGACGCCTTGAGTCGAAAGGAGGCGACAACTCCTATCGAAGTGAAATCCTATCAACTAATCGTGACTCCAGATCTTATGACAGAAATAGAACGTGCCCAAGATGAAGCCTTGAAAGAGGAAAATGTCAAGAGGGAAAGGATAGTGGGTCAGCAAGAAAAGTTAGAAACCAATGCTTATGGGGTACGAACTCGGTTCGGGAGGATGTGGATACCCAAGGGTGGCGAACTTAGAGTCAAAATCCTTGACGAGGCTCACAAGTCTCGTTACTCTATCCATCCCGGAACTAACAAGATGTACCATGATTTGAAGAAGGAATACTGGTGGCCCGGCATGAAAAATGATGTAACCGATTATGTGAGCAAATGCCTAACTTGCTCTCAAGTGAAGGCCGAACACCAGAAGCCGTGCGGAAAGATGCAACCACTATTCATTCCTGAATGGAAGTGGGAACACATTACCATGGATTTCATAACCAAGCTACCGCGTACAGCTAAGGGACATGATACTATATGGGTAATTGTGGATAGACTGACGAAGAGTGCTCACTTCTTGCCCATGCGTGAGAGTTACTCGTCAGAAAAACTAGCAGAACTATTCATTAACAAGATCGTGGCCAGACACGGTATGCCATTGTCAATTGTGTCAGACCGGGACACGAGATTCACATCAAGGTTCTGGAGGCAATTCCATGAGGGAATGGGTACGAGACTTAATATCAGTACAGCTTACCACCCGCAAACCGATGGCCAGTCCGAAAGGACTATCCAAACTCTAGAGGACATGCTGCGGGCATGTATCATTGACTTTGGAGGTAGTTGGGATAGTCACCTACCACTGGCGGAGTTTTCTTACAACAACAGTTACCATGTGACCATTGGAATGCCGCCTTATGAGATGTTATATGGAAGGAAGTGTAGAACACCCGTATGTTGGGGCGAAATTGGGCAGAAAGATTTCGCAAGCCTTGACGTAGTCAAAGCAACTTCTGAGAAGTTTAACCAAATCAAAGCGCGAATGAAAGCCGCTAAGGATAGGCAAAAGTCTTACGCTGATAAGAGAAGGAGAGACCTTGAATTCCAGGTTGGAGATAAAGTACTATTGAAGGTGTCTCCGTGGAAGGGAATAATTCGATTTCGAAAAAGAGGGAAACTAAGTCCGAGGTTTGTCGGACCATTTAAGATTGTGGCACGAGTGGGAAAGGTGGCTTATCGACTAGAGCTGCCAGAAGAGTTGAGTGGAATCCACCCTACTTTCCACGTTTCGCAATTGCGAAAGTGCTTAGCTGACGAATCGGCACAAGTGTCACTCGATGACATCGAAGTAGACAATAAGCTTAACTATATTGAGGAGCCCATAGCAATCCTAGACAGAAAAGAGAAGCGACTACGCAATAAAGTTATTCCGCTAGTCAAAGTTCAATGGAAACATCGAAAAGGATCAGAAGCCACATGGGAGACGGAGTCGGAAATGAGGGAGTTGTACCCTCAGATGTTTGACCTATGAAAGGTTTCGAGGACGAAACCTCTAATAAGAGGGGTAGACTTGTAACATCCCGAATAATAGAAAACGAAATAAAAGGAAAAGAACAAGTGGGCTTGGCCCAGATTTCGGCCCATGGGCCGATATTAGAAGGAAACCCTTCTACATCTGCACACAGCCTCTCCCCATCCTCTCATTTTCGCAAGACTAGAAAGAGAAAGAGAGAACTCGGTCTAGAGAGAGAAAGCTCGGGATCAAGCTCAAAGTCTCGAAGATTGTTACTCACTGTCTCTGGAGCATAAAGAAACAAGAAAGAAGCAGTAGCAGGTAATCGTTATACCTAAATCTAAGTTTTTGTAACTTTCGGGTTAAAGGGTAAAAATCGAGTAAAGAGGTAGATTTTTACGTATGAAACTTGAAACAAACCACATATCTGGGTTCATGGGAAGTAAAGGAACGTTTCGAACGTAAAAAGTTCAAAGCTTGATCGATTAGGATAAATGGCCAGATCTAGGGTTTCTGTTTGGGAAGATGACTGAGTCATCGAAACTACATAGTTTCGATAGACAGAGTACCACTCGAAACTACATAGTTTCGATAGGCAGAGTATGACTCGAAACTACATAGTTTCGATAGACAAAGTACCACTCGAAACTACATAGTTTCGATAGGCAAAGTATGACTCGAAACTACATAGTTTCGATAGAAAGGGTATGACTCGAAACTACGGGGTTCATACATAGTAATGTCTAGTCTCATTTAGGAGCACTACCTTATGCATATAACTTTATTATACAGATCGTGAGTAACCCTAGTGACGCTCAGTGACCAACTAAGAGCATTTCTGAGACCACCCATCAGGTGAGTTCAAGATCCCTATTTTACTGTTTTAGGGTGGTGTGCATACTCAAGTATTAGACGTTTATAATAAATATATTTTATTACTTAAACGTTTTGTAAGAAAGAAAGATAACGGTTTATTTAACTGAACGTTTGGTAAGAAAGATAACGGTTTATTTAACTGAACGTTTTTACAAGAAGGAAAGATAAGAAAGAATGGTTTATTCTACTATATGTTTTATAAATAGAAAGAGAAGAAAGAATGGTTTATTTAACTATATGTTTTATAAACAAAGAGAAGAATAATAAGTCAAATACATTGTCTAATCTGTAAGAGTATGCTTATACGATGAAAGACTTGGGGTAGTAGCGTAGTCCTAGAGGCTAGTGCTACCCTAAGCATAGTAGCAAGTCTTGAGGTAGTAGTATAGTCCTTGAGACTAGTGCTACTCGAAGCCGATGTTGCGTCATGGACAAGTCCATGATGTACCATGAGAAAAATCGGGACAGTGCTCGGCAGGGCATTGTAACGAGGATGTTGTACAACTGGTTAAGATGAGTAACGACGGTTACTCTAGCGGCGACGGTCGCTAAGTAAGAATGAAGAAGCCCGCTTGGGGGCACAGAAAGTCGGTTATCGGCCTTTGGACGTTGAGCCTTAGGGAACAATAACCGCGAGAAAGAGTTCCTTCGGGAAATAAGAATGAAGAAGCCCGCTTGGGGGCACAGAAAGTCGGTTATCGGCCTTTGGACGTTGAGCCTTAGGGAACAATAACCGCGAGAAAGAGTTCCTTCGGGAAATAAGAATGAAGAAGCCCGCTTGGAGGCACAGAACAGATTGTAGACATTAATGTATGACTTAAAGAAAAGAGCACAAAGTAAATACGTATGTATATAAAAGAAGAAAGACATGTTTTTATATGTATGTATTTAATGAAAAAAAAAAAGAAAAGATTTTATTGTATTATGTGTATAATATGATATGTATGTTTAAAGAACGTTTAAAAAGGGAAAAATCCTTTCTATGTATAAGCTAAAGAAAACTTGAACTCACCAGCATTAGCTGACTATTTTAGTATGCACATCAGGTAACAAAGGAAAGGAAAAGAAATGAAGCCGCGAGGGCTTAGGAGTGAATGGCTGGATGGCTGCTGCTGATGAAGACTGACATCCCCATTTGCTAGTTTTAGATTGTTGAACTATGTTTAATTTTAAGTTTTTATTGACTCTGAATTTTGTAAAGACTTCCGCTGTTAGTTTAATGTTTGATTCAAAGTTTAAGAACTATGTATATGCAATGTTTGCCAACTGTGAGAGGTACCCGGTTTGGGTCCTTTCATCACATTAATGTGATTAAGCACAAAAAACGTATAATATTAATGTTGCGACGTAAACAAAACTTAACATTGAAACGACAAACTCGTTAAAAAAAATTATTAAGAAAGACGATCATACAACAGTATCGACGTTCTTTTGTCGGTGTCAGTCTCATTCTAGGTACCAGCACGTTACCGACAGTCGATATAATCAATGGTATCTAAAAATTATATGTAACGATTCAAAAAAAGTTAATGAACGAAATTTATCGGAGAAAATAAAATTTAGTTTAAAAAAAATGTTAACAAACGAAAGCTATTGGAGGAAATAAAATTTAGTGAAATAGTAACAGGGTTAAAAGCATGCATTATATATAGTACAGGGGATTAAATAAAAGTATTAAAAAGTTAAGGGTTTAATTAGTAATTATGTGAAACTTAAAGGGTTAATGTTGGTCGGTGGCATTTGCCACCGACTTAAGTAAATGAGCCATGCGCGTTGCGGCGAGGTCGTACAATGAAATTAGCGTGGTTAACTACATAATTAAGTACGCACATTTGTCAATCTCGCTACACGTGTTGTAGTTGTGACACTAACGGCGTAAAGTACGTTGGCATTAACACCCCGCGCTCTGCGACCGGAACCCTAAACGTTTGACGCAGTGACAATAACGTGGCTAAACAAAAAAAAAACGTGATTAAGTACATAAAAAAATGTATGAAGTTATGGCGATTCAGTGAGTCCAATAAAAAGAAATGTACAAAAGACAAATAAAAAAACTCAAAAAATTTATGGCCCAAAAGATAGGTGACTGTGACGCGACGGTGGGGAAAACACCTACTTCTAACATTTTACAAAGTTGTACGACCTCGCCGCAATGCACGGGTCATGATTTTTAGTGAGTTAAACAAAACTTATACCGGAACGTATAGAAAAAATATTAAACACAACAATGAATTAAATTTGTTTAGAGATATATTTGAATTTTTAGTGAAATAGTAACAGGGTTAAAAGCATGCATTATATATAGTACAGGGGATTAAATAAAAGTATTAAAAAGTTGAGGGTTTAATTAGTAATTATGTGAAACTTAAAGGGTTAATGTTGGTCGGTGGCATTTGCCACCGACTTAAGTAAATGAGCCATGCGCGTTGCGGCGGGGTCGTACAGTGAAATAAAATTTAGTGAAATAGTAACAGGGTTAAAAGCATGCAGTATATATAGTACAGGGGATTAAATAAAAGTATTAAAAAGTTGAGGGTTTAATTAGTAATTATGTGAAACTTAAAGGGTTAATGTTGGTCGGTGGCATTTGCCACCGACTTAAGTAAATGAGCCATGCGCGTTGCGGCGGGGTCGTACAGTGAAATAAAATTTAGTGAAATAGTAACAGGGTTAAAAGCATGCAGTATATATAGTACAGGGGATTAAATAAAAGTATTAAAAAGTTGAGGGTTTAATTAGTAATTATGTGAAACTTAAAGGGTTAATGTTGGTCGGTGGCATTTGCCACCAACTTAAGTAAATGAGCCATGCGCGTTGCGGCGGGGTCGTACAGTGAAATTAGCGTGGTTAACTACATAATTAAGTACGCACATTTGTCAATCTCGCTACACGTGTTGTAGTTGTGACACTAACGGCGTAAAGTACGTTGGCATTAACACCCCGCGCTTTGCGACCGGAACCCTAAACGTTTGACGCAGTGACAATAACGTGGCTAAACAAAAAAAAACATGATTAAGTACATAAAAAAATGTATGAAGTTATGGTGATTTAGTGAGTTCAATAAAAAGAAATGTACAAAAGACAAATAAAAAAACTCAAAAAATTTATGGCCCAAACGATAGGTGACTGTGACGCGACGGTGGGGAAAACACCTACTTCTAACATTTTACAAAGTTGTACGACCCCGCCGCAATACACGGGTCATGATTTTTAGTGAGTTAAACAAAACTTATACCGGAACGTATAGAAAAAATATTAAACACAACAATGAATTAAATTTGTTTAGAGATATATTTGAATTTTTAGAAATATGAGGGGTATTATTTGAAAATATGAAAATTAAAAAGAGTAAAAAAAAGTTTCTAGTGGACCGACGTTGCAAAATGAATATTAAGGGAATATGAAAATAAAAATCTTTTTCCCACAAGGTTTTATATTCTTTGTTATACAAGGTTTCAAATTCCTTTTAGTCCTCATCCTTATTCAATTATAGACTTAATCGCTTAATCAATCGTTTATCTTATTTAGTAAATAAGCAATTCTTGAAAACTAATATACAAATTTTTAACTAAATATATTTTTTTAAATATATACGTTATTAACTTTATTGTACATACACAAACATACATAGTAAAATCTCATCCTGATAGGATTTGAAGAAGAGAGACACCTTTTTTTTAAAACAAAACTTTATAAATTTTATTCTACATATTTTTTCTAATAAACAAATATTTAATTCCCATTTTATTTACATAATAAATAAAGCATCTACCTCATTATATTTCACAATAATAGTATGTAGCACTACTAATTCATTATATAAATCACTTCATAAAAAGTACTATCCAATAATTCACCTAAGACCAACATTATCATCGTTTATTTGTGTGATCTTATAATATTTTATAACATTGAAAATAACTTAATTTTTTTTTTACCAAACCAGTTTCAAGGAAGGAGTTCTCAAACTAATATTAAACCGGGTGTTTAAGTCAGTTCCTAACCTATCTTGCTAAACCGGTTTCAAAATCAGCTTTGATTCAAGTTTAAAACTTTTCTTTTGTGCACTTCTAATTATCAATACTCTTAAAAACATGTGTGCCACCGACCACTTCTCCCCCCACTTCGATCAAATGTCAAAACTCATCCTAAACTTTATAAAAACACGTAGCTTCATTCGTTTCTTTTATGTACTTAACTACGATTAATTTTGTGATTAGCCATAATGTCACTGTCTCAACCGTTTAACGTGAGGCAAAATTTATTTAATCACGTTTTTTCTTATGCTTTTTTAGCCACGTTAGTATTACCGTTTCAACCGTTTAAGTTACATCTTCCACCACAGATCATGTGACGAAATTATTATTCCATATAAGCATCATCTTTTCAATATCTTTATTTTAATAAATGATTCCAAAGAATGCCACATGTTATCACCATATTTGTTCTCATTAAAATCTTCTAATTTTTTCTATTTTAAGTAATTTTGAATTTTAAAATTTAGTTATGTTAATGTTTTTTATTATTTAAAAAAGATAATATAAAAAATTGAATTCTACTTATTACTTAATTAAGGAAAAAAAGAATTTTACTTCTTGTTTTATATTTTTTTACACATTATTGTATTTTCTTTTTTATATTAAACAACCCCATATAATACATGGGTATATAATCTAGTCTATACTCTATAATAAATAAAGGTTTTGATAACACAAATTTTCCGCATGTCTCTCATATTAAATGCTCAAACTTTCTTTAATTGTTTTTTTTTCGTCTCTCTCCTATTAAATAATAATAGTTTATATAATTATTTTTTATAAAATGATTTTTTATCTAAAAAATATAGATTTGTTCATAAAACATTGATAGAAAATGAACATTAATTTCTTTCTTTTTATAAAACATTTTTAAAATGTAACTATATGACGTCTCTAAAATTTGTATTAAAAAACTATACAATATGCTATAAATATATAATATATAAATATTTATTATTAAATAAAATATTATATTTATTTAACCCGTGTGACGGGTTTCTAACCTAGTATTTTATATATAAGTATTAATTTTCTCCACATGTAAAATGTAATATCTCCTTTTTTTTAACCCATTCTTCAACGCCTCCCCTAAACTAAACTCACCTACCCACCATTATATATCCGCAAACCACCACCTTCTTCAAACCCTCTCTCACCTCATTTCAACCTCTCTCTAATCTCTTCAACTTTCACAACTCCTGACCACCTGTGAATCACAACCACCCCATCAATATGGAAATTGCGGACCTCAATCTCATCGGCGATTTCGAAGCCGGAATGAAATGCTTACAAAACCCATCTCTACTCTCTAAACTCCCCCAATTGTATAGTTTCTGGACATGTGGCGCTGTGATTCTCGCCGTTTTCGCCACTTTCACCAGCGTATTTAATAGGATTAAGCTGTTTATACACCAGATCCGTCTCAGGTTTTTAGTCTCCTGTCAAAATTCTTGCCCCCAGCAAATTTTCGACGACGATGATTTCGATTTTGAATTTTCCGACGACGGCGGCGACGATGATACGCCGTCGTCGGTGGCGGAGTCCGATGATGAGGAATTGGATTCGGAGGATGGCTGTGTGGATGCGGTGTTCCGGGCTGAGGGGTGTAGTTATTGGGGAGGGCAAAATGGTAATTTGACTCTCCGTCGCCGTAACGGGTTTTCGTGGTCGGATTTTTCCGCCGGAAAAAGCGTTGTACAGTTATGGGATAGTTTTGGCTTAGGTTTAGATTTCGAGGATGATGAATCTGAACACGGGAGTCAAATTGCGATCTGGGGTATGGATCAGGATGTGAAATTGAGCTCCGGCAGACGGTGTCAGGTTCCGCCGGCCACGGCGGAGAATGTTGTCCTGACGGCGGAGATGAATGGTAACAACGGCGGTGTTGGGTTTGGGTCGTATGATACTCCGGTGGACGGTCGGTGTCCGGCTGTCTATCCCGCGTGGCGGCCACGGCGGCGGGAATTTTGGTTTGACGGCGACGGCGAGAAGGAGGAGTAAGCGCGTGATCGTTACGCTCCCTTATTCATCTGTTACAGGCTTACAGCTAAGGACTTTACTGGTCCACGTTTACGATGATTGAAACGATGTCGTTCGGCGCATTGTTTAATTCTTAATTTTCATATTTATATTGGAAATAAATAATTGGTTTCTCTCCATATATTGTGGTTTATATTCATCGAACACGTTACACAATGATTTATAATTGTTGTACAAAGATTATAAAAGTATTAAAGCAAATAATTGGGATTTAAACATGTGATAATTAAAAGAAAATAAAGCCTAAGAATCGAATAAATAATATATTTTAGATGTGTATCAAGCAAAGAATATTATAAACTTAAGTATATTATTAATAAAAGTTGTGGTAGGAAAGGTCCACACAATTGCAATTAGTTGTTTGGTACAAACTTAATGGTGTAGGTCAAGGTTCTCAAAAATGTTTGGTTGGTCTATTAATTTTTATTTTCTTCTTTATTAAGTATTGAGAATACTTTGTTTATTATAAGAGAAATTTATTTTGTTTTATTAAAATTTACACAAATCATGTTAGTCGTAATGTCTAGTCTAGCAACACTGAATCGTGAGTGTACACTACAAAAAAGAAATGTGTTTTTTAAGTGTGATATGCCTAGACTTTATAAAAATGTAAAAAAAAAAATTGCTGTAAAAAAAAAGGGTCTAGATGCTAAAAATGTCATTTTGCAAAAGAATTAGTAATGAAAGTTTTATATTGTAAAAATGTCATTTAAGTATTTATTATTTGTTTATCAAATTTAATGTCCGCAATTTTTAAATGAGTGTAATACATTATTAAATAGAAATATTGTATATAATAGTTTCAATAATGGACCCCATTTTTTCCTAAATAGCGATGGCTCTTGGCCATTTTCTTTTATTTTTTTTTAGCGATTTGGACTAGTGATTGGCCAGCCAGAATTTTTTATTTCAAAATTTTAAAAGTTAATTTTTGTTGTTACCTGATGTTTATAAATTAAATATAATAGTTGTGCTAAAATGTAAAGCTTTGTTTTTAGTAGTATCTGATTATCGATTTTTGTTATTTAAAAAGGGGTTACACATCACTTGTTACCCGTTTACCATTCCTTTATTGTAATTGTTTTCTTATATTTTAGCCATGTATGAAGTAATTAATTTAAAAAAAACTTCTTTTAAAAAAATAGTTGGTCACACCTCTCGCTTCACGATGGGGTGGATTATTTTAATAAAAATAACAAACGGAGACATAGAACTAAAATATTTAAAAAAGAAAAAAAAACCATGCTCACACCCTCGCTCCGCAGTGGAGGGCGAAACGATTTAAAAAAAACTTAAGTGTGGCACAGACGCAAACGCTAGTAACAACCGAAACTAAAAAAAAATAATTCAGCTCGCACCATCGCTTCATTGCGGGCCAGAAAAAAAACAAAACAAAATTAAGAAAATAGAAAGAAAAGGAAAAAGGGTTGAATAATTGCAGTCCGGGGGGTGGCGAGGGGATTCGAACACGGGTCTAAGGGTTAAAGCGCACAAGACTTATCGTTACACCAGCTGAATAAAAAATTTTTCATTACATGACTTGAAGACCGATTAAGAAAAAAACAATAGTTAATCAAAGGAAATGATAACAATGATCGGTTATGAGGTGAATCATAAAACTGATAAATTGATAATTGATTTTACATGCCACAAATGAGCATATTAGAAGCAGGTTGGAATATGAACAAATCCTAATGAATTCTCTACAATCCACCACAAATTTTCTTTTCACCACACATGGTTACTTTGTGAATCTAACATGATGTAATTGGAAAGATTTATGGCCATACGTATATATTTTTTCAAAAGGAGTTTGGTATGTTCATCATGAGATTGATTGATGCAACTTGAAGATTTTTCTAAGGTCATATATCAATCTATAATCGGATTATTTGGGTTGTGTTTCCTATTCAAGTTATTTCAAGTTTAAATACCATTTTTTGACATGGTATCAGAGCTCCTTGGCTCTTGATTCTGAAGTCTGATTGTTTGAACCGTTTAAATCAGGTTGGATTTGCTCATCGATCGATTCTTAATTTCTGGTTGTTGGTTAAACAATCCTGTTATAAGCTCCGCAACTACTATCTCCGGTCGTGAATTTGCTTTTGTTTGAATCTGCTTCCGCTGCTACTTTGAAGCTCTGTATTAAAAACTTGTCTCTGTGTTAAAGAAATACTTGGCTGCTGTTTAAAAAAAAAATAGTTAGCTGCTGTTGAAGAACTTGTCTTTTCTGTTCGAATCTCTGTATCCCTAAGTGAAGGTTACAAGGTTCGGATCCAGCTTGGAACACCCTAACTTGGGCGGAAACCTCTGTGAGATTGTTCCTTCTTTTGTTATTCATACCCTAATTCTGTGCTGCATTTTTCTATCTGATTTACTATTAGCCTCTGTTATTTGTGGTTATTCTTGTGCCTATTCACTGCTTATATTTTCTACATCACTTGTGTGTATTACGTTCTATTATTGAGTGTTTGCATTATTGACCTTGGTTAAACCTTGATCTGTCATCTTGAATGGTGTGAAAACCTGGCTCTGACTTTGGTTGATTTGTGTGCGAGTGTCTGCGTGCTCTCATACCTACTTGTGATCTTATTGATATTTGTTACTTTGTTCTTGAAAAATGAGTGAATCTGAATCTAGTGTTATTACTGAAACTTTAATAAGTAATCTTGATACTAGTAATCGTCTATATCTTCATGCTAGTGACTCTAGTAATCTTACCGTTGTGAGTATAAAACTTAAAGGGTCTGAAAATTACACGATATGGTCTAATGCTATGAAACTTGCTTTACAAGTTAAAAATAAAATGGGATTTATTGATGGGTCCTGTAAACGGTCTGATGATAATGATGTTTTAGCTAGACAATGGGATAGAAGTAATTCTGTTGTGCTTACTTGGATTCTTAATTCTGTTGCTGATGAATTATACATGGGTCAAGTCTACTCTAAGCTCGCTTCTGATGTTTGTCAAGATTTAAAAGAAACTTATGATAAAATTGATGGTTTTGTTATTTTAAATTATATCAAAAAATAAACTCTTTGAATCAAAACCAGGCAACCGTGGCTGATTATTATCATAAACTCAATATTATGTGGAAACAATTTGATCAAATGGTTCAATTACCTTCATGTACTTGCCAAGCTTCAAAAGAGTTTAATGATTTCAATCATTTGATAAAGCTTATGCAATTTTTGATGGGTCTTGATGATGAGTACCAACAAGTTAGGACAAACCTTTTAACAAGTGATCCGCTTCCTACTATTAAAACTGCTTTTTCTACTATCTCAAGAGAAGAATCACATAGAAACTCAAAAACCTTTTAAAAAACTCAAACCCATAACTTTGGATTTGTAGCTAGAACACCACAAGGCTTTGATGATAAGAAAAAGTTCAATAAAGTTCCTAATCCGAACTTGAAGTGTACTCATTGTAATAAGATTGGTCATATAGTTGATAGATGTTTTGAAATTGTTGGTTATCCACCAAATCTCAAACCTAGAGGTAATCCGGGAAGTAAATTCTCAAACTTTAATAGTCACGTGCCTCCTAAATCTGATCCTGACTCTTCTCCATCTTCTACTTCCACTCTAACCCCTGAGCAAATGTCTAAGTTGCTAGGTTTATTAAATGAAAAAACCGAAGAAACTTCACACGGCACCAATATGGGAGGTAATTATTTCTGTTCTAATGTGTTTAGTAAACGAATTTTTGGTTTCTTTGGAAATGTCTTTAATTCAAAAGGGCATAATTAGGTTGTTGACTCTGGTGCTAACCAACACATGGTTAGTTCTGTAAAAGGTATTTTTGACAAAATTGATGTTTCTGAATATAACATTAAAAATAAACACCCAAATGGTACTAATGCTACAGTTACTAAAATCGGAAATTTTAAACTTAGTGATAGAGTCATTCTATATGATGTATTTGTTGTGCCAGAGTATCATGTGAACCTTATGTCCGTCCATAAACTTGCTAAAGATAACAAACTAAAAGTTACATTTGATGAAACAAATTGTTATATCCAGGATTCTCTCAAAAGGAACACTCTAGTTACTGGTAATCAAGTTGATGGGCTTTATTTTTGTGGTAATGCCACTGAACCATTAACAGTCTGTTTTAATAGTTATGATTCTATGAACCTATGGCACTCTAGGTTAGGGCATCCGTCTACTCCTGTTCTTGATATCCTAAAAGATACCCTAAACCTAAAAAATATTAAAATTGATTACCCATGTGATATTTGTCATAAAGCAAAACAACATAGAGATCCCTTCCCCCTAAGTGACCACAAATCTCCCTCATTAGGAGAACTTGTCCACCTAGATGTGTGGGGTCCCTATAGGGTACAAAGTAAAGAAGGCTATAGATTATTTCTGACTGTTGTGGATGATTTTTCACGTGCTGTATGGGTTTTTTTTATTAAAACATAAAGATGAGGTGTTTGAAAATATAGTAACCTTTTTTAATCTAATAAAAATCAATTTGAAAAAACCATTAAAGTATTTAAAAGCGATAATGGTACAGAATTTGTGAACAATAAAATGGCAAGTTGTTTTAAATCAAATGGCATTATTCATCAAACTACATGTTCCTACACTCCACAACAAAATGGAATAGTCGAGAGAAAACATAGACACCTATTAAATGTTGCTAGGTCCTTACTTTTCCAAGGGGGCCTCCCTCTTAAATTATGGTCTGAATGTATTCTAACTGTCACTTATCTTGTTAACAGGACACCCTGTTTAGTTTTAAGTGGTAAGTTTCCATATGAGTTGTTTCATGGTTTTAAACCCTCTCTTAAACATCTTCGTACCTTCAGATGTCTTTGTTTTAGCACCATTTTAAATAATACAAATAAATTTGAAAGTCGAGCCGAAAAATGTGTTTTTTTGAGATACTCAAATAAAAAAAAGGGTTTCAAATTATGGAGTATTGATAATAAGCAAATAATATTTTCAAGACATGTAAAGTTTTACGAAAACATTTTTCCTTTCAAAGAAAATAATGAATTATGCAAAAATGATCTTATTTCAAATCCAAATTTAAATAACTTTAATTTTTTCAACCTTTATGAAAAAGAAGGATATGAAGATGAAAGACCCAATGATGATGGGAGGGTTACGAGTGACAATATTGAAAATGATCAGCAAAATCCAGGGTTAGATAGAACTGAGGGTAATGCTAGTGGACAGTAACCTAATAGTTCGAGTCAAAGCTCTTGAGGAACTGACACTTCCAATATCGCTAATGAAGAAGTCACACCCTCTGAGGGCAGAGATGAACCCACTATAATTAGGAGATCTACTAGAAATGTGTCTATTCCAAAGAAGTTACAAGATTATGTGGTAGAAGGGAAAGTTAAGTACGGTCTTGAAAAAGTAGTAAACTACTCGAGACTATCCACTGAAAATCTTTGCTTCTCATCTACTTTAAACAAAAGCATTGAGCCTAGAACCTATAATGAGGCTGTCGCTGATCCCAATTGGGTCCGGGCTATGAATGAAGAAATGGAAGCCTTGTTTAGAAATAACACATGAGAATTAGTTGAGTTACCTACCAGTAGAAAACCAATAGGTTGTAAATGGGTCTATAAAATAAAATATAAATCCACAGGAAAATACAATGATATAAGGCTAGGCTAGTTGCTAAGGTATACAGTCAAAAGGAAGGGATTGACTTTGATGAACCGTTCTCTCATGTGGCTAAAATGGTTACAATAAGATGCAATATCAGCCTTGCTGTTAAAAAAAATTAGCATCTTTTCCAACTTGATATTAATAATGCATTTTTATATGGTGAATTAAATGAAGATGTTTATATGTCTCTCCCAGAAGGATATTACTCTAAAAATGAAACAAAAGTTTGCAAATTAATTAAATCTTTATATGGCTTAAAACAAGCCCCTCGTATGTGGAACGAGAAGCTTGTTAGTGTTTTGTGTGATTTGGGTTTTGAACAAAGTAAGTGTGACTATTCCTTATTCACCAAATCCTCTGGTTTTGTGTTTCTTTCTCTCCTTGTTTATGTTGATGACATTATCTTAACTGGAAATGATTTAAATGAAATAAACAAAGTTAAAACTCTTTTAAAATCTAAATTCATGATTAAAGATCTGGGTGATCTAAAATACTTCTTAGGCATTGAAATCATTAGATCTGAGTCTAGTATTTGCCTATCTCAAAGAAAATATTGTTTGAATTATTAGCTGAATATGGGCTTACAAGATGTAAACCTGTCTCAAAAGGTACGATTTTTAACCTTATTGCCTACTCCGACTCAGATTGGGGTAAGTGTGTCGGATCTAGAAGATCTGTTACAGGATATTGCATTTTCATAGGCAATAACCTTATTTCTTGGAAAAGTAAAAACAAGGAACGATGTCACGATCATCTGCTGAAGCAGAATATCGTGTCATGTGTTCAACTACTTGTGAGGTGCTATGGCTAATGAACATTTTAAAAGAATTAAAAGTGGAAATCACCTTTCCAGTACCTTTAATGTGTGATAACAATGCCGCCGTGTCTATCTCAGCCAACCCTGTTTTTCATGACAGGACAAAACATTTTGAAATATACTTATTTTTCCTTAGAGAAAAAATTACATCCGGAGCTATAAAGATTTTTTCAACCGAATCAAAAAACCAATTGGCTGACATTTTTACGAAAGGGTTACTAGTAAATCAACATGAAATCTTGCCCAAATCCTTACACATGTTTGATATATTTGCCCATTAAATTGAGGAGGGGTGTTAAAAATATTCAATTCTTTTGGGCTCGTTCTAGTTCTATTTTCTCATTTCTTTGTTTATGTAGGTTGGGCCATTGTTGGTGTGTGGACTAGTCAAAGCCCAAAGTTGCTGGCCCAGGTTTGGCATCTTGAAGTCTGCTGCTCCCGGTCTTTTCTTTTTGGTGCTCTACCCCTCTCTCTCTCTCAAAGATGGAAGGTCAAAACCTTCCTTTGAAGGCTGTCTCACGTATCTCCAGCTGGAGATTTCCATCTCCATGATGACGCTTCTTTTTTCCTTTCGTGGTTCCTGTTCAAGTTATTTCAAGTTTAAATACCATTTTTGACAGTTATCGTAGTGAAAAACGTGGTATAGCTATAACCCTAGACTGGAAAAAAATGTCAAAAAGTGATAACTATTAAATTAAACTTTAAAGGTTGTACCATGTTTTATAAAACCTATATAAGTAAAACTTATAAAACGATCAAAATGACTATTTTATCCTTCAGAAATACATTATAATATAGTATAGATAAATATACATATATTTGTTTGAGAATGAGAATTGATAACAAACCTAAACGACGTTCGAAACACACTGGTCCTAGCGTATGTTTGCTAATTTTTTAAAATTTGATTATCTTAATATTATAATAACTTTTCAACATGTTTTATTTTTCTTCTATAATTTTTAAAATATATTGTTTTATAAAATTTTGCATGTACCGTTGCGACGTGCTTAACTTTATCTACGTTTTGATATAAATTTTGTTAAAACCGAGCCGGGTCATATATAATACATTTTTTATTTTTATTTTTTTTAATACGATTTTGTTTTCCTTTTATAACTTTTAATATATAATGATTATTTCTATCTACGCTTTAACATAAATGTATTCCATACCGTGGAATTAGATATTTGACATTTTAATTACACGAGTGTACCTTATGTGTAATTATACAAGTTTTCTACACGCCATCAAGCGGAAGAAAATCAATTAGTTTAAAATTAAATGTTACCAGAAAATTTTAAGGACGTTATCATCTACATTAAAAATGGATGGAAGTAATAGTAGTTTATTAATTTTTTCAATATATTTTTTCTACTTAAATAAACTAAACATACGAAATCAAAACCAAATAGTTCCTTTAGCTCAATAGTATACTTGCAAGGCTGCAATGCCTAACATTTAAGGGACGTTTGGTTTACGAAATGTGTTGCATTTAAAATTTGAATTTAAAAATTACAAAAAAGGGTCAAAAAATGGTTTTAACGGCTAGTTTAACGGTAACATAACTAGTTTTTTTAAATGTCGCGAACCGATTTGAAGCTGGTTTCAACCTGCCGAATCGGACCAGGTCGGGTTCCAAACTGGTTTGATCATATGAACCAACTCGGGTCGGGTTCCAAACCGGCTCCCAAACCAGTTTCGTTCTACACTCGTGTTGGGTTATAAACGGGTTTGGCGGACCCAAACCGGTTTTTGTGTACACCTCTAGATTGTCGCATAAAAATAAATAAGATAGATAAACGTTGGTGTTCCATATCACGCCAATCCGATAGGTCAAGCCAAGGTATTTAATTAAGGCCCAAATATATGTCTAGTAAAGCTAGAGGGGTACATTTGGGCCTGTCTTGTACGTATGAAGAAGCCCATTTGAGTTCTGATAATTAAACCTTTACACTTTACCCAATGTTAAAGAAACTTCTTGATGTGTTGAATCAGTTATTTTCTCTAAGGGTTGCCAAAAAATAAATGTAAGTCAATCTTCAAGATCTTTGTATAACCTTTTTCATAAATCTCTTAGTTTAAAATACTAGCGGTGGATGTTCATTATTCGAATAAAATTAAAACAAAACTAAAAATCAAATCTAACCAAATATGAATTCAGTTTTCGTATTTTTGATTTGGATTAGCATCCAAATCGAATTCAAGTTTATGATTTTCTAACCGATTCAACCCAAATATTTGAATGTGCGAAGGTACGAAAGGCATGCGTGATTGTCACTTTACACTTACATGATAATTATTGCGTGCTAATTATTTCACAGCGTGATAATTATCACACAAGTGCAAATGATATTCACGCATGCCCTTAATATCTTCGCACGGGAAAAAAACCTTTATACAGGAACCAGCCCCTATATATATACATTATTTATTTTTCTCACTATTAGGGTTATTGGAATCAACCCGAATTAGTACGGATTTTGAATTTTCGAATTTAGATCGATTTTTTTGAAGATTTTCAATTCCATATTAATAGAAAATGTTGTCGGTAAGAGGGTTAAGAAGTCTTGTATTTAATTAATACTAACATAAACTCAACTTAGTCTAAATCCATCACCCCTGAACAACTCAAGTACCCAAAATTGTATGTGGGAGACAAGATTTGAATAAATAAAATAAAATAAAATAAAATTGGTGTTGGTACAGGTGACAAGAGTACAGGTTGGTATAAGCAAACGATTAGTTTGTGGTTGAGTTGGAAAACCCAAGAGAGTGGGGGGCTGAAGCCTGAAAGTAAACAAAATACATTGGGCCTGCAATTGACCACCCACATCCAATACTACCACCTTTTCTAAGTTACAATGTTGCCTACACAAAACAACTTACAATCTTTTTATTATCATTATTATTAAACAACATACAATTGAACATTTTATGAACAGTAAAGTACCGCTTCTATTGCATGCGGTACTGCTGCTACTGCCTGAGTTACAAGGTTGAACCACGTGTTTTGACACACGTTATTTTTTCTTCACTTCTCCTTGTGTTTGTTTCTTCCGATCTCCACGTGTGTTGGTTTCGAGCGTCGCAATTTGTTCCTGCTCCTCTAGAAAAGAAAACAGGGGTGACTACTTCAGCCATGTCTTCTACCTTTGTCTGGCCCTACTTCTCTGGGGATCTTGTCATCTTCATCGTTTTGTCAAAAGCAAAGGTACCGTACAGTACCATTGATCTCTAATCTCCTTACAAATCTAAGCTTTTAGGCCTGTTTATGGAACCCTAATTTTGCTTACTTGAACCCTATTTTTTTCCACCGCAGTATACCGATCTGTAATAATTTTATAGTCGACACTGTTATGTGTCTGTAGGTGAACTCCAGGTAACAATCGAAATCTTCATAGGCATATGCGGCTGGAGTTATGGTTTTCACAGCTACCATGTTTTGAGCTGGTTTGTTTTAACGAATTTCAGCTTTTTTATTGCAGTTTCGATATGTCCTATAAATTTTGTATCGGTTCTTGATGAGTTTCTCACTTTGTCTTTTATTTGGTCACTAGGGTTTCTTGATGGATGCTTTCGTTTGTCACGGTGTGCAACTGATTATCTTAGGAGGCTGTTACAGGTATTGTTTATCGTTGTCCTTATAAGAATTATAAAAAATAAAGAAAAGTGGTTGAAGTATTTGATCCAACACATGTTATAACTGGTTTCAAATGCATGCTTTAACAATTACAATTGACGAATTAATTATCTGATGTTAAGATTAAGGGGATGTTGTGCAATCTTGTAGGTTTCCTATGTTGGTGTTATCAACTCTGAATCTAATTAATGAATTAAATGAATAGCTTGGATTTTTGTATATCGATGTGTATACGATTAGATCGTTGTGTGAATTTTTCTTTACCATAGGATTTGTTATTTTTTAGTTTTGTATTTCTTCCAGATGTGCATTTCATAAGTTGTTTTTAGTGATTTATTTGTCTATACATCTGCAAGTTATGACATATGAGAGTGTTTCTTATATGGTTTGGATGTTTGATCCATGTTTGAACCCTATAAGTTGAAGGGTCATTTGTAAGTGTTTTCTGTCATTTTGTTCTTTCAATTACCCTTTATAGTTTTTTTAGCAATTGGTTGATACCGAAAATAAAAGTTTGGTTTTTTAAGTGTTAGAAAAACCAGAATGCTGTTAGGAGGCTATGGGAAGTCAGTATGCTGATCAATCAACCTATGAGTGATGCTCTCAGTGGGTTGTCTTTGGTTGAAGCCATCGTACAACATATGGGTTGTTCAATTGATAAATGGAATGCGCTTTATAGTGGTCTACCAAGCAGACAACGTAAGGTCACTTCTAACTTTTTCTATTTGAACTTCTTTTTTTCCATCAACATCTTTTTTCCATGACTAAGTGGAGTCCAATTTGGATTTATGTCTAACGGGTCAATATGGAATTTAAAAGTAGTGTTAAAAGGAGACGTATCGAATTGGTAGAAAGTCACCCAAAGTATATCTTTAATGCATAAATCTCCTAAATTATGAAAATCAAAATAGTTATTTTGTTATTGAAATATTAGAAGTTTTAATCATATTCGACGCACTTGATATCATTATTATTATTATTAAAATACAACCTTCGCCAAAAAAGGGTTCTTGGTTAACCTGACCCAACCTGCTTTTGACTATACCAAGATGATCTGTTATGACCTGTAACCCATCCAACCCGCTAATATTTACATTGAGCCATGATTGGTTTGCATAATTCATATTAAAAAGCATACTGTTTGCATGGTTCAAAGACTTTCGTTTTTTTTTCTTCATATTTGCAGGAACTTTAGAGTGGAGCAACTAATTACAATTATCTACACTGTTTCTTCTACATTCATCATGTTGGCCTGACCCGTTTTGCATGAATTCGCCATTATGTTTAAGTTGACCGAATAAAGTATAAGTTAAAGTAAGAAACACAAACATCCGTGTGCCCATTTATGTACACATTTGTTAACGTCTATTCTAATGTTTCGTGGTAGTCTAATGTTCAGTGGGCAGAAAGTTTGGGTAGACCAACTTGAAACACATGAAGTAGCAGCATACCATGAAATAGAGACCCATGCTGACACTGTAAGGCCCTATACTTTTTTCCTCCTTTTTTTTTGTTTCTTCGAGGATAAAACTTGTCCCGCCGCGAAGCGCGGGTATAATAACTAGTTGTTACTATATTTCATACATTGGCGGACCTAGCTAGGTGTCTGCGGGTCGGCCGACACCGTTAAATTTTTATTTCTTTTATTATATATGTGGTATATTTTCGAGTGACCTCAATAAAATTTTGAAACCGACCCCCATAAAAATGACAGCGACCCTCAAGAAATATTTTTTTTATGATTATAGATTTTATTAATAAAAAAACAATTAAACCAAACATTTAACCCTATAACAATTGACCCATAATCCATTAATTATAAAACTCTTGAACTAAACCTTTAATAGTTTAACCCAATCACCTTTAAACAAAATAGGTCCAAATAAAAAATAAACCATAAATAAACCCAATACCCATTTATTATTGTTCGTTTATAATTCTGTTAGTTTTCATCGTTTTATTGTGTGACCCGACCCGGCCCGACTCAGGCCAAAAAAAATTAATACTAATTATTGAAAATCGACCCCATAAAAAAAACTTTTGGGTCTGTCACTGATTTCATAAGAAAAAAGTTGTTGAGAGTTAGGCATTCATACTAGTTTTAAGGTTCTGTCATTTTACTCTTATATCAACAAAGAGGCAATCGCTAAAATGTGTACTGTTTCATGTCTCACATTTAATTTTTAATATTTAACTAATGATTAACGAAATTTAAAACTTTCATTTTTAATAAATAAAAAACTACATTATAAAAAAATACATTCTTAAAAAACAAAAATAAAAAATATATTTAAAAAAAACTAAAAAAACTATTCGTCGTCCTTCTCGGTTAAGTTGTTTCTATCGTATATGTCTTTTTTTCACCTCTCCATGAGTTTACGAGCACTTCCAGTGATTCGAGTGCATAGTTACAAACTTGAGATCTTCTTGTTTATTATTTCTAAAATAGAGTAGCTTATCAAGTTTCTCCTCTATTTTTTCAAACCGGTCATCTGAGGCGGACGAAGAAGTAGCTCGTTTTACTTTGTTGTTTCTTCCGGCCGGACGAACCAGTGCTTCCAGTGTTTCAATTTTGTCATCGATATCATTTAAAGAATGTTTCTTTGTTTGTGTCGACGGTCATTGATTGTTTCTTTTTATGAGAAAGTTTCTTTGGTTGTGTCTCGGGGACGGATTAGATGAATTGTTGTGTTTCATGTATGAAATCCGGTGTGGGAGAGGTTTGGGTAGGAGGGGGCATTTGGTGAAAGGTAAAGTTTGCAGAATAAATATTGAGATTGAGTTACTGAAAAATGTTTGGTTCTGATGACGTACTCGGAATATAAACTTCTTGAATATTGGGATTGAAGGGGTTGCTTGGGTCATTGTTTGTGATATCTTATAAAAAAAAGATGGAAAGATGGTTGGATATTTATAATAGAATAATTTTTAAATATATCCAACAACATTATTACTATTGGAATTGAGTTTAAATGCGAAGTCAGCAAGTCAAATGTCCCTCTCCCCCGTGAATGCCTACATGCCCCCCCCCCCCCCCCCCCGACCCTTTCACGATATAGGCAGTATTCCACGGACGAGAATGGCTAGGCTGACCACACCACTCCCCATTTCACGCTATCGCTACACACTCTTGGTAATGTATGATTGATATATATGGGATAAATACAAAGTTTATTTTTTTCTAAAACGTTTTGAAAGGATTCTTAAACTTTATTCAAATCAATTTAATGACAGACCACCGGTTTTATTTATGTATTATACGTGTTGCATTTTGTCTAGGTTCTAGTTGCTTTGCTGTTTTTTTTAAATTTGTTTTTTGTTTATCAGCTGTTAAGATTCATCTATGTGTGTTAGTTGGTGCGAGTTCTTGTGCTTTATATTTTCTCTCTTAAATGAAGAAAAAAAACTTTAAATCTTCTGTTTTTCATTTACTAAATTGAGATATTGTGTGTGTTCTATGGTTTCCTAGTTCAATCTGTGTGACAAAATCTTATGTGTCTTCAATTTAATTTTAATCATGGTTGCTAGTAGTAATTATCTCAAAGTTATTACTCTTCTAAAAATCTTATTATGTCTCGTCTGATTCAATTGTCTTGAAGAAATGATAAAAGTTGTTTTGCATGTATGTTCGTTCTATTGTGTAAGAGACTCTTTGACGGCATATTTTTCTCTCGTGTAAGGGATTATGTGAATTTGTTTTTCACTTAAAATATGTTTGGCTATGTCTTTATTGTCTGATATAGCTTATACTATTCTTATTATTATCAGACCTGATTCTTGAATCTTGTGATTCAGTATCTTTTATGAAGTTGTAAAAGTTTTTGCTTGAATCAAATTATTCTTTATGTTCTTTGCGAGTCCTCTTCTTGTATTATTCTCATAAAGTTGTATTATTCTCGTAAAGTTGTAAAAGTTTTTGATCATGTTAAATTAGTCTTTAAGTTCTTCACATGTCTTGTCTTTCAGTCATGGTTCTAAATTCTTAAAATGTGTGTGCATTTTATTTTCATACCAGATATGTTTCTGATAGTCTTACAAGAATCTTATGATTCATCTTTTCTAAAAGTCGTGTGACTTATCTTATAAAACTTTCTAAAAGTCGTGTGACTTTTGTCTTATCCGATATGTTTCTGATAGTCTTATTGAATCAAAACTTTTCTAAAAGTCGTGTGACTTTTGTCTTATAAAACTTTCTATACACACATTTGAATCGATATGATTAATATATGTCTCTTTCTTATCTCACATGTATGTGCCAATGGACTTCATGAATCTTGTTTTGGGCTGTTTCTTTGGTTTTGATTGAGAGTTTATGTTTTGCTATATGAGTTCAAGCCTTCCTAAACGACTTGCATTCTCTAGGGTTTATCTAAAGGTTTGTTGTCTTCCAACATGATTTCTTCATTAATAAATTAACTATGCATAACATGTTTAGATTATCAAATTGAGAGGGGGGGTGTTAAAATTCTATTTTATTATTCAACTTGATAATTAATGTCTTTTTTCTTTACATATTGGGCTTGCCCCTGATTGGGTTCGTGAGCTTCTTTGGGCTGCTGGGCCTTTGGAAATGCCTGCCATTATGACTCCCCATATGTTGTTGGTGTCTCATTTCAAGACCAGTCTCATTCTTCAAGCCGCCATCTCCATTTGAGCTCAGTTGATTGCTTCGGTGATTGGGGGTAATTTCTTTGTTACCGTTGGTATGCTTCTCTATAAAAGCGTCGCTCCTCCTGCTTCAAATATACGAACGATTCATCTTATAATTGTATTGTTTCTTACGATTTTGGTTTCAAAACCCATCTCTGTTCGTCTTATTTTTCTATGTATTAGTGTTGATTAAAGGAATAAAACCATAATTTCATGTTTTTTGACAATTTTTTGAAGAAGTCTTCGTGATGCTCTTGTATAACTTTTTCGTTTCTAGCTTTCCACAACATTCAACATGTTGATACAATAATGGCATATATTGCCTCCTTGTGATTTTGGACTTGTTCAGTTTCCAAGGAAAGCTAAACAAGTCTTCGATTGACAGCTACATGGAGGGATAACTTCGCCACCACCATTTTGATAAGAGAGCTAAATTTGTAGCTTGATGTTGCCTATCTCGAGACCCACAAGTCTTTTGGTGCAACAATTTTGTCCCATGCCACCCAAGAGATATTTGAACTAGAATTGTTACATTTCCAAAGGAATTGTCTTCCGATTATTTTCAAATCTTCAATAACTGAATTTGGTACTTTAAATAGTGAAAGATAGCAGATTAGTAAACTCTCGAGGACCGCCGTGCAAAGAGTTATTCTACCTCCATGACGAAAGTCTAGATTGAAAAACTTCTCTACTAACTGAATCTGTTTTGCTTTTCTTAAAACTGGCTTTTAGACCCAAAGCCAAATAGAAGCACCTAAGTATTCTTGCAATGTTTTGGAAGTTGATCGCATTCCATTCGCCCATGAAGATCACATCATCTGCGTAAAACATATGAGATAAGCAAGGCCCATCATTCAGTAACTTGATCCTGTGGAAGGTTCCCATACCACAAGCATTCTTCAATTAGATTTCAAGAAGGCTTTCGATAACTTAAATTGACAACTCTTTGATTATGTGCTTAAACACACTGGCTTCCCTGATAAATGGGGATTATGGGTTAATGAATGTTTATCATCGGCTAGATCATTAATTATAATTAATGGCGTGCTAACAAAAGAATTCCAAGTCCAACATGGGGTATATAAAGGTGATCCCCTATCCTTGTTTCTTTTCCTAGTTGATATGGAGGCGTTATATGTAGTGTTAAACATGGCGGTCGATTTGGATTTTGTTTTCATGACATCAAAATTCCGAATAAAAGTTCGATACTATCACAATTGTTTTATGTGGACGCCATTATTTTTATGGGAATGGGAGAATTCTAATTTTGAAATTTTGGCAAGATAGATGTTTTTATTTGGTGTCGTGATTGAAGGTACACTTTAACAAAAGTAGAGCTTCTGGGATCGGGGTGGACTCGACGGAAGGGCTAACATGGCGGGCATTTTAGGCTACCAAAATGCCTCATTCACATTCTCTTATCTTGGACTTCGGTCGTAGCGAACATGACATATTCAATAATACGGAGTGTGTCCGATCTGTAATAAGTTTTGATCGCATATTAAATGGTTGCTTTACCTTGTAACTTCTTGCTTAGTTTAGGTATTATTTAAAATTTGAAAGAAAAAAAAAACAAAATAGATGATGTTTTGGTTGAACACGTGACGTGTTTAAACTTTAAATAAGTTGTCGTTGCCGAGAGCACCAAGATGTCCTTGGAGCAACAAAACCATCTCCGATGTAACCATAATTTTAAATCATAACCAATATTTTATATACTTATAAAACAAAAACACCAACCCCTCCCATATGGTTAGGTTCAAATGAGAACTCATAAATATTTGAGAACTTGTAAGAACTCGACAAAAAACCAATTAAAACCAGTTGTTTTTTGTTTTCACTACCTTTATTATTAAAATAAATATAAAATATAATTTTACTCTCCAATTAATTATCTATTCTCTCTAAATTATTCTTAAAAAAATTTATATACATATGTAAATGGTAAACAGTTACACATGTGTAAGTGGTAAACACTTACACATGTGTAGAGTTTTTTAATATACGAATACATGTAAATTTATATATATAAATTCATTTTTTATGTATTATTTTAATAATAAAGGTAGTTAAAACAAAAAAATGGTTTTGATTGGGTTTTTGACGAGTTCTCACGAGTTCTCAAAATATATAGGAGTTCTCAAATGATTCATTCCCTATACCCATATTCGTTAAAAATATTTGTTAACTCAATGTAAAATACACTTCGAGATTAAATCTATATTATCAGAAAAAAATATATATATATATAACAAAATCCGTAATACGAGTGTGTAGTCGACTTTAAAATTGGTATAATTAAAGAAGTTAAGATAGGTAAAAGTAAACCATTTATGACTTTATGTTTTAGTAACACTGATAATTGATTATACAAATATGTTGTGTGTTCAAATCATGTAAATAAAGGTTTAGATGGCTAATGGGGTTGGTGGCTCATTGGTAGAGGAAAATCATTTAGAAACACTAAGGATTAAGTAGGTCATGAGTTCAATTCTCACTCCCATAGAAATAAAGAAATTTATCTTTCAAAAAAAAATAAAGGTTTAGATGGTAAAAATAAACCCTAATCAACGTCATCATTTAAAAAGTTGATGTGTAACCATAAATTAATTAATAGCACTTGAGGCGAAGTGCAAGATTGCATCTTCTTCATACTTTTAAGATAAATAGATGAATGCTACATTACATATGACGTATGGGATATTTTATATGTTTATATGATGTGTAATAGATGAATGCTACATTACATATGACGTATGCGATATTTTATATGTTTATATGATGTGTACATGTGTTGTGTGTATACGGTGTGGGGTGCACTAATAATATTAATAAAATAATAAGAAAAGACACGTCGTCGTTTAAGAATATTAATAATAACATATTTCAAGAATTTAATAATTTGTTTACCAATTCGGCCTTTGTATAAAACAAATATAGTTTGTATAAATGGGTGTGGTTTGATAAAATTATATGCTTGACCCTAAAGCTTTATAAATTGTAAACTTACTTTAAACGTTTATGATATGATTGCGTCTTTAATTACTGAAGTTAATACAAGGTAAACTTAGTTTCGCTTAGCTCAGTTTAGTTAGCTAGTTTCACTTGTGGTTTTCTTGTTTAGTATATAAGCAACTAGTTTAGAACCCCGTGTTTTACATACGGGGTGAAAAATATCACTACGTAAAATTTTTAAATTTATATATATATAGGGTAAAAACCCATATGAGTTGTGAAAACTCTATAAAAACTCTATGTAACAACTTTTTTTTAAAAAAAAATAGGGTAGTTTTGTTACATATTTTAATCACTTTTTGAAAATAAATCAAAAAAGTGCTGAAGGAATATTTAAAAAAAATATGTAACCATTTGTAAAAAAATCCCGTTTTTCATTTGTTACATATGTAACAACGTAATAACGGTAATTTTTTTTACAATTTTTATATCTTTTTAAAAAAAAAAAATCCTTCAGCGCTTTTTTGATTTTTTTTTTTTAAAGTGTCGAAAATATGTAACAAAACTACCCTATTTTTTAAAAAATAAATAAAGAAAAAAAGTAGAGTTTTCTCAACTCAAATGGGTTTCCATTCTAACCCTTCCCTATATATATATATATATATATATATATATATATATATATATATATATATATATATATATATATATATATATATTTTAGAGGTGTAAAAATGTATTACATATATTAAGGATAGAAAATAAAATTTAAAATATGTAAAATTAATATATAACTGTGTTTCGAAAATACGTTAATTACTATTTAATTTAATTTGACTTTCATTTACTATTTGATTGAAAATAAAATTTACATAATTAGATTTCAAAGTTTCTTATAATAATAATAATTTAAAATAATATGTTTTATTAGTATAATTAGTATTTTCTTTAAAATATATTATTGTTAAAGATAAATGTGTATTTAATAGGAGAGAGACGTGAAAAAATGATTAGAATGAATATGGAGGCGACAGAAACCTTTATTTATTATATAGTATAGATATAGATTTTGTAATCATTATTTGAGTTATCAATCAAAAATTTAATTTCCTCTAATTATTTTTCTCTCGTTTCAGTTTTCATTCTCACTTTCAAAACATGGTATCAGAGCTTATTTGCTCGATTATGTGATTTCTTTCTTCTCTTCCGCGTCTCATTTTTCACGTCTTTCGGTTCTTTTTGCTTTTTTTAAATCGATTTCTTTTTTTTTTTTTTTTTTTTTTGGGGGGGGGGGGTTTCACTCTTTCCTATCGAAGGTTTTCTTACTTATCGATTAATTTTCGTTGTTTTCATGTTTTCTGGACTTCAAACTTCGTGTTTGGGGTTTTGTGTTCATTCTGGCGAAACTGTCTCTTTCAGTTCTAACGAAACTGATTTTAGTTTCACTTCTGACGAAACTACTGCTAGTTTTGCTTCCTTGATTAGGTTCGCTTAAGGCAAAACTATTTGTTTTGTGTTTTTTTTCAATCAGTTTGTTTCCTGTTATTTTTCTCTTTTCTGCCAGTTCCGTTTCTGTATTCGTGTTCATGCCGAATACTTCTGAAAATTCCGATCCTCTTGTCATTGTCGTTATGGATTCATCTAATCCATTGCTCTTACACTTATCTGATCATCCGAGTCTTTTACTTGTTTCCAAAAGCTTTGATGGTCCTGCTTTCAGATCTTGGAAACGTGCTATTCCATTGCACTATCCGCAAAAAACAAAATTAGGTTTGTTGATGGCACTGTTGGCAGGCCTCTTACCTCTCCTAATCTTGAATTACGGAAGCAGTGCAATGATATGGTTATTTCTTGGATTCTGAACACTCTATCTCAAGATATTAGTGAGAGTGTTCTGTATATTGAGACTGCTCGTCAACTTTAGGATGAGTTAACTGACCGATATGGACAGAGTAATGGGGAAAAATATTATCAATTGGAGAGGACTCTTTCTGACATCTCTTAGGGTAATGATGATGTTGCCACTTACTTTACCAAAATAAAGTCTATTTGTGGAGCTTAATGCTCTCGAGCCTATTCCTCCTTGCATCTATGGCAATTCCAGACTTATGGCTAAACGTGAAGCAGGGCAACGTTTAATGCAGTTTCTTATGGGGCTTAACCTCTTTATGAGATGATCCGGGGAAATTTTATTATGAGGAAGCCTCCTCCCTCCATAAACCAAGCCTATGCTTTTCTCATTCAAGATGGATTTTTTAACACCGTTTATTTTTCATTATTTGGCATATTGTATTTTTACCATTTAAACCATCTAACAATATTAAATTCTTTAAAAGTTTTAGAAATCAATTAAAAAAATGATAAAAGCAGGAGAGAAATTCAGTGTATTCATCATCTCACATATGGTCAACATACATATTATATAGTAATACATGAACTTGTAACCTACCATATAATAAATATATTGTTTAACACTCCTAATGAGGGTATAATGTCTGTATTAAGTATAGGATTTATAACACTCTCCCTCAGACATATTACCGTTCATTAGACACTACTAAAAACATACTTTAGGTTAATGTTAAGTCGGTACTTCGGGACCGAAAAATATAAACTGATACAACTGGATCATATATGTTGTCTCGTTAAAAACCTTATTAAGAAAAACCCAGTGGAAAAAAACTTATTTAAGGGAAAAAGAGTGCAGCGTGTATAATACTCCGCCTCAAACTAATAAAAGTCCTTCAATATGTAGAGTCTAATCTTCTATGATGAGTGCTTGACTTTGTTTTGATGTAGTATTCTCTTATCTACAAGTTGCATTGCCTTCATAGGTAATCTCTAGGTCTTTCTTGATTTCTTCTAAACCACATATGCTTCTAGTATATGTTGGATCACTGATTTTTAGCCTCGTGCATTCTTGACCGGTAGATTTGATAGTATTCTTGCTGTGAATTTCCATGTTAACCTTTAAGAAATCTTCATGTCCCCGTATGTAAGTGGTATCCTGACTAAATCTTATGTCCCACAAATATATTGGGATATGTCGTTTTCTCAATTTCAATGTCTATGCATTAAGTTTGGAACGTATATAGCTAGCACATGTGCTAAGAACACAATACTATGTCTCGGGATATTTATGAGATACATTTGTGCACCGATTGCGCGTAAATACGCTACTCCTGGACCAAGTACTTCTTCACGTTTTTCTTGGGGGCGGTAAGGATTCTTGTGTATGAGTAGCAATAAAACATTCATGGGTGTGCTTAGCATATAAATTTTGTCAATATTAAAATATACAACAACTTCTGGATGTTGTTTGATTGATGGACATATATACAATTACATGTATACTCGAAACTACAGGTCGAGGAAATAATTAACTTGTGTTAGCTTCTTTCAAAATCCTCTCTCCACTAGTTCGACAATTTCTCTCGATAATGTTTACATCATCACTGTAAACTGCGTTTATGGTGAACATGAAGAGTGAAAATTTCGATAAATATAATGAACAAATCCATAACACGTGTACTTGAACTACTGGTCGAGGAACAAACAAATCATGTCAGATTATTTTGAAATTCTCTCTCTAGTAGTTCGACAATTTCTCTCGATAATGTTTACATCATCCCTGTAAACTGTGATTGTAATGAACTCTAAAAAGAAAATTTTGATAAAGACCTATAACTGATTTTATAGGTTATATGACACATATTTTGGGTACCAATTTTGATGCTTCAGGCATTTTTAACCCTTTAAGGGTTTTCATGTAGATGTCGTTTTCAAGTGTCTCGTATAATTACGTGGTGACGACATCCATAAGTTTTATATGAAGCCCTTCTAAGACTGCGAGGCCTACTAAACATTTAAAGGTTACCGCATCCACTACAGGGGAATACGTTTTCTCATAATCAACTACTAGGATTTGGGCAAACAACCTTTGTGTTACAATTTGTGCCTTACATCGTATAATATTATTATTTTCATTTCTTTTTATTTTAAAGACACCCATTTATAACCTACTGGTTTGACGTCTATGGATGTTCGGACTGCAGGTCCGAAAACGTTTCATTTTTAATGCAAATTTAGTTCAGCCTTTTAGATATTTAATTATTTTCTTTGATTACATATGTTACTATAGCATATGCAAACATTTCAAAACACGTGTTTCATTTTAGTTCCAAGTTGTACTGCGTTGTACATAATTTATTGAGATCTCATTCTTGTTTGGTACATGAGTTTTTTCTTGAACTCCATTTTCCTCTTCTGGGGCATTATAGTTTTCTTATAGAATCGTATTAGTCTCTTTCAGAACATTTACCTCTTCTGGGGCTTTATCGCTTCTTTTTACTATTTCATTAATCTCTTCTAGGATTTTATCAAACATCTTCTAGGTTTTGTGTATAACCTCTTCTAGGGTTAGACCAACTGCATTATTCTGCTCTTTTTATTTTCATGGGTTTTATGTTTGGAACCGACTGATTTCCCATATTTGTTGTGTATGGTAATCTTTCTATGATTAGTTCAGTTCGAGCAGGTGAATTTTATGCTGGTATATGTGACTTTGTCACTCTGTTTGTGTGTATGGGAATGCATCAGATAATTCATTTGCAATTCTTTGTAAAAGCATGACATATTATACTTCAGACTCATATTAATCACTTCAGGGGTGATGATGATGCATTCGATGTTTTTGTTTTTATGTATTACCAGTCTTTCCTTTCTTTATCCAATCTCCCCTAAGACTGGTAATAATGTCTTATTTAGACAACATATCAAGAATTTTAGATTATTGAGTGGGCGCTAGTTAAGACTTTTGATCATTCACCTCATCATGATGCTACCTCGATGACATATTTGGTCATGGTGTTTGGCGAAAAATATCTTTGACTAGTAACTTCTGGTTACTCACCATATTTGATTTTATTAGATTATTTTGTGCAATATATTTCTAGATTGTAAAACCTTTAATTTGCTCGTATGGTCTTCTGACCATGTTTGTAAATTGGAGATATCCAACATCGTTTTTTGTCACAATTTCAATGTGATAATCGTCGAGTCGATTGGTAATTTTCGTTAGAATTTACTATAATATAAGACATTTCTTCTAATAGTTGTATGACTATATGCTCTTCTGGAGTATTCAATAAGGTCACCAACACATGAAATAGTACCAATAAGTGTCTCTGCAAAAAACAACAAATAAGATTTTTTTTATGTTTAAGGATAGTGTTAGTTGTGCCTTTATATGCCAGACATTCATCACCGATATTTACAATAACTTTATTAGAGTATTATGAACTTGGTAAGCAAGATAACATTGCTCTTCCAGAGCAATCGATAGGTTCCAAAAACTGTTAATTTGGGTTTTCATTGGTGATGGTAAAAACAACACTATCCAAATGAAGGGTTGATAACGGGGCTACAATGGTGCCCTCGATGCATTTGTTTCAACCTTTTTCCCTTGTATTTAAGTGATTTAGAGGTCAACAAGACGACAACATGTTTGACATTCATTAGTTGTTTCGTCAACTTTTGGTGATCAAGCACGTCTTTCATGTTCGTCCACGCGTCAAGAAAATCCTAAATGGTGTGGTATTCCCTTCTTAGGTATTTGAGGATGTGGTGGAGGAGTAAGATCATAATTTTAGCATTCGATTGGAAGGAAGCCATGAGGTTAAATATCCCGTGTATAAGAGTCTAAGTTTATAGTTTTAAGCGTTTAGCTTTGTATATCGAGTCTGTTTTATGTGCGTTTCGTGTTTATGAGTGCTACAGGTTTAATGTGCTAAGTAGACGGGAGAAAACGAGCTTAAAATCATGAGGATAGTAGCATACACGGGCCCCGGAGAAGTCAAAGTCAAGAAAAGTCAAAATTATGGAAATCAAGATCTTCGCGCCACGCGAAGATTAGGGAAGAAAAGTTCGCGACACGCGAAGGCCAGTAAAAGCCCACCCGACTAATTTGTTCTTCGCGACACGCGAAGAACGGCCATCCTAAGTTCACGACACGCGAAGAATTCGATTACGGCTCTTTTTGAGATAAATCCAATTATAAGCCATTAGGGATCCAAAGTCAAATTAACTTGTCATTCTATGATCCAGAGCTTCCCTAAGGTGATTTCCAGAGATAAAGTTTCAATCTTTACCAGTTTTTTATGCTAGATCAAGTGATACCAATTATTGAAGACTCGATGACGATGTCGATGAGCGGCTAATCTCTTCGTGTCGCTTCTAGGTGTAGGATCTACCTGTAACTGATATACCTAGGTTCCTACTTAATTTGGTCTAGTATTCTTGTAATCGTTTGATTGTTTGAGTTCTAGGATTGATTGGATTGATTGAACACGTTTAGTTTATTGATTTATCGTATGCATCTTTTTTTAGTTATCTATCGTGAACCATTGTGTATCTATAATTAGTATTCTGAATTGGTAATTAACTATTGGGTAATTAACTTCTGTCAAACATTCGATTTTACAATCGTTGTTCAATACAGCCGTTATTTGAATGTTGATTATTTATCAATCTGATTAATGAGTTATGTCTATGAAACTTCCAATAAGTACAAACCAGTAATCACCGAAGTTGCAATCTGAACCCGGAAGCAATCCGTTTTCTCTTAATAGTTTTTATAAAGTTTTAAAGTTTGTTACTTTTTAATCTGAATCTAAATAGTTTTCATAATTAAACACTTTCCACCAATTCCCTGTGGATATGATACCCTACTCCATTATACTATAGTTTAAGGTAGCTAGGGGTTAGAATAATTGTTTTTGATTGACCTTGACAACGCAATCAAAATGGCGCTGTTGCCGGGGAATACGTGCGCTTAGTTTTTTAGTTTAACTTATTTTGTTCGGAGCTACTAAGCTTTTGTTTCTTTGTGCAGGTCACAGGTTTATGCATACTCGTAATTCAGGAAGGAAGTCACCACTTTTATTTGATCCAGAAATAGAACAGGCCGCTAGAGCCAACCGAAAAATACAAAACCAAGTCCAAACCATCTTGGAGAAACTTGACAGCCTGATAATGTCACAAAATCAACCACCAAACCCAGATCCAAACCAAGGTGGGGGACCAGTCCCACCTTTTCCAGATCTCCTATTCCCCATCAACCACCACCAAATCAACAACCACCCAAACAACCACAGAATCAACCACCACCACCTCAATTCAATAATAACCAACCATATAACAACCACCCAAGTTACTCAGAGTTTGAGGAGGATGAACGATTGTCAACAGGACAAAGTTATGGGCCAGAACACGGTTCTCAACATGAGAACTGGGATGAAGATGAAGCATGGTATGACCTAAACCACCACCCTAGAAATCAAGAAGTAAATAGGGTGAACAATTGGATACCACCACCACCAAGGGCCGACTATGATATCAACTGAGAAATCAAGGTAATTTTGACCAAGAGAACAGGTACAGGCAGCCTCAAGTGAACAGACCCAATTATCAAGAGGAACCGCCTAGGAACAGGAACATGCCAAGGCATGAACAGGGGGTAAACACTCACTTTCGCCATAAATGCTTCCCCCGTGATTCCACCAGTTCAAAGGGGAAACGCATTTGAGATCAGACCGGGATGTTTAGGGATCCTCCCATACTTCTTTGGGAGAGCTACTGAGGAGAACTATACACATTTATCAGAGTATGAGGCCATTTGTGGAACCATCGGTGGTTAGGGGTTTACTACAGACGAGGTGAAGTTGGTACTCTTCCAATTTTCACTAAAGGACCGTGCTAAACAATGGTTCCTTTCTCTACCGTCTGCTAGTATAGCTACTTGGGCAGAGCTTTAGAAACAATTTTTGGATGAGTACTTCCCACCACACAAGACTAATGAGGTCAGAGTTGCAATCAGAGATTTCATGCAACAGTCGGGGGAGCCATTCTATGAAGCTTTCAATAGGTTCAAAGAATTGTTGAGAAATTGTCCACACCATGGTATAGAGAAATGGGAATTGATTCAAGCATTCTATGATGGCCTTCTGCCTGAGGATGTCAGAGATGTTAACTCCATGAGTAACGGATCATTCTTCTATAACCATGTGGACGAGGATTGGGACATACTTGAGAGGATGGCGGTGATATCCAAAAGACAAGCTAATGCAAGCAGAAGGGGAAAGTCAACTTCATTTGTGAAGTCGGTTGATTATGAGATGCAGAAGCGGTTGGATGCCATGAAAATTTAAATGGCACGTCTTGGTAAGCCGAGTGGTAAAGAGGTGGCAAATGTGAATCAATCTTATCCTGTGTGTGACGGATGTGAAGAGTTGGGGCATGTGTTAGCAAACTGCCCAAGAGAGCAAGGAAAGACTGAAGAGGTGAACCAGCTTAGAGGAGACAAGGCCATTGCTACACACTATCATCCAGGACTCAGAAATCACCCAAACCTCAGGTATGGTAATGCATCTAATCAAATAAATCCTAACTTTCAGGGTGCTAATGTGTAGGGTGGAGGACAACCACAACAGCAACAATACCAAAACTGCCAACAAAATTATAATCAAGGCGGATACCAGAGATACCAAAGGGGCTATCAACAGCAAAATCAGCAAGGAGGTAGTACAGGAGGTGAGGATATGGGAGCTGCCCAATTTAATGCTATCATGGAGGCTATCAAGGAAGTAAAGAAAGACAATGAAGTCTGTGACAAGACAGTGGGTGCTCTTGCGAAGCAAGTTTGGCAAATGGCTGAAGAGTGGACAAGAAGAGAACCGGGCAAGTTACCAAGCAATACTCAAACCAACACGCAACATCAAGGGTTGGTACCAAAGAATGCTCATGTAAGCCATGTAAGTGTTTTGCGAAGTGGTAAGCAATATGACAACCACGTTGTCCCTCCACAACCGCTAGTTGAAGGGTTAGTGGAGGATGTGGATGAGGAAAGTGATGATGAACTGGTACTTATTGCATCTAAACCCAAACTACTGGTAGTTTTTGAAAAACTAAACGATTCTAAGCATCCACTAGTGCTCAAGGGGCGGGTGTGGAGAATAATACCATCCCATTTCTGAGAGCATTGGTTTATCCATCTAAACCGTTAAATAAAAGGGGCCCACAACACGATGAAATGTGGGAAATTTTTAGACAAGTTAAAATTAATCTTCCCCTAATTGATGCAATCAAACAAGTACCGGCATATGCAAAATATCTAAAGGATCTATGTACTCAAAAGAGGAATCATAAGATGCCCAAAAAGCTTGATCTAACAGATAATGTGAGTGCGGTTTTATCTGGTATTCTTCCACCTAAGCTCCAAGATCCAGGGGCGACCCACATGGACACTTCAAGTGGAAAGTTTGCCAGAGTCCATAGACACCCATTTAAAACCTTCGTTGGAATCACCACCTCAGGTGGAACTAAAAGAACTACCGGAAAGTTTGAAGTACGCCTTCGTAGGGGAGAATGAAACTCTCCCAGTCATTATTGCATCAAATTTGACCGAGGCACGGGAAAAGGCTCTCATGGAGGTTCTGGTCGCCCATAAAGCAGCAATTGGGTGGATGATAGCAGATTTGAAAGGGATTAGTCCTTCAATTGTGATGCATAAGATTATCACTGAACCGAATGCAAAGCCAGCAAGAGATGCACAAAGAAGGCTAAATCCGAAGATGAGAAAAGTTGTGAAGAAAGAAGTCCTGAAATGGTTGGATGTAGGGATCATCTATCCCATATCTGACAGCACCTGGGTAAGTCCAACACATACAGTACCAAAGAAAGCAGGCATCCAGATCATAAGGGATGAGCAAGGAGAGCAGGTAGCCACCCGACCCGTAACGGGGTGGAGGGTATGTATTGACTACAGGAAGTTTAACACAACCACTTCCAATGATCATTTTCCTTTACCTTTCATTGACCAAATCATCGAGAAATTATCAGGTCAGAAATTTTATTACTTTTTAGATGGGTACTCAGGATATAATCAGATTGTTATTCATCCTGATGATCAACATAAGACCATGTTTACCTACCCATATGGCACTTTTGCATTCAGGCGAATGCCATTTGGGTTGTGCAATACCCCAGCCACCTTTCAAAGGTGCATGATGAGTATCTTGTCAGATATGATTGGGGAGTCTTTGGAAATCTTCATGGATGACTTTTCAATCTTTGGTCAGTAATTTGATGCATGTTTAGAGCAATTGACCAAAGTTTTGAAAAGGTGTGTGGAAACAAACCTAGTCCTTAGTTGGGAAAAGAGCCATTTCATGGTTCAAGAAGGGATTGTTTTGGGGCACATAGTGTCAAGTAGGGGGATGGAGGTTGATAGAGCAAAAATCAAAGTAATTTCAACATTACCTCCCCCTACTAATGTCAAAGGGATAAGATCATTCTTGTGGTATGCGGGATTTTACCACCGGTTTTTTAAAGGTTTTAGCACAATCACAAAACCGCTTTGTAATATACTTTTAAAAGACGTCCCTTTTAAATTTGATGATGAGTGTTTGAAAGCATTCAGTATTTTAAAAGAAAAATTGGTACTACCTTTTGAAATCATGTGCGATGCAAGTGATTTTGCAATCGGGGCAGTCTTGGGACAAAGGGTGGATAAGAAACCGGTGGCAATTTACTATGCCAGCAAGACCCTAGATGGGGCACAATTGAATTATACTATTACTGAGAAAGAATTACTTGCAGTTGTGTATGCTCGTGATAAGTTCATGTCTTATATCTGGGGAAGCAAAGTGATAGTGTATTCAGATCACAGTGCGGTGAAGTATCTCATGAGAATAAAGACGCAAAGCCTAGGTTGATCAGATGGGTCCTACTGCTACAGGAGTTCAACCTAGAGATCCGAAATAAGAAAGGAACAGAGAATGTGGTAGCAGACCACCTGTCAAGGGTTGTGAACACCGAAGAGGATTCTACTGAAAAAAATCGGGGAAACATTCCCAGATGAGCAAATTTTAAGTGTTTCTACTGACCCATGATATGCTAACATTGTTAATTATTTGGCTGCAGGTAAAATTCCAGAACATTGGGCTAAGAAGAAGAAGCAACACTTCATGTCTCAAGTAAACCAGTATATCTGGGATGAACCAGATTTGTTTAAAATTGGGGCGGATCAAATGATTCGGAGTTGTGTGCAAAGTGAAGTCTAGTACTTATTGGAACATGCCCATTCCTATGCTTGTGGAGGGCACTTCAGTGGACAGAAAATGGGACACGTGATCCTAACTTGTGGTTTCTTCTGGCCTATAATTTTCAAGGATGCAGCAGAGTTTGTGAAGAACTACACAAGGTGTCAGCAGCTTGGAAGCATCACGAAGCGATATGAGATGCCAATGCGACCCATTATGGTTGTTAACATATTTGATGTGTGGGGCATAGACTTCATGGGTCCCTTCCCTAATTCCTTGTGACATCTGTACATCTTAGTGGCGGTTGATTATGTTTCTAAATGGGCTGAAGCAATCGCCACTAAGACGAATGATCATACAGTGGTGTGCAAGTTCGTGCAAAGTAACATCTTTTCTAGGTTTGGTGTCCCCCGTGTGATCATCAGTGATGGGGGTTCACGTTTTAAGAACTTTAAATTTGGTAAATTTCTTAAACGGTATGGTGTGAACCATCGGATTGCCACTCCATATCATCCACAAATAAGTGGGCAAGTGGAGGTATCAAACAGGCAAATAAAGGAGATTTTACAAAAGACGGTACGACCTGATCGTAAGGATTGGTCAACCAAACTAAACGATGCTTTATGGGCCTACCGAACAGCTTACAAAACTCCGATTGGTACCACACCATACCGACTAGTTTATGGAAAAGGATGTCACTTGCCAGTTGAAATAGCTCATCGTGCATTATAGGCAGTTAAATCTGTTAATCTTGATTATGACAATGCAGGTAAAGGGTGGAAGTTGCAATTATGTGAGTTAGAAGAGCTGAGGGATGAAGCTTATGAGTGTGCATCTGCATACAAGGCAAAGATGAAAGTAGTGCATGACTCCAAGTTAAAGAAAAAGGTCTTTGAGGTAGGCTAGAAGGTGTGGCTATACAATTCAATACTGAATTTGTTCCCTGGGAAGCTGAAGAGTAAGTGGATGGGTCCTTATTTGGTAATCGGAGTGGGAGAGTTTGGGGAGGTCGAGATCGAAGACTTTGAAGATCACCTCAGGCAAGTAGTGAATGGGCATAGACTGAAGCCCTATTTAGAAACAAAGGAAATCAATGACACCAAGGAAGAATCGGTAAGTTTTGTCATGCGTGCATCTGCATATGAATAACCAAAGTAAGGTACACCGCGTCTGGCTGAAGACAATATCTTGTTTAAGTGTGGGGAGGGGAGACCTTGTCCAGGTCGGTGTTTGAGTCGTTTATTAAGAGTCATAAATCATAAAAATCATAAGAATTTAAAAACTTTTCAAAAAATGTCCCTGGATTTGAATTTTTGCAACTAAATGGAAAATGATAGTACAATCGGGAATTTGCTAATATGGAATTAATTGAATAATAATGATGATCAAACATGTCTAACTTGTAACGTTTTGGTAGGCCCAACCAATTTAAGAGCTTAAACATCTTGATAGTGAATCTACTTAATTGAATAATAAATTTAGTATATCTTGTGGGTTCTCTTCTTAGGGGTGTCGGTAAGGTCAAAACTGTCAATATAGGGTGATAGGTACCGTTATAAACAAAAAATTATACGTTTTTAAAATTATTTGGCACACTGCTTTCTTTTTATGAGAATAAATCCGAAAGTTAGTGGCGCATGCAATCCATAATCCATCAATTGAATGAGCTTAATTAATTAAAAATTGAGATCTTAGGTTTTGCCTACGTGTTACCCTCCGGGATAGTGACTTGGTTGATACACCCATGGGCGGGACTTAAGTGATCAATATTAGATGACTAAGTTAGGTTCACGTGTTTCCCTTTGGGATGGTGACTTGAAGGATACACCTATGTTCCGAAGTTTAGGTATTTCATTGCTTAAAAACTGCAGCCTACGTGTCATATATCGTGTTCCAGCGTGATTGAAACACCACTGGGTTAGGTTTATTCATATAAGTATTATTAAAAGCTCGTATCATTCATCTATCGATCCATAATTTCTTAATTTTTAAAACGTATAAATTTGTGTTTATAGTGGTGGGAAAATCTATATGGTTTAACCCGGGCCTAAACATAACCTTAAGGAGGGATTAGGCTGAGTCGTAGCTATCTGAGTGTGAGACCCATATATAGACTGTCGGCTTGGTAATGTATAGTATCATAGATCACATAATTGGGGGCTCGAGAGTCGGTGGTTGGGTTTAATCGGATCGAAATATCGATTGTTACGGTTAACATGTTGAGAAATCAAAAGATATAAAAGAAAGAAATAAAAAAGCAAGTTTTATGATTATGATTCCATTGCATAATTCTTTTTCGAGACGAAAAATGTCAAGTGTGGGGATGTGATGTGAGATTAAATATCCCGTGTATAAGAGTCTAGTTTTAAGCGTTTAGCTTTGTATATCGAGTCTATTTTATATGCGTTTGGTGTTTATGAGTGCTACAGGTTTAATGTGCTAAGTGGACGGGAGAAAACGAGCTTAAAATCATGAGGATAGTAGCATACACGGGCCCCAGAGAAGTCAAAGTCAAGAAAAGTCAAAATTATGGAAATCAAGATCTTTGCGCCACGCGAAGATCAGGGAAGAAAAGTCCACGACACGCGAAGGCAAGTAAAAGCCCACCCGACTAATTTGTTCTTCGCGACACGCGAAGAACGGCCATCCTAAGTTCACGACACGCGAAGAATTCGATCACGACTCTTTTTGAGATAAATCCAATTATAAGCCATTAGGGATCGATAGTCAAATTAACTTGTCATTCTACGATCTAGAGCTTCCCTAAGGTGATTTCCAGAGATAAAGTTTCAATCTTTACCAGTTTTTGATGCTAGATCAAGTGATACCAATTATTGAAGAATCGACGACGATGTCGATGAGCGGCTAATCTCTTCGTGTCGCTTCCGGGTGTAGGATCTGCTTGTAAGTGATATACCTAGGTTCCTACTTGATTTGGTCTAGTATTCTTGTAATCATTTGATTGTTTGAGTTCTAGGATTGATTGGATTTATTGAACACGTTTAGTTTATTGATTTATCGTATGCATCAGTTTTTCGGTTATCTATCATAAACCATTGTGTATCTATAATTAGTATTCTAAATTGGTAATTAACTATTGGGTAATTAACTTATGTTAAACATTCGGTTTTACAATCGTTGTTCAATACAGTCGTTATTTGAATGTTGATTATTTATCAATCTGATTAATGAGTTATGTCTATGTAACTTCCAATAAGTACATACCAGTAATCACCGAACTTGCAATCTGAACTCGGGAGCGATCAGTTTTCTCTTAATAGTTTTTACAAAGTTTTAAAGTTTGTTGTTTTCTAATCTGAATCTAAATAGTTTTCATAATTAAACACTTTCCACCAATTCCCTGTGGATACTCTACTCTACTTCATTATACTATAGTTTAAGGTAGCTAGGGGTTAGAATAATTGTTTTTGATTGACCTTGACAACGCGATCAGTATCTCCCTTAGACTATTTGACATTAAGTGAATTTTGATATCTAGAGTTCAGGAGAGATAGTTGTGCGCGGAGATGTCGACGACGTCGTACATAAGTTTGGAGAGGTCTAACATTGTATACTTTTAGTGAAAAATTCATTGGTTTTAAAAAAAATGGCTTTGTAAACATTTACGAGAACTTCAAGTTCACGATAAATAGAAACCGCAACTTCTTTGATAATTAGAATTTAGGATTCATATGAAATTCAATTTACTTTGCATACTCCCTGATAAATTGTATAACAATTAAAGCTTATCCTTTATGTATTATCCTCATCTCTGAACTATAAATAATATCAGTAATGACATCAAACCTATGGTTCGTCATCTATTCAATTACTTAATTAGCATTAGAGTAGTTTATTTAAGCTAGAGTGTAGATATGGTTCGTCATCTCATCCACTAAATACTATCAAGTACACTATGTAGATATATAACTTGAAATCGACACTATAATAAGTATGAGTGTCAATTTTATTTAACAAGTTACTCAATGAGTAAATAAGAGTAACAAGTATTGTATAACATAACTGATAATGTTGTGAATTATCTACATGAATAAAACTCTTGAAGCAATCATAAATTTATTAACAATCACAAATACTCACACATGTATATTTTACATGCTTAAATATATTTGAACAAAATGTAATCATGTTAGCAGTTGCTTCCACAAACAATGATGGGTCCCAAATAATTTAACAAATTTTATATTCACTAAATAACGGAAATAAGCATTAATTAGTATTGAAACGGACGTTCATATATCGTTATGAAAACTAAATCACTTTAAACATTTAGTTTAAAATAAAAATGATTTTTTTTCCATAATAATTAGAAAAGCACAATAATAATAAAATAAAATAAAATAAAACAAATTAATCATAAAGGAAGTAGAAGTGGGTGCGATACTTGGGACAAAGTTCAAGCTTAAAGAATATTGTTGTCATCTTCTTCCCCTAAACAGTTCTTTTTTTTTTTCTAATTACTTCCAAGATAGGCATGAAAAGAATAATTTATCTAATGTCAGGGTTTGTGTTAGTTACCTGAATTGTGAGTCAATTTGATATACAATACGTTTCACGTTGGCTTATGATGTTTGCGAAGGCAATCCTCTTACCGATCGGGTTTGGGCCGTTTGGCTCACGTCATTCTCTTCCTTTCTGGTTTCATATCCTCTATCGGTGCCTTCTTTCTGTGGAGTTTTAACACCACAAAAATTGATGTCGCCGTATACGGCCACAACTAACCGATTTCTTGCTCTTTCTCCGCATCAGAGTTGCTTTCGGCCATTTTGTTGATTCCCCCATCCAAAGTTCTGATTGTTGTTCCGAAGGTGGAGATTTCCCCCTTTTTTTGACGATCAAAGAGCGGGACAAGGAGGGATTAGGGTTTATGTGATAGGAGAGGTTTTAGAGAGATTTTTTAGAGCGATGTGCTGATAATGTGATAAAAACAGGAGAGAAATTCAGTGTATTCATCATCTCACATATGATCAACATACATATTTTATAGTAATACATGAACTTGTAACCTACCACATAATAAATATATTGTTTAACACTCCTAATGAGGGTATAATGTCTGTATTAAGTATAGGGTTTATAACAAAAAAGTATTTATCATCATTCTTCATTTTTAATATTTTAATGAAAATAATTTTAAATTGATATCAAAAGTCAGAAATTATAACTATTTATAATTAATTTTATAGTAAATCTATTTGGTTAATAGTACAATAACTATCAATAACTAAATAAAAAGTATTCGTAATTAAATTTATATTAAATATCTAAAATTATATTCCTTTAATATCATAATTATTTAATAGGAGAGATGCGTAAAAATGAAACTTTAGATGACCTATAATTTTAAATTCATTAAACGCATCTGGGGATTTCGAAGGGGGGTTTTTGTTGGGTACTATAATTTTCACACAGGTGGCTCTCTCGGTCCCGGTTGTGGGTCCTCCTTTATCGCCCTAATACCAAAGACAATTGATCCCAATGGGTTCTTTCAGTCCCGGTTGTGGATCATCCTTGTGTTCGTGCTATTCTTTTACTTGGTGAAACACAGGTGTCGTTTAGCTCCCCTCTTGCTTCGTTTATTGCATAAAAATTATCTGCTATTAAAAAAAACTGACTGCTCAGAGTAGTTAGTTACTTTGTTATGTCAACAGAGCATGCTAGAACTTAATGTATAGGTTAATCGTATTCGCCTATAAATAGAATATAAGAGTCTGAAACTGTAATTGTCAATTTCAACATTTGTATGAACTTTAATTATTTATGCAATTGATTTTTTATTTACATCTGCTCTTAGTATTTGATCATTGAATTATTAGTTTTCGCCTATATGGGTCATAATCTTGATAGAAATCGATCCTACAGAATTATTTATGTATTGTTAAATTCTTTAAATCCTTTTAGGGTAGGATGAGATTCTACAATATCTAATATAGACTTTCTCAATATCCAACCCGGATAAAAACAAATGTCTCTATCCATACCACCTTAGTTGTATGATCTCTTAGTTAAATAATCGATAACCCAATGTGGGTCCCACCCAGATTAATTAATAAGTCGACAAACGTTAATGTGTGACTAGCTCACTTGATAGAGACTCTTACAATTTTAGATTGAAGGTCCTGAGTTTAAATCCAGACATTAGATGTATTATTTGATATAAACTAGGTTAAAATCCTGTGTATTATACGTGTTAAATAAAAAAAGGATTATTGGATTTTAATAATCTCATCTTTTACCAATTGGCCAATAATAATCCCAACTGAGAATATTCTTACCACCGGTCCCTACTTTCAAACTATTTTTTTACATTGGACCCCCCGTTTAAAAAACTTAACACCGTTAGAGTTTATATGACGTGGACATCCGCAAACCACCGGAAAGTCGAGTCAAGCTAGCAGTGGTCTCGTGTTGGCTTTTGAAATTGGCTTTGGTGGTGTTTAACTGGTCTCGTTAAACACCACCATTGTCTCTGTTTTGACTTTCCGGACCCACGAGACCAGTTAAACACTACCAGAGCCAATTTCAAAAGCCACCACGAGACCACTGCTAGCTTGGCTCGACTTTCCGGCGGTTTGCAGATGCCCGTCATATAAACTCTAACGTCGTTAAGTTTTTTTAACGGGGGGTCCAATGTAAAAAAATAGGTTGAAAGTAGGGACCGATGGTAAGAATATTCTCAGTTGGGATTATTATTGGCCAATTGGTAAAATATGATATTAATAAAATCCAATAATCCATAAATAAAATGTTATATATTTAGTAATAAAAATTTTATATTTTTAAAAACCCGTGTGAATAAACCAGTATATTACATCGGTTGAATAAAATATAATGTAATTTGTTAACAAACACAATTGTTAAAATATGTTTTTAAAAAATGTAATTTGTTGTAACAGTTATAAGGTCTGTTAAGTTAGTTTTTAAAACATTTTTTCAACTGAGTATTAATTTATTTAATTTAATTGATAAATGTTAGTTCATATTAAGTTCATTTGATTGATAATATAATAACTATTTATAGTTAAATAATAAATATTCGTAATTAGATTTATTAATATAAAGATTATTATTTAATAGGGGAGAGAAATAGAAAATCTAATATTTAATAGGAGAGAGGCGGGATAATAAAGATGAGGAGTAAACAGAGAGTGACACGTGTCCTGAAGAGATTTTCATTTATTAGATTTTCTATTTCTCTCTGATATTAAATAATAATCTTTATATTAATAAATCTAATTACGAATACTTATTATTTAATTATAAATAGTTATTATACCATCAATCAAATGAACTTACATTTATCAATTAAATTAAAAAATTAATACTTAGTTAAAAAAATGTTTTAAAAACTAACTTAACAGACCTTATAAATGTCATGACAAATTACATTTTTTAAAAACATATTTTGACAAATGTGTTTGTTAACAAATTACATTATATTTTATTTAACCGATGTAATATACTAGTTTATTCAACCCGTGTATTACACAGGTTTTTAAAAATATAAAAAATTTTATTCCTAAATATATAACATTTTATTTATTTAACTCGTGTAATACACGGGATTTTAACCTAGTATTTAATTGAAGAGAGGTGAAAAATAAAGATGAGGAGTAACAAGAGAGTGACACGTGTGCTGAAAATATTTTCATTTATTAGAGTAGTAAGATTAATAATTTATTAAAAGACATGCGTGCATTTAATAAGAGAGAGACGAAAAAATAATGATGAGATTAAATATGATGATGACACGTGACATAAAAAACCTTTATTTATTATATAGTATAGATTAGAAACAACAGTAGGATAAATTTGACGTTAAAAAAAATGCAATATATTTATTCGTTAACCATATGACTTAGAAAAAAGATCAAGAGATAAAAGTTGACATTTAAAAAGGGCTAGGCCTAGAATCTGAAAAAGAAATAAATTTGGGTTAAAATCGGAAAAAAGAATTTGACTACTTCCAAAATGCTGGGAGAAGAGGACACATAATTTCCCAACCCCAACAAAAATGTGAAAGTTGGTACATTTCTCTTTTTCCGAGTTCACGATCAGAAAATAACATTTTTTAAAGGTATATGAGATTCATAATCATCTGAGAGTTTTATAAAATTTGATACGACAAGATAGTCAAATCAAAAAATCAACTTTACATAAATAAATAAAAAAGATATTTTAACATTTAAAAAAATATTAAATGTGTATAATATATTTTTAATATTATTTAAAATACCTAAACTTTATTTTTTGAAAGGAAAAAAAAATTAACGAAATGTTCAATTTAAAAATTATTTTATGAGCAAACCTAACTTTTTTTTAAATAAAAACCGTTTTATAAAAAAAGAAATTAGAAACTCGGTTTAAAGAAGAACGTGGGTGAACAGTAACTCCCTCAATGGGGGAGTGTCACGTGTCAGTTAAAATATTAATTTTTTTATTTTCATTTTTAACCCTTAAAGTATATATAAAAAATGTTTTTAAAAACATTTTTTTAGTTTTTTTATAAAAAACGTTTTTAAGTTTTTTTGTAAAATATTTTTTTAACTATTTTAAAAATGTTTTTTTTACTTTTTTTAAGTGAACTAGTTTTACGAAAAACTAAAAAACGTTTTATGAAAGACTTAAAACATTTAAAAAAATATTTATGAAAGACTTAAATCATTTAAAAAAGTTAAAGAAAATGTTTATAAAATGATATTTAATTTTTTTTATAAAGTATGATGATCCAACAATATGTGTTTTTTATTAAAAACTTTTTCTTTACTTTTTAAAATAACTTACTTTAAATATAATTTTTTTTTATAAAGTATGACGATCCAACAATAAGTTTTCATTAACACTCTTTTAGAAAAAACTAAAAAAACGTTATACTAATTTTTTTTAAATAGTTAACTTAATTTAAAAAAAAGAATAATAGTTAACTTAAATTTTAAAAAATATATATATATTAAGTTTATATGCAAAATTTAGAGTAAAATAAAAAAAGAACAAATAAATCAAATAATCATGGGTAAATTTTAGAGTAAAAAAATAAAAAGTAAGTTAATTTAAATTAAAAAAAGACTGATTTGACTTTTTTTAATGATATATAATAATCATGGATAAAAACAAATAAATAACATCAAATGGTGTATAATTATTATTTTAATGGTGTATTAATCATGATTCACTTTTTCAAATCAAGTAAATTTCATTTCTTTTTGTCATAAAAAAATTGGTGGCCTGATGATAAGGGTTGAAGAGTTTATGGGTTCAAGTCCCAAATCTATAAAGATTTAAAAAATTTGCTCTTCCAAACAAGAGAAGAACAGCTAGACCTGTTTTTTTTTATTTTTTGAACAACTTTCAATAAACAAAAAACCGAACACCCCCTATTAGTAAGACACTAGTAGCGAGCCAACAAAATACAAAACAGGAACAACCATCAACTTACAACAAAAAGGATCTCCACTCCATCCAATCTACACTCAACATTTTTGAACAATTTTTTTTGAACGGCCAACAAATAGAGAATTATCTAGGTACTTCGTACGGGTTGATCCATTGGCAAAAGGCCACCACCAGCTGGCCCAACCCAGCCGTACTGAGCCCTTAAGCGCCCCAAGTTATCTCCAGTTCTGGGGAAACCCACCCGCCCGAAAGCCCCCCCAAGTTATCTCCAGTTCTGGGGAAACCCACCCGCCGGAAAGCCCACTGGTGGTAAAACCAGGATACCCTCAGGATCGAACTGGAGATCACAAAGATCCCGGTCTTCCTTCATTGAGCCAGCATGCCCCTCCCAAAGTGATGACAGTGGGGATAAAACCTGAATCTTTTTTATAGAATACAGACTTTCTACCACTACACCACATTAAAAGTTGCATTTTTTTCGAACAATTTTTAATCCAAAGAAAGCTAAGGGACTTGATTTCACCCAATATCCTATCAATCTTCAATGGGGGTATTCGAAAAAAATAAGATTGTTTCGAGCTCTCCAAATGCTCCAACAAGCTACAAGGATAATGGATTGAATCACTTTTTTTTAGATCCAATCTAGAAAACATGATTATGAATGTTCAAAAGATCAACTTTTTTTTTGAATGGCGAACATTGAATGTTGTGACGTCGCACCCCCCATCACATGGGAGAGCCTCGTCCAACTCCGGCCAATATGTTGTCTTAACCAGGCCCACTTGGCGTCAGAGTTGGGAGCATCCAAGGAAAAATCTCACCCAATGCAGCCCCTTCCGGGCTTGAGGGAGAGCCGATGCTCGTACCCTGGATCGGCGTGGGTAAAACCCTGTGCATCAGCCTAAGAACTAGGCCTTATTTTCAGAAATTAATGGTGGTGACAGGGATTGAACCCGGGTCCCTTGATACTTCAGACCTCATCTCAACCACTACACCACAACCTCTTTGGCGTTTAAAAGATCAACTAAAGAGAAAGCGAAGATCGAAAGTGTTTTACACCACGTGCTAATATACATCACGAACTAGACCTATTTTTAATCCAAATAAAATAGAGATTTTGTATGAATTTTATAAACACATTGATTGATTGGTCAAAAAACTTATTGACAGTAAACACAATTGGTGAAGGTGTGCTCAATAAAAACCCTGCATAGATCTAGCTAGCTAGCTATGCGTCTAATGGTAGCTTTCGTCTCTGAGAACAGATAAGCTGATAAAGGATGCATTAAATTCTGAAAAAGGTGTAAGAATATAAAAAGTTACAAATAAAGTGAAATGGAAGAATGTAGGATTTCAAACCAATAGGAATTGAAAAAAATTAAACAAAAACATTGAAACATAAACAAATAACGAGTTGTAAACAAGAACACTTAATTTAACTATTCTCTTCATGGTTTCAAAATGTTTGTAAGACCTATTGATTAAATCTTGTGTATCCTTAATAAATTTATTCATGATTCATGTGATTAATTTTAAATAATAAAAATAATCTCTAAATATTAAAAATGATCTAAGTAGCCACTAAACTTTAGAAAGTGACATACATATAATCTCAAAATAATACAGCGTGTTGGTGTAAGAAGCTCTATGAGAAAGAAAAATAAGGGTTCATGTGAAAAAATATGTAATGGTTTTACTAAGAGGTGAAAAAGCGCAACGTTATGTAAGCATAAAAACAATTATTAAACTGGATCACTATGATATGTAATAGTTTAATTATCCACCATTAATTTAAAATTATTTTTTATATTAATTTTTACCATTTAAAATTAACTTTATTGGTTGGAATGACCCCACCCACGCCCACCACACACTCGTGATTTGCCTCGCCATGGTCCCCTTCATGCCCTTAGGGGGCGGTGTTTCACGCCCAAAATACTTGGCTATGAGCAACATCAACTTGGTCCAGCAGTGGTTGACGGAAAGTTGCATAAGAAGTGATTATCAACTTATTATTAGTAGTAAGTGACCATTAACGATAATTGTGACCAACATCAACTTGGTCCATCAGTGGCAACTATGATCAGTAGCAAATATGTTGTAAGTAGTAATTGTGATCAATAGTAACTTGAGCTATCACCGGTAGCGGTGATCAATAGCATTTGGGCTATCAATAGTGAGTGTGCATTATCAGCAACTTAGGCGGTCACTAGTGACAAACCAATCATTAGTGGTAACTAGGTTATGACTAAATGAGTTCTTGTTAAACGTTTTTCTATTGACAAAAGTTGTTACTGATGATAATAGAATAATCATCAACCGTTTTAACCGCAGCCGACGTACTCTTTCATGAAAGGTTGTGTTGTTTCAACAAAAACGTTGTGATTTGTCACACCCTGAGCGTGTGACCCGTTGGTATCATTCTCTTTTTATAATGTTAGAATTTTCATTGCCAGGGAAAATCATTGAATAGTATAAATACTTAACTCATAAGTTGATATTTTCAAAACATTCTTTTCATAGATAGGTTTTAAACAACTCTTTGATTACAAAACATTGTTTAAAATGATAGTACATCATTACTTGTGTCACAACAGGTTTTAAAGCCACAATATAGATTCAATGCCTAAGGAGTCGGAATTCAGCACTTATCAGGTGTATTCTTTAATTGTGTACCTATAAAATGTTTAAAAATGATAAGTCAGCAAAAATCTGGTGAATACATTTAATGGACATAAAATATTTTCAGTATCACATCAAAATTTTATCATGCATCATTTGACGGACTATTTCTCATGAAAATATACTTTTCGTATATACCGGTATACTTGCTCATAATAGGCATGCTATGGGAACTCTCCCAATTTTTCACGGCACCTATCACTAAGATTGAACTGGGCCCATTATGGGACTTTTTATATTTATTGTGTATGCACTTGGTGTTCTCTACGAATTAAGTTGACTACTGAGAGTTATGTCCCAGTTTTACGTCTACTACGGGTAACCCCCGTATTACGTCTTTCCTACGGAGTACCTGAATAATAACCAATGTATGCACTACCCACTTTTCTCTAGTAGGTGGACTACTGAGAGTTACAGACCAATTTTACGTCTACTGCGGGTAGCCCGTCTTACATCTTTCCTATAGAGCACATGAGGTTTTCCTTTACAATGCATTTATCAATTTGGTCCTTTATGAGTATACTCAAGGCCTGGGTGTTTGTCGATGAAAAATATTCAAAGTATTTTAACACATAAACATTACATGTTTGCATATTAGCCCAAAATACTTCAAAATGGTTTTTAAAGAGGGTGATCAAATATATTCACAACTATCAGATTTTGAAAACACTAAAAGTATTCACCTTATGTGAAGCTAGTAGCAAGATAGATCTAGCTCTTAGGAAGGATTCCTCAAAGTTCTAGCGTTTTGCCTTAAGCATAGGAGCATTACACAAGGGTGTGGTTTATAAGCGTGCGTCGGATAATTTGTGATAGTGCGACTCGTTTAAAAGCTAATGCGTTCAGATTCCAAGAAAATCGAAAGTTGGAATTGGGTTAGGATGATGAAATGGCCGGACAACAAATCGATTTAGAGGTTGTCATTGAACCCGTAGCGGACTGCTAGAATGAGGGGTAGCGGTCCGCTACCGCCTCAAGTCAAGCGAATCAGCTGAGACACGTGGCGGCTAGGGTTGCGGCATAGCGGACCGCCTACCACGCGTTCAAAACCTAAATGTCTCATTAGGACACGTGGTGGCACTTGTTTTAAACCTTTGGGACTATGTAGCGGTCCGTTAAGGATACGGTAGCTACCGTCTAACTTTCAGAAATTTTTATTTTTCATCCCTAAAATTTAATTTAACTAAAGTTTTTTCCCTCTAGTTTTATTTATTGTTTGATTTGGGATCATATTTTGATGGGTGTTGCATGATGATTCACCCAACTATAAAAAAAGGCAAGTCTTTGGTTATTTTCGGAACACGTTTTCATATCATAAAACACACAATCGTTCTTGTTTTCTTTTGAATTATATGATTAATGATTTTGAAAATATCACTTTAATACTTTAATATAAGAGTGATAGATACACGATTTAAGAAAGATATCCATGCTATTCCAAAATATGAAACCTACTATTGCTGCATGATGATTTCTTTGTCTATGGATGGAACCAAGGTAACTCTTTTTAACCACCATCATACGTTATTTGGATACGAATGAAACTATTTGATATGTGAATACCCTAAGTTAAGGTATGGTTTTTATCTTGTGTAAGACACGATTTATTATGTTGCTTTTATAATTATTTATCTTATTATTAAATTATCAATAATTTTATTATTAATCTATGGCTAGTAATTAGTTGATGGGTCTAATTACTTTTAATGGGTCATTAATGGGTTTCCCCTTGGGTGTACAATATATATAGAGGGATAATTAGAGAGAATTGACTAATGAATCAATTACTACTAACACTATATTCATCCCTCTCTCTCTCTCTCCAATAACCATGAGTTCTCACGAACTCCCCTTAGCCATCCTAACTGTACACCCTAAACGGGAACCCGATCTTCCTAGCTGATCATGACGTCTTCCATCTCTGTTGTTAGCTTATCATGTTACAAGAACTGATCAACATGTGGTATCAGAGCAGATGTTGATTAATCAGTTCTTGTTTCTTTGCCTAAAACTGGAATTAAAATCGGAGAACAAAGTTCTGTTAAAACCTGATGAAAATCGTTTTTATTTAAGCTTCATGGTTTTCTGTTTTTACTAAAATATAATGTTTTTTATCTCACAAAATTCGAGATCTATTAAGCTTTTGAAATCTGTTAAGAATCAAGTTTTAAGATTTCGATTCCATCTGATAATAACCAAGAACAATTTTCTAAACATCATAAGACTGTTCTTGATGTTCATCTTAATTTTAGATGAAATCCCCTTATTTTGGGATAGATTAGGATTTAATTCTGTTTCCTAAATTCGTGTTGATTCATCCCCAAGTTTCGTATTAAAATAATATTTTAAATAAAACGAACTAATATATTTGGAGATAAAACACATAAAATATTTTGAAATCAGAATAAAATCCTTTATTTTTTATCAAAACAATATTTGATTCTGTTTTCTTAAAGATGTGCAACTTAATCTCCAAGTTATTTTAAAATTTTATTTTTATTTTAATATTCGAACTAATATACTTTGAGATCTACTAAAACACCTTAAAGTTTTTTAAAGCAGAATATAATCAAATTCCTTAACTATCGCACATGCCTTAACAGGTTTATATTCATGGTTTATGATTCACGGGTATAGTTCACGGGTTTTAGCATTCACGTTTTCACTTCCCGGATTAAACTTCACGGTTTTAATTTACGGTTTAAGCTTTCACGGGTCTTAATGTTCAACGGTACAAGTTCACGTTTTTGAGTTTACGGCTTTAGTTTACGGTTTAAGTTCACGGGTTTTACAGATCACGGTTTATGAAAAATAGAACCGTGAACCTTAGTGGAGTCGTGAACCTTTTGCTGAATCATGTACCTTACTGAGCCGTGAACCCTCTCATGAGCCGTGAACCTTCCTAAGTCGTGAACCTCACTGAATTCGTGAACCTTTCCTTAGCCGTGAACCTTAATGAGCCGTGAACCCTACCATAGCCGAGAACCCCTTACTGAACTGTGAACCCTAATGGAACCATCAACCTAGCCATATTTATGTGCCTAAATTTTTTCCCTAACAGGGAGGTTTGCTATTAATGAATGCTTTTAGTTTTAGTTTTTGATAAACCTTAAACTTACATGTTTTTCAAAATCTTAAAACTTACTTGAATAACACCTAATAGCTTCACTTCTGCCCAAAGGCGATGTGATGCATGTGCAAACTTATTCAAGTTTAAGTAAGCATTACAACCTAGTGCATGTCATGATATTAAATTAGAAAACATGATTAACTTAAATAACACCTAAAGTTTCACTTCTGCCCAAAGGTGATGTGTCACGCTTGTAAAGTTATTTAAGTCTAATTAAGCACTAGGTTGCCTAAAGTAATTAAATGTTTCTACTTCTGCCCAAAGGTGATGATGTGTCACATTTGGTTTTCACGAAGCTAATTATATGCATACTAAACAAATGTTTCACTTCTATCCAAAGGTGATGTGTTACATTCTTACTGCACATACTCACTATTAAATTGTTCCTAATACTAAACAAATGTTTCACTTCTGTCCAAAGGTGATGTGTTACATTGTTTAAGTAGAACCTAATTAATCTATTAGTTTGGTGTTATAATAGATTTTTATCACATCTTCGTAAAATAATTGTTCGTAAATAGATCCTTATTTAATTTTATTTTTTCTTTCTGCCTTAGATTATTACCCTATAGACCACTCTAAGTTCTTATTTAGCTATTTGTACCTTATTTTCACTCTAGTTTCTAAGATGAGTTTTGCTTAATTGAGAGTTTCCATAAATATTTGCTCTTATTGAGTCTTGATTATCCCTTAAGATATGACATTCCTGCTACTCTTTCTGATAAAAGTACCATAGAAGAAAACTAGAGCATAAGAAATAGGATAAGTCAAACACAATGTCCCTTATGGTAATCAAGAACTCCTTTCGTGATTGCTATTAGGGGAGCTATTTCAGATTCTAAATTTCCTAAGACTAATATATTCTCTATGGAAATGGAAGAATCAAAATAATTCCTAAGACGCATGCAAACTTTCTAATTCTAAATAAAAGGTTAAGTGACATCCGTGAACACATCATAATATACACTGACATGACCCATAACTAAGGGCCTATACATGGAAATAAGTGAAGTTTTTCAGTGCATACATAGTAAGTTTTCCACTAGTACGATTAGTTGCCTTAAAAATCAATTATAACACTCAGAAGTACCAAAGAAAAATGAGTGTATTGATAGCAACATATGTACAAGAAAAAAAATGCCTAAAACTGAAAACCGGATGTTATTCACCTCACTACCACTAAACTTAAAAAGAGGATAGTTAATGTCCGGAAACTAAATACAAGTACTACTTCCAGCTCTAAGTCCTCCAAGAAGAAGTCTCACTGCAAAACTATGCCATTATACTAGGCATAAGCAATGAGACCATCCATAAACCAAGGGACCAGCTGGCATAGATAAGGTAGTTACTACTTAATGATTTTTGAGTTTGCTAATATTAATATTCCAATCAACACATGATATGTTGAGTCTAGTTCTATATGTTTCAGTACCAGAATTCAACTAACAATTAAGATGAGAAGTTAGTGGTGGATTTAAATGTTAAGGCTACATAGAACCATCAAATAATTGTCTTTGTTTTAAGCTTTATGATACCTTACATATTCTTGAGAATACTCAGAATTTAGTATCAATAATAAAACTACAATTTGACAGTTATGAGGTTTGCATGGACAAAACAAAGTCACCATTAAATTAAACTCTCATATTATTGGTTATCATTATCTCGATAGAGACCTTTATGACAAAGAACTAGCTGATACAATAAATTTTCACAACTTTTTTTATCATGAAAATGAAAATTTAACAAAAGGATAAATAAGACCTATGCACTTCATCCATTAAGAGCAATCTTTATGAGAAATCATGACTAGGTTGATGTAGGATGAATTTTTACCAAATCTCATTCTTAGTGACTTTAAATCATGTGTTAAACGCCCTAAATATCAAATGGCTAAGGGAATAAATGAAGGGTCCACCAGAAGTTATCGCAAATGGAATATTCGGACATAATTCATTTCTCATTTAGAAGAATATTTACTTGTATCTAATATGTTTCCTACGACCCAAAACTTTAAAGATATCAATTCATATACACTTGATAGAATTCCTTCTAAAATTGCTTCTAAAATTTCTTATGAAATTTTGGACGATAAGGAAATCAAGTCTAAAATATATGAAAGGTTCCCACGTCATGCGCATCATTGAAACTTGTCATGAGTAGTTCCTAGAGACCTCAAAGATCAGTGGGAGCATCGAGTGTCCTAATTATTGCTTGCAAAAGTTGCAAGAGGTGGGGGAGTGACAAATTGGTCTTACCTCAAATTACACCTCTTGCACACGACACTGCTCCATCACAATTTGTCTCCTTAGAATCCAATACTACTCCTAACAAAGTCTCATAGATGCTAACTTGTGGGAAAACTTAGATTTATTACCAAAACTAAAGTAATCCTCAACAAGAGAAACCAACATAAACATCATTAAGTTGCTTCTCTATTAGAATGTACTGGTATTCAAATGTTTGATACACTGTTGACCCTAAGCATGCTGAATTACTTATAATTTCTAAGCTAAGTGGGAGCAGTAAAAGTCCTTATCATGACTTACCACGAGTACAAGAGGTGGGGGGAGAGACTCGTTAAATTTAACTCCGATTACACCTCTTGTACACCATATTGCATCAACTCTCACACACTTAGAAACTAATGTTGCTCCTAATATACCTAAAAATGAAACCACTTTACCAAGAGCTAATCTATAAACTTGAAACTCCTAATAAACCCAATAATTAACTCAGTAGGTCATCTAGGTCCAAAAGGCCTACTAACTTTGATGATTATGTATACTACCTGACTGAATTTAAAATGGATGTTGGAAAGTTTACCGATCATACTTCTTCTAATTAAGCCATTAGCATCAATCAATATTCTAAATGGAATAAAGCTATTATTAGCAAGCCTAACTCCATGAATTAAAATACAATTGGGATTTTGTTGAATTACCTAAAGGGTGTTCATAACTAAACTAAATCCAAATAGAAACGCACAATTGATTGCTAAAGGTTATACTCAAGAAGGAATAAATTATCAAAGAACCTTCTTACATGTTTTACAAAAGGTTTCTTTGAGGATCATTATTGTTATACCAGATTACAGCTACATTAGATGGACATTAAATCAGTTTTCCCTAACATTGACCTACATGTTTATAAAAATAACCTGAAAGTTCTAAACTGAAGGTGATGAACACTTATTCTATAAGTAAATGAAATCAATGTATGGGTTGATTGAAATCATAATGCAACTCTCTTCATTAACAACTAAGTGAATTTGTACATCTACCTCAAGATGAGCGGGAGCAACTAATGTAAACTTGTCCTTATATAGATGACATTCTTTTGACAAGTATATGTTACATGAGTAAAAGCATTGATTACTCATATTTTGACATGATGGATCTCGGAGATACTTCTTATGTGATAAGTATCAAAATACACCGAGATAGATCCAATGGAACATTAGTTTCGTCCCATAAGCTTTACACTAAGCGGATCCTTACATGTGTAACATTTAAAATTGTTCTCCTTTAGAGGCTAATGGGATAAACGAAGAATAATTTCCTTATGCTTCACATTGCTAGACACTAGACTAGTCTACATTACTATAAAACATTTAATAGAATATTGCAATATCATTAACAAACGAGAGACTATAATTTAAAGAAGAAGTGAAAACGGTTGACTACTCTTATTATGTTGTTTTCATAGAAAACAAATGTCAACTTCGGGGTTTATCCTTATGTCAGTAGATAGACCTATCTCATGGACGAGTCATAAGGAACTGTTAAAAACAACCTACATTTCTGTCACACCCCCAATTTCAACTAACGGAGTTTTACCGTTTGGGAAGTGACGAACCAGGATCTCAGACATTAGTTACTTTGAACGACTCTACATGAGACTCAGAATGAAAATATCATAATAATCAGAGTTTCAATGCGGAAGCGTAAAAAAGGTAAATGCGCAAAACACACGCGCCCAAAACCAAAGTCCAAAAGTCCAACCAAACCAAGTACAATACAAAATAATCCAAACAAGTATAAATAAGTCATAATCAAAATAGTTGAATCCCATGCATGCACTAATGTGCACCTATGTCTTATCTTAGCGACCTGAGAAAACATGTAAAGAAAATATGTCAACACGAGGTTGGTGAGTTCACAGGTTTCAATATATGTAAATAAGCGTTTACCAGATTTATGTTCATTCAGTATGTATCTATAGGTAGCTAACCTATGTTCATGTTTAACTCAAGCGCTCGCAACCGAAGCTGACTGTTTGTTTATTTGCCTCCTGCCAGGTCTATCAACACTGGCGGTGTGAGTAGGCTAACATTTCACCCGTTCGATATCTAATCGAGTTAGCGCGACTAACGCGGGTGGGATTTGTCAAACCCAGTAGTACTACTAAATATTACCTCGCTAAGATCCATATTAACGGTCCGATATAAGTTGAGGACTTTCTGTGATAGCGTGTTACGCTTAGCTTTAACATTGATAACATATGAATTGAAAAATCTCAAAATAGTTTAATCATGTTTTCTCCCCAGATTAAAACAGTAAAAAGGGGCCGTGAAAACTCACCTGATTGCGTAGGTAGTAATCACACAAGTATGAGATTGAAATCTCAAGCGCTAGTCCGATACGGTTCACGAATGCCCTAAAATTACAAACAACAATTATGGACTCATTGGGATTTGTGACGACGACACGGAATAAGGAACTTCCTAAAAGTAACGTTCTTATGACCATGAGTAGACGAATGTGTCTACAAGAATACAAGATTCTTGAATTATACAATTAAGGAAAACTACGGTTTGTGACGAGTGACAAATAATAATAAAATATATATATATCGTTTCTAATTGAGTTCAAGGATTGAAAATAATATATTATTTTATAAACGAGTTTTAAATAACGGATACGAGTTACAAGACTAAAACCGAGTCTATTGGTGGTTTTCCGGCTTTAAAACATATTAATATAATATAATAATTATTGTTTTGAAAATATAAATATTAATCAAACACTCTGACAAAAGGCTTTCCCACACACGATCGCGCCTAAGACAAGGCACGACCGTGTTCAAGACACGGGCGCGACCGTGCCGGTCAGGGCGCGACCGTGTTGATCAAACAGAAGACACAACAAAGTCTAGTCATCAGGCACGACCGTGCTTATGTCGGGCACGACCGTGTCTAGGGTTTTCTAGGCATGACCTTGTCTGGCTAGCAGGCACGACCAGGTCGGGTATGGGGCACGACTGTGCTCGGATAGGCACGACTGCGCTAGCCGATTAGCGTGACCGTGTCTGAATAATTTCAGAATCAAATCCATTAAATCTTATAATGTTAACGTTGGAAATCATGGGGCTTTTGATAAACAAAGAATTTCGAACATAACCATGTATTTTAATTGAATTAACAACATGTCTAGATTAGTATTCGATTAACCCGAAAGTGTATGAACCCTAGGTTTCTGATTTAGTTAAATTCAATAATGCAAGCCCGAAATATGATGGGGCTTTTGATTAGAAGATTGAAACGAAGCTAAGGATGCAAAAAGTTACCAGATTACGATCCGAATTGATGGTTCCCGACTAGTTTGGTTGCCGGCGCTAACGGGTTCGATCTCCGGCGAGTGTGAATGCTTCTCCGATCAATTCTCTAGTGGGGTGCGATAGAGGTGTGTGATCGTTCAATTTGTGAGAGTAATACGAGAATTGATCGAATGTGTTGATCTTTGATAAAGGGTCGACGGTTACGGTTTGATTTCCCATAATTGGGGTTTAATTCGATTAATGTCGATGTTTAAAACCTTAATGATGGTCGTTAATAGATGAGACGTGTATAACGGTTAAGAAATAGAACAAATTTGCGATTAAAGACTACGTTTATGATTCAACTGACAAGAGGCGCGACCGTGCCAACAGGAGGCGTGACCATGCCAGGACACTTGGCGCGACCGTGCCTACTAGGATTTCTTGATATTTACAAAACTAGTCCCTACAACTTCAGCTTTGACAGAAATGATTCCTTGGCCTTAGAATTTGGGTTAACTTCGTTAGGATTTAACAGAATATTTAACGGGATCACTAACGGAATTAACTTGAAACGTCGGATTGTCACAGTTTCGATGACATAATGTGTTGCTGATCACAACATAATTGTCACTAAATGTTGTTGGAAAATTTATCAGTGGACTCAGAATTTTTTAACTTCACATAAATATCATATTGAAGACTTACTGTGATAAGTCAGCTACCCTTACTTCTCGAACAGTAACAGTTCGAGCAGAGCTGTATTAATGTTCGATACGAATCTATTGTTCACTTATGAATTATGAACAAGTTGAGGAAACTAAATTTTTGTATCAAATACATTCATGATATGCAAATGGATCCAAATAACTAAAGGTCTACCACTCATAAGTCTTTTGTTAGCGCTTATAATAAAGACGGGTTTTACAAATGACCATACGTAATTGCATATCGTACTATAAATGATTAATTATTAATGAAATTTCCTCACTTATTTGAATTTGTTTCTCTAAATACGTTTATGCATGCCTAAAGACATATGGATAAGTAACTATACAAATCAACGTTAAATGGCTTATTTGTAAATTTGATACTAAGTTTACTTAAGTCTTAAATTGGGATTGTAGTATGATTAATAGGGGTCTTGAGTTGTATACTAATTCAATTACTGTATTTCTCTGCTACAGTTTTGGTTTAAAACTAAAATGAGTATTAAATCTGCGTAGATTTACTAATGCTCATAATAAATAATTAATCAGCCAAGTGAGAGAATGTAAGAAACGATTTATTATGTGGCTTTTATAATCATTTATCTTATTATTAAATGATCAAATATTTTATTATTAACCTATGGCTAGTAATTAGTTGATGGGTCTAATTACTCTTAATGGGTCATTAATGGGTTTCCCCTTGGTGTACAATATATATAGAGAGATAATTAGAGGGAATTGACTAATGAATCAATTACCACTAACACTATATTCGTCCCTCTCTCTCTCCAATAACCGTGAGTTCTCACGAACTCACCTTAGCCATCCTAGCCGTACACCGTAAACGGGAACCCGATCTTCCTAGCGGATCATGACGTCTTCCCTCTCTGCGGCTAGCTTATTAGGTATGTTTTATATTATTGTTTTTCCTAATCATGTTACAAGAACTGATCAACATCTTGTACTTGGTGGAGGTGGTTAGATTAGATCTACCATTGTTTAGACAATTAAGGAGGTTGTGATGGTGGATGATGATGATGATACGAATTAATTATACGGCTGTTATATTAATTGAGGAGAGGGTGTTATAATTATATCGAGATAATATCTATATTACCAATAAACAAGTAAATTATAGGATTCTGATGCATTCTTAATATTATTTTTCTTACATCTCTCTTCTATTAAATAATAATATTAAAAGAATATATTTTTAAATATTTAATATCAATCTAATTATGGATACTTTTTATTTAAATATGAATTGATAATTCATTAAACAAACGAATTTAATATGGATTACCATTTATCAATTGTATAAAAAAATTAATATCAAGTTAATTTAAAAAAATTAACTTAATATAATTTATAATTTTCACGTTAAAATAGACATATTTTGATGAGTGCATGTGTTAAGAGATTATATTATATTTTATTCAATCCGTGTAATACACGAGTTTTTAAAGACATAAGTTTTTTAGTACTAAGTATATAGCATTATATTTATTCAACCTATGTAATACACGCGATTCTAACCCAGTTATATTTATATATGCGTGTATTATTAAAATGAATTTATTTATGTTGGTTATTATTTAAAGTTTATATTTTGTTAAAGTTTAATGTAATAAAAATAAAAACAAAAACAACCAATGATATATTTTTGGCTTGAAAGAAAACGATAAGATAATCTTTATAAAAATTTATAAGGAACAAAAATAAAATAAAATGATAGACAATAATTTAACATGTTCATTCTAGAGATGATAGTCATGATAGGTTTCAAAAGTAATGAAGATTGAAGACAATTTTTAATTATGAGACTCATGTAATTTACTCCTTAATACATTCTAACATCAAAAAGTTCGAATTTATCTAAACCAAAAAAACTTTCATCATCTTATCATCCATATCATCAATACCATATTTACTAAAAAAAACTCCCATCTCATTTTTTTTATAACCTAGACCAACTACTTATGTCATCTATGACAATATTAAAATACATTTTGCTTAATATATAATATTAATAACTTACTATTCTTCATGTGATGTGACTATACGAAAATTTGAACTAGAAGTTCACATGGACAACAATAATACCTCACCAAACACTATTAATCAATCAACATCCTTTGGTATGATTTAGACAAAATCATATGAGTTAATCTACTTGATTAATATTTAAGAGTATATACTCTTCTAATGAGTTCTAAATCCTTTCAAGAAGCGGAAAAAATTGAAGACTTTGAGCACAATATCTAAAGGAATATGTGGATGGCCACTATTCTAAGTATCTAAGGATCCTACTACATGGGGATTAGATTTGATGTCTATATAATAATTATTTTAGTATTTTGTTTTATAATTAAAATCATGTTTTATATTCTAGAAATTTATTTGGATAGTCTCTCTCATTTCTTTATTGGCATCACGGATCCGGTAAAGTAAACGAAGCCATATAGTCATACAATTGGTAAGCTCACTTAAACATTAACATCAAATAGACGATAAGTAAGAGATTTCGAGTTTAGGTGGATACGATATTATTAATACTCTGGAATATACGTGTTTAACGTTTTTTAAGTTTTATGCTTTAGAATATGCCTTAGTTGTACCGTTTTATAATTTTTTTTATAGCTAACCTATATTCGTCATCGTTTTTGTTTGCGAGACCGGCTAGTCATTTCGATGGAGGATGTAATACTATATGTATAAGTGAAAAAAGTTTGAATAGTCTATTATGCTACATGTACAAATAGAATTAGTTTGAACAAAAATTAATATTCTTTTATATTGTCAAAATTTATATTTAGTGTAACATTTTTAGCAATCTAACCTTCATTTAACATAAATATATCCTTTTTTATATAATTAAATTTGTGCGCCTCTAACTATATGTATAAAAAATACTCGTAAACTCATTATCGATTGGTATAGTAATATGATGTTTGCCCCATATAAAAATGGTGTAGGTTTAAATACTTTTAAGCGTAAGATTAAATGGAATTAACGTGTAAAAAAATTGCTGTTAAAAAAAACTAACCACTCATTAAGTAATTATTTTTAAAGCTTAATAGTTATAATATTTATATATTTATTTTATACACTTGTCATATGCATAGATTAGATTACACTATACTCCACACCCAAAAATAAAAATAAAACTATCTGTTTTTTTTAGAATAACTGACATTTTATAAACCCGACCAACCAGAAACTAGTCGAAAACCATCTCATTGATATATTTAAAATAAGTATGTTGCTTTTGTTGTTTTAATTATTCATTTATAATTGCCATTGACATATTTTGTGAAGACAGAGTGATATAAATCTAAAGCTGTATTTATATATAAATTATATTCATAATAGTATATCATGTTTTTTTCATTTATGAATAAAATGTTTCAAAAAATTTTAAAAGTGTAATTTTGAAAATACCAACATTTCTACATCAAAACTGAATAAAGAATAACAGAGTTATATGTTATGAATGTCATCTTAATTATGACTCTCCACATTTATATTTGCAATCATGGTGACTCTTCATAGGATTAACTCTCATCTTACATTTAGTTTGAATTTATGTAGTAGCCTATATAAAAAGGCATTTGGATTCTTTCAAGGTTATCAAAAAGAGAAAAGCTTCCCCCATCATATCTTCATTCTCTCTATATTGCTCATATATAATATAGTTTACAACACGTTATCAACACGACGCTCGTGAAGAAGTACCATTATATTATCATACGGTAAGTTTGCTTATTTTTGTTTATCTCTTACTTACAATCCATACTATAATTCATATAGTTTTGGATTACAAGGAGATATACATTATTGTTTATATAATTATGAATTACTCATTCTTTATAAATTAAAATTTAACTTTCTTAAACTAAATATTTATCTATTTTACTTTCAAATAAAATAAAAAAAAGAGGGGTATTCATTAATCTCTAATTTTTTTTTTTTGACATGTTTAACTAACATACATTAATCAATATTTTTTTTAGTTCATCATGTCCAATATTGCAAAGCTTGAGTTTTTAGCCTTGGACATTACCGGGAAGAACTATTTATCATGGGTGTTAGATGCGGAAATACATTTGAATGCCAATAATCTTGGTGACACAATTAAAGAAGGAAATGAAACAACCACCCAAGACAAAGCAAAAGCAATGATTTTCCTTCGTCATCATATTCACGATGACTTAAAAAATGAGTACCTCACGGTCAAGGATCCACTTGTATTGTGGACAAATTTAAAGGAAAGATTTGACCATCAGAAAACGGTAATATTACCACGTGCCCGTTACGAATGGATCCACTTAAGGTTACAAGATTTTAAATCAATAAGCGAGTATAACTCTGCTATGTTTAGAATTACCTCACAATTGATTTTGTGTGGAGAAAATATTACTGATACAGAGATGTTGGAAAAAACATTCTCCACCTTTCACGCATCAAATATGCTATTGCAACAACAATACCGTGAAAGGGGTTTTACTAAATATTGTGATCTTATTTCATGTTTACTTGTGGCCGAACAAAATAACGAACTCTTGATGAAAAATCATGAGACTCGTCCGGTTGGCACAACCCCATTCCCAGAAGTGAATGTGGCATCATATAATGACCAAAGTGGTCGTGGTCGTAGTCGTGAGCGTGGCCGTGATCGTGGTCGTGGTCGTGGATATAATCGAGGGAATTATCATGGTGTTCAATTTAAAAACACAAAATTCCACCAAAAGGGGCAAGAAAATGCAAAGAAATTTAATAATGAAAGTGGTAAGAATAAAAGTATAAACACATCAAATGCATGTCACCGTTGTGGAAGTAATAATCATTGGGCGCGTACTTGTCGTACGCCCAAACATTTGGTGGAACTCTACCAACAATCTCTCAAAAACAAAGGAAAAGCAATAGAAACGAATTTTGCATATGGAAACGATGATGTTCCCAGTGGTTTTCCTAAAGAAACAACTTCTTTTGATGTTGATGACTTTCTCATCGATCCAACTCATTTGGATTCCGGTGATATCATGGCCGATGCACCTCAGTTGGATGCTTGCAAATTTCCTTACATATAATTGGAATTTTAAGCATTTTCTTAATATCATGATTTGATGTTATGTTTTGTTTTATGCATATGAGATATGTTAGGAACTTATTATGGTTGAAAGTATTTTAATAAGACATTTTATTTTGCATTTTTTGTTTTGTTTTGAAGTATATGGAGCATTTAAAACATCCGATTAATGGTGAAGACATATGTCTAATCGATAGTGCAACAACGCATACAATTTTCAAGAAAAGAAATTACTTCTCAAATTTAATTATAAAAGAGGCAAACGTTGGCACTATATCCGGTAGTTCAAAATTAATTAAAGGCTTTGGAGAAGCATATGTAGTGTTACCCGGTGGAACACGGTTCAAATTTGATAATGCATTATTTGCCCCACTGTCTCAAAGAAATTTGATAAGTTTTAAAGATATCCGTTTAAATGGATATCATATTGAGACAACATGTGAAGGACATGATGAATATCTTCAAATAACAACTATGATTTCGGGGGAAAAACATGTCCTAGAAAAATTACCCGCATTTGCATCTGGTTTGTATTGTACTAAAATTATTGAAATTGAATCAAATATGGCCATAAACCAGAAGTTTATGGACCGGGAAAACTTTATTATTTGGCATGACCGGTTAGGCCACCCCGGATCAATAATGATGCGAAAAATTATAGAAAATTCATGTGGGCACTCTTTGAAGAACCAGAAGATTCTTCAGTCTAAGGACATTACATGTGTTGCATGCTTACAAGGAAAATTAATCGCTCGCCCATCACCGGCTAAGGTGGGGACTGAATCTCTAAGTTTCTTGGAAAGAATACATGGGGATATATGTGGGCCTATACATCCTTCTAGTGGACCATTTAGATATTTTATGGTGCTAATCGATGCATCAACTAGATGGTCCCATGTATGCTTATTATCAAGTCGCAATATGGCATTTGCACGACTACTTGCTCAACTAATAAGGTTAAGAGCACACTTTCCTGATTACCCGATCAAGAAAATTCGGTTAGACAATGCTGGTGAATTTACATCCCAAACTTTTAATGATTATTGCGTGTCTATTGGGATAACTATAGAGCATCCTGTAGCTCATGTACATACACAAAATGGGCTTGCTGAATCACTTATCAAGCGACTTCAAATGGTTGCAAGACCAATGATTATGAAATCAAAACTACCGGTTACTGCATGGGGGCATGCAATTTTACATGCAGCAACATTAATTCGTATCAGGCCAACGAGTTATCATACTTCCTCCCCATTAAAGTTGGTTTTAGGTCAAGAACCAAATATTTCTCATTTACGAATTTTTGGTTGTGCCGTATATGTTCCAATAGCTCCACCCCAACGTACAAAGATGGGACCTCAAAGAAGGTTAGGAATATATGTTGGGTATGAATCACCGTCTATTATAAAGTATTTAGAACCAACAACAGGAGATTTGTTTACGGCTCGTTTTGTTGATTGTCATTTTAATGAATCAACATTCCCAACTTTAGGGGGAGATGAAAAGCAGCTAAATGGTGATATATGTTGGAATGAATTATCTTTAACTCATATGGATCCTCGAACTAAAGAGTGTGAACTTGAAGTTCAAAGAATCATACATTTACAAAGATTAGCAAATCAATTACCAGACGTATTTGCCGATCCAAAAAGAGTGACTAAGTCACATATACCAGCTGCTAATGCTCCACTAAAAATTAGTGTCCCACAAGGACAATCACAAATTGGTAATGAGTCTAATGCACGCCTAAAGCGTGGCAGACCAGTTGGTTCCAAAGACAAAAATCCTCGAAAGAAAAGGGGAGCAAATAATGAACATAACCAACTCGAGGTAATGCCAGAAAAAGAGTCTCCCGAAGAGACACTAGACATGATGGTTCAAAACGAACATAAGGTACCTGAAAACGAAGAGATCTCAATAAACTACATCATGTCTAGGAAGGTATGGAACCGAAATCAAATCGACGTCGATGATACATTTTCATATAATGTAGCGCTAGAAATCATGGAAAATAATGAGGATCATGAACCAATATCTGTTGAAGAATGCAAACAAAGACATGATTGGCTAAAATGGAAGGACGCAATTGAAGCGGAATTAAATTCCCTCACGAAACGTGAAGTTTTTGGACCCGTAGTTCATACACCTGAAGGTGTAAAGCCCATCGGATATAAATGGGTCTTTGTGCGAAAACGTAATGAAAAAAATAAGATTATACGTTACAAGGCACGATTGGTAGCACAAGGATTTTCGCAAAGACCGGGAATCGATTATGAAGAAACGTATTCTCCAGTGATGGATTCAACAACTTTCCGTTATCTTATTAGTCTGGTAATACAGGAAGGGCTTGATATGCGCCTAATGGATGTTGTTACTGCATACCTATATGGCTCACTTGATACCGAGATTTACATGAAACTACCTGCAGGATTCAAATTACCAGAATCATGTAAATCAAGTTCTCGAGAACATCTTGCAGTTAAATTAAACAAATCATTATATGGGCTAAAACAATCTGGGTGTATGTGGTACAATCGCCTTAGTGAGTATTTGTTGAAAGAAGGTTACAAAAATGATTCTATTTGTCCATGCATTTTTATTAAAAGATCAGAATCAGATTTTGTTATAATCGCTGTGTACGTAGATGATTTAAATATAATTGGTACTCCTAGGGAGCTCCATAAAGCAATTGAATACTTGAAAAAGGAATTTGAAATGAAAGATCTTGGAAAGACAAAATTTTGTCTCGGATTACAAATTGAACATCTTAAAGATGGGATACTTGTGTATCAAGAAACCTATATAGAAAAACTACTCAAAAGGTTTTATATGGATAAATCACATTCATTGAGCACTCCAATGGTTGTTAGGTCACTCGATGTTGAAAAGGATCCCTTTCGACCACCTGGAGAGGAAGAAGAAATTCTTGGCCCGGAAGTACCATATCTAAGTGCAATTGGTGCCTTAATGTTCCTTGCTAGCCATACACGGCTAGATATATCATTTGCACTAAATTTGTTGGCGAGGTACAGTTCATGTCCAACAAGGAGGCACTGGAACGGTGTGAAACAAATATTTCGGTACCTTCAAGGTACAAAAGATATGGGCTTATATTTTACTAATCAATCGAAAACAAGTTTGGTTGGCTTTGCAGATGCAGGTTATATGTCTGATCCTCATAATGGTCGATCTCAAACTGGATATTTATTCACACATGGAGGAACAGCAATTTCATGGCGTTCAGTGAAACAAACAATCACAGCCACTTCATCTAACCATGCAGAAATATTAGCAATACATGAAGCAAGTAGAGAATGTGTTTGGTTGAGGAATGTAATACAACATATTAATGGCTCTTGTGGCATTTCTTCGGAGAATAAGGAACCAACAATAATACATGAAGATAACGCAGCATGCATTACACAACTTAAGGAAGGATACATCAAAGGAGACCGAACCAAACACATTTTACCAAAGTTTTTTTTTACACATGATTTACAAAAGAATGGTGATATTGTAGTCCAACAGATTCGCTCTTGTGAAAATTTGGCAGACTTGTTTACCAAATCACTTCCAACATCAACATTCAAGAAATTGGTTCACGGGATCGGGATGCGTCAAATCAAGGAGCTTAACTAATAAGCATCAGGGGGAGAAATACACAAGTTGCACTCTTTTTCCCTTAGCTATGGTTTTATCCCACTGGGTTTTCCTAGCAAGGTTTTTAATGAGGCAACATCACCAAGTGTGTATTAAAATAAAATAGTATTTTATTATGTGGATAGTCAAGGGGGAGTGTTATGAATGTCATCTTAATTATGACTCTCCACATTTATATTTGCAATCATGGTGACTCTTCATAGGATTAACTCTCATCTTACATTTAGTTTGAATTTATGTAGTAGCCTATATAAAGAGGCATTTGGATTCTTTCAAGGGTATCAAAAAGAGAAAAGCTTCCCCCATCATATCTTCATTCTCTCTATATTGCTCATATATAATATAGTTTACAACATTATACAAATATTAGTCTTTTAACTATTTTTAAAGTTCATTACATATGAGTGAAGGAAAAATATGTTATTTTAAGATAAAAAAAACTTGACATATATATGTGTGTTTGATTTTTTTTTATTTGTTAGAATTTTCTTATTAAGTTTATTTTTATTATAAAAACCTAAATACATTCTAATAGAACATTGGCACAGGTTTATTAATCTCATATACGATTTCCTCCTATTACAAAGGAACATCTAAATGTACATTATCTAAGATATGTCATCTGACACCTATACGAATCGTATAGATGCTATACGAATAGTATAGGCAAACGATCAGATTAATGTGACAAGCTCTTCAGCCTTGTTTGAAAGTGGTACGCTATACGCCACGTATAGCATATATACGATTCATATAGATGATATGGGTGATGTATGGATAAAAAGGGTGGTGTACGTGTAGGAGACCCTATTAGACATGGTGGTGTATGAATAAAGTACTTTTGAATTTAAAATGTGTGTTTATGTTAGATTAAGATAATTGAGGAAGAAGTGTAGGGAGGAAAGGACAAGGTGTCATTCCCTATAGTCTAAACTTAAGGTTCTATATTGAGTAAACGAAAATAGGTCATAACAAATAGTAATATTAGGAGTTTAGGCCTTGGACCACTATTCCCCAAGCCGCCAAGTCACACACACTACATATTTACCCCTCTATGTTTTTGTTTCAAATTTTTTTCCCACTTGATTACTCTTTATTTTAAAAACATGTTAATGTTGTAAGTTTAGACATCTCTCAAGAAAAATATAAAAATAAAATGATATTTCTCACAAAATAAGTAGGTTCTAAGTTAATTAACATACCTTGTTTAATAAACATTTTGTTTTGGGGTTAAGTGGTCCAAACCTTCTGTCAAGCGTATTGTGCATAGTTGTACTAAAATTAAAAGTATCCACCAAGAAATATGTTTAAAATTATATAATCTATAACTTATAGGTTTAATCAGTCAATCCGTTTGACATACTTAATTCATATATAACTCCGATTACATGTTTACAAACCATTAAGTCATTTTTACTTGTCAATCTGTTTGGATAAAATATAGTACATGGGTCATATTCGAATTATATATTTTTTTTCGTCTCCAAATTAGAATTAACGTCTTTCATACAAATAAATATGAGCCGTATTCGAGCTCTTCGGTTTCAATCTAAAACCATTCAAGACAAACCCACCAACCATGACACTATGAAATTCACAACTTAAGGCCTTGAGGACATTTGCAAGTCTCATTTGGTATAAAACTTAAAGAACAAATTATAATGCGTCCAAAGATGCCCTTTTGGGCTGCAAACAAACAAAAAGGTCAACTTTTGTTAATTCTGACTTTTATGTATTCTGATTCCATAAATAAAACTCCATCTTTTTAATTTAAATTTAAATTCCAAATTTAAGAAACATTTATGAAAATAAAATTGTGGAAATTTGCTATAAATTTATCAAAAAGGCGTCCTAATGCTTCAAAACTGGTCGAGCCATTTGGTCCGATGGGTTAGACCGAGGTGCTAACCTACCTAAACCCATGTCGAACCCCCCAAATTATGAAGAAACTTTTACATTGAGTAGAAAAATAAATGAAAATTTAAAATTAAAAAAAAATAGAAAAAAAAAAAAAAAATGAAAATTTGTTTGGAGGGCTGGAAATAGCTGGAAAACCTACTCATCCAAGAAGTGCTTCACGATCTTCACGCTCGGTTCCACCACCTGTTTTTCCCATATTTCCGCCACCCTACCGCCGCCGGAATCCGCCGTCATCACCGCCCTAAACGCCTCCGTTGCATCTATTCTCTTCAACTCCCACCCGGCGTCCCTCAGCCGTAGGATCTTACTCACTTGCTTCTTCGCCAGCTGACACGTGTTGTCCTTGATAATCCTCACGGCTTCATTGTACGCCTCGTCGGAACCCTCACCAGCGCTTCTCCGGACCCCCGGAAATGCTTTGAAATACGTCTCGAATTCCGGTACTCCGATCGCCTGACCTAACCCGGACTTGTTCACCCTCTTGTCCTCCCCTGACCGGAAAAACTCCGCCAGTTCTTCAAACATGCCGGAATCCAACATCTCGTCGACCCGTTTTGATAAATACTGGTTTAAAACCGGTAAGCACACGTCCACCCATATAAAACAACAATCATAACGAAGCTCCGAGCTAACCTGATCCGGGTCGGGTCCGTTGAAAACCTCCGATTTCGGATCGTACCGTTTCGTAACCAGCGAGTAAATTAAAGAATTTGACCCGCCGACGACAAGAGGCAATCCGCGACGGGATTTAACGTCAGCGATGACTTCCGACGCAAGTTTCCTGAAATCCGACGGCGTGAAAACGGATTCCGTCGGGTCAACCGCTCCGAGAAGGTGATGTGGAACACCAAGCTGCTCTTGCATTGTGATTTTGTTCGTCGTGATATCCAATCCACCGTACACTTGCATCTTATCGGAATTAATAACCTCGGAGTTGCCAAAAAACCGAGTAGCAAGGTCGATTGACAACCGAGACTTTCCGGCGCCGGTAGCGCCCATGATTACCACAATCTTCCGTCTACGGCGGCGGACGGTGGTGGAAATGGTGGAAGCTACAGCGGCAACGGTGGAGGGTTCCATGTGGAGTTTATTACGCCACGTGGAGGAAGGGAAGAAGGTGAGAAATGAAGAGAGTGATTTGAAACGATGATGATGATGATGAGAAGTTGTTGAAAATGGTAGTCTCATAAGGAATTAGATTTTTGAAATGATGATGATGATGATGCAGTTGAGTAGTCACACATCCACACCATTAGCAGAAGGTGCATACAAAACACATGAGAGAGAGAGAGGTTTTTAGAAATTTTGGGTTGTTGCATAAGAGTATTTATAAATATAAATATAAATATAAAATATTACATAAGACTTGGTAGTGATACGTCTGTAAAATCTGTACGCGGTGTGTTTCAATCTTGTGAATATTGTCGAATGTATCATTGGATTTGGTGTCTCAGGGGTGAGTTTGGTCGGAGATGATGATCGGAGAATTTAGACGGGGGGAGTATTGGAACGTTGGGGGTGGGGTTATGGTGTGGACGAGTTGTTTTTATAGCGCCAAAACTCACATGGGTAATTATCTGCTGCTTTCTAGTGTAAGCAGTTGATTGTGTCTCCATTTTTATTTTTAAATTTCACTTTTTTAATTGTGAATATTACAAATCAATATCTTAACACGGGTGTAAACCTGACGAGTCGAGTCTGATTTAAGGTTAAGCTTGGCTCGTGAGTAACTATTTAAAATCGAGTTCGGATCGTTTATTTATATACATATATAATTTTATATATATTACTATTCTAATAAATAAAAATATATTCAGGACACGTGTCACTCTCTGGTTACCCCTCATATTTATTTTCTCGCATCTCTCTCCTATTAAATATTAGATTTTTCGATTTCTCTCTCATATTAAATAATAATCTTTATATTAATAAATCTAATTACGAATACTTATTATTTAATTATAAATAGTTATTATATAATCAATCAAATAAACTTACTATAAACTAACATTTATCAATTAAATTAAAAAATTAATATTTAGTTGGAAAAAAATGTTTTAAAAACTAACTTAACAAACCTTATAACTGTTACGACAAATTACATTTTTTAAAAACATATTTTACCAAATGTCTTTGTTAACAAATTACATTATATTTTATTCAACCGATTTAATATATTGGTTTATTCAACCCGTGTATTACACGGGTTTTTAAAAATATAAAACTTTTATTACTAAATATATAACGTTTTATTTATTTAACCCGTATAATACACGGGATTTTAACCTAGTAATATAATATATATTAGTTAGTTATTTTTATTATAATTTTAAATACATTAGGATAAAATTAGTTTTTGCTTAACTAAATCTTATATTAATAGCACATGTTTTAAGTTTTACTTTTTTACAACAAAGTTAGGAATAATGAGTGATTTAATAAAATGTATTGGCTCTTTTTACAGCATGTTTTGTATATGTTTGTGAGTGTGTTTTGTGTATTTTTATGGAGTGTTTAAAGTGGTTGTGAGTGGAGGAGAGATAAAATGTTACTGTTCATCTGTATATTTGTAAAAGCACTGTTCATATTTATTAATTTTTAATATTTTTTAAAAAATGGTTGTGAGTAAAGAATAGAGAAAATGTAATGATAAAAATAACATTTAATTGAAAATAAGAGAAAAAATGTAGTGATTTTTAGTGTAATTATAGAGATAGGTATAGAGAAACTAATGAAAATGCTCTAAGGGTGAAGAGGGTCATTAACCCATTTACTCACCAAAACTGTCCAATAGTATTCTGTCACCTCAAAAGTACTCATTTACTCAGATTTAATTGAAAACACCCTACTCATTTACTCACTCACTTTTTTAATAAAAAAAACTTTTAAATATGAGAGATGTGTATGATAATGGTGCGATCCACTAGAAGTGAGAGAGTAGAGAGAGTTAGATCGCCGAGTAAATATACTCGATCACCATATTCGGTCTCCTTACTCGATCCCTACTCGATTTGATGGGGGTGGTGTACTCATATTAGTCGGCTCACTTCTTTCCTACTCAGTAATACCCGAGTAGGGTGCCCCATCACCCTAACATGAAAGAAAATAAAGAGACGGAATCGAAGGGATAAGTGAAAAAATTATGAACACGAATCATCGGTGTTAAAAGGATGAAATAAACATAAAAAAATAAAATATTTATGACATAACAAACAAGCATTAGTATTGTGTTATAATAATTTCGTATATACGTGTTACCTTTACTATTGTTATTTATCAATTGGTTACATATAATTAATTTTCTCACATACAAAAGCTCATTGAAAACCGTCACTCATTCTTTTGGTTTTCTCTGGTGCACCCATCAACCTTTACTTTACCCGTCGTCTTAGGCATAAATCAGTCAAACATGAGTGGTTCAGGATGCGATCTAGAAACTGAGTGGTTGCATTGCATACTCAAATTTACATCATAAACATCCTTACGTCAATGTGCTGAAAAGTTGAAGTCGTATATAATGTTCACCTTAGAGTCTAACATCATATGGACCAGTGTCACGTCATGAACAACGCATTTCATTATGTAGGACACATGAAATGTGTTATAAACCTCACTCAATCCTTTCGATGGTTTCAACGGTAAGCGGTTTTCTAGACAATAATTCTACAAAACCAAACGAAATTCTTTTTCTACATCAAAAAAGAATTAGTCTAGTTAAATATAATCTCTAGAATTGAAAAGATATAATCTATGAACAAATAATGTATATAAAATTATGGGCAAATGTCATAAAAAATTAGCATACTTTATGGTTTTTCTTACAAAAGTCTCTCAACAATTTTTTGCATATAATAAAACCAACATATCCTCTATTTTTTCTCATAAAAGTCACTTAACAAATTTGTACACATAAAAACCAACATACTTTCTTGTTTTCTTACAAAAGTCCCTCGACAACTATTTATCCTAACAAATGATTCGACGGAAGCAAGACAAAGGATTCATTCGTTCTTGCTTCTGTCGGTCGATTTCCGTTTCTTTACTTTTGCGAATTCATTTGCTAAAATAAATAGTTGTCGATGGACTTTTGTAAGAAAAAAAAACAAGAAATTATGTTGGTTTTTATGTGCAAAAAATTGTTGAGTGACTTTCGTGAGGAAAAAAAAGAGAGAGTATGTTGATTTTTTATATGTAAAAAATTGTTGAAAAGCTTTTATGAGAAAAACCAGAAAGTATGTTGGTTTTTATAGTATTTGCCCTAAAATTATTATCTTACTACTCTAATAAATGAAAATCTCTTCAGGACACGTGTCACTCTCTGGTTAATTCTCACATTTATTTTCCCGACTCTCTCTCCTATTAAATATTAGATTTTCTATTTCTCTCTTCTATTAAATAATAAATTTTATATTAATAAATCTAATTACTGATAGTTATTATTTAATTATAAATAGTTATTATATCATCAATCAAATGAACTTAATATGTACTAACATTTACCAATTAAATAAAAAAATTAATATTCAGTTAAAAAAAATGCTTTAAAAATTAATTTAACAGACCTTATAACTGTCACGACAAATTACATTTTTTAAAAACATATTTTGACAAATGTGTTTGTTAACAATTACATTCTAATTTATTCAACCGATGTAATATACTGGTTTATTCAACCCGTGTATTACACAGGTTTTTAAAAATATAAAAATTTTATTACTAAATATATAACATTTTATTTATTTAACCTGTGTAATACACGAGATTTTAACCTAGTTATATAATATATTAAATATAAAACTAGGTTCAATGATTAAGAAATAATAATAATGAATTTGAGTTGAAGGCATGCTGTCGTGTGAATCGATTGTGGTGCAACCAGGGTGGGTGTGGGTTGCGCCATTACCGACTTGATTCACAATTGGCTGGTTTATATGGAGCACCGGTCCGGGCAGTGTGTGGGTGTTGGCAGTGACAGTGAGCGTGGGTGCTATTGCTCCCCACTGTCCCCACATAATCATATGGTCCCACGCAAATGCTGCATTTCGCTTCCTTAACAATTCTCCCCTATTCAATCTCAATGGACTGTTATTTTAAATTAATTATTATATTCTAAAAATAACAAAATAAAGTTATTGTGTAAATAGCATTTTTATCCTAAAAATAACCGGTAAGCTGTTGTTTTGTGATCTTTATGTTATAGGTTTAAGTCATGAAAACATGCACTTTTACAAACTGTAGGGTAAAGTTACGTATATCAGATCACGAAGCGTTTTAAACACCTAACAACCCCCGGTCCTTTTAACCTCTAACAACATTTTTGGATTGTTTTAAACACCTAATAACGATACCATACTTCCTTGTGAGGTTCTAACGACCTCAAAGCACCACAAATGACTATGTGAAGTTCATTGCCTCAATTAACTTACGTGTGAGGTTCTTAGACTTAAATTACCATAAAACGACTTGTGAAGTCCGTGACCTCAAATGACTACCGTGTGAGGTTCTTAGACTTCAAACTCATGTATATGATATCATTTTAACTCCTTATTGAGGTTCAAAGACCTCAAATCACCACGACCATATTAAAGTTCAAGACTTCAAGCAACAACACAAATTAAGTTCATGACCTCAATTACCACGTGTGAAGTTCTTTAAACTTCAATTACCAACCATAAACATACAAAAAAAATGTACATACACATTACCAAACCATCTTGATAACCCATCTCGTATTTACCGACACATAGGATTCAAAGATCCTAATTCTATCATTTACATTTGTGAAGTTAAAAGGCTTTAGTTACACCTAAATCACCACAAACCCTTACAATCAACATAGACATACAATTAGCACCATTAAGCTCATAAGTAATTCAATGACTACAATTACCATACAATATTGTGAGGTTCATAGACCTCAAGCTCCTTAAGTACCCACCCTTAGCATACTTTCGCCATATGCAAATTCACCAAAACAACTTACACACAAATGCACATATAATAATCGACAAAATCAACAAGTATATTAAGTATGTGCCTTCACTACCACCTATCATTACTAAGTAAGTGCAAAGCACTTACATTTAGCTAGATACTATTCCACTTGATCTCCTAAGCTAGCTCCTTTAACGCCTTGATCACCTAGCAATCAACTTGCATTTAGAAATCTTATGATCTCAATTCATTCACCAAATTGAGATTTAAGACACACCTGTGTTCTAAATATCAACACCCTAACTTAGTTTAGTTTTCCCCCATTTTACCTAATTCAACTAATTTCAATTCATCAACTTAATTGAGTTTTATACTTGTTAATGTGTCTATATAACACTATAAACACTTATTAACAGTCAATTCAACATTAAAACACCCCGATTGCAAAACCCTCTAATTTTTCCTTCAAGAACCCTAACTTTAAGATTCTAAAATTGGATGGTTTAAGGATGTTTTAACCATTCAATCAACATTAGACAAGCTAGATTATAAGTAATGAACCGTAATCCACCACAAATTCAACCTCTAATTTGATTTTCTCCAAAACCCACCAAAAACACCATTAATGGTGGATTCAAGGTTTGAAAGAGAATTTACTTGCATTCTTGAAAAAGATGAACACCACAACTCATCTAGATTCTTCATGCACTTCACTATATTCTATTTTCGGCCTCTCTTCCTCTTTCTCTCTTCTTTCAGTGTTTTTCTCCACCAAAACCAGATTGGCTTAATTACAATATCAGTCCCTTAACTTCAGTTTTGATCTCCTTCTTGCCATAAGTTAGTCAAAACCATTTATTTGCAACATAACACCCCCAAACTTCCATTTTATTTATTTCATCACTTAAAATAATATAAAACATATTATTTTAATAAACCAAAAGTTGGTTCGTTACAATGTCCTTAAAACGTTCCCACACCTCATATTACGACTCACCATCTTCATGTGTGAAAGAGGTGGTATTGTTTCTTAATATGAATTATGGCCTTTTATATCGGTGATACCTAAAAGAGCTGGATGCATTTTTTTTATTTCAATTTTCTTTCGTATATTCATTTTGCTAATCCTAGGTTACCTATTGAACTCGGGGAAAATTTTTTTGACTTATCCAACAAGGTAAGGAAAAAGATGGCGCTAACAAGAGCAAAGGCCACCGTTATGTGGAATTCGAAGAACATTGTATAAAGAAAGGCAAAAGGATACATTAAATGCCCGAATTATGGAAAGTGGGCTCATGAAGGAAAATGTAGTAAGAACCAGACTTACTATCAAGTTGAGTATACAGAGCTGACCACATTGGGTGCTATTAGGCTAAAAGCAAAACAATCCATAAGAAAGATAGCAATGTGTACTACAAAGTCAAGGAGGACGTTACGTTCCTTAAGAGAAGATTCTTCTTGACAGTCTTACCTTAAAAGAGTCCTAAGATAAGTTATACCATCCTAATTTGAGCTTTGCAGAGATTTTTAGTAGCTTTCCTTTATCCTTTTATTCAAAGTAAAATAAACAAATCCGGATTTTTAACACCTAGCTACTTTCCCAAGTACGGATGCACACCCGTGCATGCCCTTGTTTCTTCCTATAAAAGGAAGCTCAAGCCTCTTCATTTTCAAGCATCTATTAGGAGAAGTTTCTACAGATCTCGTCCCACAAAAGAGCAGAGAGAGAGTTAGTCACTTCATCTAAGATCAAGAAACATTTCATAATCACTACACGTATCCAAGATCATAGGCCTGGAAATCCTTCCCCTTCAAATTCATCTTTGCAAAACAAACCCCTTAAGAACTCTTCGGCTTCCTTCTAATCCATTCTAAATCCTTGTTATCCATTAACTCTTGTAACAACTTTTATTTTGATTAAACTAGCTCATATTACGCATGTTATAATCATTAACTAGCCAAATTTAATAGTTATTTATGTTAACTCACCAAAATTATAACACTCCTAAAACCAAGGGTGTTAGATAAACATTGTCTTATCTGCATTTTCAACTGCCATTTGAATATGATGATATCCCTTGTACGCATCTAAAAATAAGTACGCATCTAAAACTTATTTTATAATGTTTATCCTGCTAATGAATCGACTTTAAGTTTGATCTTCTATAATGGGTAGTAATCTTTTGGATACGCATTATTCAAGTCTTTAAATCAATGCACATCCGCCATGTGTTATCAAATTCCTCAATAATTACTGGACTTGCCACCTATGTTTGATATCTAGCTTCTCGTAAAATACCCGCTTCCATTAACTTTCGTACTTTTACCATAACAGTTTTACTTCGGTCTAGACCCATGCTTTGCTCGTTTTGCTGGATCGGTTTCTTTAAACAGTATACATTTAGCTTATCCCCTGCCAAAGAGCTTGAAACAACATATTACCATGTAAGAACGTTGTCATGAAAACATGAACACAAATCAAAAGCTCCCATATTTTCTCTATAACCTGATCTAGAAACTGTGTACCACCTTCGATCGTTCGCTCTAAAAACACATGATTAAAGATCCGCTCCTTTGAAGATACCTTTAACTTCGCATCAATTCTCCTCCACCTTTCGTATTGCTTGTTGAATTTCCGCTATCTATTATTAGATTTCGTGACCAACATAGCTATACCATTTGGGGTTGTACAACTTCATAGCTCCATAAACTATGGACATAACTACTCCTAATGCACACGTTCCTCGTCACACTAAAATGACATTGTGTATGGAGTACGATCCAACCACTAGAAAGGTTAACGACAACGTTCTCATCCTATTCACGACTAGAATTGTGGAAGTAAGGTAAGTTGCTCCAACGGGTGTTTGATTTCTCCAGAAAAACTCACAAGAGGTGTAGATGCCCTTATTAACTTTCGTTTTTCCTCTTCGTCTAACTATTGAAAACTATGAAAGAAAAACTCTATGCCTACTTATGTGTTCGTGGATTAAGTTATAAAAATATAAAAAATATATTTTTAAGATGGTTTCACGAGATCAGGTTTTAAATTTATAAAATGATAATTACTTTAACTAAAAACACACACAATAGGCAAGTGTACCCATCGCAGCGTAATATAGGTTAGGTAAGAACCAAGTATCGAACCAATGGACAGAAAAGTAAATGATGGTAAGTGGGTTCCAATACTCAACTTTTGTTATCGTTTAGCCGAATTAATTAGTTAGTGGGTTTTGTTTTCTTGTGAAGCAGAATAGTAAATGACAGAAAAGTAAATGACAGTAAAGTAAATAGCATAAAAGTAAAGACGTGCATGATGTGTGTAACAGAAATGTAACGAACATAATAGTAAATAGTAGAAAAGTAATATATATTGGAAATAATCAGGTCACGAAGAGTATTGCTTCGAGCTTAGAATCAGTTTGGTACTTGATAATGCTAAGTTGACTAATTCAGTGGTGTGACTAATACAAACTTGTGACCCGTGATGTTGTGCAAAGCACACATCTTTATTCATGTATAGTAATTACAAGTGAAAACTCGAAGAAACCGAGCACGAGAATGAAGCCTGGAGGTTAAAAGTCAAAAATGGGAAATGTTAGGTCTTCGAAGGTTCGCGGTACGCGAAAGAAGAAGAATGTGCGACCGACTGTTTTGGCCCTCGCGGTACGCCAGGGGCTCGCCTAGTTCTCTCACGGTACGCGAGAGACGCGTACTCCGTGAAAAAACCTAATTTTTGATTTTAATAGAATTGGATAGCAATTATGCAATTAGTTCGTATTCTTGCCGTCTAAGAGGAGTCCAGAGGCGATTTTGAGAGTTTGGAAGGGAAATCAAGTGAAAGTTTCGAGCTTTTGGATTCCCAGTTTGTCAATTGAACATTCTAGGTTTTCAAGATTGGATTTTTAAGTTTAATTTTTGTGTTTGAGACTATGTTAATGTTTGATACTTCTATTCTAGTTGTTTTGAGCATGATCCTAGGATAAACTCATATACTGCCTAGGTCGCATGATGAATATTTGTTAAAGTTATGATTTTTACTAGTTTTGGATTCATGTGATTGTTTTATGATTTTGTAAAGATTCAAATTTAATAATTATGATGTATAAGCATGTTTGAATCTGATTGTGTGATTGATTTCAATTCCTTGCGTTGATTGTGGTTGTCTGCCATGTTTAATTAGCGTATCTAGGTCATAGATCTTAGGGTATGTGATTTTGGTGGTTTGCTAGACGTAGTGGTCATAGTAGTTGTATTTGATTACTGATTAGAATTAAGTGTGTGTCGTAGTTCAATACCCGAGAGGTGAGAATTAGTTGTCTAGTCTTCGTCATTAGGAATCTGAGTGTTAATGGTCTGAGAGGACGTTGGTATTAGGTGTCTAGTTATTGTTGCTAGTTCATGTCATAGTAGTTATCCTGAGATTACCCCGTGCATTCCTTGAGTGTATTGTGGGCGGTGAGACGGAGAGGTAATCCGTTCATTAGGGTACTGGATCATAGTTGGAAATACCTGAGAAGTTATCCGACAATCTGGTGAGTTTAGTACGCTTTAGGTAGCTTAGTTGGTAACACCCTGAGAGTGATTAGGGATCCACTAGGTCGTCTTTAGTTGTCATCCTTAGAAACCCAGATCCATCATAGTCCCAGAACTGGTAGAAGCTGTGCTTTGCAAGTAGGATTTCGACTTATGTGGTATTCTTCCCATATCTTGATTCTCACCTTTTTCTCTTGTCTTGATAGTTGAATCGTCCTTAGTTTGGTGCATTCCAATTGAGTCTTTCTGCTTATGCACAATACTCGTTCGCAGGGATCACCATCTTATTCTGATTTCTTAGGGCCCAAGCGAGAGCTACACGAGCGCACCCGCGAATTTCGAGAGCGTTTGAAACAGTTGTGCGAAAACTCGAGCCATATGAGTGCGAAGAAATGTTCGAGAGCTTCGCTCAGGCCGAACAACAATATCCATCTACTAGGACTTCCATTCCTAGTGCTAGATCATCTACCTCCTCCTCTAGAGGTGTGCATCAGGTCACCCCTGATTCTAGCGTGGCTGTTGCACTCGCCTCAATGGCTAACGAGATTAAGGACCTGAAGCTCAGCGCTCAGCGGTGCCAAGTGTGTAGGGGAGGCCACGACACCCGTGATTGCCCAGTGAATAATCAAGAGCAGGTGAGCTATGCTGGCAACCAATACCAGAACCGAGGGTACAACAACTACAATTCATTTGGCTCGGGATGGAGATCTGGAAACAACCCACCGGGGTTTACCGGTCGTCAGCAGCAGCAGCATGGAGGAGGAGATACAGGACCTAGCACGGGAAGCAGTGTCGACACGACCACGGTAAAGGAGATGCTTGAGACGCAGACACAGTTGCTTGCCCACTTAGTCCAGCAGGACAGGGATGCTAAGCTGAGATTAGATAGCCACGACGCTCTATTGAAGAATCAATAAACGACATTCCATGATCTGAAATGCACGGTAGACGACATCGCTAAGAGTCTGAAGGATCGACAGGGAGGTCAATCTTCAGGCTCAAACGCTTCAGTGATGGCCGTGTCGGTAAGGAGTGTGGAGAAGAAAGAGGTTGTCGAGGATGACTCCCACTCCAGCAAATACAACATTCCGTCACCTGAGGAGGTCAAGAAGATTGGCTGGAGGGCTCGATTTGCCGAGATCGATGCCAAGATGGACGAGGAACAGGTAGACGAGGAGATGGTAGTTGAGGTGCCTGTCGTGAAGGCAGAGGAGAAGAAGAAGGGGATGGAGATGAAGACCCCCGAGATTGACCTGACTCGTGTTCCCTATCCAGCACGTTTGCTTCCTTTCAAGCAAGACAGGGAGCGCAGTCACTTTCTTGATTTGTTCAAACAACTAAAGGTCAATCTTTCATTGATAGATACCCTCCAGCACATGCCAAAGTATGGCAAGTTCCTTAAAGATATTCTTTCCAACAAGAAGAAGCTCGAGGAGGTATCTAAAGTCTCACTTAGTGAGTAATGTTCTGCGGTGGTGCAGAACAAGCTGCCAGAGAAACTAGGAAATTCGGGTCATTTCACGATCCCATGTCACCTAGGCAGTTTGCCTTTGCACCACGCGTTGGCCGATCTAGGCGCTAGCATCAATCTGATGCCATATTCCTTATATATGCAGCTAGACCTAGGTGAACCGGAGCCGACGCGCATGAGCATAGCCTTGGCTGACCGCTCAGTCAAGTATCCATGGGGAATTGTGGAGAATCTGTTAGTGAAAGTAGGCAAATCTGTCAGACTAAGCAATGTATGGCCATGCATTAGATTACACAGGCGTGCAATCACCTAGGGAATCATAGGGTATGAGTGGAAGTGTAATGGGAGATTTGGGGAGCACGACAGGTAATGCACGCCCGTGCATTCGTGCATCCCCTGCCTGCTGCCCAGATTTGTCTTTTAGCTGCTTGGTTAATTCATGTTGACCAATTTTGACTTCTTAGGGGTCAAAGCTCGTGAATGAACCTTCTAGAAGCTTGAATTCTTTGTGTTTTTAATATATTTCTTCTTGATTTATATTTGAACTTGCAATTACAAAATATAAACATTTTAAGCATCAATTGCAAGGTTATTATTTAATTAGTACCATAATATGGGGATTATTATGTATGCAAAACATATATAAATGATGACATATCATAACACCCCACACTTAAAATTTTCTTGTTCGCAAGTAAACTCATGCATGATCATACCTATAACTAAAAACTTTACAAAGATGATGGAGCTCCAAATAGTTGGAAACTCTGAGATAGCTCTTGAGTCGCTTATTCTATTTTGGGATGATGGAATCCATGACAAGCACTAGAACTTTAATTATGCATATTCCCTCACTCCTCATAATGTTCACTCAACTATAGGGTTATATATGTATGGATAATGTAAGTTAAGTGGAACACTCAAGTTAGAATCGAATTATGCAATAGTCATAAGCTTGTATGCAAATCAAGTCTCCACCAACTAACTAAGTAGTATGTATGAATCAAGAGGACTTTAAAGGGTTGAAATGTTGCTAAAATAAAAAATAAAAGGTGAAAATGAAAATCTTTTTGGATTTTTAGGGGTTAAAGGGTTTGAAAAGGCTGCAGCTGTCGTGAAACACACAGCTACAACTTCATGGCTTAAAATTGAAAATACTAGCAGATCCCTCTACAGTACTCAGATCATGAGGGTATAACTAATCTGAGGGTTTTTTACGGTCAGATTGCCAAGACCAAGTTCTCTTATCATTCTCAACTCTTCCCTTACTGCGTAATACACATTACTTCCTTTACGTATGGATCTTTCGGCTTGTAGCCTAACAACTCCTACTTGGATCAGGTGCGTATACTCACTCTGGGAATAATTTTGATTCTTGTTACACTTTTCATTGTGGCTCCAGTTGCCAAACTACACACATTTGTTTTATCTTTTGGCTCTTCTTTGGCGGCACTTTTTGACAAGCCGCAGAATGGTGGCAATTGTTCTTGCTTGCGCCACCGTTTCCTTATATCACCAGTTGCTTGGAAAATCTTCTCTCGGGGTTTGGTTGGTAATTCAGGATTTGTGAAATGAAGGCAGAAAGCAAGTTAAAATCAAAGGAATGCATGTCCGGTTCTTTAAGGTCTAGCCGGTAAAAGACCCACTTCTCTCTCTTTTTTTTCTTTTCTATTTGTATCAAGACAATTCCTTCAATAATTATTTTTCCTCAATTTATTTTAAATAATATTTCCATAAATTCATTGGAGATAGTTCAGTTGTTTCTTCCTAATACATCCACATTCTTGTATATTCCAATTCTTTTATAGTAAAACGGATTCTTTCTAAAATGTCCTCAATGGTTATGAACTTGAAATAACGACATAGGATAATTTTTTCAATTCGTATACAGTTAGCTAATAACCGATGTTTATGAAAAATTGGTTAGGTGATAAATGTGGGTAGTAGAAAAGAAAAGGCTAAGGCTCAAGGAATTCACATCTAGAATTCATAGATTTCTGCAAAGAAGCAAGGGGACCAAGGAATTCACAGCTAGAATGAAGGAGACTGAAAAAATGGGTGAACCCTTTCCTGACCAGCCAAGTCTTTTCTTCAACCAGAACAGAAAGATTGTCTTAATTCTGTAAGGCCCCAAACCCGGGAGGCCCCACTTGTTGGATTTACTCATTCACAAACAGTTCTTAAACACGAATATCAAATAACACAGCGGAATCATTCATTCAACATAACTAAAAACTTGTTCATACATGCAGAAGCGTACATTGTCAAATACATAAACTTAACATAAACAACTCATAACGGGATGCCAGTCTTCATGATCAGTCGGGTAACTCTTCTCGCTTGCCAAGCATCGCCGTCCATCGTCCATACCTGCCTTAACCTGAATGTGCATACTAAAAAGTCAGCTACGCTGGTGAGTTCTAGCATTTCATAAAAACTTTAACATCAACATTTGCCAAAAACATATCATTCATTCATTTAGTAAAACCTTTCACAAAAGCATGTAATAATAACATCTTTAAAAAGGTTTCGTACCCATATCATCATCAACATCATAATCATAAACACCGTTAAACGGATCGTTCATTAAAACTTTTAACATTCATTTAAGTCATACATATTATCTAAATCTGTGTTACCCTTCGTTCCGTCATTTAGTATGGTACTGCCCCTAAGGCTAACTGCACGAAGACCGACAATACCATACATTCCGTCAATTCCCTTTTGGTATTGCCCCCAAGGCTAACTGCGCGAGGACCGACAATACCCATTCAGTTGCCCTTATGGCTCTCATGTCCATAAACCGACAACTTCCATCGACGGCTATGGCTCTCAGCCATAACACTGTCGGATCATAATTTAACCTTACATGGGGTCACGTTAACCCCTGAGTAACCGTCGTTACTCCCTTACCAGTTGTACAACATCATAACCATTGACATGCCACAGAGACAATGCCCCTGTTGTTCTTGTGGCAACTATGGATCGCTGTCCATAATCTACCACAAGGCTGGGAATCTCATTTCCCAGACTTCATTCGTCAATTCCATTCATTCGACAGATTAGATTTGTAATGACTTCTTTAAAACCTTTACCTCTTTCTCTTCTCATTAAACATTTCCTTATTTAGACCGTTCATAAAACATTCGTAACCCTTTTTGGCAAAAACACTTCAAAACCTTTCCTTTCGTAAACATCGTTTCGTTAAAACATCATTTCGTTAAACATCATTTCGTTAAACATCATTTCGTTAAAACATCATTTCGTTAAAACATCATTTCGTTAAACATCATTTCGTAAGTATGCACACCAGCCCCAAAGCATTAACAAAACATTTAAAAGAGGGCTCTAGAACTCACCTGATACGCTAATATGGGTTGTCCTAAACGAAGGTCCAACAACGTCACTTTCGATCTGAATTGATTAGTTAAATACACATCAGACCAATCCCGACTCTAACGGTTTAACCATTCTAACATACTGACTTCACTTAATCAGTTCTGATGTCTGCGCACTTGCCAAGTGCGCAGACCCTGCTGCCTGCGCACTTAGCAAGTGCGCAGACCATGCTGCCTGCGCACTTAGCAAGTGCGCAGACCCTTCCTCCTGCGCACTTAGCAAGTGCGCAGGACCCTCTTCTTGCGCACTTAGCAAGTGCGCAGACTCCTCTTCCTGCGCACTTAGCAAGTGCGCAGGACCTGCTCCGTGCGCACTTAGCAAGTGCGCACGACCTGTTCTTCGCGAAAAACCCTAACTTTCGCATTCGGGTTTGATCATGTCAAGATCCCGAACCTGTTGCATTCAAAAAGTTCGTTTTCCATTAAGGAACTCAAATCCTTGATTATCTTTCAGTTTCATCCGTTCAAACCATACCTTTTCACCCAAAACCCGAAAAACCCAAAAACGAACTAAAACTCAGATTTTGGTCGGATCGTTACCTGAATCGAGTTTCTGATCCGGAGGTTCTTCTCACGAGTTATGGAGTAACACTTTGCTGAAGTCTCGGGTCGATCCGCCAACTTTCTCTCTCTACGGTTTCTCTCTCTAAAAGTTGCAAATGAGAGAAAAAGGGTGGCATAGGCTATTTATAGCCAGCTGACCCATCCGACCCGACCCGACCCGCCATGCCTCGTTCGTTTATTCCGTTATTATAACTGTCGTTTTATTTTTGGGATGTTACAAATTCCTTGTTAGTGGTAATCAAACGACCCATGGCTTCTTTCATATTCCCCTCATCATCCTTCAAAGCTTTCCTTTCATCTAAAAGAGCAACCTTTTCATGCTCCAACACAACACGCTCATATTCAACTTTAGCCCGGAGAGAGGCTAATTGGTTATTCAATAGACGCTCTTTCTCATGAAATTCGAGATCCATCTCGGTAAAAGAACGGGCACCCTTGCCAAACTCTCCACTCAAACTAATAATATGTTGTTACAACTCAGATATACGAGCATATTGTTCCTTACACTTGTTGTTCACAATAGATATCTTCTTGCGAGCAATATCACGATGAGCAAAAGCAGAGCTGAAACGAGAACGATCTTTAGGCAACAAGCTACCCAGATGAGCCCAAATGCTAAACATATGATCAACAAGATCAAAATTAGTTAATTAATGATCCTTCAACCTCTGAGCGGGAGTGGAAAAATGGGAAATCAGTTTTCTACTCACGAGTGGATCGGTAACAAGCTCCCTACTCAGAACACCCCACTTAGGAGAATGAGGAGTATCCCCAAAATCAGTATCAAGCCCAAGACCAGCTTCAGAAATCAAGGGGTTTGTAGAAGAACCCTCATCAATGTTAGCAGAACGAGCCTTAAAAACTGGGGTGGTTTTCACAAAAGCATTAGGGGTAACATCAATATCTTCTACATCAATGGGAACGCTAGAAGACTTGACAAGCTCAAGGTTAGAAGCCCGAGTTCGGGCACGCTTTGTCTTTACATCAATAGAAGTAAAAACTTTTTTTTCCCTTTTAGACAAAGAAGGCATAGGGACAACAACTCGCTCAACCTCAGGTCTAGCAGGAGGATCAACAGGTATAATGCTAGCATACTCCCCTCCAGAATAAGTAACCTGCCCATGAAGGGTAGGGAATCTTCTTCACTAGTAGCATAAAGGAGAAGAACAACCTTGACACACCGGAGTCATTTTCCAAACCCAACAGATCCAGCCAATCCATAACTACAAATAACAAACATTAACATCAGCAGAAGGCAAGAAGGTAAAGTAAAATAAAATAAAGGCACATACCACACCCAAATTTAGTAAAAGAAGGAAGAACCCTAGGAGATTTCCAAATATGGCTCAAATCGGCCAAAACCAACACCTCCTCGAGGAAAGGGCGAACCCAAGTGCGGTTCGATTCAAGAAATGCAAAGTGACGAGGATCGAAGGAGGAACTAGGAAGGTTAATAACAACAACAGATCCTTTGGTATCCCTCCTAGAAGGGGGGAAAGGCAAGATACTCAATGAAACCCAGGAAAAATAGTTTTTTGAATCCTTTATAGTCGGACTCGAGTGATGAACACATTGAGGAGATGGCTCTTTACGAAGTTGGATAGTAAACCAATCCCCCTTCTTAGCCAGATGAAAAAAATGATGAAAAGGTCAATTCAAGGAGCGAAACCTAACGCCCTACACTGAACCTCGAAATGAGTAATTTTACTAACACCAAATGGAGCAAGCTGACCAAGATCAAGACCGTAATACTCCAAACCATTGAGACAGAAAACAGATAAAGGCAATCAGAGGTCAGAAAATTCAAAAAACCTGGTGTATAAAGCGTCGAACCTAGAAGGGCTATTGATAACAGTCTGATTGGAAAAAGGAAGTGTCGGTTGAAATTTCGGACCGACAGAATAAAGCGCACATAGCTCATCAACCTTGTCCTGATCTGGCATGCAAAACCGACGAGCGATATCACACTGGTCACCCATAATGCAAAGAAAGAAAAAAAACTAACCTGAAAAGCGCCAAAGAACATGAGAGAGTCTGGAGAGAAAGAAGAGGAAGAGTGAGAAGAAATGGTGCGATTTTGAAATTCAATAACGAGGATTAAAGGATTAAAAGGGGGAACGGTTAAAGAAGGAATCATGGGCCTAGGGAACCTAGCGCCGCCTGACATAAATAATGGAAAGAAATGAGTAAGGGTCAAATCAGTCAGAAGAGAGAAGATAGAGGCAGAGTCCGGAAAATCCTTGCCAAAGCAAACCAAGGATACCCCTGACTAGGTGGTGTGATGGGGGTAGCTCCAGGAAGCTAACCATGTAAGGACACCGCCAATTATGAAGGAAAGGAAAAAAGAACGAACCTAAGGAGGCCAAGCCAAGGATAATTCAAGGAACCATTAGATAATAATAAGAGACCTGAACTGACAAGAATACACAAGTAAACAGTGACAGGTTGGGAAGTAGACCTCCAATGCTTCCAGATGTCGCAATACTTTCCAACGTCACCCGAATGGAGAAAGTGCAGAAGACTCAGAGCTAGAACAGTAACCTCTTCATATAGAAATTTGACGATAAAGCAGGTTAAATCCTAAGGTAGGTTTCGGCGAAGCATGTGTTGGGAAAGGAAGGACTCCATGTCACACCCCAACCGATGGCGGATTATACGTCGGGGCGGACGCGGTTGTTCAAAAGCACAAGGTTGCCAATTTAAAGTTTAACTATTTCATTAATGAATTTCAAGTTTACAATACAAGCAAAGATAAAAAACAAAACAAAATACAATGCTTAATATGACAAGTTCTAAGTCCAAAGCATCATATGTGATCATAAACAAGTCTAATGCTAGTGTACCTGAAACATGTAAGTAAACTGTTAACTAAAAATAGTTTGTGGGATATGAAGGTTTTAACATAGTTTTAGCAAAGTTTTTGAAAAATATTACAATTCACTATGTCATGCATTCTATAGTATAAGTGTGAGAGCAAACATGTTAAACATTGTGCATTTCAATCCTCCAACCAAGTTAGGCATAACCCGAGGGTTACCCTTAAAAGTTTAAAGTTTAAATTCAGTAACAATCACCATGGGCTCCCCCCGAAGGGTCAATCAATCTAGGTGGATTGGTCAAATACAATAAATCTATCATTGTTACTATATGCTTGATCAAAGTTAATGGATATGCTAGTATTAAGTTTAATTTAAGCATTGTGAGTCTCAAGCATAATAACACAAGAATAAGCATCTAGGCATAGTTGTACAAGAATTGTATAAGTTTTGATACATGTTTCACCCCAAGATTATAAAGTAAAACAAAACGGGGGCTAAGTATACTCACTTGGAATAATGAGGGAGTGTCCAACAAAGCTTAAGTGCAGCAAGACTTTGAGGGAGAATATCCTCACAATAAGCCTAAGAAACATAAGTCTAAAGTTTCAAGTTTTAATCCTATAAGTCTATGGCAAAAAGGATCTAGGATGCTAAAATTAACTAGGGTTCCAAATGAGAAACGGGGATGATTGTGTTTATAAAGTTTAAATCAAAGTTTCAAATAAGGTTTTGAATGCAAGAATTGGATATCAACGTCTTAACAAGTTTGTAGTTTAGAATAATTATTAATTAAAACAATTATTCAAAAGTCTTGCAATTATTAATTACACACAATAGACAATAATAATAAAAATAGTTTTCTAATTATTTGTAAATGGAGTTGGGTAATAGTTAAATGAAAGACTAAATAGTTATTAAAAATTTATAATAATTATTTAATGTATGAATAATTATTACAGATTACTAATAATTATCGTAAAGAATATATATTTAAAGGATAAATAATTATTAAAGGTTAATAATAATATTTAAAGAATACATAATAATTTAATAGTAAAGAGTAAATATTTACTAAAAATGAATAGTTATCTAAAAGAGTAATTATCTTATTTAGAATAATCACTATAAATCATTTTAGATTTATTAAAGTATTTAGGTATTAAGTATTTATTTTCTTATAGTTTAAATAAGATAACATATAGTTATAAGTTCAACAAAATGTCAAATAGCATTTCTTATAAAGTTTATATTTTAAATTATAAGTTTTAAAGTGTACAAGTTTATAAAGGTTTAAAGTTTCTACTAAATCTTATAAGGTTTGTAAATATTTAGGAAAAATAAATATAGCATATTTATTTTCCTGTTTAAATTTATATAAACAAAATAAATATAAGTGTTATATAAGTTTGTAATTTATTAAATTAAATTTTTTGGTATTTATAAGTTTACAAGTTTATAAATGTTTATTTATTTTCTTGTAATAAGTAATTAAATAAGTTTTCTGTTTTATCTAAATAAATAAATAAAGAAGTTCAAGTTTATATAATTTTTATATAAATGTATAAGTTTATAAGTTTCTTATTTTAATTAAAGTTTATTAATTTATTTTAAAGCTTTAAACAATTAAGTGTATTATTCCAGAAAAAAATAATAAGTTAAGTTTCTAGTTTTTATAAAAGTTTGTATCTATTTATTTCTAAAGTTTTAAAACAGAAATAATTTGGAAATAATAACAAATTAAAGTTTCAAATTTTATAAAATATCTCCTATTTAGAATATAAGTTTTGTAAAGTTTAAAAGTATTTTGTTTATAGTTTTAAAACTATTTTTAAAGAATTATTTATTACGAGTTTTAATTAATTAAAATAGTTTCAGAATCAAAAAGTATAGATAAAAGTCATTTTTAAGTTTATAAAAGTTTAACCGAATTTATAAAAATTACTGGAAAGTATAAAACTGATTAAAAAGTTAAAAAAAATAACAATTGCAAAACTTGGGCTGGCCGGATTCGAACCCGGGCCACCCAAGTTAACATACAAGTGACCAAACCACCCGACTATGGGTTCGCTGGTGAGTTATACGAAAAAAGAAATACTTAAACACATTCCCAAATCATCCGTATTTTCCTAATGAACCCAAGGATCTAAATCCCTTGAATATGAATTGTTAATCCCTATGCCACTACAAATTGGCAGAGGGCAAATGATTATAGAATGAAAACGATGAGAATGGGCATTCGAATTACCTGGAATGATGTCGGAATGAGTGAGAACTGGTTTGGGTTCCAGTCGGCTGTTCCACGAGTTTCAATCGGCAATTGCAGGTTCAAATCGATGGAATTGATAGTTCAATGAGGTCAGAGGTGATGTCGTGAGGATGTAGCCACTGGTATTTGTACCCGTTTGCATCGTTTAATGCCTGGTTAGTTGGGGAGATTACGGGTGGGATAAATGAGTTAAATTTTGAATCATGCAGTCGTTAAATTTGAAATTAGGCAATGAATATTGTTTGGTTATGGTCGCACGCCTGAGTCGAAGCTCGAGAAGCATTCAATTCGGCCGTTAACACGTTTTTCGAATAAACGGGCTTAAAACCGGTTTCTATGGGACTTGAACTCGTGACCGGATTCAAAATTGAAAGTTTGAGTTATTTACACAACAGGCCCCTGAAATTTGAAGTGTTTATTATTTCATGTATAAGTTTAGGTTTTAGTTTAATGTAAGTTTCAAAGGTTGACAGTTTTTATCCCTATACTTTTTAAAATAAATATATGTTTTAGTTTTATAACATTTAGCTATTATTTTATAATCCTATAAAATAATTTATAAGGTTTATTTGTTTATAAGTTTTAATATTAAAAATAAGTTTATAAATCATTTTGTTTATATAAATATGAACCTGTAAAGTTTTAAGATTTTAATACATTCTGATTGTAGGATGTACATTTTTAATATACACTTTTACACACACACACACACACACACACACACACACACATATATATATATATATATATATATATGTCACAAGTGAAATTGTTTTTCTTAAATATATAACAATTAAATCAATCATTATTGTTTAAGAAAAATAATTTTAATAAAATCTCAAGTTTTTAATGACACGTGCAAGGGTTTAGGAAAGTATAGGTCGGAAAATCCTGGATATTACACTCCATCAGTTACATCATTTTGGAGGTCCCTTACAATACCGAGAAGTTGTCCCATGGTCAAAGGAACTCAGAATGACCTGAATAGAAAGGTAATGATTCTTCAAAGATAACCTCCATTATCTCAAAGTATCATGCTATAAATAAGGATCATCAACAAGTATGCATTCATTCACTCTCAACTACTTTCACACTACATTATTCCTATACTCTCACTCTCATTTTCACAAGATATCCATACTTGATTCTCACGCCGGAGGTGGATCGCAGGGGACACTCCCATGCGGTGAGCCTAACGATTTGTTCATCTTAACAGGACCTCAAAGTTTGGACCCTGGTATCCGGTGCAGCAACAATATTGTTATCTAGTTGTTCGAAATCAGTTAGTTCGTGGTCAGTGATCCCTGTTCTAATCTTCTCTTATCTTGCTGAGAGTGAAGCACCTTCATGAATATGAAGCTTTCATTCATATACTTCTCACTTTCACGATTCTCTTTCCTTTTTTAAATTTGTTCACTTAGACGTGCCTCATTAGGTCTTCTGGAGGAGTGATAGCTCCATTACTTTTCAAATGGAAGGTCATGGGTTTAAGTCTCACTTGGGACAAATTATTTCAGGTTGAGCCGGTGGGTTTTCACAGTTGTGGGTCTCGGGTTCGAGTCCGCTGCGATGACAACTTACAATCCATTGGAACAAACATGCATGGCTAATAGAAATACCCGGGCTGCTCTCGAATAAGTAAGAGTTTAAGAAAGTCGTCTTAAAACACATTAGGCAGTTACCACATAACATTAATGAGAGAGAGAGATAAAAAGGAGATATAGATAGACATAGGTGTCATCAAACATTTGCCTTAAGATTATATGTTAATGTGTATTATATAAAATCAAACTTTCTTTTTTAATACTAAAAAGGTACAATTGTGACATCTTAATTTATATTTATTTTTTACGTTCAGTGAACACATTTTTTAATGTAAAAAAGGTTTAGGTTAATGCACCTTAAAGAACGCCCACTCCAAGTGTAGCTAACACAAGGTGATATATATAAAGATTATGCATAGGTTGTTGTCATCGTAAGTCAACATGATTAGTCTTAGCTACACCTATTACCGACGAAGACATGTGTCAACGAAACATTACGTATAGGGTTTACAAGTTAATTAGCAATTAACATATCATATTATATATTACAAGTTTTGCAAGATAAACTAGAACAAATTTGTCATTATTCATGTATTTAAAGGTGAGGTTAACTCGTTTGCTCTACTATCCCATTGGCTATAAAGCTATATTAATTAGTATTATGAGAGATAATTATGCCACGTAAGCTGAGTATTATAGATAATTATGTCACACGTAAGCTGAGTATTATTAGATAATTATGTCACACATAAGTTGAGTATTAATTAAACAATATTGCATTAGTTCTTTTCTTAACTTCTTGTCGTTTTCCGAATGAGTATTAGTAGTTACATTATAATTATATGCGATACTTCATCGACTTAAATAATTACTACTGCATAGACGTTTTGTGGATAAAACAATTTATAATAAAAAATTAAGGCCAAATGATGTTTAATTAAGCAACTTGTTAATTAAAATGATTACAAGACATGTAACTCCAACCATTCAAATATATAAATATATGTTATAAGATATAATAAAAAATTATACACACAGAATTTCAAGCGGAATGAAGCTCATTGTAAATGGGTAATAATATTCTAAGACTTAATTTCATATTTTTACATCCTTTATACATCTCGTATAGCATTATATGGAGCGTACAACTTTCATAATTTCCAAATCCGCCTCAGCATCCTCGACACATGTTCATCGCAGCCACACAGATCTGGCTTGATTGGCTCAGGAGTCATGGCGTCATGTTCTTCAGATCGACCGGGTGGAGAACATACTAATGTGACCGGTTGACCGCGAGATCGATAGGTTACGAGCCATCGGTAGCGAGCCTTCACCACTACCACCGCTATGACAGTATCTGAGTCCTGGCCAGGACTATATAGTCGTGGTCGTTTGCTGTTTTTTTAATTTCACATCCAGTTGAGTTTTTTGTTTTGTATATGCACAATGATGTTATATATGTATCGTTTCAGTTGTTTATATATGTAACGTTTATTTACAATGTTTAGTTTGTTTGGTTGGTTATGTAACATACGATAGTTTAGTTTCGATTAATTAATAAATTTATTATTTTATAAAAATATTTATTTATTTAATGTTAACAAACTTAATTAACAAATTTATAGCTAAAACGTCAAATGTTTTACATAAATATTTGTAATATTAAAAACAATTCCTATACATGTTGTATAGTTCTATACTCCACAAATAGTCATGTTTTATACTCCACACATAGTCATATGTAAGTCAAAATATGTCAAGTTTGAAAAAAAAATCTCATAGGTGGTGTACAAGGGGCGGGCGTATGGCCCTATACGCTTCGTATATAGCCCAGCATCCATACAATTAAGAACTGACACATGCATCTCTGACTTTTAAGGTTATGGCCTATATTGTCTATACGACGCATATAGGTGGCGGAAGGTGTCAAATTACAATGACAGGAGTCATAGGTGGACTTATGTTTAAGGAATCGGGGGGTGTTTAGTGCCCTCCATTAAAAAAAAGTATTATATACACGTTAAATTTCTTATGGCCCCGTAACCAAACCCTTCTAAAATATATATCAAATCATTTCATGTCATATACGTCGGACATGCCTACACATACGTACATGGGATCATACGAGAACAATTAGTTTTCATAAGAACACTACTAAAACAATTTTCTTTACATATATACATATATATATATATATATATATAATCATTCTTTTCAAAACCAAATATATTTTTAAAGACTAAATTACATAAATTATCTTTTAGTTATATATAAAATTATACTCGATGTCTTTTAACTTCAATAATTATAGAAATTTTTATTTTTATAATATTTTTACACACTTGGTGTCCTTTAAATTAACCCACATCTAACTTTTTAGTTAAGTCACCCTGCATGCCCCTCACATGAGGGGCAAAAAGGTCATTCCAGTACATTAGTCGGTGGTGGGCTTGATAGAGGGGTTTGCAAATCCTTATTTCACAACACCATGTGATCATTCTCACCGCTAGTGGCATCACCACACCACCAGTGGCGGATCCAGGAATTTTTTTCAGGGGGTTCACTGTTTTTAGATGATCCAATTTCATAGGGCCGGACATAAAATTTTTCGGTTCGGTTCGATTGGTCGGGTCGGGTCGGGTCGGGCAGGGGCGGCTCAACCATTTTTGGAGGCCTAAAACGAAGAAAAAAACATGAAAATTATGCTTAAAATGTTCACAAAATCAACTAATTTGTATTTAAGAGTCATCTACTCATTTGTTTCTATCAATTTTTTACCTCTAATCATATGAATGCTCAAGAACACACATTTAGTTTAAGAAAGAGTTCTTAGTTTTATAGCTTCACAACCGGATCAAGCGAGCTGCAGTGGGCCGTGGGGTGGGCAGCGTCGTCAGGGGGTTCACCCTATAATATTTTAGGGGGTTCACCCCAGTTTTTTTACCTACCGTTACACTAAAATTTCGAAACTCGGGGGGTTCCTGTGCACCCCCCGCTTCACTATTACATCCGCCCCTGCACACCACCACCGCCGGGCAACACCATTCCTCCGGTCCTCCCCCAACTGCCGTCAGCGCCCAACGGGCGCTAACTCTACGCCGGATAACATTCTACCACCAGTTGTTGGTAAAAGTCAGCTGGAAGTGTTTATGTCACCAGCCCAATTGACAGTGTTGGATCGACGGTGTTGATTCATCCACTCACCACCACCAGAAATCCCACTTCTATGTTCCTCAACATCTCCAACCTATTACCAATCGAAAAAAAATGGTCCGACGGTATAAAGATGGATGTTGGTGGTAAGATAATTGGGGATGATTGTGAAGCAATATTTGGCATAGAAAACCTGAAATCATATTCGCCTTTATGTGAATTCAATTAATTGAGCTACATGTGAATTCAAATTAATATACGTAATTAATATCACGCAAGATAATTGATTACAATTAATTTTTTTAAAAGGTAAATTTCTTTATTCCTATGGGAGTGAGACTTGAACCCATAACATCCTCAATCCATAATGTTCCTAGATGATTTTTCTCTACCAATGTGCCACCAACCCCATTGGCTATTACAATTAATTGTATTACATAAATTCAAATAATAATCATGCATGAATTCAAATAATAATGATCATGCATTAATTCAAAATAATAAATTCATACATATAGAAGGGTTCATGAGAAACCCACATAGTTAGACGAAAATTGAGAAAACTTTTAAAAAATCAATTTTAACCAATCATATAATAATAATAATATTTTATTTAATTTTATTTTATTTAATTTAATTTTATTTATTTATAAGAGTATCAGTTTAATATTACACATTTTTACCAAAAAATCATTTTAATTATTGACTTACGTATACGTAACGTATACGTAAACAAAATATAAAAAATTGTAATTACGTATACGTAAAACACAATACGTAAAGTGATTTTTTTTTGGTAAATTGTGAAATATTATATTATACACTTAGGAATAAATTAAAAAAAAATCTATAAATTATTTGATTGGCTCTTGACGGTTTTTTCGATTTTCTCATGAATCCTCCCTTATATATGTGTGTGTGTGTATATATATATATATATAAAATATGTATTTATGTTACAGGAAACAAAAAATAGAACTTTAAATAATACGCATTAATGAAATTTTTTATTATTAGACCATATGTAGTAGAGTTGTGGAAGGGGGCGTGAATGCCACATCACCCTTTTACGTCCATGAACACCGCCCCTTAAGTTAGTGAAAGGGGCATGATTGGGAGGGGCGTGGGGGCATCACGGGGAGATGGGCACAATTGCATTAAATAGTATCCAATTATAAAGAGACACATCATCATTTCATTTTTCTATTTTTTATTTAATATTTACATTTTGAGTTAATTTGGTTTTTTCTCAAGTAACTAATGCTTGGTAACTTAAAAAAATAAAATACACAGACTTATTTATTTTATTTTTCTGAACACCCATGTATAAATTTTAACAAAAAATGAGTTGTTTTAAAAAAAAAAGCTTTTTTTGTCACGTAAGTAGTTTTTTAACGTGTTTAGATCGACATATCAAGTAATAAATAATTGTTTTAAAAAATAAATATCAATTGTTTATAAAAAGTAACAAAATGAAATAAAAAAAATCGTAAATAAATGTGGGGCGTGAAACCACTACACACCATAGCGATTCTAGGGAGTGATTGTCCATGTGCTGATGTGGCAGTGACGTAGCGGGGTGTGAAAGAGGGGGGCATGAAACCACTACGGATGACCTTAAAAGAGTTTTTGACATGTTAATCATTATTAGTGGCTTGGCCCGCGTAAAGCGACGGGTGTCACCGAAATTGAGAGCGCAATCTAACACGGACTGTCCTAAAAACTGATTATATTATTATTATTATTATTATTATTATTATTATTATAAGCTTCAAACCTAGCTCACAAGCTCACGAGCCGAGCCAAGTCTAGCTCTGGGTTAGCTTGTTTACAAACCAAGCTGATCAAGGTTAGCAAGTTTACAACCGGAACGATCTCGAGCCGAGATTTTTTCAAGCAAGATTTGAACATCGGTTAAGTATTCAAATTTTTGCCCTAAAAAATATTCATTATTTACCTAATCTAGCAAAAAAGGGCATGGAACACAAGGTTCATCTTTCTCAAGTAAGGAGACTTTTCTATTTATAGTGGTTTGCTCTATGATTAAGTTGGGTAAACCACCAATGTAGGACAAGCTAAAAAGTAAAAAAAAAATTGGTTTAGCTTTAAAAGATTAAGCGTTGAAGTACTTGTATATCGTGTTTAACAAGTGACATTTAAAATGGTGTCTTAAAATTGTAAAATAACTTTTTTACCCCCCCCCCCCCCCCCAATATCTATTATAAGGTACTATAGATATATTCGCTATATGTGGTACATGGATTTATAAAGTAAAGGGTTAGGTTTAGAAAACGATTAGTTATATATTTGTGCACTTGGCTTCATTACAACTCAGTATAGCAATTAATTTTTTCATTAAGATATATTTATTAATCAAATTTTAAGATAAAGGTATTATTGTTCATTTGTCAACTCAACAACCAATGATTTAAATTATTTAGTTTAGCAACTTATTTTTTTAATTAATGTTTTAACAAAGTTTGTCATGCTAGGCTTATGTGGCAATCTAAAATACGTTTGGACACACTGGAAGGTTAAAAGTATTAAGATAAAGCAGATTACATCATATGTACATGTTAATGGTTAGGTTTAGGGAATTAGCGTTCGTTTAGTAAACCATCATCAATTTGTTGCGAGGAATGGCACTAGTAATGGACGGAACTAGAGAGAGTGGGCGACTGACCCTTCGCCCGCCAAATGTTATGTGTTGATGTATATCCGGGTTGGTCCAGGAAAGAGGGTAAAAACGTCAATGCTTAGTCATCTGAGCGGCTAGAGAAATGACCCTTAATTTCTTTCATACGATATCCTCTGGTTTATGCTTCACTATCTTGCACAATCAATAAACCGTTAAGGCATCACAGCGGAGGGATAACCCCTGTAATAACCCTCGGCATGAGAATTAGTGATCGAAAAACTCAGGTGATGATAAATCTCATTAAAGAGAGAGAGTCATAGAATTGGAGGGAGAGTATTACCTTTTTTTTCCTACCAATTATACCCTTTTCTGTTACTTAGTGGGTGTCTTTCTCAGGGTGTGTATGCTACGTGTCATAACGGTCCTGAGAATGACGCTTTTGGAGTCAGGCCAGGTTTGCTTTTATAAATGGAGTATCCGCTTGAATCCGGGTTATCCCTCTTCATTTTGTAATATGACCTTTGAAATTATTAACGCCAACCATTTTAAGAAGATAAAAGTATAATGACGTTGTATATGGAACGTTTTACTCTCATAACTGTCCTCTAAGAGTCTAAGGAGATCATTATGAACCTACATGAAGTGATACATAAGTTCGATTTAGAACCGATTCATGTGTTAATTTTGTGTTATTAGTTTCAAAGATAGCAATTCGTGTTTAGTTTGATAGCTTGCTCAAGGTAATGCAAGTCCTTTTAGTTGTTCCTTAAGTAAACATGCATGGAAAAAATTGGCCTTGCATATTAACAAACTTTTATTATATGAATGTAAAATTAAGGTCAACCTTTTTGTAGTCAGATGACTATACATGGACAACACATGGGTTGTGGTTCTATACCAAATAATAATAGTATTATTATGGTGTTTATATATGTTTTAGAAATTATTATGTTGATATTAGACTTTGTTTATTTAGTGATTCCTTTAACAATATAATTTTATCACATGTACAGACAAAAAGACGAGAGAGAAATGTGGGTAAAAATAAGATATCAGAAATAGGGTGTTTAAACTCGGATATCCGAAATTTTCTGATAGTTTATATTACTATCTAAATCTGTATCCGAAATTTTGGATACGGATTCGGACAGTGAAACGGATATCCGATTTAATTTGTTTTCCTTTTTCAAACTATGTAGTATAGGTTTGGGTCCGGGTATTAAAAAAACCGGGTTTTGCCAAAAAAACACTTGATTTTTGTTTACGACGCGATACGTTCTAGTTGTTTAAAAAAATAACAAAACTAAACACATAACATAAAATTTAAATATATAAAATATACTAAATACACAACATATTTATGAAATAATTAAAAAAAATTAAAAAACCTATTTTTGAGTAATTTACGAAATTACGACACGAATATGTTTTAATTTTTTTAAAAATAAAGAAAGCTAAACACGTAACATAAAAACCATATATTTCATATATATTGTATTTATAACACTTTCTTGGAAACAAAATCTAATTTTTTATTTTTTTTAATTAAATAATATTTCGGATATCCGATGTATCCGAAATCTTCAAAAAATGCTATCCGAATCCAAAAGTTCAAAGATCCGAATTTTCGGATAATTCGAATTCAGAATTTCGGGTTTTCGAATTCAAATATTTTTGAACACCCCTAATAAGAAATAGTATAAAACTAATTAATTAAATTTTCTATTTAAATTTATAATTAGATTATCAAATGCTTATTTTTATATATTAAAACGTTTAAATTAAATAATTAGACTATCAAATTTCCACACTGCCACGTCATTTTAGTTTTTAATTAAATTTAATGTTTCTTTATTTTATAATTAAAATTAATAGTTTTTTTAACACTTTTAAAAAAATAAATTGTAAAACTAAAAACATAATTTTTCGTTAATAACTAAAACTTTAAAACATCACATAAAAATTAAAAATCATTCCATCCTCCTAAGTCGTGCCCGATTCTTCGCTTGTAAATCTAGGACGTCTTCAAGCTCTTCACAAAAAAGGTGGTAGGTTTCAACCTCAACACCTTTAGATCCTTCTGTTTGTTCTTCCTCCCAAAGTTTGATTTTTTTTTTTCGTTTTCAATCTCGTCGTATTTAGAGCTAAAGTTTTCTTGTGTTTTGGGTACAGATTGGGGCTGTGGATGCCGAAGCTTTCGCCTTTACATTCTTCTTTGCTTTCTCCTTTGCCTTGTCCGTCCATAGTGGGTGTTGGGGTTCATCCGGTAAGTCATTAGAAACTTCATTTAGATCAAGGAAACACCGACCATCCGACTTTCTTTTGAACTTTCTACTTTCTTGAAGCGTATTGGGCACTTATGCCACTGTGAGCAACGACTAAGAATATCTCAAGCGCCTAGAAGCTTGAAAGATTGTTTTTCCATCTCCCCATATCTTTCAAATGAAAAGTTCAAGATATCGACATCACTTTCACCACTTTTACTGTTGTTTGTTTGATTACTATGTATACCGTAAATTTTGGACACTCGTGTCCGAATCTCCATGGACTTTGAAGTGATCATGTGTTGTGACCTGTAAGCCCCACGACCCATGAATTTGTGGAACCTATCCACAACCCAGTCCAACATCACCCCATGTGTTATGGCGTTTCTAACAATTGGTTCTTTGGAGACACTGACCCAAGCCCGCACTACGTTTTCTTTTTTCCTTGGGCGTCCACTTTTAAGGGCCGAAAAATACCAAACTAGGTTTTGTTTCCCCTTTTTTGCTAGCAGTTTGGGTCTCGGTTACGATTTCGGTATCAAGTACGTCTTGGGTACGACTCGGGACTCGGGTAGTGACTCGAATTGTGGTTGATAGCATTGTTGGGTTAATGGCGGTTGTTGGATAATAGGCGAATGTAGTTGTTGTAATTAGTAGTTTCAAAAGCTGAATTGCTGGACCGCATTGAGCGGGAAAAAAAAACCTTTTCTCTCGGAGAATGCTAGCTCTTAAGCTATAAGTTTCTATGATCATTGTAACCAAAAAGGGTTCGCGTTATGCGGTTGGTTCGGGTCCATTTTTTGGATAAAAGTAGAAAGAATAAGGGTGTTTTTTTTAATTTGGTTGAATTTATGTGTGTTTCTTTTAAAAGAACACGACTATTTATAGATAAAGTTAATTAATACATATATATACTAGGTTAAAATTCCGTGTATTACACGTGTTAAATAAATATAATATTATATATTAAAATAAAAAGATTATTTTTTAAAAACTCATGTTTTACACGTATTGAATAAACCCGTGAAATACAATATAATTTGTTAACACATACACTCGTCAAAATATGTCTGGAGATTTATTAATATAAATATTAGTATTTTATTTAAAAACATATTATTATTAAAAGATACAAGTGTATTTATTAAGAGAGAGAGGCGGGAAAAATGACGAGATTGAATATGGAGGCGACACGTGATATCTCAAAACCTTTATTTATTATATATATATATATATATATATATATATATATATATGTATATGTATATGTATATATATAGGAGGGATATTCTAAGAAGTGAAAAAAAGTGCAGAAAGTGTAGGAAGCATAATAAAGTGTCATGTGTCCAAGAAAGATTCTAAAGGAAAAGGGCAAAAACGTAAGCGTATCATCCACATGCTACTCACATAGCAAGGAAAATGCACAAGCAAGTCACATGCGTATTCCCCCCATCTTTTTTAAACGCTCATAACTTTTTTATCCGATATTATTTTTAAAAAAAAATTGCACTATAATAGCAAGCGTTTTTTATCTTTCCAACGAGTATGATACTGATATATATATTTAAAAAAAATTCATCGTTTTATGGTGTTTTTGAACTGGGCGTTTTAAGTTGTTTATGAACTTAAAATTTATGGTGTTTTTGATCTGTGCGTTTAACATTCTGCTCATGGTCTTTTACACATGACGTTTTACACATGGTGTTTTATATTGGTCATTTAAAAATCACTTTTTTTAACATGAACTGAGCGTTTTCTACATGGGTTTTAGATTGATCATGGTGTTTTACACATGGCGTTTTAGATTCTGATCATGGTGTTTTACACCCGGGCATGGTGTTCTACACATGGCGTTTTAGTTTCTGTTGACAGTGTTTTACTCCTGGGATAATGTTTTAACATGACGTTTTAAAACACCACGTAGAAAAAATTGAAATAATTTTCCTAATACTTGTAATCCACTCCGAAGAAAAACACCATAAAATGATTTATAGTTTCGCTCGAAAACATCATAAAACACACTCGAAAAAATGAAATGAAAAAACATTATAAAAACACCATTTAATTTATGTTTTATATGACGCTCGAAAAACACTATAAACACGTCATACAAACGTTCGAAAAAACACCATTAAAACTTCAAATACAAAACGTCATACAAACGTTCAAAAAAATACCATTTAATTTATGGTTTATATGACGCTCGAAAAACACCATAAACACGTCATACGAACGTTCGAAAAACACCATAAACACGTCATACAAACGCTCCAAATAAAAACACCAAAAGGTCCTTCAACGAGTATGGTATTTTTGAACTGCGCGTTTAACATTCTATTTATGGTGTTTTACATATGACGTTTTACACATGTTGTTTTATATTGGACATGTAAAAATCCTTTTTTTTACATGAACTGGTGTTTTCTACATGGGATTTTAGATTGGTCATGGTGTTTTACACATGGCGTTTTATATTTCGTTGATAGTGTTTTACACCTAGGCATGGTGTTTTACACATGGCGTTTTAGAACACCACGTACAAAACGTTGAAATAATTTACTAATACTTGTAAAACGTAAAAACACCATGTACATACTTAAAACGTCATAACCATAAAACATAATGGGTAGATTGACGTTTAAATGTTAAAACACCATGTACAGATTTAAACACCATGTACATACTTATACACAAATGTATATACTTAAAACCATATACAGACTTAAACAATACCATGTACAGATTTAAACACCATGTACAGACTTAAACATTGTTAAAACACCAGACAGAATCATAGTTACGACTTTGTGGGTAATCGCTGCAGTCGGTGGATGAATTTTGTTGTGCAGTGGCGAAAAGAAAAAAAAACGTCATAAAAATGTCATGTACACCATAAAATTGACCAATTTAAGCAACACTCACTTCATCGATTTTTTTTTGTTTTTTTTATATATCAATACTATACTCGTTGAAAAGATAAAAAAAATGCTCGATTTTATGGTATATTTTAAAAAAAAAATAATGACGTATAAAAAAGTTTGGAACGTTTAAAAAAATGGGGGAAATGGCATCTGACAAGCATGTGAGGAATCTAATTTGCAATTATTTACCCTTTTGTCACCGCTTCAATCTCAAGCACAAAACCCAATGATCTTGTGGCTTAAAATTATTTCTACACTTTGAACACTTTTTAGCGGAACCCTATACTATATATATTGACCATTGCAATTTGAACCGTTGCAATTCAAACGACTATAATGCCGTTGTGTGCTCAACTCCACGATCGTGGATATTTCCGCGGAACCCACCCATGACCGTTTTTCACACGCAGAGGGTGCGGTGTTCCATGACCCCATGACTGCCAACTCATTTCCTCGTGACCTCCACGAGATGTATACCCCTCGGTCTGAATACAAAAATAAAGGTAAAGCAGTATAGGGATGGGCTGAGCTTGGTTTTTTGCAAAACTGTGGCAGTTTTAATTGGGTTTCAAGTTATAACAGAAAAGTTGGGTCGTTAAATACTGATCCATTTGAGTATTTGGGCTTCAACCATTATTGTAATATAGTGTTTTTGTTTTTATAGTTATTAATTAATAATCCTTTTTTACACATTATATTACGTTTTCATCCGTTCGAAATAGTGATTTTAAGCAGAAAGGAATAAACTATCTTCACAAAATGACTAACCGGTTACATAAATTAAATAACAATGAAGATTATAAAAATTCAGGATCAAAATTCATAACATATAATATGTGAATATAAACTTTATTACTGTATAGTAAGTTTTAACTGCAATTGGGCCTTTGACTGGGCGTTGACAATGACCCGTTTCCAGCCTTAACGGGTTATCAAATGATTTATGTGGATCGAATACAAATTGATGGGCCATTCAGAATAAAGGAACGAGCCTACCAGACTACATGAACGGGTCGGGCTTTTTCACTGTTGTGACGCCTTAGCTTTTTTGTTAAAGTGGGACCTTTACTGGTCTAAAGGGTAGAGGAGCATAGCCAAACCGGACCCGGATCTGAAACCGATCGAAAAACTGGTTTGGGTGAAACTAGTTTGGATCTGATTTGCCTGTTTGAAACCGGTTTGGGTGAATCGTAAGTTATATAATACTTTGAATTCAATTTTTAACCGCTCTGATCGTATTAGATCATATTGTAATTAGTATATTAGAAGATAGTATTATGTAAATATGATTATCATATATAACCTTTATTATAATCCTAATTATTCACAATTATCAATACAATCACATTTATACTCAATTAAGGTGTTTAACTAATCTGGTATGGTTTTCCTTTATACACCGGTTTTAGAATTGATATGGTTTGGTTAGATCTGGTTTGAATTTCATTGACTCAATCCGAACCTGTTTTTAACCAACCCGGTTTGGCCCAAAAACCTGTTTGTGCACCACTACTAAAGGGATCATTCTAGATTATCATGGATCAATCCAAGTATCAAACTGCCCACGTAAACGACATGATGTTTGCGTAGGGTTGTAGATATTTTTCAAAAGAATTCGACGATAAGGACAATGAAGATGATAAATCCCTTGTTTAAAAAAAAAATTGGAACAGTGATTAGAGGAAATTTTAGTGTAGAATGTGAGAGGTGTAAAAAAACAGATGCTGTTTAGGTTTTTTACGATTAGATTAAAATTTAAAATATGTTTTTTTAAGAAACTAGCCGTTAAATGGCTATATGCACCAAACCCAACGCCTCATTCCTTCTTCCACGCCCATTACCCCACTCATCGTGGCTTGGTCACGCCCCCGGTTACGCTCGGGCGGCGCGGTGTGCCATGCTCATGGCCTGCTAACTTGGCTCTCACGTCCCCCACTCACGACACCACTACACATACCCTAATGGTGAGACTCCCACTGGCATGTATTTGGAAGACATGAGAGACCCTGAAACCAACAAGAGTGCATTAATTAAAACAAGTAAAAAATGGTTGGAATATCCTTCATACCATATAAATAATACCGAGAACAAAGTTAATAAATACAATAACAACTCCAAACTCTATGCTATATGTTGCTCACTTGTTCTTCCGTATTCGTCTGTGTTGGAGTGTACATGAGTAAAGCTGCTCGTAAGCTACATGATATCAATACGCTAAAAACCTCGAATCGAATCAAGCTTCACATATCGAACGTGACTACGTTCCCGAGTATTAACCAACCTACGGTCTATATACTTTCATTTAATATCGAACTTGACTATCTGAGATTGAAAACTACTCACGAGCCAATCTTGATTTTGAAAAATACATCTCTACACAAGTTGAGCTTGAACTCGAGCTTTAAACGAGTTGTGCGATAGAAATGGAGCTTTAAAGGCCTACTCACCACAAAAAAAAATCACTAGTTTGCATCATTTACAATCTGAGTTGTAGTGTAAAAAAAACTTCCTATTACTATCTGTGGATTTTTCGTAATTCAACAATTATGTAAATGAAAAAAAGGAAAATTGAAAAGAGATTACATTTATTTTTCATTAAGTCTCTAAACAGAGGCGCGGTATATATATTTATCCACATCACCATATGTAATAGTGCAAGCCTTTGAAGAAATTTTATGAAATTCTCGTTTAAGCGTAGCTAGCAAACAACCATTCAATCATGCGGCGACCATATCTTCATGATTGCTCGGACCATTTATTGATTTGCCTTAATTTCCCTCTCGGTGATGGGATATCCCCAAAACATGCATTCCTCAAAACCAAAAGACCATTTATTTGGGCTTAGGGGCTGTTAGCTAAACAATTTTAAAGGCTTACAGAACTATTAAGAGGTGAGTTTATAGCAAAACAAACACCAATTACCTCTGACTGATTCAGAGGTAAGCCTCTTAAAGGAATCATTAAGAGTCGAACAAACAACCCTTTAAGTTTATATTAACTCGTCATAAGTTCGTGAAAGTTTCCTGTATTGCATGTCACACAACATGGTGTCCTACTTTCTTTTCATGACGAGGTCATCTACATATTCATCTAAAAATAATACTTGAACCGGAAGCCAGCCAATGCATCTAACTTAGAGTCTCCTGTAATAATCTTTTGGACATGTCTCTCTAGGTCCTTAAAGTCGATGCACAATTTGATATTGAACCACTCGCAATATCTCACCACTGACCAACTTGTTCACTTCGTCGATTGCATCTTTACTTCTTTCGGAGGCTAAGGACCTCCATTTATGTACCACCGATGACAAACGTGTTCTATGTCAAGTGCATGTTCGGTTATATATCTTTATACCCCGGTCGATCGGTCATGCAAACACTTCTAAATTTCTTTCGAGGCGACGCCTCAATCTTCTGTTGCAACTAGTGGTTAACGCCCCACGAATCGTAATTGTCTCGTCTGGAAACTTCTTGTCCCGTATCCATTTTTCCATAGTCTTAATCAGGGACGGACCTACCCTATGGGTAGGTAGCCCCCGCTACCCCTCAACTTTTACACGCACTGCAAAAAAAAATTATGGTTTTATGTATCTGTTTACCCCTTACGTTACCCCTCAAATTTTTTTAAAAGCTCAACACTTCATAAAAATTCCAAAATTTTATAAAAAACCTAATACTTTATAAAAAAAAATCCCCACATTTTATTAAAGGTTTTGAGGTATTGGGTTCTAAGCAGTTAATGCGGAAAAATATCTGTTATCGGTCAAGAACCAATATTTGAGATATCGGTTCTCGCGGTGGGATATCGGTAGCTTTTATATCATGCATAAACTTATATACACACATATATAATATTAACAGTTAAATAAAAAGTCAAAACTAAAAAGTATTTTATATTAGAAACATGATCTAACAGGTGTGCGAAGTACGAACGTGGGTGTATTAGGGAGTTAGGGCATTTACTTTGATGGTTTTGGCTATGGGTACAAGGCATTCGGCCAAAATTTTAAAGGGAAATTGCCTTTGAGGCAGAAAAATGTTAAAAAAAAGGGTCAAGGTTAGTAAACCAAGAGGGGAGACAACCGATATTATGGAATCAAAATCTCGATTATATCTCGGTAAATATCACCGATAATATCGGGACCGATATTTTGGCATAGTACCGATAACCGATATATCACCGATATATCGCCAATACCTCAAAGTCTCAATTATCAAACCCAACTTACCCAAGCGGCCGACCAAGAAGAAAGACAAAGAGCGGGAACTGTGAGAGCCAGAGACCGATCATTCGACCACCCGCTTTAGTTGAAACCACCGCCCGGCCAGGGGCGGAGCTTGAAAAAAAACACAGTAGGGGCCGGGATTTATTTTTCAAATCGCCAATACCTCAAAGTCTCAATATTCAAACCCAATTTACCCAAGCGACCGGCCAAGAAAAAAGACAAAGAGCGGGAACTGTGAGAGCCAGAGACCGACCATTCGACCTCCCGCTCTAGCTGAGACCACCGCCTTGCCAGTGGCGGAGCTTGAAAAAAAACGCAATGGGGGCTGGGATTTATTTTTCCTATCAGTGGGGCCGGAACTATAAAATTTTCGGCTGAATACGTATAAATTAACACTATTGAGAAAAAAATCGGGGGAGAGGGGCTTTACCGTAAAAAAAAATTGTTTACATGAAAATACGGTCAAAATTTTTTTTTGTTACCCCTCAACTTTTGTTCTTGATCCGTCACCAGTCTTAATCATCTATTTTTACACACTTCCAAACATTCTTGTCCTAACCATATATAGTTGCTACACCGGATATTGTTGGGATTTTCACCATCCCATGGGCCTTAGGCTAAGGGGACTACCTCCACATTTTCACAATTTCACACTCATCCACGTTAGCGTTACGACAGATTTTATAGCTTTTCCAAATTCTTCACATTTGAGGGAAATGGTTCCACATTTCCAAACTGCCACGTCATTTTTTTTTCTAATTTAATTTAATATTAATTTGTTTTAATAATTTAAAAAGTAAATAATAATAAATTAATAACATTAAAAAAAATTACATTAATAATTAAAAAATAAAAATAAATTAAAACGTTAATAATAAAAATAGACTTTAATTGTTGCCCGAGTCGAGATGGAGCACCAAATCTTGACGAAGATTGTTGTGTATCTCACGGTTGTGTTTGTATTGTTCGTTTACACTTTGTTGGGCATCGCTAACTTCCTCTAATCCAAGTGTCGCTTCAAATTCTTCTTCGTTGAACCCGCAACGTGCCCGACTATCATTTTCAATGATCATGTTATGTAGGATGATGCAAGTGTACATAACACGTCTTATTCTTTTGAGCTTCCACGAACGTGCCAGATTTTTCACTATTTGAAATCTTTGTTTTAGTACACCAAAAGCACGTTTAATGTCTTTTCTTGTCGATTCTTGTCGGCGTTTGAAATATTTTCTAACTTCATCTTCCGGATACGAAAACAATTTCACAAAAGTAGCCCATTCAGGATAAATAACATCAACGAGGTAATACTCGTGCTTGTATCTTGTACCTCTAAGATCAAAAGAACTATCGGGTACAGTTCCATTAACGAATGTGTTGAATAGTGGGGATTGGTTAAGCACATTTATATCGTTGTTTGAACCCGCAACACCAAAGTAAGCATGCCAAAACCAAAGATCTTGTGATACGACATCCTCGAGCATAATTGTTGGAGCCGGATGGTCACCTCGCATATATTTCCCTCGCCGTGCATTTGGGCAATTTCTCCACTCCCAATGCATATTATACCTTTACAAAATTTGTATAAACAAATCCATGCCGTTTTCTTGGCGATCTTAATATTTTCATCTAATTCGTCGGCGCCGGATCCGTATGCCAAGATCCGCATAGCGGTGGTGCACTTTTGAATGGGGGTGAACCCTCTACGACCTCTTGCATCCCATTTTAATTTGAAATAATCCATCTCTCGTTCCAAATTGTTAACAATGTGTAAAAATAGATTTCTACGCGTACGAAAACGAGTTCGGAATGTCTCTGCGTTATAAACCGGCTCGTCACAAAAGTAATCGTTTATTAAACGCTCGTGAGCGGCTTCACGGTCTCCGTTAACAGTGGCTCTTCGTGTGAACGTACGTGTGTTCGAGCTTTCGGCATCGTCTCTAATTATTTCAACGAGAGTAGCGGCAACCGTTTTAAAAAAAAAGTGGAGCGACACCTTAGGATTCGGAAGATGGTGAATTGAGGGAATCAATTTGAGAGTGAAATGGTTTGGAGAGAATTGTAGTGTGGTTGTTTATAAAATTATTGGTTTGTAAATTAGTTAATATATATATATATATATATATATGTGGTTACATTTAAAAAAAATAATAAAAAAAATAAAAATAAAAGTTTAAACGTTTCCCAACGGTCACCAACGGCTAGATTTCTCCTCTCCACACCGTGGAGATACCCACGCTCGTGAACCACGGCCGTGGACCACGCTCGTGAACCACGGCCGTGGACCACGCCAGTGAACCACGGCCGTGGACCATGCCAGGCGGGTGTGGTGTTCCACGCTCTCCACGTCGCCACCTCAGCTCCCACGCCACTTTCACGCCTCCGGTCCCCTCAGCCTTATTAGTTTATCTCATACCCGAACTAATATTCAAGTTGCTGATTTCTTTATTAAAAGTCTTCCCTGCGTTCAACATACTGATGTACTAGGCAAGTTGGGGTTAGCGACACCTCCAACTTAGTGTGGGGGAGGTGTTGGTACGAACGCTTCAAAGTCCAAGTCTACAGGCGAGTCATTTGATACGGGAGCTTCATTTTTTATTCAGATGAACTAAATGCTACGGAAGAAGAATTGATACGGAAGGTCTAATTTAGTCATGTGTCAGTTACGTGTTGTATTTAACAACTTAGTTAGTCTTTTTTCTATTATTTCTCGTATTCTTGAAAAATTCCAATATTGGCTACTTATCATGATTGAATAAATCATATAATTAAAATCTCGTAGAGTACGTTGACGTGAGGGACAATCTAATGACCACGTTCAAAGGATCGGAGTCTACATAAACAAGAAAAAACCGATAACAACTTCGAAGAAGATTTCAAATCTGCTAGGACTTGTTTGAACTTGTATTATATTATGTGTAATTGTTTTACAAAAAAGTTAAAAATCTTTCGCCACGTCAACAGTAGGGCAATCACTAACCAAAACCATCAAAATGTGTAATGATTTCACAATTTACTATTAATTTATTTTTTTTTACTCAAATAAAATGATTAAATTGGTTGAAAACCCCAACCAGCCCCGCACGCCCCATGATTTGCCTCCCAGCGCAGCCCATCACACCGCCTTGGGGCGGTGTATCACACAATCACGCCCAATCATAGGCCACCTCATCCACCCCTTTTTCAACGCTCATTACACTTAGAATGTCTTACCATTAAATTAATAATTATGTTTTTGGAACGAAGGTTACCAACAAGACTATTTAAAAGCTGGCCATAATGTACCAAACGAAATTTATTAAAGAAATGTTAAGAATGGGGCGACGGGGTGTTTCCCTTTGTCGTTTGCTCAACCCCTGTTCACCTATCTTTTGAAGAAGGTGGCGGAATCCACTGTCTAAACGAAGGGTTATGTTAAATGCACTTTGTTTTCCAAATCTTTCTTCAGGTGCAACCATATTTCTTCTGCTGTACCTGCATATTTAACACTGTTTCTAATCTCCTTCTCCATGGCAATGTTTAGCCAACCTTCGATCATCGCGTCGCACCTCATCCAGATCATGTGTTCAGCTGTTGCATGACCGGGTTTCTTGATCGTTCCATCAATGAAGCCGGTTTTGTTTTAAGTAAAAAGAAAATTGATCATCTCTTGAGACCAATCAATATAATTGCTGTCAGTAAGGGCTTCATTAACATGCATTTGTCTGGGGTAGTCGGAAGGGTGGATGTAGTACGGAAGGGTTTTTGCCTGGCCTGCTCTGATACCATTTGAATCGGTAATTAGAGACTTTTTGGTTATTTGATTAAAATTGATCACACCTCATACAAGGAGGAAAGCCAAAGATTTATACAAGAGGAGATAGAAACTCCAAAGGATCTGAAAAGACTAGAAGCAAACGAAAAGGTGTTTGTTAGAAGTTGACGCCGTGAGTGGTGTCGGTTTTTTTGTTAAGGTAGGGAGGGAAGTATGGTAAGTTGAGTGATTCGGCTACGAAGTCGATGATGAGATTGCCGTCGGAGTATCGGTTTCTGAGGCGGTGGAAGAATGTGCGGCCATAAGGGAGGTGGGAGACTTGTCGGAATATGTTTGGTCCGGTGGAGTCGTTGGTGTTGCCGGTGTCAGTGTAAGAGTCTCCGAAGATGTAGACTTTGTTGAAGGGATGATGGTGTGGGGAAGCCGAGAGATACAAAAGGAGAATAATGGAAATGAAAATTGTAACAAGGGTAAAATTGGGAAAACCAAATATTAATAAAATGAGACATGTTTATGTGTTTGTTGGATATTGGGGATGTTGAGCTTGGTGCTCCAACGGGATTTATTTATATATAGAATTGAAGTATTTGAAATGCCAAATTTGCCCTTGGAGATGTTAGATGTTATTTGGGATTTCTTTTAAGAAATGGGCGTAGGGAGCACTTAATCACCACATTGGTTGTTTTTAATTTTGTGTTATAAAAGAGGTGGTCGCTATTTGAATTCACGACATGTTTCAAATTTATAGTTGCGTCTTTGACTTTTCCTTACAAAATAGCAACACTTTTAACTTGATTTGGCGCATGAAAATAAAAATAGTCGTCGAAACAAGTGTTGGATGAGCGCCAATATTTTTCATCACTTCCCGCTTGACCATCAACGATGATATATCGTCGAGAAAGACTGAAAAATGTCAAAAAGTGTATCTTGGCCATCAACGACGACATGTCATCGGGATTTCCCCACCAATAACAACGACACAAGTCATTGCGATTGCCCCAACAAAACTGTTTTGTTTTCTAGTAGTGAAAAAAGTGGTCGTCAATTCAAATGGCTGTCAATTCAAATGACGACAACTTTTTAAGCTAGTGACGTAGATTGAAGGGGTGTTGACTTGTAGAAGTTGTCGCCATTTCAATTGGCAACGAGTAACCTTATACGTGACAACTCTGTTTCATTCAAACATGTCGCCAATTCAAATAAGGATAACTCTTTTTGTAACAATAAATTGATTAAGGGCTTCTCTACGGTTTATTTGGTCTTTGGGTTGATTTGTGGAAGAAAGAAGTGGTAAGTGAATGAGTTTGACTAAAGGAGGACTATCTTTTTCAAGAAGAATTCTACATATGAATATTCATGTGTGACTGTGTTTACATCGATCATATATATATTTTTATAACCAAATAGAATATATAAATAAATTTGTTTACAAGTACAATTCAATTTTATTAAAAATAAAATAAAATAAAATAAATGGATATCCGAAAAAAAACTCGATAGAAAAACAAAATATAAAAACTAGATACATTGCATCACGTTTACAATGATACATGAACTAATTTTTTAATAAATTATATATGTTTATTAATAAAAGAGCTTATTTTTTACAAACCAGCTAAAAATTATATATATGTTATTAAGTTGTTGTATGATGATAAAAAAAATCAGATAACAATCTTTTTTTAAAACAAACAAAAATGTGATGTAAACAAAACCCATTCACCATACACATGACTTTTATTCATGAGAAAAATGTGGTCCTCTATAGTATCAACTACTATGGTCCTCTATAGAAAAATGTGGTCCTTTATAGTATCAACTATTCTGTATTCTTTCGAACACCTTAGAAAACATTAAAAATTGTTGGATTCCATGTTCAAAAACGCACAGACCGTCAAAAAAGAACGATTTGGCCCATCCGGCCGACCCAACCAACACATCATGGTTTACATATGTTAGAATAGTTTAGAATTTCAATAACCCCTATCAAAACTGAATATATTATATAATCTTATTGAATTACATATAATATTTTGAAGTATTAAAAATATGGAATTGGTATATTTATATATTACTATTTGATATTTCAAGTCAATTTTTTTAGGGGTGAGCAAAAAACCGAATTAACTGAAATAATCAAAAAAACCGTATCGAAAAAACCGACCCAAACTAAAACCGACGGTTTTGGTATTGTATTTTTTGAAAACTGAAAATTACGGTTTGGTTTGTATTTTTTGATAACCGATAAAACCGAACCGAACCTAACCGAACGTATACATAAACTTTAATTATATAATGTGTGTATGCACGTTTCATAATATATATTATATTGTGTTGTGTGATTCTATATTAAAAGTGTATACATATTTGTGTTACACGTATTTGCATTAATAGTAATTTATTATTTATATTTATTGAATTTATAAATTATAAAGTTTATTTTTTACGTTGAGTATTTTAAAAAAAAACTAATAATGTTTGTAGCCCAAAATATGGGATAATTATCTATACTATATAATAAATAAAGGTTTCTTAACGCCATGTGTCGTCTCCATATTCATCATCATTATTTTTTTCCCGCCTCTCTCTCTTATTTAATGCATTTCTATACTTACTAATAATATATATTTAAAGAAAAATATTAATTATACTAATAAAAACATTTATTTTAAATTATCTCTTATTATAAAAAACTTTGAAATTTAATTATGTAACTTTTATTTCCAATCAAATAGTAAATGAAAATTAAATTATATTAAATAGTAATTAAAGTATTTTTGAAACCCAATTATATATCAATTTTTACATATTTTGAATTTGTTTTCAATCTTAAGTATACGTAATATATTTTTACGGTTGTAAAATATATACATAAAATTTAAAAAAAAATTTATATTGATATTTTTCACCCCGTGTGTAGACACGGGATCTAAACTAGTTAGTTAATAAAAAAAATTAAGGCCCAAAATTTCAAACTCATTCATTATTTTGGGACATTTTTCTTTTTCCCCAAAATTTTCAAGCCCAATTGGTTTTAAAACCGAACCGAAACCATTGTAAAAACCAAAAACCACTTTCGGTTTTGGTTTGGTTTTACCTTAAAACCAACCCAAACCGACCCATGCACACCCCTAATTTTTTTTATGTAAGTTTAAGATGACGTTTAAGGTAACGAAGATCCTCAGTGCTTGCAAGAAAACTAACGAAGCCGCTAGATAATTAGTAATCACATACAAGATGAGTATTGAATCTAGCTAGGGATCTAGTTTTATAATATGTAAACACCTCATATTACTAAAACTCTTCTTCTTAAATCCGACCTACCGTGATGTCTATATCCGTACTAAACTGAACATGGTCACCCTTATTAATTACAAATGTTTGAACATGAACAAAGAAAGAAATAGAGATATAACGATATATTGCTGAGTGGGTGGGAAATTAGTATATACAGATTGGATACAGGGGCATTTTAGTTAATGGGAAAATCGACCCATGCCTTTTAGATTTTAGTTTATTTTTAATGTCATTTATCAAAAAAAAAAAATCAACAATCAACCACTATTTACTAGCTTTGTACAAAAAGAAATACCTATTCATTATCGACCAAAGTTAGATAATATTTTTTTAAAGATAAACAGTCAAAGTTTTGTTCTTATTATCTTTTTAACTTACAAAAGTTTCATATATTTTTTGAAAGTAATATACGATTACTATAATTCCAAGCACATGTAAATGAAGTCAATAACACAATAAGTAAATATTAAATACTATACTTTCGTTATGAAACTTTTGTTACATTTTTACGAGAGGTCTTTTGATAATATATTATATCGATTTGAATCCATAACGTCCAAGTCAATATATTGAAGCACTTTTAAGAAAATCTCTAGTTAGACCATGTGTGAGTGGGCTCATGAAAGTGGGGGCGTGGTCCAAATGATCCTTTTAGGCTCAGGAACACCGCCACTCTAGGCGTAAAAGGGACATGAATGGAGTGGGGTGTGGGTGAAATCACAGGTCAAAGGGGCCTGCCAACCACATCAACAACCAATCAATTGTATCAAACTCATTATTTCTTTTTTTTTAATTGAATAAATAGTTAATTATTAAAAAAATATGGGGCGTGAAACCACTACACACCTTAATGATTATGTTCAGTGATTGTCACTGTGCTGATGTAGCACTGATATGGCAGGACGTAAAAGAGAGTGTCGTGAAATCATTACGAATAACCTTTATGTAAATGCTTAGACTAATATAACTAAGGATGTAAAAGCTGTGAATGATGTAAAAATATGACAATGACATATACTGGTTGTGAAAAGACCACAGGACAACGATTTTAATTTTTTTATTTTATTTTTTAATATTTCAGTTTAAGATTTGGTATTAGGTGATCGATATCAAATAATTACTTATAATGAAACTGAATAAGGTATTAATAATATATTATGCATATTAAACTGAAAACATGTGTATTACACGAGTTAAATTAAAAAAAATATTAGATAGTTAATAAAAATATTATAAATTAAGAAAGATAAGCGGGAAACAAAAATATTTATTAGGTGAGGAAAGAAAAGCTGAAATACAAATCCTTATTATAATAAATAAATAATTTTATTTGTCATGTGTTGATGATATGGGAAATAAGATGTGAGAGATTATTAGAAAATAAAAGGCAAATTTAGAAAATATTGTTTTTTAGTTAAACTATGAGGATGGTGAAAAGGAACGGATTGAGAATGCTCTTAAAAGAAAAAAATGAGTTGATTTTGAAGTTGTTTTGGACTTCAATAACAAATTATATCAAGATATTATTTATATATTATTTAGGACTGATACCATAAACCAACATAATTATTGACTTTTTTTCACAAAAGTCACTTAATAATTGTTTACATATAAAAAGCAAAATACTTTCGTGTTTTTCTCATAAAAGTCCTTCAACAATTTTTTTCAAAATAAACTTTGTTATAAGGCTATCCGTAGTGATTTCACGCCCCCCTCTTTCACGTCCCTCCACGTCAGCGCCACATCAGCACAGGGGTTTTCACTGCCCATTTTCACTAAGGTGCGTAGTGGTTTCACTAAAATACAAATAAACTTATTTAAAATATAAAGATAACAAAATATAAATTTATTTAATTAAAAAACAAGCATATTAAAATACAAAAAATCAATCGCCACTCGTACGATTAGTCCAAATATGCTCCGTCAAATCACCGTGTAGGCTTAGATGTATATCTCGGTCGCGTAATGCGTTATGAATGGGGTGTTTCTCTTCCGAGCTTAGTTGTGCATGTGTCGTCTGCGGGTTATCATCATAGTTTGGCAAATGGCTTGACCCTTATCTTCCAATATCATGTTATTTAATATTATGCAAGTGTACATAACATTCCTTATTTTTTCTTTGGTCCAAATACGGCACGGATTTTTAATCATAGCCCATTTTTTCTTTAAAACTCCAAACGCACGTTCGATATCCTTCTGTGCCGATTCTTGTGTTTTTTTGAAAAATTCTCTTTTCTCACCAATTGGGCTAGTATATGCTTTGACAAACGTGACGTACTCCGGATATATACCGTCGGCAAGATAATACCCGTGCTCGTATTCGACATCATTAACAATGAATGAAGAACAAGGTGCGACTCCGTCTATGATGTCATCGAATATAGGCGATTGATCCAAAACATTTATATCGTTGTTTGCCCCCGCAACACCAAAGAATGCATGCCAAATCCAAAAAACATATGACGCAAAGGCTTCAAGCATTAACGTCGGATGTGGATGGTCCCTCGTTGGTGTTGACCTCGCAAGCAGTCGAACAATTTGTCCATTCCCAATGTGTGCAGTCAATGCTACCAAGCATCCCGGGAAATCCATGTACGGCTTCATACACCTCATATATTTGTTGAATATCAGTAAACGTCGGTGTCCTTAAATATCTCTTGTCGTATAGATTAACCACACCTAAAAACTAATAATAATAATAAAAAAAACTAATAATAATAATATAATAATGACAACAATAATACTAATAATAATACCTTCACAAAACATATGTAGAATATCGCGTGCGGTTTTTTCAGACATCTTTAAATACTTATCTCATGAATCACTAGCCGTACCATACGCTAGTTGTCGAACTGCGCAAGTGCATTTTTATAAAGCAGTAAATCCAAGCTTGCGTCTCACGTCTTCCCTTTGTTGGAATATTGGTACTATCTTTCTAAATCACATATATTCGTAAGAAAAATTCTCGTCTCACATGAAAACGGGTTCGAAATTTTACTTCATCATACATTGGATTGTCACTAAAGTAATCACGTTATTGGTGTATATATATATATATATATAGATATATATACACATATATGTAGTAAAAATAAAATAATTAAGTTTTTATTTATATATATATATAGTAAAAATAAAATAATTAATTTTTTTTAATTAACGATAGCCTAACGGCTAGTTTGACTTGGGGTCCCACACATTTAACCAAATCCGTCCGTGAAATGCCCCACGCCCCTCCCCTTTTCACGCCACTTTCACGCCTAGGGGGCGGTGTTCCCTCGGCGTGAAAGTCTAATGTGGCTCACGCCACCCACTATCACGTCGGCATTACGGATGGTCTAAGAATGAAATCCATTCTATAAAAAGATGATTTGTAATCAATTTTAATCCATTTTTTAAAAAAATTACCTATAAAATCTATGAAAACACCTAAATAATCAAATCGTTTTGCAATTGAATTGCTTACTTTGCTCTTTCTTCCGTCAATCGATTTTCTTTGGCTTGATTTTGTCGGTTTATTTGCTCGCATTGGCGGACCTACCTATTTATAGGTGGGTCGGCTGACCCCCATAAATTTTCTTTTTCTTTTTGTGGCATTTTTTCGAGTGACCCCCATAGAATTTTGATTTGACCGTCAAGAAAAAATAATTTAAAATTTTAGATTTTATAAATAATACGATTGGCTCATAAGTTTATAACCTATTAAATCTTTTAAATAACCAAACCAAACATTTAAGTTTTTAACCCAATAACCATCTAACAAATAAAAAAAAAGCCCAATAACCATTTAAACCCATAAAAAACAAACTCAGCTTAACACCCATTTTAAACTTTTAAACCTAATAAAACTATTAGAAAAAAATGGATAACTTTACACAATAGTAACCAAGTATTTCAAATTTTCCAGTGTTGAAAACTTTCAATTTCATCTTATCACCCTAACCAACGAGACGAAATGAGAAAACTTATCTAACTAAATGACCATATCAACAAAAAAAGTCACGATTTTCTAAAAAATAATGGTTAGTCACGAGATACGACGTTTTAATAGTGATTGGTTTGAAACGTATGCAAGTTGGTTAGAGTATAATATTAAAGCCGATCAGTATTTTGTTTGCATTTCTATTTGTTTAAGAACCTATTTGGAAATCACAAAAATGCGTTTGTTACCAATAACTTTAATGATTGGAATTAAAAAAAAATAGATTGGTTCGTCATGTGGGGGTGTAAAAAGCAGGCACACCAATACACAAAAAAGTGTGAAGATGATGTAATGGTTTGGTTTAAAAAAATGAAAACCCGTAGAGAGTAATCGTAAGGATATTGTGTTTTGATTATACATTTCTAATGACGAACATCGTATTATTATTATTCATTTATAATTTTATTTGTTTTTATCCTTTTGTTATGTGACCTGACCCGACCCATGCCGGAAAAAAAATACTGAACTACTACAATTGACCTCAAAAAATATCCGACCCCCATGAAAAATTTGTCAGGCTCCGCCACTGATAGATAGTTAATCATTTTAAATGTCCACCTCTTTTTTTGTTTTCAGATAAAATTAAAAAAAGAGCAAATTACATTTTACGTCCTTTAATTTCTGACTAAATTTCACTGTACGTCATTTAACTAATGAAATTACATCGTATTCCTTTATGTTTAAAAAAGCTTGCAAGTTTCATCCTTAAAGGGCTATTTCGGTCTTTTTAGTCAAAATGATGAAATCTGCAAATTTTTTTGAACATAAAGGACATATGTTGTAAATTTCATTAGTTAAATGACGTATACTAAACTTTAGTCCATACTTAAAGGACATAAAATGTAATTTGCTCTAAAAATATAAGCCAAGTAAGAAAAAAAATATATACATAAGCAAAACAAACCAGATGTACTGAAAATATTTTGTTTTAAATTTTAAAATGTGCAGAGATATTAATGTTTATAAAAGCTGTTGATGGACTTTTGTAAGAAAAAAAAATAAAGAAATTTAATTTTGTGTATGCAAAAAAATTTATTGATTGACTTTTGTGAAAAAAAAATAAAATGTATCTTAGTTTATTATATGTAAAAAAGTATTAAAGAGTTTTTGTGAGAAAAAATAGAAAGTTTATTTTTTACCTTATCATTTAATATTACATGTATTTGTTATTATTGAATATTACATGTATTTGTAATCCTAAAATATACATTACTAGAAGTTGAGTAATCGTTGGTAATTTGGTATAATAGTAGCCCCAAGACCTTTAATAGTGGATGTTTTGGGTTTGAGTCTCACATGTAGTAATTATTTGGGTTGAGCCAGGAGGTTTTCCAGTTGTGAGTTTCTTCCTGTGCTAAAGGTTCGATCCGAATTAAAGAGGTAATTAAGCCCAATTTAGATAACATCTATCTTTAAAAAAAAAAATGATGGTGTCTATTTTCCAAAAAAATGAAGTTGGGTTAAATTTTAGTTTGACCTGGTCAAAGAAATTCTACACAAATTTTAAAGACAAATAATAATGACAAAGTAAAAATATTATAAATCCACCTCCTACTTCTATCAAGTGGGTCCTATTATTGCATGAAAATTGAAAGGGTCCCAAATTGAAATCGTCACCCCTCACCTCTTAATATAATATCCCATCATATTTAACTCTTGGTTTAGATATAGAAGAAAAACAACAGTGAGATAGTTAATACTCTCCCCTCCACCGGCACTACTTCTTTATGTAGTTTACCACCGGCGATGTCATTTTCCGGCACAAGGTTGATTTCTACAATCATCGTCTTCTCATTGCTTCAAATATGGGTTCTCACTAGCAGTGATTGTTGCAAGGTAACAGCAATAATGGTATCATCATCATCAAGCAAAGATTCAGACGAGATTAAAAGATCCGAGCTTTACACAAAGTTCTTCAATGGCAGATTCACTACAACTGTTTCAAAGGGCACAGGCTTCCAAGAAAACAAAAGAAAAGTACCCAGTTGCCCTGATGCTCTCCACAATTAACTATTAGGTCTAATTTTAATTTCATCATATGTTTTCTTTTTGTTGGTAAATTGTCCAAAATACCACGTTTTTTCCACTATTATCTGGTATATTAGGGCAAAACCATGGGTATTTTGGACATTAGATATTATCTTGGGGAAAAATGTTTGTTTTTTTGGTTGGCAGATGCATGATGTATAAAAATAGTATTCATATACGGTACAAGTACTCTTGCATATGTTTTGGTCCCTTGAATTTGATATGATCGAAAAACATCCAATCTCACCAAATTCAATGATGGCTGGCTAATAATTAGATGAAAAGCAAATAGTGAAGTAAATGGTAGAACCTTTTAATGCTTTTAAGGTTGAATGATTACACATAAGGGTATTTTTATATTATAATTTACATTTGCGTGTATATTCATCCTCATATCTTCATAATTCTTGATGTCCAGAATAGAAAATGCTATACCGTTTTATATAGTTACTTCTTTTCAAAATCATGACCACCTGTCACGCATGTGTAAATATATAAGACGGTTAATCGTTTTTTAAGTAGAAACGCGTTAGGATCAACACGTATATATATACCAAGTTTTAGGGTGAGAGTATTTGCGTTTATTTAAGCACACTCAATTTTGTCAACAATGTACATAAGTACTACTTGGACATATTATTATAATGAGTTAGATATATCATACTATGTAATGAAGAAAAGTTAATTGTGTAATCAAAACTTATTACAAAAAACAAGACTTGATTAGAGAGTTGGACTCACTATTGTAATAAAATGGATGTATCATTTGTAATCTATATTGCGTCAAAACTCATTATACATATTAAAATCGAAAATAGAAAGTTGGATACAATGTATGACTTAAACAATAGTGCATCAAATTTTTTTTGAGACGTTGTTATAATCAATGCTACATCAAACCTTTCTAAAAACATCAGTCTAAAAAAATTGTATAATAAAACTAAAGAAGATAGAATTTTGGATTTATAAAAATTATATAAAAAAGTACATTGAAAATATTCACTACTAGAAAAAGGAGATTTTGCTACGAAATATTTTCGACGCAAATTTTCCGTCGCAAATTGCTACACATTTGCGACAAAGTAGTGACGAAAATGAAAACCCTAGCCTTTGTCGCAAATGTGTAGCACAATGCGACGCATTTCCGACAAAACCAAAAACAGTCTTAATATTTATAATAAAATACCTTATTAACTAAATTATAATAACTAATATTAATTTCGTCGCAAATGCGTAGCAATTTGCGACACATTTCCGATAAAAACCAGTAATAATTTTATTAATTAAAATAAAAATAGCCTTTTAATATATTTATAATAATTGATATTTTTTGTCGGAAATGTGTCACAATTTGCTACACATTTCCGACAAAATGATTAATAATCTTAAAAATTAAAATAAAAATACCTTCTTAATATATTTATAAATAATTGATATTGTTTTTGTCGCAAATGTGTCACAATTTACTACACATTTCTGACAAAATAATTAATAATTTTAAAAATTAAAATTAAAATACATTTTTAAATAACTGATATTGTTTTTGTAGCAAATGTGTCGCAATTTGCTACACATTTCTGACAAAACAATTAATAATCTTAAAAATAAAAATACCTTTTCAATATATTTATAAATAATTAATATTGTTTTTTTGTCACAAATGCGTCACAACACGTTTCCGACAAACCATTAATAATCTTAAAAATAAAAATAAAAACCTTTTTAATATATTTATAAATAATTAATGTGTATATATGCGCGTGTATGTGTATGTATATCTATAAGTACGTACTTAATGTGTATGTGTATGTTTCCATGCGTATTTGTATATATATATATATGTGTGTGTGTGTGTATGTGTATGTATATATGTGTGTGTATGTGTATGTGTATGTATATGTATATGTATATGTATAAGTACGTATTTATATGTGTATGTATCTATGTGTATTTGTATGTATATGTGTATGTATCTATGTGTATTTGTATGTATATGTGTATGTGTGTATACATATGACTATGTGTATGTATCTATGTGTGTGTATGTATATGTGTGTGTATGTATATGTGTATGTATGTATAGTGTGTGTATATGTATGTTTGTGTATGTGTGTATGGTCAGTTGGGAATGTCGATTATCAGTTAGGGCCAATAAAAGGTCAAATAGAGTCAATGATGGTTGGTTAGAGTCAATGATGGTCATTATACTTCATTGATGGTCGATTGTGGTCGTTGTTTATCAATTAAGACCAATAATAGTCAATGATGGTTAATGTATGTGTTTGTATGCGTGTGTATTTGTATGTATAGGTGTATATGCATGTTTGTGTATGTGTGTGTGTATTTCTATGTATATGTGTATATGTATGTTTGTGCATATGTATGTGTATATATGTATTTGTATGTGTGTATTTGTATACTTAGGTGTATATGTATGTATGTTTTTCGGTGTATACACAAACACATACGTATATGCTTAGAAAATTATGAAAGGGTGTTTTTTTAACGGGTTTCGGTGGTGTACACGTACGTACGTATGTCTAGAATGTGTATAAGTTTGTGAAATAAAAGTATTTAATATATAATGAAGTTGTGTAGAAGATGTAATGGAAAAAAAACAATGTTTAACCCTCGAAAAACGAAAAACAAAATCAGATTGTTGGAAATGCGTAGCAATTGTGTAGCAACTTTCTACGCATTTGTGACAAAATAGCTATTTTGTGGAGGTTGTGTAGCAAACGTGTAGCAACTTGCTACGCATTTGTGACAAAATATCTATATTTAAGAGTTTGTGTAGCAAATGGGTAGCAATTTGCTACACATTTGTGACAAAATATGAATGTACGTGTGTATTTATATGTATATGTGTATGTGTGTGTTTGTGTATGCATATGTACAAAAGTATGTGTATGTGTACGTGTGTATTTGTATGTATATGTGTCTTTGTGTATGTATATGTATCTATGTGTGTATTTGTATGTATACGTGTATATGTGTCTTTGTGTATGTATATGTATCTATGTGTATGTATATGCATGTATAATAAGAGTATATATTTATAAAGTTTACTACTAATAATAAAGTTTTATTTATTATTACATTTATTAATATATTTAATTATAATGGTTGATAATAATAATAATCAATATAAAAATATTTATTTAAATTTGCGTCGAAAAAGTGTCCCACCTTCTAAGTTCAAGGTAAAGGTTCTACTAATCGTCAATGTTGCATCACAATGGCAGTTTATACTATTAATTTTCACCAAACTAAATGCATCTAGGATGAGTGATACCTTTTTGACTTGAAAGGTATCACTATTTTGAATGGAGGTTCTAGTGGTATATTATCAGAACTTTTGTATGAGTTTCTGACTCATTCAAGTGGTGTTCTCTATGATACATGCTATAAGATGAATTTTGGTGGAATTTCATATATCATCAATTTTGTTTTCTCTCCAACTTACATTGATGCAGTTGATGTAACATCTCTAGTGGTACCAGCTGCTGCATTAGGGACTTTGGGCTATGGATACATGTGGTGGAAGGTATGGTTGGTTTTGAATTTTTGTTGAGTTTCCAACATAGGGTTTACTTTTAGATATTGGATTTTTTCTACAACAAATGATCTTTAGACCTCATGTATGTGACAAAGAGTAACATTACAAATGTGGTTTCAAACTTGAAAATAATCTAGAACAAGTTTCAGATGCTATGGCTTTAAGTTTGAACTTGATTTTTAGTGTTTTTTTTTCATCAATTTTGAATGTTTATGTTTTGTACGTTTTCTTTCTGTTGTTGCGTTTAACCAGGCAACAAGGAGGCATTTGACTGAGAGGATTGAGAACTTGGACGGGAAACTGGATGAACAAGTGGAGATATCAAAGTTATTTAAAAATGAGGTACATTTGTTAGGCAAAAGTATTTCACATATAGGTTTAAATTTTGATTCTGTTATTTCTTAGCATAAAATTGGTCTGAAGAAATTGCAAATTTGGTGAACTTGTAAAACAGGTGACTGATGTTCAAGATAATATTTTTTCCCAACTTGGGCATAACTTAGATTCACTAAAGAAGGTGGTTGCTAACATGATGAGTTTTCTTTGGTTTTTAGCATATGATTTTAGATTTTATGTTATTTAACTTATTAAATCTATTCGACCACAGGATGAAAAGATAATGACTTTAGAAGAAAAACAGGTGAGTCAACTACCATATATTACATGATTAGGAAGATAACGTCATTCATCACTATCTTCATTTATTTTATTTTTTTTCTTTAAGGATGTGCTTGATTAGTTTTTGCAAACAGGATTTCGCTAAGCATGGAGTGCAGTATTTACGCAATAAGTTTGATGGAAATACTATCTCTCGGAAGACACATGTTCAAGTAGTGTTTGTTTTGTAGTTTAGCCATTAAAAGGTTGTAATATATAATTTTTAGAACTAGGTTATTGAATTTGTAAAATAGATTCAGAATTTGTTTTGTAGACGAGGGTTTTTTGACAGGAGTTTGTCGTAATTTTGTCGGAATTTGGTGTTTCCGACGCATTTGCGACGCAAATAAATAAATAAACGTGATTTTTTCTAGTAGTGATTAGAGATTAAGAAATATGTTGAAAGCTATTTTAAATAAAAAGTCAAATTCGTCAACTAAGTTTATTTATTTATTTATTTTTTGTACTTTTCCAGTTACTTTAATTTCCCACTAATTACAATCTTATGTATATTATGTGAATTATATTTTATGAACCTCTTAAATATATATATTAGTCATATAAATAGATTGATAGTATTTACTATAACATTGTTAGACTTTTAAAACATTTTTTTATCTCTTAAACTAGTGAACTTATAGACAGGCGACCTAATGATTAGTCAAACTCCGATAACAGCCATTCTATCTCCATCTCTTCCTCATATACAAAACCATGTACCACCGTCGTTCCTAATACAGTTTAGAATTAGCTAGGGTTCTGGCTTTTGAACCTTAATTTTCTTACCAAATCAACATTAACACACATGTATAAACCCAAGATTTATAACCCTAAATTACTATAAAGTTTTACCAAAACCCCAGTTCAATTCAACATCCTAACTAAATTTATCATGTCCCTCAAATTAAAGTACTCATAGAAAACTAGAGAAACGAAAGATATCAGAAGATGAGGGGGTCCAATACAAAACCGCCAAAAATTTTGCCAGTAAGAAGAAGGAAGCTCAATAAAAAAAATGAGAGTGCATTAAATTGGTGACCATACTGCATTCAACACATTCTTCACTATTCTTTCTTTCGCATCACACCCATCACAATAATATTTTTATATTTTCCTCCAATTATTATTAAAATTGTTTTCTGAGTAAGTTTTATTTTTATCAAAAATAAGAAATTAAACTAATATATTTGTAGCGTCCCAAGCATTATTCAATAATCAATCATTAACAAAGAACAAAGATGAAAAGGAGAGAATATGGATGAACCCTAATAAACAAAACTTTTTAACTGAACGATCAATCCAACTGTTTACATTTTTGACATTTTATATAAATACAGACTCAAACGACATGATCTATGGATCAAACGTCGCAACTCTTAACCCTATAGTGGAAACGACGTACAGTTTCCTATTTACAAAGTGTACACTACCAGTCCCCCTACTAATTGTTAAAGCATTTTTTTATGCACTCAACATTCTTATGGATAATTATAAATCAAACTTATAACTTTATATCAAACTTGATCATATAATTAAGACAAATAATAGGTCAAAAGTTTTCAAACTAAGTGTTACAATTGAATTTTTTTTCTATTAAGTTTATTAGGGTACACAAAATTAGACTCTACTGACATTAATTTATTATAAAAACTTTTATTTATCATTTATAATAAAAATGATAATAATAAAAGAAGTTTTATTATTGTATTATTTAGGGTGGACGGAGTGGAGGGCACGGGTTGTAGCGGGTTCCACGGGTTGGACGGGTAATACCGTCGCAACCATTGCATGTTGCTCACGGGTTGGATGGCACGGGTTTTAATACCCGTTGGAAGCCGTGGATGTTACCGTTGGGGATTTGACCGTTGGGGTCGATTTCAATAAAAAAAAATTCCTCTATAAATAAAATCAAATATATTTACCTAAAAAATATCTTCCACATACAATAACCTATTCTCAAAACATCAAATATATCTCAAATCCCACAAAACTCAAAATGTTTAGGCGCTCTATTTACATCACGGAATCATCTAATAGTCCGTCGTCGTCCGACTCGATTAGTCTTGAATTTTTAAACCTCGTTGTTCAAGAAGCCGAGGTTGAAGACACTGCAAGATCGACTCGACATGTGGAACGTGATCGTGTCCAAGCATATGAAACTCTAATGGCAGATTACTTTGTTGAGAATCCGAAATTCAAAGAGGAAGTTTTTAGAAATAGATTCCGCATGTCGAAGCCACTATTCTTAAAAATAGTTGACGACATTAACGCAAATTTTGAATACTTTCAAGTTAGTCAAGACGCACGGAAGAAACAAAGTTTCACTCCACTTCAAAAATGCACATCGGCCATAAAACAACTCGCAACAGGTAATATTCCCGATTCATACGACGAATATTTATGTATATCTGCAAGAATCTCTTGAGAATGTCTTGAGTATTTTTGCAATGCTACTGTTATTCTATATGGTCATGAATACTTGCGTGCACCAGCTAGTCAAGATATTTCACTTTTATACCAAGCACACGGTGATAAGCACGGACTTCCCGGGATGCTTGGTAGTATCGATTGTACTCATTGGGTTTGGAGAAATTGTCCCACTAGTTTAAGGGGTCAATATCACCGAGGTGATCACGAGTACCCAACGGTTCACATTGCGGATCCGCCTACCAATCTAGTTGTTTCCGATAATATTATAATGGAATTGCGGAATGAAACCACACACTTTCATTTGAAGTTTAATCTTACGACACATGTTGCCACAAACTTGGACATCCATCTAACGGACGACGAAGACGAGTAGTTTTTTTATAATTTTTTTATTGATTATATCTTTTTTATTAATTGTATTTTTATTTATGTTTATTTAATGAGATGTGTTTTTTTAATAAAATATTGTTTTAATAAAAAAATATTTTAGGGCTTATTGATTTCACATCCTCATTTTAAGGTTATGGAGGGTTCAAAAAAATAAAAATGATATGACACATTTTAATTAGGTAAAAAAAGAGGGTCATGTTTTTTTTTACCCCTCACTCTACCCTTCTAATTCTTTCTGACACTAAATTTGTTGTGCATTTAATATTCATAAATAATTTGTATAGTCAAAAGTGACTAAAAGCATAAAATATGCCCTCCAACACTGTTATGAATACAGTAATATAATTTATAGAGATTTTAAATGAACTTCCGGTGTGTATTCATATATAATTTAATTTAATAAAGCTGACAGGTAGGAGTACTTTTAGTAGGCCACATCCATATTTGGTTATGGCATTAATGTTTTTGTTCAATCAATTTCGTGTATGCATATTCTTCACTTGGTGTAATAGTGTATTGGTGTTAGAAAATTGTACGTGTATCTAAACAATATGTAAATAGAGCATGTTTTTCACTAAAATGTGGGTTTTCGTTAATAAATTAGAAGTGGGTTAACGAACTCTGATTGGGCTCATTTCAGCGGCGTTAGAACCGTCTCATCGAACCATAACCCGCTCCCAAAAACCTAAAGCCCCCCTCCACCCGCGCGCCCAAAAACCTACCCCCGCTCCAACCTCACCCCGAAAAGCCTAAAACCCCCACCCCCAAAAATCTAAACCCTAAAAGCTAAACCTTAACGCTAAAATCTAAACCCTAAAAGCTAAGATGGTAGAGTTCGACGAGATAGTTCCAACGCCGCTGGAATGAGCTCAAGTGGAGTTCGTTTGATATCGTTTATTAAGGTTTTTATTATTTCTTAGGCTTTTTAGCGAAATATCACTTATTATTTGAACCTTCCCATATGTATATATATTATGTATATGTGTTATTTTACATGTACTGTAAACAATATGTATACATTTCATGTATAAAATATTATCAAGAAATTTTTTTTTGAAAAGCAGAAAATATTATCAAGAAAAAGAGAGAAGATTACATAAGATACATTACATGACTAATCTAATCGAATACGCTAAAATTACACCAATCATTCCATTGTATTGATCATTGTATTGATTTTAAATTTTCCCTATTTTTGACCCACAAGAATGTCTTCGCTTTGATTTCATCCACCACTTTTCCTTGATTCCAACACACCCCCTTAAAAATTACTTCATTCATTGATCTCCAAATAAACCACGTGGTTATTAACGTAATCACATGTATTGTTTCCCTGTGTAGAATATTTCCTCTAAGATCCTTCGAAAAGCCCACATTTCTCTCATCGCCTGTTTTGTCATTTCGGTGATCTTGCACCACTTCCAGATTCTACTCTATATTTGAGACGCCCAGTTACAGTTTACTAGCAAGTGATCGACTGATTCCGCCAGACTCCCACACATTGCACACATGGAGTCAACTTGTTGTATGTTTCTCCTCAATAACGCCACCCGAGTAGGAATTCTTTCCATCCCGGATCTTCATATAAAGAAATTAATCGTGATTGGTAAACATTTTGACCACTCAAAGATTATATTATCTTGTTTTGCTACCTCCAATTCAATCATGTAACATCCCAAAATAAATAAAAACCCAAATAAAAGAAAAAGGAAGGTGGGCTTGGCTAGGGGCCGGCCCATGGGCCCGAAAACTGAGAAGAACCCTTCTAATCAGTAGCCATTTCCTCCTGTGTCCTTCATTTTCTTCCTGCGCAAGAACCTTAGAGAGAGAGAGAGAGATCGTCTAGAGAGAGAAAGCTCGGATCAAGCTCAAAGTCTCGAGGATTGTTGCTCAACATCTCTGGAGCATAAAGGAACGAGAAGGAAGCTATAACAGGTAATTATTATGCCTAAATCTGAGTTTTTGTAACTTTCGGGTTTAGGGTTAATAATCGAGTAAAGATTTAGATTTTTACGTGTGAAACTGGAAACAAACCACGGGTTTGGGTTCATGGGGGAAAATGGAACATTTCGAACGTAAAAAGTTCATAGCTTGATCGATTAGAACAAAGGGACCAGATCTAGGGTTCTGTTTGGGGAAGAAGACTGCACAGTCGAAACTACTAGTTTCGATATGGACGTATCTATCGAAACTACCTAGTTTCGACAGGGGCAGACCCATCGAAACTACCATAGTTTCAATATAGACCCAAGACCTTAACTAAGAATTTATATAAGTCATACGACTCGAAACTACTTAGTTTCGATAAGAAGCAGTGACTCGAAACTACTTAGTTTCGATAAGAAGCAGTGACTCGAAACTACTTAGTTTCGATAAGAAGCAGTGACTCGAAACTACTTAGTTTCGATAAGAAGCAGTGACTCGAAACTACTTAGTTTCGATAAGAAGCAGTGACTCGAAACTACTTAGTTTCGATAAGAAGCCAGGGCTCGAAACTACATAGTTTCGATAAGGAGCCAGGACTCGAAACTACCTAGTTTCGATAATGAAACCATGACCCGAAACATCTGAGTCAAGCCTAGTAATGTCTAAGTGTCCCCTAGGAACACAGCCTTACGCCTATGACTTGATTATACAGATTGTGGGTGACCATAGTGACATTCAGGAACCGGCTAGGTGTAAACAGAAACGATTCATCTGGTGAGTTCTTATTGCCCTTTTTCCTAATGGTTTTGGGCTGGCATGCATACTGGTATAGTATTTTATAAAAATGTTATTTTTATAAAATGAAAGGCAAAGTATAGTATTTTATAAAAATGTTATTTTTATAAAATGAAAGGCAAAGTATAGTATTTTATAAAAATGTTATTTTTATAAAATGAAAGATAAAGAACAAAAGAGCATAGTATTATCTTTTAAACAAGTTTTTGAAAGATAACAATGAGCTAAAGAAAGAATGATAAAGGAGCCGTACTTCGGTACAGCTCGACAGTGACAGTGACAGTGACAGTGACAAATACCATGTTATATGCTTATGTGTTAATATGTGTTATTTGTCTATATGAAAGTTATGTGATTGCATTTCTATTTGTGTAATAGTGTAATTGCATTGCATAGTAGTTGCATAGTAGAAAGTCCTGCAGGCATGCTAAAGTAGAAGTCTCACCCTGAGGTGTGAGCAATGCTAAAGGAGTCTTACACTTCGGTGTAAGCAATGCTAAAGGAGTCTTACACTTCGGTGCAAGCAATGCTAAAGGAGTCTTCACTTCGGTGTAAGCGAGAAAGTCTCACCCTGAGGTGTGAGCAATGCTAAAGGAGTCTTGCACTAACGTGCAAGCGAGAAAGAAAGTCCCACCCTGAGGTGTGGGCAGCGCTAAAGTAAAAGTCTTACCCTGAGGTGTAAGCAAGATAGGGATCTGGTCCTCGGACCACGATCCATATGTGATAGTTAAAGTATGATAAAGTCACTTGTCAAGTATAAGTGAAATGATAGACAGAGTACAGTGGGACACCCTAACGGGTTTCCTTAAAGATAAAGTTTTAATGACAGATAGTAACGTAACAGATTTATAACTGTAACGTTGTAAAGTTTTAAAGTAATAGTTAAAAGTTTATTTCAAAGAAAGTGAAAGTAAAGCTTATTTTATTTTAATAAAACTAAGCTACCAAAGATAAAGTTTACAGTTTAAAGTAAAGAGAGAACTCACCAGCGTTAGCTGACTTTTAGTATGCATGGCAGGTAAAAAGGGTAAAGCTAAAGAAAAGTGAAAGAGCCATGTGGGCTGGATAGCATGGACATCGGGCTGCGGTATTGAAGACTGACATTTCCAATCCTGATAGTTCATGTTATAGACAATATTTCATGTTTTAGTTTGATGAATGATTTGAATTAAAGACTTCCGCTGTAATAGATTCTGATTTCCGGTTTAAGAACTATGTTTGTTATGTTGTGTGCCAACTATGAGATGTACCCGTTTTGGGGCGTTTCAAGTTGGTATCAGAGCCATAGTTTGAGAGATTCAGACATTTGCGATAATGTCTGAACTTAAACTGAGAATGGGACAAAGCAAAGGAAGGAAAGGAATGTCAGTCGGAGCAGCCCGTCCATGAAAAGATAGTAGACAGAAGGTAGTCAATGTCCTTACATAGAACATAGACAATAATGCCTTAGTACAGATAGCAGAAAGTAGATGCTTTAGCATAAATAGTACATAGTACATGCCTTAGCACAGACAGTAGACAGTAGATAGTACGTGCCTTATAGTAGAAACTCTGAACTTGGATGCAAATGTTACTCGGAAAGGAAATGTTCAGAACCCGAGTAGTAAAGTAAATTAGTAATTTCATACCGGTCTCTGTAATTAGTAATTTACAGTACTAGAGGTGTTCTAAATTGTTACCTATCTTGATAACACGAGCTATCTTTGTTCACAGTAGACACTAAATGGCTAGAGCAAAGAGAGGAGGTCGCACTGGGGGTCGTACTGGTCGTCGAGGCCGACCTCCAGGTAACCGGAACCGTCCTGAAGAAAGTGAGCACTCCCGCAACGAAGCTGAATCGGTGCATGTGGAGCATAATGATAGTGGGAACCATGTGTCGGCTCCTAACGATGCCCCTAATGAGGCGCTTGAGTTGGAACCGATTGTGAAAGAAGCTATAGCGGCAGAGGTTACTTCAATCTTGAAGAAAGTTCTACCAGAAGCATTGGGCGAGGCCCTTAAAGAGTTTAATAAAGAGAAGAAAGAAACGAAAGAGGAAAGCAGCAAGAGACTTGGAGTCACTGACAGTGATGATTCTGATTATGAAATGGCAACCCGGGGTTGCAACTATAAGTCCTTTCGGGGGTGTGACCCGCCGAAGTATGATGGACGGAAAGATGCTGTTGCCACTTTTGAGTGGATAGAGAGAATGAATGGGGTGATCAACATTAGTGAGTGCCGTGATGATCAAGCGGTCAAGTTTGCCGCTCACTCATTCACTAATGAGGCATTAAGCTGGTGGAGATCGATCGAAAGAATCAAGTCTTCTGCTGAGATGAAAAAGATGAAATGGGACGACATGAAAAAGCTGCTAATCACTAAGTTCTGCCCGCAGAACGAGATTGACAGAGTTGAGAGGGAATTTCTGGGGCTCTGTGCTGGTAGTATGACTCATCGCCAGTATACCTCCAAATATCAAGAGTTGGCTCAGCTGGTTCCACATCTGGTGGACACTGAGGAAAAGAGGATTAAGTACTACATCAAGGGACTACCACAGAAAGTCCGTGTGCACGTGAAAGCTAATGCTCCCACGAGTTTTGAATCTGTGGTATCACTTGCTGGGATAGTTTATGATGACTTCGAATCCGCAGACCCACTGCCTACTGAGAAGAAAGTGACCAATGCCGTTAAACGGCCAGCTAAAGAGTGGGCGGGGCCGGAGACGAAGAAACTGAGGATTGAAGATGGGGTTGAATGTGCTAAGTGTGGCAGGAAGCACTCGGGCGAGTGCCGAGTTGGGTTAAATATGTGCTATAGGTGCGGAAAGACCGGACACTACTCTCGAGAGTGTCCCGGGGCACAGTCTTGTTATAACTGCGGGATACCTGGCCACATGGCCAAAGACTGTCGGAAACCCAAGGCTACTGGCACCGAGAAGGGTAAAGAACCTGAGAAGCCGAAGGCAAGGACCCGGGCGTATGCACTGACACAGGAGGAGGCTAGGGGAGACCCAGATGTTGTGTCAGGTACATTCATCCTTGACCACACTTATGTTTCAGTATTATTTGATTCGGGTGCCAGTAGGAGTTTTATATCATCTTCTAAGTGTAAAAGAATGAAATGCAAAGTTACTAGAGTAGAGCAGGCCTTTAATGTAGAAACCGCAGTGGGCAAGACCACGATAGTAAGTGAATTGGTAGATAATTGCACGATAAAGATTCATGGCCATAGATTCCCAGTTAGGTTGTATGTTATGACCTTGGGAGGATTCGATATAGTTTTGGGTATGGATTGGTTAGCTGCCAACGAAGCCCGGATAATATGTAGACGAAAGATAGTTCAGCTCAAAGCTCCAGACGGTGGCGAGGTTTTGGTGTACGGGGATCGCGACGGTTCACTAACGAACGTCATATCAATGATAAAGGCAGAGAAGTATATAGGGCGCGGATGCGAGGCCTACCTGGCCTATGTGATAGACAATGATGTAAAGGTGAGAGAGTTAAAAGACGTACCAGTTGTATGTAATTTTCCGGGGGTGTTTCCTGAGGAGTTGCCTGGGTTACCACCTGACCGGGAGACAGAGTTCCAGATAGACTTAGTGCCAGGTGCCCAGCCCGTGGCTAAAGCACCGTACCGACTTGCACCTCTGGAGATGAAAGAGCTGATGGTACAGTTGGAAGAACTTTTGGATAGAGGATTTATCAGACCAAGCATTTCTCCATGGGGTGCTCCGGTTCTGTTCGTAAAGAAGAAAGATGGTGCCATGAGAATGTGCATCGACTACAGAGAGTTGAACAAGCGTACAGTAAAGAACAAATATCCGCTACCAAGGATCGATGATCTGTTCGACCAACTACAGGGCGCCAGATGGTTCTCCAAGATCGATCTGCGGTCGGGATATCATCAGTTAAAGGTAAGAGAAGAGGACATACCTAAGACAGCGTTTCGCACGCGTTATGGGCATTACGAGTTTCGCGTGATGTCTTTCGGCTTGACGAACGCTCCGGCAGCATTCATGAGTATGATGAACCAGGTGTGTAGACCGATGCTAGATAGGTCGGTGATAGTGTTTATAGACGACATACTCATTTATTCGAAAAGTGAAGGTGATCATGCTTGTCATCTTCGAGAAGTACTAGAGACGCTACAAAAAGAAAAGTTGTATGCCAAGTTCTCCAAATGCGCGTTCTGGCTTAAGGAAGTCCAATTCTTAGGTCACGTTATCAACGCAGACGGCATTATGGTTGACCCGGCTAAGATAGAGGCAGTACAGGAATGGGAAACCCCGAAGACGCCAACCGAGATTCGGAGTTTTCTGGGATTGGCAGGTTACTATCGAAGGTTCATTCAGGACTTCTCGAGAATAGCTTCGCCACTGAAAAAGTTGACACGTAAAGAAGTAAAGTACGAATGGGGTCAGGCTCAGTCCAAAGCATTTGAAGAGTTAAAGAAGAAGTTGACCCAAGCCCCAGTGTTAGCACTACCCGACGGTAACGAGGACCTGGTGGTATATTCTGACGCATCGGGACAAGGGTTAGGGTGTGTTTTGATGCAGAGGGGAAAGGTGATCGCGTATGCGTCACGACAGCTAAAGATCCACGAAATTAACTACCCGACTCACGATTTGGAGCTCGCGGCAGTTGTTTTTGCGTTAAAGATTTGGAGGCATTACCTCTACGGGGTGAAATGCACGATTTATTCGGATCACAAGAGCTTGAAGTATTTCTTCGAACAGAAAGACCTGAATATGCGGCAAAGGCGGTGGTTAGAATTGCTGAAAGACTATGACTGTGAGATCCTATACCACCCGGGAAAGGCGAATGTGGTCGCTGATGCCCTAAGTCGTAAGGAGAATCGTTCTCCTATTAGGGTAAAAGCGTACCAGTTAGTGATAACCCCAGATTTTATGACAGAGCTAGAAGCAGCACAGAAGGAAGCACTAAAGGAAGAGAACATAAAGAAAGAAAGAATGGTCGGTCAACAGACAAAGTTAGAATTAAACACTCATGGAGTGAGGACCAGGTGTGGTCGCATGTGGGTACCGAAGGGCGGAGAGCTTAGGGCCAAAGTACTTGACGAGGCCCATAAGTCTCGATATTCCATCCACCCAGGAACCACGAAAATGTACCAGGATTTAAAAAAAGAGTATTGGTGGCCTAACATGAAGAATGATGTGACCGGATATGTAAGCAAGTGTCTGACTTGCTCACAAGTTAAAGCAGAGCATCAGAAACCGTACGGGAAGATCCAGCCTCTGGAAATACCCGAATGGAAGTGGGAGCGTATCACCATGGACTTTATTACCAAGCTGCCCCGCACAGCTAAAGGCCACGATACGATTTGGGTTATAGTGGATCGTCTGACAAAGAGTGCACATTTCTTGCCGATTCGTGAAACGTATTCATCTGAGAAGTTGGCAGAAGTATTTATCAATGAAATTGTCTCTCGACATGGCGTACCGTTATCAATTGTATCTGACCGGGACACGCGATTTACATCGAGATTCTGGAAAAGATTTCATGAGTCAATGGGTACGAGGTTAAACATCAGCACGGCTTATCACCCACAGACGGATGGGCAATCAGAGAGGACCATCCAGACGTTGGAGGATATGCTCCGCGCATGCATTATAGACTTTGGTGGCAGTTGGGATAGTCACCTACCATTGGCAGAGTTCTCCTACAACAACAGCCACCACACCACTATTGGTATGCCGCCTTACGAAATGTTGTATGGTAGAAGATGTCGAACCCCGGTCTGTTGGGGGGAGGTAGGACAGAAAGAATTGGGAAGTTTAGAGGTAGTCACAGCAACCTCTGTAAAGTTTGACCAGATCAAGGCCAGAATGAAAGCTGCACAGGACCGTCAAAAGTCCTACGCAGATAGGAGGCGGAGACCAATCGAATTCAATGTCGGGGATCAAGTACTATTGAAGGTATCTCCCTGGAAGGGGATCATACGATTCAGAAAGAGAGGGAAGTTAAGCCCAAGATTCGTCGGACCCTTCAAAATACTAGCGCGAGTTGGTGAAGTCGCTTACCGGTTAGAATTACCGGATGAGCTTAGTGGAATTCACCCAACCTTCCACGTGTCGCACTTGCGCAAGTGCTTGGCCGACGAATCAGCGCATGTGACACTTGACGACATCGAGATAGATAATAGCCTCAATTACATCGAGGAACCCGTCGCCATACTAGACAGGAAAGAAAAGCGGTTACGGAATAAAGTGATACAGTTAGTCAAAGTACAATGGAAGCATCGTAAAGGGTCAGAAGCTACATGGGAAACCGAGACAGAAATGAAAGAGTCGTACCCGCACCTGTTTGACTTATAACAGGTTTCGAGGACGAAACCTTTCGTAAGAGGGGTAGACTTGTAACATCCCAAAATAAATAAAAACCCAAATAAAAGAAAAAGGAAGGTGGGCTTGGCTAGGGGCCGGCCCATGGGCCCGAAAACTGAGAAGAACCCTTCTAATCAGTAGTCATTTCCTCCTGTGTCCTTCATTTTCTTCCTGCGCAAGAACCTTAGAGAGAGAGAGAGAGAGATCGTCTAGAGAGAGAAAGCTCGGATCAAGCTCAAAGTCTCGAGGATTGTTGCTCAACATCTCTGGAGCATAAAGGAACGAGAAGGAAGCTATAACAGGTAATTATTATGCCTAAATCTGAGTTTTTGTAACTTTCGGGTTTAGGGTTAATAATCGAGTAAAGATTTAGATTTTTACGTGTGAAACTGGAAACAAACCACGGGTTTGGGTTCATGGGGGAAAATGGAACATTTCGAACGTAAAAAGTTCATAGCTTGATCGATTAGAACAAAGGGACCAGATCTAGGGTTCTGTTTGGGGAAGAAGACTGCACAGTCGAAACTACTAGTTTCGATATGGACGCATCTATCGAAACTACCTAGTTTCGACAGGGGCAGACCCATCGAAACTACCATAGTTTCAATATAGACCTAAGACATTAACTAAGAATTTATATAAGTCATACGACTCGAAACTACTTAGTTTCGATAAGAAGCAGTGACTCGAAACTACTTAGTTTCGATAAGAAGCAGTGACTCGAAACTACTTAGTTTCGATAAGAAGCAGTGACTCGAAACTACTTAGTTTCGATAAGAAGCCAGGGCTCGAAACTACATAGTTTCGATAAGGAGCCAGGACTCGAAACTACCTAGTTTCGATAATGAAACCATGACCCGAAACATCTGAGTCAAGCCTAGTAATGTCTAAGTGTCCCCTAGGAACACAGCCTTACGCCTATGACTTGATTATACAGATTGTGGGTGACCATAGTGACATTCAGGAACCGGCTAGGTGTAAACAGAAACGATTCATCTGGTGAGTTCTTATTGCCCTTTTTCCTAATGGTTTTGGGCTGGCATGCATACTGGTATAGTATTTTATAAAAATGTTATTTTTATAAAATGAAAGGCAAAGTATAGTATTTTATAAAAATGTTATTTTTATAAAATGAAAGGCAAAGTATAGTATTTTATAAAAATGTTATTTTTATAAAATGAAAGATAAAGAACAAAAGAGCATAGTATTATCTTTTAAACAAGTTTTTGAAAGATAACAATGAGCTAAAGAAAGAATGATAAAGGAGCCGTACTTCGGTACAGCTCGACAGTGACAGTGACAGTGACAGTGACAAATACCATGTTATATGCTTATGTGTTAATATGTGTTATTTGTCTATATGAAAGTTATGTGATTGCATTTCTATTTGTGTAATAGTGTAATTGCATTGCATAGTAGTTGCATAGTAGAAAGTCCTGCAGGCATGCTAAAGTAGAAGTCTCACCCTGAGGTGTGAGCAATGCTAAAGGAGTCTTACACTTCGGTGTAAGCAATGCTAAAGGAGTCTTACACTTCGGTGCAAGCAATGCTAAAGGAGTCTTCACTTCGGTGTAAGCGAGAAAGTCTCACCCTGAGGTGTGAGCAATGCTAAAGGAGTCTTGCACTAACGTGCAAGCGAGAAAGAAAGTCCCACCCTGAGGTGTGGGCAGCGCTAAAGTAAAAGTCTTACCCTGAGGTGTAAGCAAGATAGGGATCTGGTCCTCGGACCACGATCCATATGTGATAGTTAAAGTATGATAAAGTCACTTGTCAAGTATAAGTGAAATGATAGACAGAGTACAGTGGGACACCCTAACGGGTTTCCTTAAAGATAAAGTTTTAATGACAGATAGTAACGTAACAGATTTATAACTGTAACGTTGTAAAGTTTTAAAGTAATAGTTAAAAGTTTATTTCAAAGAAAGTGAAAGTAAAGCTTATTTTATTTTAATAAAACTAAGCTACCAAAGATAAAGTTTACAGTTTAAAGTAAAGAGAGAACTCACCAGCGTTAGCTGACTTTTAGTATGCATGGCAGGTAAAAAGGGTAAAGCTAAAGAAAAGTGAAAGAGCCATGTGGGCTGGATAGCATGGACATCGGGCTGCGGTATTGAAGACTGACATTTCCAATCCTGATAGTTCATGTTATAGACAATATTTCATGTTTTAGTTTGATGAATGATTTGAATTAAAGACTTCCGCTGTAATAGATTCTGATTTCCGGTTTAAGAACTATGTTTGTTATGTTGTGTGCCAACTATGAGATGTACCCGTTTTGGGGCGTTTCAAATCAATAATCTAAGTGAATTGACTGAAAACATACCCAAGGGGTGACCTTTCCAAATCCATTTATCTTGAGATTTTTTCATTTTGTGTGCGATGATCATTGATTCACATCTCCCCCTATCTTCCTTTTCGCCCTCTCTTACAGTTGAATCCGGCTTTGACCACTTTATTCTTGATTGATTGTTTTCCTCAACTAATCTTTCACATACTAATACCCCTTTGTTCTGCTCCATCTTGTAAAGGTTAGGAAAAAGGTCCTTTAGTATTCCATTTTCAAGCCAGTTGTTACACCAAAACATTGTCTTTTCTCCATTACCAGTAGAACATTTAAAAAGATGAAAAATATCAATGTTAGTCTCTTTTAGCTCCATTGCCGCCTTATGAACTGAGCTCCAAACACCGTGGATGGATTTTTTAACTGGAAATGATTCCGACCTTCTTCTCCTGTGAAAGAAACTGATGAATGATACCAATATAGCCTCTGGATTTTCCTTATACCTCCACAACCACTTGGGGAGAAGAGATAAGTTCATAGAGTGTATACCCCAATTCCCAAGCCACTCCTTTCTTTGGGCGCTATTATCCTTTTCCATGCCACCCAAGAGATCTTTTTAGCTTCATTCGAACAGCCTCATAGAAAATCTCTTCTAATGCTTTCCAGTTTCTTGATTACCTGTGATGGGGCTTTAAATAGCGACAAATAATATACGGGCAAGCTTCCTAACACGGATTTAATGAGTGTAACTTTGCCTCCAGCCTAGAGGTGTTCACGGTCCGGTTTTCGCGGTTTTTGGGTCAAGCCGTGAGCCAAACCATTAGTAACGGTTTTAATTATCGAAAACCAAAGCCAAACCAATGAAAATTAAAACCAAACCATTACTTACGGTTTGGTTCCTGGTTTGGTTTCACGGTTTGAACCTTTATACAAAGCTATAAACATCAAAATTTCTCTAAACATTAAAACTGTGAAAATTTATGTATACTAAAAGTTGTCTAGAATTTGAAACAAAGTTGTAATGCTACATATATGAAAAAAATATACAGTCCAAAACAAAAATTTTGCTTTCCAAACTTCCAAAATGTATGGAAACATGAACATATATATTGAAACTACATTTACATGTAAATAAACAGGAAACATACATGTCCTTTTGCAATATAACCAAACCAAAGAGTAGTCGAAAATTAAATCAAAGGCAAAGCAAGTATGAAACATGAACATAAAACAAAAATAAAAAAATTAGCCAAAAAAAAAAACTAATACACTTAAAATTATTACAGTCTACTTGAAATTTAAAATAAATCTAATATAAATAATAAATATGTTTAATATGAAATATTTAAACAAGTAAAATATAGTTAAATCTCACGGTCCGGTCCGGTTTAAAACGACCGGTTTTTCATATAAACCGTAAACCAAACCGTTCGATACGGTTTGAAATTTTTGAAACCGACCGACCGAAAGTAACCAAAAGAAACCGACCGTGAAACCAAACCGATGACCGGTTTGGACGATTTTGCGGTTTTAAACAGAACCGTGAACACCCCTACTCCAGCCATAATGTTTTAGATTTCTAAGTTGATAATTTCTTAATGAATTTTTTTAATATTGGGTCCCAGTTTTTTATTATGTTCATGTTTGCTTCAACCGGTAACCAAAATCAAGACAATAGTGTTGTTGCTTATGTGGATCAAGACGGAAGTTGACTAGTAGTTTGACACAATTAAAAGCCATTAATGAAACAGACAAACTACATATAAAATGGGCCAGTGTGTTGGTGGCATAAGTCCCATTCCATGTTTACTCTCCATATACATTGAATTTTGTATGTATGATTACGAAATGAATTACTTATATGGTTATTAATTTATTATCATATACATTAGTTTAGTCCTTTAGTACTTGACCATTGATTTTGAAATTTGTAACTTCAAGAAAACATAATCTCATTTTCACTAGTGTTCAAAATAAGTTTTAGGTGGTTCAATCCCCACTTGTAACACTTTGGGGGTGGCATTGGAGGCAATGAAGGGAGATTTGTGGCAACACAAGTTCGATCCCTGAGCCAAACGGGTTTTACCACTAGCTCGTTGTCGTGTCTTTGGGCGGGCGGGTTAGCGGGTTTTTCCCCGGGGTCATGGAGTAGTTAGGGCTTGGGCCACCCGATGCCGTCTGCGTTCGTTGGGTTGGGTTGCCTTTAGCCATCGGGTTACCCGGGGTGGTCCAGATGTTTGCTTTGCCTTTCTAAAAAAAAGTTTTAGGTTATAATTAAATAATTGTACTTTTTGTCTTTAATTAATTATCATCTCAATTACAAAATATTGTGTTCTAAATTCTGATTAATGTATTTGTATTTTAGTCTTATTTGGGAAGTGCACAAAACCGGTATTGTGCAAACTGGATCGGATCAAGTCAAGGCTAGGTTGCCCCAAACCGGTACAGTTTAGAAACAAGTTTTCTAAAGGTAAGTGTTACCGGACCAGATCCTGGATTCAACGTATTATATTCCCAAACCGGTTTCGAAACTGGATTCAAAGTATACATACCCAAACCGATTTCAAACCGACGGATCGGATCAGATCCGAACCGTTTTCTGTATCATTTTCGAATCCGAGTCTGGTTTGGTTGTGCGCCGCTAGGCTACTGAGCTTGCCTGGGCTACTGAAATGATGTTGGGTTTTTTATTACTGGGTTGCTAACCTCAAGGTCGACTCAACCTTTTTGGGGTTCAAAGCGAATTATAAAATTAATGCACAAAAAAACCAGTTCAAACTGGTTTGAAAACCTATACACTGAAACTGGTTTAACTTGAACCGAACCGATCAAACCCCCTCAAAAACTGGTTTCAAACCAATCAAACTCCCCCTCTCAAACCGGTTTCAAACCGAACCGATTTAAACTCAAACTGGTTTTGACTTTTCTTAACCAAACCAGTTTCAGATTGGTTTCAAACCAATTCGGTTTGAAAAACTTAGGGTGAAGGTGGCACCACCCTCACCAAAAATCTACCCTCACAAAACCAACCAATGAGGTTGTATCACTTCATTTTTACCCTTTTACTACCCCAACCCTCATTTTTTAATTTTTTAATTTTTTTTAAATTAAAACTTATATATATAAAACACATTTTATTTATTTAATAAAATAAAAATAACAAGAAATAAAAAAATTTACATAGAATAAAAATAAAATTACATAATAATATAAATGTGGGTTTCTGAAATTTGCAATCTTTAAGTTAAAAAACAGATACCCAGATGAAGTTTCTTTGCAAAAGTGTTATAATTTATCAAACCATATGACTTTTTTCAAGAAAATGTGTAAAGTCAGAAGCTTTATGTGTAAAAAAAAAAGAAAATGGAGAAAAAGGGTATTAAACCGACCAACAAAAGAGGAACCAGATGGACTAAACACCACCCCACGAAAAAGGGTCCACAATTGAGCTCGGGTATGTATACCCGCAAAAGCCAAAGATTCCACTCGGGTAAGGGATCGGCGACGGTGTACCCACGCGGGTATGGGAACCCGATGCCCTTACCCGAAGACGGCCCTTCACCCTTATTTATGCACCTCTAAGAAAGGCCATTACCTAACCTTTAAAATCACACAGTACCGGCCTATGATTGGTCTATTTTTCTTTAAAAAAAAATTTCTCTGTTTTTATATATATTATTTGTTTGAAGTGTGAACATGTATATATGTCTGGTCTGATGGTTCTTCACCACAAGAGACCTGAGTTCGAAACAAGGCCTTCCCCTCTTTAATTTTGTTTTGTTTTCTGTTTTTTGTTTTTTTTCCGATACATATTTAAAGAAAAGAATACAATTTTGCTTTGTTTTATCTTTTCCGTTTCGTTTGTTTTCCGCTTTTTTTACAATTCTTTTATTATTAACATTTTAATCAATTATCGATGTACTATCGGAACTAGAGGTGCACAAAAAAACTGGTTTGGAAATCCAAACCGGTTCCGACCGAAACCCGAACCGCCCTAGAACCGGTTTTTGGTGAACCGGTTTCAAACCGGTAGGAACCGCCGGTTTATAACCGGTTTAAGTATTTTGCACGACTAGCGGTTTACAACCGGTTTTTTGTGAACCGGTTTGGTAAACCGGTTTGAACCGGTTTAACGGTAATATTTCAAAACTAGCCGTTGGAAAATGGCTATATAGCCGTTAGAACCAATTTTTGACCATTTTTTGACCCATTTTAACCCCCAAACACATTATAAATAGGTAGGGGTGTTTTGGTTAAATCACACTTCTCAAACCCGCTCTCTACACTCTCGTTTGTAAAAAAAACGCTCGAAAACGCTCAAAAAACGTTATGGCAGGTTCTTCAAGTTTTGGTGTTTCCTCTTCCAAAGTTAGCGTTGTGAAAATCATACCAACAACGAGGAACCCCGTAATTTGGTCAAACTGCGATCTATGTGAGATGTCTAACGGGTTGGAACGTGCTCGTTGCAAAAATTGTGGTGGGTTTTTTAAAAAGGAATAAAACTCAACTCTAAAAACTCATATGGAAAAATCTTCCCGAGTTTGAAGAAAATTCCGGGTGAGGGTCAAGCATCTATGACAAGCGAGAGTGGAATTTGGAACTTCGATCCAAATATTGTTCGAGATAGAATGGCGAAATTAGATATTCAAAGAGGTTTGCCGTTCAACCACTTCGACAACCCGCTCACGACGAGGATGATTCAAAAAGCCCTTCAACCACGTTATCATCAAGTAATTCGTAGTACTCTTAGACGTGATTGTCTAAAAATGTGGAAAAAAGCAAAAAAAAGAATTAATTTTAGGTTTTGAAAAATTGGAAACCGGTGTGAACTTAACCACCGACGTTTGGTCGGCTCCACATGGTATTCCCGACTCATATATTTGCGTTACCGCTCATTGGGTTGATCCCAATACGTGGCAAATGATGAAACGTACAATCGCGTTTGAGATGTTTGAATATCCGCACACGGGTCAAAATTTATTTCACATTTTAGATGGTGTGATAACCGATTTTAAATTACAAAATAAATTATTTTCAATATCTTTTGATAATGCCTCAAATAATACAAATGCGGTTCAAAAATTAATATTAAAATATAATCTGATTTGCAACGGCGCTTTTTTCCATAGTCGATGTATTGCACACATTATCAACTTAGCCGTGCAAGACGGGCTTGCGGCTGAACCCGTTATTGAATTAAGTAATGCATTTCGAGTCATGCTTAAAGACGTTTTTAGTAGTAGTAAAAAAAGATACCATGAATATATTAGATTATGTAACGATACGGGTTTGATTTGCTTAGGTCCCAATTGGGACCTCCCAACAAGATGTAATTCAACTTATAAAATGTTTCATAGTGCTATACGTCAAAAAGATACTTTAAAATTTTTTCATGATATGCTTTCATCAAAACCGCGTCGTAAAATTCAAAATTTTCCGTCTACGAGTTGGGACATTCTTGAAAATATAACCGAATTGCTCGAAGTTTTCAAAACCGTCACTACTTTTTTATCCGGTGTTTATTACCCCACAAGTCCCTTGGCTCTTAAACAAATATTTCTAATGTGTAACAAATTAGCCGAACTTGAAAATAAAAATACTCTTTTTACGAGAATGATAAAACCGATGAAAGAAAAATTTGTTAAATATTTTAAAGAAATGCCTCCGGTTATAACTTGTGCCGCCGCATTAAACCCTACAATTAATGTTTACGGTGTTGAAACCTTGATTGATAAAATAACTTACGATTTGGATTTGAATGATGAAGATATTCATTTTTCAACCGTAACAAAAACTTATTTTAACAAATGATTGCAAGATTTGTTTGATATTTATTTACATAAATATGGTACAACACAAACCCCACATGATACGATGGGCGCGGGCGCATCAAGTAGTAGCTCGAGGAATGTGAACTTAAATTTGTATAACGAAATGAGAAATGAATTTACTAAACGGGCTAGAGGATCCACCCCGAGTAGCGAACTCGGAAGGTATACGGGAACAAACTTTTTATCATTTATGAGTCCGGATGTTTTTGAGGACTTTGATATTTTGGCGTGGTGGAAAGGAAACGAATATACTTTTCCGGTCCTTTCCGCCATGACCCGTGATTTACTAACCGTCCAAGCTTCCACGGTAGCTTCGGAATCCGTTTTTTCTCGTAGTGGCAGGGTTTTATCTATCCGAAGAACTAGACTCACTCCCGCGGCAATGGAAATGTGCATTTGCTTGAATGACCATTTGGATGCGGTAGATTGGAGACAAGATAGGAGTTCGCTTGAAGACGAAATTGAAGTTGAAGAATTCATACACGAATCTGAGGTCAACCAAGGATTGGCGAGCCCACTTACAAATGAAGAACTCGCCGAAGATGATAGACTACGAGGATCCACTAGTAACTCCGAGAATGACGGCGAAAATTAACAAAAAAACTCCAAAAAAAATATTATTCTTTTTGTCGAATTGTAATGTTTAATTTTGTAATGTTTTGTGATTTCCGAACTCCTACAATATGAATAAACGTTGAACTTTATGTTTTTATTTGTTAAATATTTATTTTTAAAATTTTTTTTTAATAAAACCGGTTTAAACCGGTTCACCAACCCGAACCGGTCCAGAACCGAACTGAACCGGTTCAACAGGTTCGAGATTTTATATATGATAAACCGGTTTAACCCGAACCGGTTTTAGTCAAAACCGGTTTAACAATTGCGTTGACCAAACCGGTTCGGGCCGGTTTGGAACCGGTTCGGTTCAAAAACCCGGTTTGTGCACCTCTAATAGGAACCATTATCAATAATTGTTATTATTGTTTTCGATCGATGTAAGATACTTACCACCATCATTTTGTGCATATTGACTTTATTTTTTTGAGTTTCTCTTTTGGTTTCTATATCAAGTGCCGGTACCATAACCATACCATACCGAACACAAATGATACTGACCGAATTTCCGTAACAACACGCGCGGGAATTTTACTAGTTTAAAGACAAATGGGAATGCAATGACACCTAGAAAACAAATTCAAATAGCCAACCAGATTGGGCCCATGAAAGCCCAATAAGATAGTCCTGATACTAAGAGGCATAAAGAATAACAAGGACCCACAAAACAACAAACCCATGTCCAACAAAAAAATGTGTCCAAACAAGCAACAACCCATGTGGTCAAAGTTCAAACCATCAACAAACCATATAGTCAAAGTTAAAACAAAGTGCATTTGAATTTCAATTTCTTTTAACCTTGCATTAATAATCTTTTCATTAATAGTAAAAAAAGTTAAAAAATTAAATTAAAAGCAATAAATAAATAGGCCCATTTCTTTAAAGGCTACATGATTAATTTATATCATATCATATTATCCTAAACCATATCTTTTGTTCAATTACTAGCCAAACAACTCTGCTTCAAAGCCTTTGAAAGCCCCCGGATGGTTGAAGGTGTAGTTCTGCAACAACCACCAATAAGCTTGGCTCCAGAATCGCGCCATCTTGTCGCTAAAACCTTAAACTTGTCGTCGTTAAAACACTTCGACGGCTACATAAGAAGAAAAAACATTATTAAAAACATCATCAAAAACAAACATAAACCTTTTATTTTCTGTGATCAAATAACTCACCATCCATCTTTTTGCAACACCATCCCAAATTTCACCACTATTCGGATAAACAACAATCACTTTCCGAGTTAACTGCACAACAAGATTCAAACTTTTACAAAAAAACAAATACCAGTTAAACCGAATAATCGATCATGATCATGATCATGATTTACCTCATTGAATTTCTGAACAAGGCTATGAACAAACTGTGGTGGCGCGCAGTTTATCCCAACAGCAGCAACTCTTTGGCTGGTGTTAAGAACTTGAAGGCAGTCTGCAAAGCTCTCTCCTGAAGGCGCGTTTACACCATCTACAGAACTGAAACAAATCCAAGATGGGATTTGAACATCTTCTTCTTCAAGTAATTCTACAATAGCCTGTTGGATTGAGAACTTTAGGATCTTGAATTTTCCAAAGGATTTCAAGAAAATGAAAGGGAAATTATTACTTGAGTTTCTAGCTTATTTGGAATGGTTTCAAAAGCAAGTAGATCAGGACCGGCTTCGACAAGAACTTGCAGCCTGCGTCTATGGAAGTTTTTGAGTTTATTCAAATCCACATCGTCTCCGTAATACCCACTGAAGAAGAAGAAAATGTGTTAGAAATATTTCATATCAGAATATTACTCCGTTTTCAATAAAATTTATATCAGAATATCAACAAAAATAATTAAACAAAACGATATATTTGGATTATAAAAAAAATAGTTATCTGACATCCACAACAATGCGCCCAAAACGCGTTAGTGATATCTGAGACCCAATCATTTTGTTTACCTGTATTCTGACCCATCAGCAAGATATGCACCATAGCTTCCAATCGAGGCTGCAACTAGAGCTCGATTATATGAATGATCACCGATTTTTTCAACAGTTTCCCAGAAAAGATCACGGGCATCGGTGGCCAATTCGACACTCTTTGCTAGCAGTTTTTCCCCTTGTTCAAGTGACAGCCCCCTAGATATGAATCCAGGAAGAGTAGCCTGAAATTGATCACAATTACAAATTCAGTTTCACTTAAATATAATTCAGATCGGTGACTCAACTATACAAAAAATAAGTTGCCGCTCAAGGCCCCATATTTAATTAACTCCATTAAATTTTCAAGATTTTGGCAAAGAAAACAAAAAAATCAGTATCCTTGAAAGAGTTTTTAAAACTCACTCAAACTTTAATAATTGTAAAAAAAAGTGCATTATCGTACTATCCTATTCCCATGTGTTACAATTCTCGAAAAAAAAGATTATTTTTTTAATTAAAAAAGTTGCCGATTTTATAATTCGCTTTGGGCCGTTGAACCTACCCTGATTTAGATGTTAAATTTTAATTTTTATTTTAATTTTTTTTAGGTATGTTGTGTAACAATTCAGATGTTAAATTGATATGAAACTGCACACACCTGATAGGAAGAAGTCACAATTACATCAGCACCAGCTTCCAAATACTCCAAGTGAACCTACATTTTCAAATCCATCAATAAATCACATTCAAATTAATCCCAATTTAACAATGTAATTTACCTTCGAAATAAGATGGGGGTTATTGATCAAGCAGAGTGCGCTCCATAAAGGGTCGTTAATAGAAGCGCCGTGAATCTCAAGTTGTGTTGCAAAGCCGCCGTCAATGACGGCGCAGCCCCCGGCTTTTTCTAAAAATTCTTCCAACAATCCGGCTTTGTTTTCCTCCGTCTTGGGCTCAAATACAACACCCATTTTTTCTATTAAAGTGTACGCGTTCGAATTGAATGGGTGAAATGAGTTGTTTATATATAGGATTTGTGAGAAAAATGGTGCCTTTAAAGAAGAAGAAACAGGGTGTATTTTTTAAGGAATGAGGTGGTATGGTATTCAAAGGCGTTGATGGCGGAAAAAGGAAGAGGCACCGCCGCACCGGCTGAATGGAGACGCGTATTTAGATTAGATTCTTATTACTTGACTTCCACTTTGCCCTATTTTTATACTCTAATTCTTAATTCCTATTTTTTGGGAAGTATTTGCTTTTTTTTTTAAAGATTTAACGTATAAATTTATAAATTTTTCTGTTGCTATAAAAACTTTCAAATTTGGTTTCCTTGTAGTACATATGGTGATTGATCGTATGGATCTCGTTTTTGAATTTTTTTTTTCAAATCTAAACGTTTTTTTTGTTATAAATTATATTAGTCATTCAACAAGGCAAATTACATAAGGATAGGAGGTAGACGGGCAACAAACTGCGCCGCCATCCCCTTCTGAATGGAAAACCCTAATCTACTAAAAACAAAGCCTCGCCCCTGAGGAGTCGTAAAGTTGCTGTGGACCACACGCTGAACTCTAGCCAAGAACCGAACCGCCTCCGGCGCCAAGGAGCCGAACGTGTCAAACGCCAGGGGGACAAAGGCATGCTGATTATCCTCACAAGCTTTCGCGTGCTTTTCCACCTTCTTTGACTCTGCTTTCATAACCGCTTGCCCCGCCACAAACCCATTTTCCCGCAACCCAGCTAGGGGGGATACACCTGTGAGATCGACACAAGCATGTTTCCCGCCCTCCCAACCAAAAACTAGCACGTCCGCCGGGCGTAGGGTGGACCTCCCTTCCGCCGGGTATAAAATTTTCTTACAGAAATAACCCGTTGCAAATTTGCTATAGATATGGACGTATTTTGTTACGGTTTAGCTTCTGGGCAAATAAAATCTATACTAAAAATGAGAAATAATAATTATTAAAAACTATTTAATAAATTTCGTGGCAAAATCAAGTAATAAATATAACTAAAAACAAATTAGTGCATTCAGGAGCAGAATCCGTAGCAATATCGATAAATGAATGTCTAAAAAAATTAATAAATATATATATATATATATATATATATATTAATAAAATTCGTATAAGTCCGTAGCCCATTTGAAAAAATGAGTATTTTGTAAATGATTAAAAACAAACTGGTAAATTATGTATCGTGGAAAAATCTGTTACTAAATACTTAAAAAGGTAAATAATTTAATAAAATCCGTAACAAAAATGAGAAATGAATATGTAAAGAGGTAACTAAAAATAATGTGATACATACCATGGCAAAATTTCTAGCAAAATAAAGAATTAATTTGTTACTCATAGATCTAGGGATGAATGTGAAAAGGGTAAAAGGATATGTGACTTTCTTAAAGCAAGCTTTTTAGGAAGCAACTCTAGAAGTCTTGGAATCTATTTATCCTATTTGAAACTTATTTTCCTTAACATACATGAAGATGACTTGAGGTTGGTTAAAGAGTTGCAAAGTTTAGACTTTTATATGAAGATGATAGCTAACAAAATATGGGTTAAGCTCAACTAATATTGGGTTGACTTTAATATTTTATCAACTATTGTTGTGGTGCTTGATTTTCGGTATATGTACTTATTTATTGAGTTTAATTATGCATAGCTTTGTTAATCTTGAATAGAGAAAAAAAAAGGGATTTATTCGATTAATTAGTGTTTATTTTTATTTAGTATTAGTTCCTAGTTTGATTTTAATTAGGAGTTAATTTATTTAATTAGTTTAATTGAGTTTGAGTTATAATAGGTTTTGGTTTAGATTAGTATAAATAGATGGTATGGTTATTGTATTATTTACAGTTTTATTAATAAATAGTCAATCTTTGAGATCAAAATTAGTATGTTCTTGAGCCTGGTTTCCAACAGCTTTATGGTAAAGATTCACCTGATAATGATATATCTTTTTTGACAGTTTATAGAATATATGAAATCTTACTGAATTCGACGAGCTCCGCGTCATGTGATGATAGTAAGGAGACATAAGCATTAGTAAAGTCTGCTAGTATTCTCAAGGTACAAAATTAAAAAGATGTTTGGGAGCGTGGTGGTAAAGTAGTTATTGACTTATTATCTTTTTAAAAAGTCAATAAGCCATTCTCAAAACTCCAAAAAATTTAGCTTTTGGAATGACTTATTAACTTATTGGCTTTTGAAAAATCTAATAAGTCAATAAACACTTTCTCACCACACTCCCAAACACCCACTAAGTTTTCATTTTCAATCTTTTATTGTGTCACAAATTTTGTAATGTTCTAGTATTATTTCTTTTCTTGATAATAGGAGGTCGATTTATATGATCATGTTAAATCTTAAGATCGATTAAAAAGATGTCAATTGCTAGAGTACCTTAATGAGGCAAGGCCTAAAACAACTTCTTCTATTTGTGTACCTAACTATCCTAAAGCTCAACATTATAGTATCCCGTTGTAGCTAGATTAGTCATTAATGTTATTTGTGTTATCCTTTAGTATTGATGGGAGAATTTGGGCTCAATAATATCATTCAATGTTTTTTTTTCCAGTTCAAGCTTTAAGACCCTTCGTAATGAAGCCGTGGTCTATGTGGGCACTTTCACGGGCGTGAACACCGTCCCCCATGGGCGTAAATTGGGGGGGGGGGGTTCATGGGGAAGGGAGCAATCCTCACCAAAATCAATCCAATCAAAATCAAGCACATAATATTTTTTTTCTTTTTTTTATTATATATTTAGTTAATTATTAAAAATAAACATGGGACGTAAAACCACTACACACTTTAGTGATTCTGGACAGTGATTGCCCCTTTGCTGATTTGGTAGTGACATAATTGGACGTGAAAGATGAGGATGTAAAACCACTACGGATGTCGTAATGTGTACCTAGGATTGGTAGTTTGTTTAGTCTCTTTATTTTTGGCTTCATTATTATTACCTAATGTTTTAAGCTTATTTTTATCATTCAATTTAATTTCTTTATTCCTATGCAGAAAAATCACATGATAACCTTGAAGAAGTAACTCAAAATATAACAGCTTAAATCGACAACAATGAAAATCAAGGGTATCGATTTGAATAAACTTTAGCTTGGCGTTTGGTGAGTTACTTAAATAATACATATAAAAAATAGTTAGTACTATATATATATATTTACTATTATTATTATTATTATTATTATTATTATTATTATTATTTTGTGTGGTTGTGTTGAATGATGCTATGTTTGAAGTGAAAAAAATAACGTGCTCAAAGCTATTATTGTGGAGATGTTATATTTGAAGGGTATTTTGTCAAATAGGTTGTGGTATAGTGGTTGAGATAATGTCTGAAATTTCAAAGGACCCGGGTTCAATCTCTGTCACAATCATTAATCTTCGCGGCATCGTAAATGAGGCTTTTTTAGGCAGATGCACCTGGGTTTTACCTACGCCGATCCATGGTTCTAGCCTCAACTCTCCCTCAAGGCCGACAGAGGCCGTATTGGGTGAGATTTTTCCTGGAAAGCTCTCCAACTCTGACTCCAAGTGGTCCCGTTTAAGAAAACATATTAGTCGGAGTTGGACGAGGGTCTCCCAGTGGCGGACCCAGAAATTTTTTCATTGGGGTCGATTGTCAATAACTAAATATTAGTTTTTTTTGGGTCAAGTCGAATCGGGTCGGGTCGGGTCACACATTAAAACGATAAAAACAAACAAAATTATAGATGAACAATAATAATACGATGTTTGTCATTATATATTTTTTCAACAGCTTCAAATCTTAGATCGTCGCTTTGTTCCTGAGAGGTAGTGCCGCTATTTTTGTTTCAATACGTAATTAGGTTTAAAGATTTTAAATGGATATTGAGTTTATTTATGAGTTTGTGTGTAATGTGTTCAGCCTATTTTGTTTAAAAGTTAATGGGTTAAACTATTAAAGATTTGGTTTAAGAGGTTAATAATTAATGAGTGAATTGTTATATGGTTAAATGTTTGGTTTAATTGGTTTTTATTTATAATTCAAAAAAATATTTCTTTGGGTTGTGTGTCAAATTTTTATGGGGGTCAGCGTCAAAATTTTATGGAGGTCGCTCGGAAATATACTATATATATTACAAAAGAAATTTTTTTTAACGGTGTCGGCTGACCCGCCGGCCACCAAGTAAGTCCGCCAATAGTCTCTCCCATATAATAGGGGTGCGACGTCACAACATTCAATGTTCGACTTTAAAAAAAATATTTGAAGGACAAGTTAGAGAAGAAACGTAGAATTTAATCATTTCCTCTGGATTTTAGAACTTAATCTTTTAATTTGAAAAATAAATTGTTAAGATGATTTTCATTGAAAAGAATGATTTAAATTTATATGCCATGAATTTAATTTATATATATTTTCGATTGGAATCTATATCTATACTATATAATAAATAAATGTTTTAGAAGAACATTTGTCATTCACACATGCATCCTTAATATTTTTTCCCGCATCTCTCTCCTATTAATTATACAGATTTCTTCAAAAAAAATCTAATTTTTGTTTTCCGCCCCTCTCTCCTATTAAATATTAATGATTTCTATAATTACTTTTATAAAACGTTTTTTATTTACAAAAATAGGTTTTTTCATAAAACATTGTTTTAATTTGAACACTTCTTCATTCTTTTTATACAGCATTTATAAAAAATAATTATATAACATTTTTAGAATTTACAAATATTCATAGAAACTAATATTTTATAACAAGGAGTATTTTTTCTATCCATGTAATACATGAGTTTTAAACTAGTGTTATAATAAGTTAGATTTTTTCTTTTAATATTTAAATTTTTATTTATCACATACTTTTTTGTTAAAACACGTTATGTTTTCACCCATCAATTTATTTGAACGGTTTAAATAAACATGTTATAAGCTTTGTGTCTAGGTTACATGATTATAAGTATGTATTAGTTATAGTTGATATCTTTTACATAAATAAATACATGAGGAATGTTTTATCAGAATACACACACTTTAAGCGTTTATTTGCGATCACCCCTTTCCAGTGATTAAAAATGAGTTTATTTGTTGTATCTTAAATGTATAAAAGGGTTCAAAGGCTATATGTTACTTTGAATTCCTCAATTGGATAATAATATTAATAATTGGAGTAGAAAATAAACGTTGAATTACTAAGTAGTTGAATAGAGTTTAATTCAACGGTCTCACCAACTTATTTACTTGGTCCCAACCACCATAATCTAGTCTCTACATGTGTAGTCTTTAGTATGTTTTGACATTAAGAATTTGACATGGTGGATTGGTAGTATCCTTATTTCCTTCACCAACTCCCTAAAATGTCTTATTAAAACATATTTATTATTATAATTTACAATAGATTTAATTGCACAAACAACCCTTATGGTTTGATCAAATTGCATGTTTAGCCTCCAGTTTTTAAAACTACAAACTTAGTCAAAACATTTGTGACATGGTTTGGCATTTAGCCCTTTACGTTAACATCACTTAGTTTTTAACGAAAAATTAGCCAATGTGTTATTCACGTGACTTTCGATTACAAACTTAACTATAAAAATGAGTTAAAATCTGTAAAAATTTAGTAACACTAATTTTTTTTACTTATTTTAACTTATTTTTAGGGTTAAGTTTGCAATCGTTAGTCACGTGGATGACACATGAACTACTTTCCGTTAAAAACTAACTTGTATTAACCGTCAGGGGCTAAAAGCGCAACCAGACCACAAATGTTTGGGCTAAATTTTACAATTTTGCAAACTAAAGGGGCCATTTGTGCAATGAATAATTTTAGTCTGGTATTTAGAACGACATCACGGGGATTGACACCTCTTGAAAAGACAAAAGCTTATCCAACACATTGATATTGCTAGGTCAAAGACCTTTTATAATATTATTCAATACAATCAATTATTTATAAAACTAAAACATGATAAAAAAAATATTAACACGTTAAATTAACTCGGCTTAATCTTTTACTACATACTTTATGATGTATGTTTTGTGACGTTATACGCGATAGAAACATTCATTTAAGTCCCTCTACCAAAAACCAAGGTTGGAGAGTAAACAATAAACATGGAAATCTTACCAAACACAATTGGAATGAAAATTGCGATATGAAGCATCCGTGAAAACAACATGGGGGTTGGTAAGTGGGTGACATTTGAGTAGCTTTGACTTTGAACTAGTCCAATGCATGCTGAATCAAATTTTGACAATATGATTTTATAATTATAATTTACTTCTATTTAAATATATAATTGAAAAATATATAATACAACAAATGGTATGTTTACATTATAGTTTTTTCAATACAATAAAAGAGAAAGATGAATGGGTTGATAGCCAATAAATCATAATCCAACTGGCCAACCTTAGCCCATATACTAGCTTAGGTTATAAAGTTTCAGTGTCTAACATCATAAAAACTTACAAGTTGTGACTTGCTTGAGAAAAACTTGTTTGGAATCGACTTGTTTATAAATGAATTGAACCGGCTTGGCTCGGTTTGTAAACGAGCTGAGCCCGAGCAAAGGTAAGCTCGGATCGTGGCTCGCTCATTAGTTGGCTCGTTGGTTCGCTCGTTTGACTCGTTTAAGTTAAAGCCTAAATAATAATTGATATAAATTATAAGCCAAAATTATAACATATTATTTAAACGTAGCTTTCACTTTGGGTCAAATATGTAAATAGATCATAGTGATATGGTCATTTTGACATTTTCTAGTGAAAAAATATAGAAGATAATTATACTTCATCAAGTACCTTTACTTCATCAATTACCTTTATCGTATGATTGGTTCAACGAGTTAAAATAAACAAATACAAATCTATTCTTTTTTTGTTTTTATATATATGAATATGTGTAAAAAATAACAAAATCAATTAATAAAAAAACCCATTTTGGCTCGCGAGTCCAACCTGAGCCCACCATTTCAGCTTGTTAAAATAAACGAGCCGGATCGTCTTGGCTTGTTAATGAGCCGAGCCTGAGCCCACCTTAATTCGGCCCGACTCATTTACAGCCTAGTTTTAGTCCATAAAGGATATGGACCATTCGTACCATTTTCAATGTGGACCGGGTGAAATTTGAAAGCTTTGATAAGTAATATGTAACTAGTGTTGAACACCCGCGTGTTGCGACGGGGGCACATTGGGAGGACCCGGTTGTGAGCATAAAGTCGTACCGTAAGTAGAAACAATAATGTCGTAACAATATATTTTGAATATTTAAAAATATTATGTTGTTTTGAAAAAAAGTTAAAAAAACATCATATTTAACCTATATGTTGCACGGTTTTGAATAAAGATCATAATCAAAGTCGCAACGGTATATACTGTATTCACTAAAACATTACGTCATTTTGAAAAAAAAAATTCAAGATATATCATATTTGACTCATGAGTTTGTGGGTTCATAAAGAAATGTAGGAAAAAAAAAGTTAACGCGGTTCGATTTTTCTTTAGAAGTCAAAATGCATAAATATTTAAAAAATTATAACCTAATACTAATTATAAATATTTCAATAACTAACTCATATTATGATTTGTCTTTAAAATAAACACGATTGAGCCGCCAATTGAAAATAGTTTCACCTCAGCAATGTGCATACTTAAATAAGAAAAAAAAAAGATCAAAAGGAGAGGTTGTTATGAGCAAGAAACAATTTGCATTTGTAGTACGCTGGGATTTAACCCGGGTCTTAAACCAATAATATATACGGTGAAAGTTTTTTTAACGACAAATTATTTTAGTAAGACTTGAACTCATAAACTTAGGTGATCTAAGAGATTTGCCTCTAACACCGGGCTAAAAAAGATGCAGTTAGTATTATGTATGTATAAAATACAAAAACTTTATAAGTATTATGTATGTATAAAATACAAAAACGTATTCAAAATTTTGCGATATTCAAAACCTTAGATAAAAAAAGATCCGCTAAAAAAAGCATAGCGCATTGGTGGGCGTTGATACGTTATGAAACTATATATTAAAAAACAAAACGTCGCAAACCGGCATGTTGCGGCGTGGACGATGATAATAATAGGAAGTTTATATAAAAAACAAAACCGTTAAAAAATCACGTTGAACATTGATAAGAATAAACGCGTCGTAACAGGAAAAAAAGGAAACCGTAAAAATAACATCGATAAAAATAACCACGTCACAATGATAAAAAAACGAAACTATAAAAAAATTTACGTCGAGAAGTTGATAAGAATAAGCACTTCACAATTGCAAATTCAGATTTTATAAAATATCATACTTTAAAAGTTATAAGACGAAAAGAAAAAGACACCGTAAAAAAATCAAAACCTTAAAGAAACGTCAAGTGCTTGTACATTGTGCTCCTATCACTACAACAATATCACTCTATACCGACGACTTTTTTTGACCCTATACCGACGACATACGCTATCCCGACGACATGTCGTCGGGATAGATGTCGTCGGTATTGAGTCGTACCAATAGCCAAGATTGTCGTGGGGATAGGTGTCGTCAGGATAGGTCAGACTATACCAACGACTTATCGTCGGTATAGGGTCTATTTAAATAATTCAAAAAGAAACCCTATACCGACGACATGTCGTCGGTATAGAGCAAGCCCTGTACGGACGACTTGTCGTTGGCATAGGGTCAACCTATACCGACGACATGTCGTCAGTAAAGAGTTTTTTCATTTTTTTAAATAATTTTTGAAAAAGGCCTATCCCGACGACATGTCGCCGGTATAGGTCTTTCTGTTTTTTTTTTTTATATTTTTTAATTTTTAATATTTTTCTAGAAATATTAAATTTTTAAAAACAGAAACCTACAAATAATTATATATAAACCATACAAACATTCAAATATCCGAAACATAAAACAAACATATAAATTGTTCGACGCCACAACTTGTTTGATAAACAAACATATATATAGTAAGATTTGAGGTGTCATGGTGTAATTATCAATCCTGCTAACCCCCTCTAGCCATGTCATCACTCCCGCACCATGCGGCTAAGGTATAACACATGTACTAAATGAAATATGAAGTCGTATGAAAATATTATCAAAAGAATTTTTTAGAAACTTTTGAATTACGATCAAAACACCTATATATATAAAAGAGATATTGGTGTTTTCTTTTGCAACAAACATTATTTTCTTTAGCAAATTAAAATATTTTATAGGTACATCACAATTAAAAATATACAATTTTAAATAGCACTGTAAATATTAAAAAAATTATTTTATTTTATAAAATAATAGGTTCACAGTATATATAACTTTTCCTTTCTAATAAAATAAAAAATTAATGTAAACGCAAAAGTGTATGTTAAATTTATTTTAGAATTGGATGATTTAAAAGTATTATTAAAAAATAGGTGGGTTTTTTAAACATTATTCTCCTTTTTATTGAAAAACATTACAAATTGAACAGTAACACACGGCCAGGCACGACCGTGCCTAGACATGAGACACAACCGTGTCGGAGCATAAGGCACGACCATGCCTAGACTTAAGGCACAACCTTGCCAACTCATGAGGCACGATCGTGCCTCATCCGTTGAATTACCTAGTTAATATTTATTACATACTTTTTATTTTTCAAAAAGGTTTCCAAAGTATAGGTGAAAGGCCCCCCCCTCTCCCTAAAAAAACATCTTAATAACGTCTTAGGAAGCAATGTTCCACGGTTAAAAATGGGTGAGTTGTCATTCACGCCTATAACATTTGACATTAAAAATGATTTAATTTTGAGAATTGTGAATAGGCTATTCCTTGAAATGGTAACCCAAATCCATTCAAGATACACCTAGACTTTGAGGTATACCCATCATTCTATGCTCTCTAGTTTATGTCATGTGAGAGATAAATCACCATCCTCCTCTATGTTTAATCCCTATCTTTCAACCAAGGCAAAACTTGTCATTCTCCGTTCACCATTCTTCATTTCTTTTGTACTTTTTAGAATATATTAAAGAGAGAGAGCGCGCGCCAAACCTTCCACGTGCCCCTCTACCTCACAGTGACAAAGCTTGGAAAAAAATACAGGAGCGCCGCGACGGAATCCTATAATCTTTCTTTCCTATCAGGGAGAGCCGAAACTTAATATCTATATAATTTTCGACCGAATAAGTATAATTAACACTATTGAGCGGAAAATCGAGAGGGGGAAGCCCTCACTAAGCTATGCCCCTGCTACCCTGAGCAGGACACCTCCCTACAGCCCCGCGTATGCCATCTCATCCCTGTAGGTTGCAAGCTTAAAGGATTAATAGCTAAACTATAAAATCCCTGATGAAACACATAACTAAATAACGTCAATCGTCTTCACGTCAAGTTGTTCACACCGTAGGTACTAGGAAAGTGACTACTTATCTAACTGAGATATATATAATTCATGCAAAATGAAACGTAGGAACAAGTGTGTGTTATATTAACTTATCAATTATATAGGCATCACCACCTTACATTTATTACTTGCCTTTTTCGACCATTCGCTCAACAAACAATGCCTTTTTAGTTTTCCCACGAGGTTTTACCTCATTGGTAAATATTACACATAGTCTGTATATTTTGTTCACTTTTAAACATCCATACATGATTTATAAATAAAAGAACGGACGATTACTTCCTAACTAACCCGAAGATTCTATATGAAAAATCTCAAAACTATTATATAAAAGTTGTATAAAATGAAATTAATCGACAATTGCCCTCACAACCTCGCTACTAGAATATTGACAACCGACAACTCACTTGGGGACACATAATTTAAGCGAAAAAGAAACATAGAACCTAGTATTATTAGACGTGTCTTTTCATATTTAACGCACAAATTAAATACCCTACTCTTTACTCTTGCAACATAAGACCAAGTATTTTTGTCTCCAATAATTCTCTAGTTGGTCTTATCTTTTGTCCAACAAAGACCAACAAAATAAAAATAACACGTATATATATGCACTAAATATTGTCAAGCAACTCCCCCTAAGATGAATAAGAAGCCCGATACATCAGGGTCACATATATATAACCATGATGAACTTAGACTTACAATTAGTCTACATTTTTTATATATAAGCATACAAAAAGGCATTTTATATAGAAAGCCCTTGTTTAGTATCGATCGTTTTTTACTCTGGATGACTTTACAGTACAAGTAACTAAAACAATCGCTTTAGGCTCTAAAATTTGAAGGACCCCAAAAATTGAAGAAACTATTTTCGTCTATATTTTAACGTAAAAATACATGTGACATTAATTTATCAACTTTTGTGTTTTTAGAGAGAAATAATATAGTCTGTCAAGTTTTGTGTTAACATTATACATTTCACGCTCCATAAAATTACATGTTAGTAATTTTATATACTTAAAATTTTTTCACAAAAAACCATAATTTTAATGTTCGTTTTATACTCAAGATTAATTAATCCTACGTTTTCTTTACTGCTATGATAGAATCTATTTCTTCAGGTTTGCACATATAGCCGTATTTTACTTTTTAGTAACAGCCAAAAACTATTAGCTTTTATTTTTTTTTAATTATAATTGCATATTTGCATAGGGGTGAGTTCACTAGAAAACTTATTTTTATGAGAAAACCAAAAAACTCTTACTGCATATGTGTAGTACACCCAAAAACCCAAACCACCCCCAAAAACCTAAACCCCCCACCCTACCCCCACCCAAAAATCTAAATCCACCCCACACACCCCCCCCCCCCAAAAACCTAAACCCATCCCCCAAAAACCTAAACCCCCCACCCCACCCTTCCAAAAACCTAAACTTAACCCAAAAACTAAACCAAAAAGCCTAACCGACCCCCAAAAAACTAACCCCACCCCTACCCAAAAATCTAACCCTACCCCACCTACCCCCTCACCCACCCCACAAAAACCTAAACCCCCACCCCACCCCTCCAAAAACCTAATCTAAAAGATAAACTAAACCCAAAAAACTAAACTAAAAGCTAAACCCACTACTTTTCGAGTTATTTTTTTTAACGAGGACGACGTGGGAAACAAGGTTTCCTAAGCAGTTTTTTAATTTTTGATTTATTTTTTGAGTTATGATTTTTCTATTATTTTTTTACCTTAAATAAGTATTTTTTTGGTTTTCTCATGCACATTGAGCTTTTTTATGATTCTTCCCCTATTTGCATATAAAATAAACTATTGAGATCGGTGGCTATTGTAATCCGTTAGATTAGGTTAGTAGGTCGAGATTAGACAACACAAGGGGGAAGCTTAGTGAGGGCCCAAGGGGGCCCCGGTCCCTCCTGATTTTTCGCTCACAAGTGTTAATTTATATGTATTCGGCCGAAAATTTTATTGGCATTAAGTTCCCGGCCCCCTGATTGGAAAAAAAATCCCGCCCCCTATGTTTTTCTTCAAGTTTTGCCACTGAAACAACATGCATGTTATTAATACCATACGAGTGTTGAGTTCAAGTATGCATGCTTTTTAACCCTAACCTTCAACATTTTATCTTTCGCTCTAACATAGACGAATGAAGTATGATAGTCTATGTTTTTTTATAACAAATTTTATTTTTTAAGCATATCTTGAGAGAGCTAACTCAACCTCTATTTATGAATACCGTCGCGTCGTTGTTATGTTTATCTGCGTTTTAATGTGTCATGTTTAAAATGATCACTTTCAGCGGCTTAGTGCGCTGCAACAACAAGCGTGTTCCCGGCAACGTTACGAGATTTTTTACAGTTCTACACCGTCCCCGCCCAGGGCAAAGCGGGGTATAGTATTAGTTTCATTTAAGAATCATACAAGAATATAAAAATATAAAAACATACCATTTTTTATCTAGATAAAATTAATTAAATATATTAACTTGTAGGGTTGTAACGAGCTGAACCGCTCGTAAGTTACTTAAGATTGGCTCGCTAAAATCTCGAATCGAGCCGACTTTAAAAGATGCTGAGGCTGAGGCCGAGCTCGAGCTTGAGCTTATTCATGGTTCATTTAATAAACGAGCCCAAATCAGCACACATCGAGTTCGACTAGACTTACAAACTTAAAAACTACTAGAAAGCATATATATATTTTCTACAAAAGTTTCTAACAAGTTACCAATAAAAGAAATTTCCCACAAATTTGCAACACATTTCCGACAAAACAAAAGCAAAAAAGGAACCACAAGATTTCCTATAATTTTCCGACAAATTTATTAAGTTAAATTATTTATTTAATATAGTCGCCGGAATATTGTAAAAAATTACCGACGAAAATCTTCTGTCGCTATTTTGTTAAAAAATTAGTCGGGACTTTGTTGGAAAATACATTTCTTACAAGGTTTTTTTTTCAACAAACACTTTTTATCGGAAACTTGTCGGTAACGGCCAATTCTGACAAATTTTCCACAAAACTACTGCCACAAATTTTTCATTTTTTAGTAGTGAAATGAGTCTAAATGAGTCTCTTGTTTATATATTTTTTATATAAAAAATATATATAACTACATAATAATATATATATCTGTATAATTATGATAAAAATAACTAATATATATTGTTATATACATAAATAATAATTAAATAATCAATAAGTAATAAGCGAACTGAATCCTAGTTTAAAAAATTACTCATGAGCCGAGCTCGAGTTATACAAATATACTGCTATAAACGAGTCAATCTTGAACTCTTTTAAGTTAAATCGAGCTCGAGCTTTAACCTTTTCAGTTAAATGAGTTGAGCTCAAACTTAACAAGCTCGGGTTCGACTTGACTCGTTTAGAACCTTAATTACATGAATTGCCGAAGTTTTCATTATGCTATTTATAACATATTTACATATGAGAGAATATTTTCTATTTATGAATTAAGGGTCATAATTAGTTTGTACCATTACGAGCTCCATCTTCCTATTTTTCTTTTTTATTTTTCATGTTTTATTAGAAAGGGAAAAATTAAATAGTAACCGAGTATTCCAGAAAGTTTATAAATTTCAAAATTAATAGCCTTTAGATATGGGTGAAAGTTAATGGCTCGTTAAAGAGACTACAATACTTGGGCTAGTTAAAGTTTTATAGGCAATCATGGAAACAAAGTTCTGTTACCCGTTCCCTAGTGTCTAGTGGTATATTAGTTCTCCTTATAAAAATTATATGAGTTTAAACACTTATAAATATAATGTTAGGTGAAATTTATGTGTAAAAAAAGCGAGTTCGCTTTTAAACCTTTTTATTATAAGGTCTAAGTTTTTAATGGTGAAATTACAAAAAAAAACTAATCAGCAAAGTTATATCATTGATACATTAACAAATAACTATCCCCAAACTTCTCTGTCATCTACATTAATTTGTTTTTTTAAGTTAAATTTTATAATTACTGTCATGAATGAGATTTGAACCTATAATCTCTTCAAACCTATCACTGAACCACGCCCCTTGTTATTTTCATATATTCCCCGGTCTTAACACTATTGGTGAATAAAATCTTCTTGCTATCACATGCACACTTTTCGTCACAATGATGGACATTCTACCATCTTCATTAGTAGCATTTAAGTTACCAATTGAATTTTGAGTTCGAGCAGTGTCCACCCAAACAGTATTTTACAGTCTCTCAAGTAACACCATGTGCGTCCTTCAACGCCGAATAATTATCATCAAATCACTCGTATATTAATCTTATAGTATAAACAGTAAACATGTTTGATCTATAATTTATCGTTATCCAAATTGTTGTGTTAGTTGGCTTGGGTTATTGGACCTAATGATGGAATAATTCGATATGAAGATGATATTTTTATAGTCTGATTAATGATTATAACACGGTGTCCATGCTATTCTCATAAATATTATATAGAATATTTAATGGAAAATCTTAATTGGTAAGGAAATCTTCAAGGTAAAATTCTAAATTATGATTGAAATCTTAGAAATAAACTGTATAATTCTAATCAGAAACAATGCTGGCCACATAGTTGTTTAACCCAAGTTTAAAAAGTTAATGAGTCATGATAACGGGGTGGTCCCAACATACGCGAAACGCCCTTCCAAAACCAACATTCGTTAAACGATAGGCGTCAAGACATATATCACCGAACGTTTGACGATCACAAAATAGCAAGGACACCTCGTCTCACTCTTTAAAAAGGAAGATCATGCATTAAATGTTCCTTTTTCCAAGAAAGGTCGCTTGGAGAATAAGACACGAAAAGTAGGCTACAAGTCAGCAAGTCAATCCTGTTGTCGGGAAACAAAAAGGAGCCTCCACAGACAAAGTAACCTACAGAACGAAGGTTCAACTTATTTCACCAAAGGAGATAGCTTCACAATACCAAGGGGAAGGAGGCATTCCAATGTGTTTCAGATATTTGCAAAGGGAACGGAGACGGGCGTTACAAACGCAGTCCGAATCACCTCGTCGGGTCTATAAATATGAATATCCACTCTTGTGGTGAGACTGACGGTTGTTGTTCTTAGCAAGGCGTTCAACTCTTTCTATAAGAAGCTCAACACATTAGTTTATCACCGGAAGTTTCACCCTATAGCAACAAGTCAAGATTGTAAAAGTTGTACTTTGAGTTAGTTATGTAAATATGTAATGTTAAAGGTCTTAGTGTTAGGTTCAGAAATAGTTGAAAGTGGAACTTGAATCCATGACCTTTAAGTTTTTTAAGTGTTTAAGAGGCTTTACCTACACTATTGGACCACCACCCCAATGAAACTTATATTATATTTGACTACTTATGGTATGATTTTTGTGTTTATTTTAAGACAAATAGCTGGCTATGAATATTCAAATAGTCGGTTAAGAAAAGTCAAATAACCGGCAATAAAACCAAGCCAAGCTGGAAAAAAAAGCGTCGGCGAAGCGTCTAAATAGACGGCTATAGTCGCTAAAATTTCTGTGATGTCACGTGTCAACGTCTGATTGGTTTAAAGTCTGACAGATTCCAATCGGTCACGGAATTTGGAGCCGACTATTGGTCTTCAAGAAGATGTTTTAGACGGCTAAAAAATTATGACTATTTTGATAAAGTTAACTGGTCAAATGACCATTTTGGTAATTTTTCTAATTTAAAATACCTCCATTCAATTAACTTTAACTAATTTTTTTGATTTGACTATTTAATTATGTTATCTATACAACATAAAAGAGCTGGCAGAATTTATAAAGGATGCACAGGGGTCGGGTAAGGTCAAAAAGATTCGGGCCCTAATTGGATATAACACGTGTTGGGTGATATGGAAAGCAAGGAACCGGTTGCTCATCTCCAATTCAAAATCATCGGTTGAAAAGATGGTAGATGAGATAAAAGTCCAAGCATTCTCGTGGATAGAAGCTCGGGGAAAGAATTCACATTGCATCTGGGGAGAATGGTTAGTTAATCCTACATAGGGTGTTGGCTAATTAGATACTAGATTAATGGTTAGAATTGTTTCTTGTTAATTTTGGTGTATACTCCCTCTAGGCGGGTGTTTGTATCTGGGGTTTTTGTCAACCCACGCTAGCTTTTCTATGAGTATTCTTATTATTGTCGTTAAAAAAAATCTATACAATATAAACATTAAACTTAATATCACCGAACTTTTATAAATGAATTAATACTATATATTTTTTTAAACGGCGACTTTCATTTTTGAGTGGCAGTCGCATCTCCGACAAGTCGGAGACCCATCACCCCTCAATACCTGACCACTACGTTGTCTGAACCGGGCCCGCGGGTTCAGAACGAGGGGTTAGGCGTTCCCCGGGAAACTATGGAGTCTGCTGCCACTTGACAACAGTTGCGCCGCTACACGGGCCAAGACCCGCTAGCGTAACGTACTCCGTACTAAAACCTGTGTTGTCTCGGGTTTGAAACATGTTTACCACATCCTTTGAACCCGTGTTGGCTCGGGTTTTAACAATAAAAATAAAGTTGAATATAAACCTCATTTAATCTCCTCATCTACCTCATCCCACTATATTCAAACAAATATTAAATCTTCACCTTCCCCTTGCCTTCATATACCCTTCACATTCACTTCTTCCGACATCCAAAACCTCAAACACCACCCCCCCCCCCCCACACACACACACACACCACACACACATCTCACTCTTTTTTCACAATGTTGAAGTCCGCAAAACAGTTCTATGATTATCTCATCAACCATGTCCCTAACCTTTTCATCATAACCCTAATCTTTGCAATCTCCATCCAAACATGCAAACATTTCCCATACCATTTTCTTAACCATGTTTCTTTAGCCCACATTCTCATGAGTGTCACCTTGCTAACCATCTCCATTCTCTCGTTCCACTTCTTGAACAAGCCTCGAACCGTCTACCTCGTCGACTTCGCTTGTTTCAAGCCGCCTTCGGTTCTCCGTGTGCCCTATGCCACCGCGGCTGAACACGGGCGCATCATCCTAGCCTCACAGCCCAAGAGCATCGCTTTCCAAGCCAAGATCTTTGAGAGATCTGGCTTAGGTGAAGAAACATGTTTACCACATCCTTTGCATTATCTTCCACCAAACCCTAATATGATGGATGCTAGAGATGAATCCCAATTGGTCATTTTCTCAGCCATGGATTCCTTGTTCGAACAAACGGGGATTAACCCGAAAGACATCGATATCTTGATCGTAAACTGTAGTCTCTTTGCTCCTACTCCTTCTCTTTCGGCCATGGTGGTTAGTAAGTACAAGATGAGAAGTAATGTCAAGAGTTTTAACTTGTCTGGGATGGGTTGTAGCGCGGGATTAATATCGATAGATTTAGCGAAACACCTCCTCCAAGTCCATCCGGAATCGTATGCGGTCGTGATAAGTACGGAAATTATCACCCCGAACTCTTACATGGGAAAAGAACGGTCGATGCTCCTCCCAAACTGTCTATTTAGAATGGGAGGAGCAGCAGTTCTTTTGACCAATAAAAGGTCAAAACGTAAACATGCAAAGTACAGTCTTGTGCATGTTGTTCGGACCCATAAAGGGTCCGAAGAGAAATCATACCGTTGTGTTCAACAAGAAGAAGACAAAGAAGGTCATGTCGGGATAGCGTTAAACCTAGATCTAATGGTGATCGCGGCCAACTCTTTAAAGTCGAACATAAGCACGATCGGACCGTTGGTTCTTCCGATAGCCGAGCAACTCTTGTTTCTATTCAACCTTGTCGAGAGAAAGTTCCTTAAACTCGACCGTAAACCCTACATTCCTGACTTCAAAAGGGCGGTCGATCATTTCTGTATTCACGCGGGTGGACGTGCGGTTATCGACGAGCTTCAGAAGCGTCTAAGGCTGTCGTCCGAACACGTGGAAGCGTCGAGGATGACCCTCCACCGGTTCGGAAACACATCATCGTCTTCATTGTGGTATGAATTAGGATATATGGAAGCAAAAGGGAGAATGAAGAAAGGAGACAGAGTGTGGCAAATAGGGTTTGGGAGTGGGTTCAAGTGTAATAGTGCGGTATGGGAATGTAACAGAGAGATCGAAGGTCCAAAGAACAGTGCATGGGCTGATTGCATTCATAGGTACCCAGTAAACGAGCCAGAAATTGTGAAGCTCTAAGGCAGGGACAAATGTATCATTTCATTTCCGTGTGATTTCGACAAAAATTAAATAAAAAGATTTCACGTTTTAGCTAGACCGGTCACAAAAATAATTAATGAGTGCAAAAGAACAAAAAGAATTATCACGCAAACACAATATTTGTTTTTGGAATGATTATGTGAAAATTGACGGTTCTTTGTTTGGTTATTTAGAAGGGACTTAAAGGAATCAAACAAGAAGCAAACCTTTAATAAACACATTATTATTATTATTATTATTATTATTGATAGTTAAACTAAATTATAGTGTTTAGGGTTATAAGTTTTATTAGCATAAACAATGTTTATGGGTCAAAATTGTATATATTGTAACTAGGAAGGGTTTAAGTTGTACTTAAGGTAATTAAATTAGGACGGTATTTACCAAACGTTGCAATGTTTGGAAGTACCAATTCATTGTATATAAATAGGGTTAGGATGAACAAGTTTATATAATTGACAATTACAAATTACAGATTCTTGTTCATCTTATCTTTCCAATTAATCTTTGATAACCAATAATTGGTATCAGAAGAAAGTACGGATCATTAAGAAAGTTGAAGATCTTCGAACTAAAATTTAGTTTGGGGGGAATATTGATAGTTAAACTAAATTTTAAAGTTAGGGTTATAAGTGTCATTAGCAAAAATAATGGGTCAAAATTGTATATTGTAATTATAAAGGGTTTAAGTTGTAATTATTAAATTGGTATTTACCAAACGTTGCGGTGTTTGAAGGTACTGATTCATGGATGTTGAACAAATTCATATAATCGACAATTACAAATTCCATATTCTTCTTCATCTTTTCATTCCAATTAATCTTTGATAACCAACATTGTATCAGAGTGGTGTTAAAGATCCGATCAAAGAAGCAAGAGATCAGTTATTAACATCATCGATTGGTCAAAAGGACCAGAGGTGGTAAAAAAAATTTACAGACGATCCAATTCGTTATTGAAATCTCGTCCACTATAAATGAATTAACAAACATGCAATGGGTTGGTGGTGTACGATGGTTCGCGGTAGAGTGTAACAAACCAAATTTCGGGTTTATCCTATAATATATTAGTTATACTAGCTTAGAACTTGTGTACTACACCGGGTAAAAAATATCAATACATATACTAACAATAGAAAACAAAATAAAAAATACATAAAAATTAATATATAATTGAGTTTCAAAAATACATTAAATACGATTCAATGTAATTTGACTTTCATTTACTATTTGATTGAAAACATAAGCTAGATAATTACATTTCAAAGTTTCTTATAATATGAGATAATTTAAAACAAATGTGTTTTATTAGTATAACTAGGTTAGAATCCCGTGTATTACACGGATTGTATATTGAAAACGATATAACTTATAAATTTGTAAATACGTCATAACTTGTCAGACTATTATGATCGTCTAACTTGTCAGACTTTTATGACCGTATCGAAATATATCAAGTGGAAATGTGTGTATATAACAAATTAATATTTTTCTTTAATTAGTTATGTTTTGATTTCCTATTATATATATATATATATATATATATTCTTATTTAACATAATTAGTATTTTTTTTAATAATATATTTATAATATCATTATTATTTAATAAGATACATGTGCATTAATTAGGAGAGAGAGGCGAGAAAACCAATATGAGAATGCATGAGGAAGTGACATGTGTCCAACTTAAACCTTTATTTATTAGTTTAGATAAGTGTCTAAATAAGAATTACTTTACATAGTGAAAAAAAATAAATTTACAATTAAATTCACAAAACCAAATTACATAAGGTAAATTTTTTAGATTCTAGAAAGTTGATTTTGATTAATTGTTATTTGCTTAACAAAGATATGTTGTTAATTTTTTTAAAAAATTTTCAATTTAATTATCTAATTATAGTAAATTTGTGAGAGTTAATTTATTGATTTTGTTATAATTTAAATAATACAAAGTTCAAAATCTATACTATATAATAAATAAATGTTTTGCTGTGACACTTGTCACTTTCACATTCACTCTCAACATTCTTTTCCCGACTCTCTCTCCTATTAATTATATAAATTTCTTAAATTTTTTGTTTCCCGCTTCTCTCTCCTATTAAATATAAATGAATCCTATAATTACTTTTATAAACCTTTTTTATTTAAAAAATATGTTTGTTCATATAATATTTTATAAATTGAACATTTCTTTAATTTTTATAAAATACTTTTAAAAAATAACTATTTCACCAATAACATACAACATACAAAAATCTTTTATAGAAATTGATGATTTTCAAAAAAGTTTTTTATTCAACCCATGTAATACATGAGTTTTAACGTAGTTTTCAAATCAAACGGTTTTTAAGTTCTAGTCAAATGATATTAAATAATTTTAGCAATTATATTTATTAAGCATTTATTATTTGTGAGAGGTTTAAAATCTTAAATTATAATTAAACTTTAGGTGGGAAAACCATTTTATAAAAACCTTTATTTATTAAGGAGTATAGATTAATATTTTTCTTTAATTAGTTATATTTTGAATTCTTATTATATATTCTTGTTTAATATAACTATTATTCTTCTTTAATAATATATTTATAATATCATTATTATTTAATAAGATATATATGCATTTATTAGGAGAGAGAGGCGGGAAAACCAATGTGAGAAGACATAAGGAAGTGACATGTGACAATCCAAAACCTTTATTTATTAGTATGTATAGATTAATAATTTGTTTAAAAATATATTATTATTAAAAATATGAAAGTGTATTTATTAAGAGAGAGACGGGAAAAAAATTATAAAAATAAATATAGAGGCGACACGTGGCATTAAGAAACTTTTATTTATTATATAGTATAGATATAGATTGTAGGGGTGTATATAAATAAAAGAAAGTTTGAGGGTGTTACTTAATTAGTGGAATTACCTCATTTTGGATGGAGAAGTCAAAATTACAAGTGGAGGGACTAAACATGTAAATGTGACAAAGCTGATTTTGGGTTTGTAAGGGTGTTGCGACACACACACTGGTATGTTGTGTGTGTTCTGAGTTAGAGAGGAAAAGGGGGGAGAAAGGTGGCTTGATCAAGAACTCAAGATTCTGGAATTGCATGCTTGGATTAACGAATTGGTTTGCACAATTCCTTTATAAAATCAAGTAAGTATCATCTCTTTTTCTTAATTTCTCCATTAGTCTTGTTCTTAAAAGGGTTTGGGTGGATGAACCATGATGGAAATCGGGGGTTGTGAGGATTGCAATATTGATTAGGATTGATTATCTAGCATTACTAAAGCTAAGGGTTTAATAAATCCATGTTAATTTCACCAATTAAGGGTGTTTAAATGATGAACTGAGTGTTGATAAGTGTATGATGTTAAAACACATTAACAAGTATAAAACTCAATTATTTTGGTATAAATGGTAGAATTTGAGGTATTTGAGTGAGAACCTTAACGAGTCAAATGGGTGGAATGGGATTAGGAATGGTTAAAAACTTTTATGGAGCTTAATAAACCAAGATTTAAATGAGGGTGAAAATCATAAGATCTTGGGTGAGTGTCAAACCTCAATTGTTGAATTATTGGGGGTTACTAGATTACTAAACAAGTGGATTGTTTAGGCGATCAAGAGGTGGTAGTTGCTAGCTTGGAAGACAAAATGGGCCTTCACTAGCCAAAGGTAAGTGCTTTACTTAGTAGTAGACAGGGGCGGCCCTAGGGGCGGGGAGGGCGACCGTCCGGGGCCCGGTCTCCTAAGGGGCCCGTAGTTTTAAAAAAAATTACTTGAGTTTGACCCTCTAGATTGTCTCCACCAGTCATATATTTCATGTTTTAGAATATTACAAAAACTTGAGTTAAATGGGTTGGTTTTAAATTACCTGTTAATGTTCTTCCACTCAAGGAGGTTGCAGGTTCGATTCTTACAGCTCTCCTTTTTATTTTTCTTATTTTTAAAATAGATTATTGCCCCTAACTTTAGTTAAATTACAAAAGTCACCCACAACTTTGTAATTATTAATCTGACACCCCTGACTTTACGAAAATGGCATAACTAACCCCTAACTTTATAAATTAGTAATTTGACACTTCTCCCCCCACTTTGGTAAAATAGCAAAACTCACCTCTAGCTTTATAAATTGTTAATTTTACCACCTCAAGTTTAACGAATTTATTGTTTCAATGTTAACTCCTATTCGCGCCACAATTTATATATTTTTCGAACTCCATGACCGAGTCGTGGCAACTTCATACGTTTCTTTTATGTACTATTAACCCACTTAGAAATTAAAAAAAATGTCCACTACTTGTATTATCCATTTATCTTATTAACCCACTTAGAAATTAAAAAAACCCACTAGATTTTCAAACTTATTAAAAAATAACAAAATAATCGTTATTCGTTTGTTATAGTTTTTTATTATGTCATTATAAGTTTATATTATGGGGCCCGTTTTTTTTAAATGTCCCGGGCCCAAAATATTTTGAGGAATCTCAGGACCGACCCTGGTAGTAAATATGATAATTGTTGCATGTAAATAGATTGTGTGGTCAAATTCTATTACGTGTTGTTTTGATTTATGAAGTTAATAGTCAAACTAAAGTGTGGTATATGATAAATTGCAGTAGTTGACTTAATGTGTCGAATAGTAAAACTAAATTGTAGAACGTGGTAAACTGGTGTAAATGACTAAATGTGGTTTAGAGTCAAACCAAAAATGTAGAATGTGACGAATTTGTGTAAATTGACTTAACGTGGTATAAATCAAATCATTTGTTAAATAATGGTGAATTGGTGGAATAGGTGAATACATGAAGTTAAAACATTTCATGGGGATAACGTGAAGCCATATACTTCACCAGTGGTAGTAAGGTTAAATACCTAACACGCAATAATGAAGTCAAAATACTTCACGGGTGACATGAAGTCAAACACTTCATGGGTGGACATGTAGTCAATTGCTCCATGTAGAAAAGCGAGTTGTGGTTCTCGCATTATGCGTGTTGAAATGGTCAAATGATTGTTGGTAGAGTAATTGGACCTGTATGGTGTCAATATTTGTCTAAATGTCAGTCATTGTATATAAATATAAAAAGGGATGGTAGGACTAGGAGTCAAACACCCAATTGGTGAAAACGAGATGTGGTACTTATAATTGGGGGCGGACAAACTAGCAACTTAATGTTAGTAAATGTGGTTAGACTTGTATGGTGTCTAAATATAAGTATATAGTTGTTTATTGCAAAAAACTACAAACGGGTCAGATAATTGGGAGGTTGAATGGCTGAAAAACAACAAAGGGATTGCTGACAGAAGGTCAGTGTATGGTACGCCTACCCCCGGTGTTCCATACGCTGGGCGGCGTACCTACACCCAAAACTTCTGCCAACGACCATCGTACGCCCATTTTTGCCGAAATTGTCGTTTGGGGCTATTGGTCCATTTTAGGACATGGAGAATCGTTGGGGAGCATTATATCATTACTAATGGTGTTATTTGGGGTGATTTTGTTGTAGGTATAGCTCCGATATGATCTTGGGTCTCACTTCACATGAATTTGGATTCTCATGGCTTTTGTTGTTGTTTGGTTTAAACTTCTCGTGAGGGAATTTACAAACATGATTGGGTTGTTACATAATGTTACTGTTACTCATCTGTTTGAAGACATCCTCAACAAAGAATTTTCCTCTGCTTAGTTTTTTCTATCCTAAGTCCAAGTTGCACATCAACACATTGTTTAGATTGCAAGGAAATGTTGGAGATATAGTTTGCATTAGTACGTTATTCATCATTATTTGGATATAGCTATTAATTTTGTTATTTAGATAACAAGATAAACCTTCATAATATGCAATCTTGTAATTGGTGCTCATTCACATGAAAAATCAAATGCAGTATATTTACCGGAGTTTTATTTATCTTTAACGGTAAATCAGGGTACCAACATCAAAAACTAGTTTGGGTACAAATATATGTTTTTTTTATTCATTTATTTTTTATGGTTTGTACTATATTACATGAAAAACACCAGAGAACACATGTTAATGCTTGATATGTATATTAACATTATTTTTTTGGTTGGTTTTATTAATCATTTTGAAAGTTTTTTTATAGGGAAAACGTATAAATGTTCTTCTTCTGTGACTTGCAATATGTATTATCAGCGTTACTACTTAATACGTTTATCAACATCTATCATCTATCAATTATAATAAATAAAGGTTTTTATCAAATACCATTTCTCTATTATCTATTTTAGTTTTTTTTAAACTCCTAAATTGATCAAATATCATTTAAACGTTTCCATATTTTTTATGATTTTAAAGTTTAAACATTAAATGTAGGATAAATTTTGATTAACCAATAACTTCGTTTTTAAATACATTATTTCTTATAATTCAATATCATATTCAACTTATATTACATCATTATTTAATATTTGATTGATATCAACATAATAAAACAAAATATTTCTTGTAATTATTTTTAAATTAGTAATGAACATATGATTTATATTGATATTTTTTTCACAAAATCTAATAAAACTAAGTCATCAGCTAACCGTGGCATTCTAAAATCTAATAATAGTTTATCAACATATAAGATATTTATTTATGGTATTTTTTTTTCATGATTCAGCCCGTATAATACATAAGAATCTAACCTAGTTAGTTAATATGTACATGCTATATATGTATAAATCTTATAATCATATCTCTAAGTTCTAAGTTCTTTGATACGGGTCCCAATGTTATTATCGATATATACACAATAATCTTGGAACGTTTTCTTTTAAACTCATGTAGTATCAACTTTTGTTTTCGTGTGCAATAACCCTGATAAAACGGGCGGGTTACGGGTATGGTAACGGTTTAAAGGAGCCTGTATCAATTTAGTTCAGATTAACAAGTTCTCAATATGGGTCCGTCTTGATAGGGTCATTTTCAGAAAAATATCAAATTCAACAACTATATTTGCTTTTATAGCTAATAGTGACTACGGATGGTAGAGGCTACCGACAACGATCGATGTGTTGGTGATGGTAGGTCAAGGTGGCAGCGCCACGCCGGTGTGGATTCGGTAGGGGTGACCATGATAGCGGGGACCGTAATGACAGTGGTGGTGGCTAGCAGGTGACGAGACACATTAATTGGCGACAGGTAATGCTCGCTCGTTTAGACCCATTACTGACGAATGATTTCTTATGAGAACCACTCACACAACGATTTCTAAATAAGTATTTGAGAGCTATATTTAAATTAGCATTTATATTATAATTGCTTGGTATTTTTACAAAATGAACCAGGATGTGATTTGTTTCTTTTTCTTGTCAAATTTAATTTATAGTATTTACAACCATGTTCTTAAATTGATTACTCTACTGACATTATTGATCGAATTAAATGTTTTTAAAATACATTTGCGGTGTCGTTGTCTAGTACCAAGTCATTTATCTACCACATAGACGGACAATACTGTTTGCGAGAGAAAAAAAAGTAGGTGAATCTAACCAATTAATCGAAGATAAAGAAAGGAAAAAAATTAAAATAGAAAAGGCCTAACACATGACATAAAATATAAGAAATTATTCAGGTAACTTCTATGATGTTCTTCTCATCTTATATGAGAATAATAAAATATGTTTTATATGACTTCAATGCGACTGTTATTGTACAAACCTAATACAATTACGATTAATACAATTATATATTTTCATCTTCTCTATTAAGGGATTTATCTTAAAAAATCATATGCTAAATAGTAGGTGAAAACGCATATTACATGTAACTAACTAGGTTATAAATTCAGTGTATTTATATATTATATAGTTTTTTAATATAAATTATAGAAACGTTATATAGTTATTTTTAAAACGTTTTAGAAAAAGAATGAAAGAATTGTTAAATTTATAAAAATGTTTTATTAATAAACCTATTTTTTTAAATAAAAAATATTTTATAAAAATAATTATACAAATCGCTATTATTTAATAGAAAAGAGAGGCCGAAATAAAAAATTATAAAAACAATTAAAGTAATTTGTATAATTAATATGAGAGAGATGAGAGAAAAAAAGGTTAAGGATACGTAAGAGAGTGACAAGCATCCTACAAAAACCTTTTTTTTATTAGAAAGTATATATAATTTAAGCGCTTTTGTTTTGGTTTTTTCGGGTTCTATCAAAACCAACCAGTTTAATTGCTAGTGTTGGGTTCATTTAGAGGTGAAATAAAAAAAACTATTTCCTTTAGCTTGAACCGGTTTGAAACTGGAAACCGAACCGATTGATAACCGATTTTTATATTATAGAAACGTTATATAGTTATTTTTTTAAAACGTTTTAGAAAAAGAATGAAAGAATTGTTAAATTTATAAAAATGTTTTATGAACAAACCTATTTTTTAAATAAAAAATGTTTTATAAAAATAATTATACAAATCGATATTATTTAATAGAAAAGAGAGGCGGGAATAAAAAATTATAAAAACAATTAAAGTAATTTTTATAATTAATATGAGAAAGATGCGAGAAAAAAAAGATTAAGGATACGTAAGAGAGTGACAAGCGTCTAACAAAAACCTTTATTTATTAGAAAGTATATATAATTTAAGCGCTTTTGTTTTGATTTTTTCGGGTTCTATCAAAACCAACCAGTTTAATTGCTAGTGTTGGGTTCATTTAGAGGTGAAATAAAAAAAAACTAATTCCTTTAGCTTGAACAGGTTTGAAACTGAAAACCGAACCGATTGATAACCGATTTTTATAGGAAACGGTTTGAAACCGTTGGTTAGTACAGGTTTGGGATTTCTGGACCAAGAACCTTTTAGAACCGAAATCGGTTTGAAAAACCGGTTTAGTAGGAACCAGGTTGAGGAATCGGTTTTAGCCACCGGGAGGAGATGACCGTTTTATAGTCGTTAGGTAACGGCTTTATGATTATTTTTTTTCAATTTTGGACCCTTTTTCATGATTATTTTTTAAAGAGTCCTCCGTGTGTTAGTATAAATAGATATTCAGTGTGTTGGTTTAATAACACGCTAAAAGAACACTCTCTACTCGCTTAAATCTCAAATGGCGTCGAAAAGTGGACACTCCTCCGTTGGTGGTTGGTGTTGGTGTTACGTGAAGCGAAGCAACCGTTGTTGCGATTATACCTACAACAAAAAACCAAACTATTTGGTCAGAGTTGGATTTATGTCAAAGGTCGAACGGTCCAAACGAAGCTCGTAAGATATGTGGTATGTTTATGAAGCCCATATCAAACTCTTCTTTGAAAAAACACGTTGACTTATTTGCAAGGCGTTGAAAAGCGCCCAGGCTCGAGGTCGGGCAACAATGTCAAATGATTGAAGTATTTGAAATATGGACGTAAATACAGTTCAGGATATGAGGCAAAATTCGTGATTCAAGAGACTTTATCGTTCGACCACTTCGATAACAAGCGTTTGACAAAGCTTATTCAACAAACTCTATGTCGCGTTATACTCACATAAGTAGCATTATTCTTAGATATGATTGTCTTAAATTATGAAAAATTGTTAAAAGAATAATTAATTATAGGATTTTGGAACTTAGGAAACCTGTATGAATTAAACTTACGATGTTTGGTTAGCTCCACACGGTTTATCGGATTCATACCTTTGTATTACCGCTCATTGGGTAAACCCCTATACATGGCAAATGATGAAGTGTACGATTGCGTTTGAATTGTTTCGGTTTCAGCATACCGAAGATAACTTATTTTATATATAGATTATGTAATAACAACATTTAAATTAACAAAGTACTTTCCATATATTTTGATAAAGCATCGAACAATAACAACGTGGTTTCACAACTAAAATTAAAATATAAACCAATTTGTAACGTCGTTTTATTCATAATCAATGTGTTACACACATCATTAACTTGATTGTACAAGACGGACTTTATAAAATTGAAGATACAAAAGAATCTTTTAAGCAAATGTTACGTGACATTTTTAGCAATTCTAAAAAAAGATATACTAAATTTTGTCACAAAACTAATTCATTTTCTTAGGTCTAAATTATGATGTACCTACTTGATGGTTTAGACTTGTAATTTGTTTGAAAGTTCTCTCATACAAAGAGCGTCTTACAGATGTTTCATGATAACCTTGCACAACATGGTTCGGTTATGCCATTTCCGACATCAAGTTGGACAATTATTGAACAAACAACCGTTATGTTCGAAGTTTTCAAAAATGTAATTATTTTTTTATCAGTAGTTTATTATCCTATGAAAACTTTAGTACTTCATTGGTTATATTTAATGTGTTTAAAATTATCTGAGTATAAATTGAAAAGCAAAATGTTTATGGAAATGATCAAAGCATTAAAAGAAAATTTTAGAAAATATTTTTAAAAAATGTCTCCCATTATTACTTGTGTCGCCGCATTATACTCATGCATAAATGTTGGCGGGATTAAAACTTTAATTGATACTGTAACTTACGATTTCGATTTGCAAGAAGAAGACATCTATCTTCAACAAATACAAAATCTTATTTTAACCAATGTTTTCAACATATGTTTGACTTATATCTAACAAAATATGGTTCAACATCTAATATTCATGAATCAACGGAAATGCGGCATCAAGTAATAGTGGAAGTAAAACCCAACGTTTAATTTATATAATACCTTAATAAAAAAAATAGTAAACGAGCTTGTGGTAACACCTCAAGTAGTGAGCTCTGAAAGTATAGTGGAACGGATTTTTTATCTGTTATGACTCCACAAGAATTTGAAGTTTTTGATACTTTGGTTTGATGGAAAGGAAATGAATCCAAACTTCTGATTCCATCCCCTATAGCATGTGATCTAAGAAGAACAAAGTTCCATTCACAAGAATTTGAAGTTTCAAAATCCGTTTTTTTTGTTAGTGGTAGGGTTATATCACTAAGAAGAACAGAGTTCACTTCAACATTGTTAGAAATGTGCATTTGCTTGAAATACTACTTAGACGTGGTGGAATAGATACAAGATTCTTCATCTCTTGAAGGCGAGGTATCACATGTTGTAGAATAAGAAATACACAAGGAAGAGGTCACACATGGAATGTCGGTTCCACTTACCAACGAGGAAGGAGAAATTATATGCAACAGATCCGACGATGAGTAAACACCAAACAACAACGATGACAACGATTAAATATAAAAAAAAAGTATTTGTATTTTCTGTGTTTTTGTAATGTATTTCTAAAATTTAGAAAATAAATAATAAATTAACTTTATTTTGTTTACTTTATCTTTTGTAATGTTTAATTTTATTCTAGATATTATTTATAAAAATAACGTTTTTTAAAAAAAACCAGTTCCAATCGATTAAGCTATTTTCCTCTCATAACCGGTATCAAAACCGGTCTTCATCATTGTTGACCGGAGCGTAACTGGTTTTGCAAAAACAAATACTGATATGTGCACCTCTAGGTTCATTAGCTCGTAAAACGTCATCAACGCTTCGGGTTTAACTCGTTGGCATGACACACCATTACAGTTTTCAAAATAACATATCCGTTGTCATTTTACACACTTTAAGCAACAAGTTATGGCAAAAAAGATGATTCATTTACGTAGGATATTTACATAAGACTAGCCGGAATGTTATATTTTATGCATAGTGACATCATTTAAAAGAACCGTAACTTATGTATAACACTACAATATAGAAGGCTTTTAGCGAGGACATATCCTTCGGAGTTAGAAGAGGTGTGGTTAGTGAATTTGCAAACAGATCACATACACAATTTTTTGAGGGATCACCAATGTATTTTACTAGCAGTTTAGAGTGCCAATAATACTGAGGGATCACCAGGAAGAAAGCTAAGAGAAGACGCTCTTCTCTTAGGTCCTTTTTTTTCGGTGCAGGAAAGCGCTCTCTTTTTGTCATCCATGTAGCTTTCCTTTCCAGATTGTTTATTGAACGCATGGCGTAGCTAGGACCCAAACAAACACACCTCCTATTTGAGTCAGGCTGGAAAGAATGCCCGCCAAGTTCAGATAAGGAAATGCTTCCCCCAACCATTAAAGGAAGGCTTGACGAAGGGAGGGAGATGCGGCGGGGGAAGGAAAAGGCTTTCGGAGATCGATATTTTCTTTCTTTCCCTCAGATTGTTGACGGTTATTTCCGTCGTTGATAGCTAATTTTCATTGAAAATAAATAAATAAAAATTCCGGTTTCTTATAAATGAAATTAACATGTTGCAAATAACAAAAAAAGTGTTCTTATTAAAAAAAATATTAATACGATCAAAATCTATAATAAGATACAAAAGATGTTTATAATCGCCGACAAATATTCCATAAAAAGATCAATGATCAACAGCAACAAATTTCATTTGCTTATCATCCGTCACTAAATACCGATAGATATTTATTGATTTTATTTTTCAGATTTTTATGGTTTAGCATTGATCTGTCAGTAATTATGAATTACATTTTTATTGGTGACAATGAGGAGGTGTGACCTTATAACCTTTTAAAGTTGTGACACACACAGAAGCCATTAAAAGTCTAGGGCGTAGTACCTTACAGAAGTAATGGTATAATACCAACCCGCAGTCTATGTGTTTCTATCACAATTTAATAACCTCAACTACAAGGTATTTTCATTTTTTATTATATATATAACTAGTTTTTCCCCCGCGCTACGCGGCGGAAGTTTGGTAGTTGTCGGTTCGACTCGTCAACGGTGATAAAAGTTACGTTATACCGTACGATAAAAAAAACTCGGATCGCTCACAAAAAAATAAACCAATCCATGCATACCGTTAAAAAAAAGTTAACGAAAGTTTACTAAGAAACAAACCCATTAAACTTTTATTACAATTTTATAAAAATTTTAGCCTGAGTGAAAAAAACTAAAGTTTACTTTATTGATGTTTTGTGGCCAATAAAAAAACTTTAAAAAAAAAATTAAAGCCTAGATATTTTTGTGTCATTTCTATGAAAAAGAAAACTTTTGTGGTAAATAAAAAAAGAAAAGAAAACTTCACTGTGGAATCACATGTCCAATAATAGTTAGTTAATTTGCAAATCCAGCCTTCTTTATACATATATTTTCTTTTGAAAGACAGAATTAGAATTAGAATTAGAATTAGAATTAGAATTAGAATTAGAATTAGCAAACAAATACAGAACATGAATCACGAAATATAAGAATAAATAAATACAACAAAGTTAAGTTCAAATTTAAACTCACAAAATTTAATCCAATCCAAGTTATTGAATTTAGTCCTATTTTTAGCCCATTAAAAGATTGAGCTTTTCAAATCTTCAAAGAGTCAATTTAGAGACGTTTTCTTATCGTCAAATACAACATTGTTCCTTAATTTCTATATACTCCAGATTGCCGATAAGACCACCACTTGGAGAGCTTCACACCGGTTGTTAACTGGGGCATTTTTATCGGGATTTTCATAATATCCTTGACTGCAAATACAAAGATAGGTGGAGTATGACACCAAGAACTAACATATCCTCATAACATAGTGGCAAAATAACAAGAGATGAAAAGGGGTTCGAAAGATTCAACATTTTGTAAACACAATGGACACCCGTCGGACTCGAGAGGAATCATTCTTCTGGATAAGGCCTGCCGGGTGGGAATCCTATCCATTTCAGCACGCTAAGCAAGAATATTTTTTTTAGCGTCACCATATTACACCAATTGAATATAAAGCCGTTTGGAGAAGAGAAATCTTCACTGAGTTGATTACGCATTGAAATTTCCATGAATATTCCTTGGTCATCCTTGCGCCAAACCCAAACGACATCTTTTTCTTCCATCAAACCTTCAAAATTTCGATTGTGTGTTGTTGAAACTAAGTTTCAACTTTTTTCATATTTCCCCACACCCTCGGGTTAAAAGCGTATACTATATATATTATGAGGGGTGAAAGGAAGATTAAAAATAAATAAATAAAAAGTTGATGCTACTATTCCCCCTCATGTTCTTTAAATTTATATATATATATATATATATATATCTATAAAGAACAAAAATTATTACAGAAAAATAAAATTATTAGAAAAATAAACAGACTAAAAACGTATATTATATATGGTTAAAGGTGTGAAAACAAAAACTAAAAAAAGTAAATAAAAAGTTAAGGGTACTATTCTCGCTCATACTTTTTATAATATATATATATATATATTAATAAATAAAAATCTTAGATGATACATGACAAAATTCTAGGTCATCTAAAATTTTATTTGCTCACATTCATCTCCTATTAAATAATGATGATATTAAAAGAATATATATTTTTACATATTTAATATAAAATTAATTATGGATACTTATTATTTAGTTATGAATAATTATTGTATTATTAACCAAATAAATTACTATAAAAATAATTATGAATAGTTATAATTTCTGACTTTCCATATTAATTTTAAATTATGTTGTGTGAGGGGTAAATACGTCCGCATGAAAATAATAAAGCAAGTTATATAATAATAGCACATGCTTTATGATAACACATGTTTTAAAATGATAATAACGCATGTTATTTTAACTCAACAACCCATTTACAACTTCTGTTTTTGAGTTTATAATATGATACGAGTTTAACCCGTCTATGCATAGCTTGCAACTTTAATACAATCTATCTGCAACTCCTCAACCATTTACAACATATGTTTTTGATGTTAACCTGTTTAAGGGTGTTAGGGCACCCTTCGGGTAGATAATCGGGTACCATGGGTACTTCGGGTACACTGTCACCGTTAACTCGGGTAGACGACCAGGTAGGGTATTTCGGCTATATCTACCCGTGAATGATTTAAGAATTTGGCTGTTGGGTAATTGTTTTGTAGCCGTTATACATTACAAAATAATTATCTTAAAATATCATTCTTTTCCAATAAAAATTTTACACCAAAAACCTTTAATCTTTCTACTATGCTTCTATCAAAAATATACATTATTTTTATCCATGGATTCCAAAAAATCAAAGCCGGTTCTAGCCAAGATCAACCAATACAACAACTGCATCAACAGTCGTTACAATATGGATATTATCTGTATTCTCAAATGCCAATATTGGCTACTCAAATTGCACCCGGTTAATACACCTATCCCTTACAAGATCAACATAGATTTGACCCTTTTTGCACCCCGCTTTCAAAACCTACCATACCGTAACCCAACCTGTAAAGATGAAAAAAGACCACTCTTGATCTTTGATGACGAAATTGAAGAAGTAGAGGTTGATGAAGAAGAAAATGACGATGTTGAAGAAGTAGAGGTTGAAGAAAATGAAGAACAACCCGGAAATAAAGGAAAATTCCGCGCACGTGCGGCATGTCAACGGTGGACCGATAAACAAAATCTCTCTTTGTGTAAGGTTTGGGTTCGTATTTTCAAAGACTTCGTAATCAGAAATCAACAAAAGAAAAACGGAGTTTGGAACCGAATCCTTAAGCATTACAACGAATTAGTTGGTGGAAACAACTTAACTATTCAATAACTAAATTCAAAATGGATGACTTTAAATACCCAAATGTGTTGGTTCAACGGTTGCTGGATTCAAGCGGTATATTTTTATTATTTTTTAATTTATATTTAAGTTTATATTAGTAGTTTTTTATTTAATTATTATAAATGTATAGGACCGCATACGTGTGAGTGGTTCCGCCGACTTAGACGTAATGAAGAAAGCGTAGAAGGACTTCCAAAATAAACACAAAAAAACTTTTGGCCACGTTGAGTGTTGGGAGCTTGTACGACATCATGATAAATGGACAAAGTGTTGTTGATGGGGGAGTTGTTTTCGGCTCACTCGGAAAATAAAACAAAGTCTTCGAATTTCGGCAACTACTCAAATGATTACCTCTTTACTAATTGGGCACCGACCTTAACGAAGACACAACTCCGACAAGACCAACACGAAATGCAAAGAAATCGGACGAGTCGTCAAGCAAAGGTAGTTTAACCGAAGCTATTGCACAATGTACAACAATGAAGGAGCAACGGGAGGATTTTGAAATAGCTATTGGAATCAAAAAAGATAAAAAATAAAGAAATTAGGGAAATGGTGGAGGAACAACGGGCGGCTATTCGGGAGTATTGTATAGAGTGGAATTTAAATATGTTTACAAATCCTCACAACCATGTGACCTGACCGATGTTGGAAATAGTTCCTAAACGAAAACGTGAAATAGCTAGTCGATATAGGTGGCCTTGTGATTTCTAGATTTATTTTCATGTACTTTTTTTATTTATGTTATTTGTTATTTATGTACCTTTCTTTTTTTAATTAATGAAGTTTTTTTATTAATTTTATTTTTTAGTTAGTTTTAATAAAGAATTAATTTAAAAAGTGAAAAAAAATATTTTAGGATAGTTAGGGTTAGATTTAGGTAAAAATAAAGTGTCACTCCGTTATTACATATTTTCTTAGTATACATTTTTTTTGTTAAGATAGTGCACACAAAGAAAATGTACCCAAAAAATTGGATTATGCTCGGATTACATGGTTTCAAGTCAACTCAAGAGAATTTGAATTAGGTTTGGTTAGGTTTAAAAATAAGGTGACACTCCGTTATTACATATCACGTTCGGTTCGTTTACAGATTTGGGTGTGATATTTTAAAAAGAATGGATGGGCGGGTTATGACACATTTTCCGCACTTTTATAACCAATCCATATTTATGTCAATCCAAGAGTGCCTGTGATATTGAATGCCATTCAACAACTCAATCTACCACACCCATCTCCTACGTATAGTTCTGTTTTAGTAAACCTACATATATTTATTTTTTAATAAATAGTTTTTCCAATATTCAATTTTACTCTGCTTCATATTATTTTATTTTTCTTCATTAAAAATATAATTTATATTTCCGTTTACTTTTTTCTTTTTTTCTTGCAAATTCAAAGTTAAATTATCAAATCTTCATGAAATACTTTCAAGGATTTTTACACTAAAAAAAATCTTTTGATAATTATTTCATCAACTACATGTTTTCTTAGGGATGGCATTGGATAGGTATGAGACATGTTAAAAAAACGTTATTATGAAAAAAAAAAAGTAAAAAAAAATAATTTTAAAAAGGTAAAAAGAAAACGTTTTTATGAAAAAAAATGTTTCTATAAAAGTAAAAAAAAACGTTTTTAAAAAGGTTAGAATTGACATTTTTAGGGGAAAAAACAAAAAGAAAACGATTTTAAAAAATTTTAAGGAGCGTTTTTAAATAAGTTAAAAAAACTTTTTATGAAAAAATTTAAAAGGGTTTTTTTACTGAAGGGGTTAAACTAGTCCTTTAGCACCCCAAGGGGGGACAAAGTGAGCTACGGCAATTAATCAAGTTAGAAAGTAGCTGAAATGTCTTTATACTTTAAAGAAAAGGTTAACCGAGTTATCGGTATTATTATAATAGTTTATAGATACAAGGAAAATATCTCCGTGTTGAACCAATGGAACACATAACAAACGCCATGCATACCTTTTCAACCATTTGTTTTGCTTCTTTCCTGTCTTTTTTTGTGTTTTTCTCTTTATTGACAAATAATAATAATTAAAGAAAAAAAATTTAAGGGATTGAAGTTCTTTATTAAGCTGATAGTCTCTCAAGGAGCAGCCTCTATCATTTAGAATAGAGGTGACGCGTGCCCTTATCTCATCCTCCACAGATCTTAATGTGAGTAAGATTTTACTGGGTATGTTTATTTGTTTGTTTGCTTTAAACATGATCATGGGAACTACGAAAGGATATGTTTTAAGCATATTATGTATATGCTTTTAGTGGAATTAAGACCCTTTTGATGTTGATATGTAATACTAATATGATCCAGTTGAACTGATAAAGACATACCTCAATAAGTATGGAACTGTTGATCTCTACCAGTAAGATTTCTTGATCTCAACTCCAATTCAATAGGAAATATATCAGAAGATAGTGGTGGTTTGAGTTCATTACAGGTGAAAGAATATATGCAGTTTGACAACTTTACCCTCTGATTTGGCTGCCTTAACTACCCTGCAGGAGCTTCATGTTCCACACAGTAACTTAACATGTCTTCCTGATGAAATAGTATTACTAGTCCATCTTGAGGTTTACTTCTTGTTTTGCATTAAAGAACCAACAAAATTATGGATTGCACATTAAGCAATAATTGAAAATAATACCAAACAGACCTCTATAAAGATGAAGTGCCAAGAGCCTTGAGATCCAATGCTAGCCATATGAAAAAATGAATTGCCTAAAAGCAGATCTTCAACTTAAAAAACAAAACTACCATACTCTAACTTTGACTCAGATGTACATGAAGCGCGCCTCAAGGCCATTAGGTGTTTTCAGATCGCCTCGTGCGCTTGAGGCGCGCTTACTAAAACCAAGCCACCAGTAATTAAGTAATTGAATTTCTACTTCACGGTGCAATTTCCTTCAAAAAATTCACCAAAATTCCATTTGGATTTTTAAAGCACACCATCCATACCAAAACAAGCTAAATCCTAATTTCTTCAACATTTAGTCTTCTATTGTCAACTTTATCCACCTTATTCCCTATTTAAGTTGATCTTTTTCTTATTTCTTCAACAAAATATTTTCTGGAATCACTTACTTCCTTCTTCCATCATCTTCTTTAACCATCATCAAAACGTTCTTGCCTTTGTCAAGAAAGATGAATTGATACTTTCTAATACTCAAAATACTGATTGTAATATGTGAACCGAGCAATAGACAAAACAATACTTAAGTCCTAGACTATGACTCACTAAAACGATGAATCAAACAAATGCACATGAATTCGATACACTGATGAGACTAGACACAAATGACAATCAAGAACCCTGATAATTCTACATCATAGAAAGACGAAGATCTCTCAAAGACGACGGAAGCGTAAGACTTGGATGAAACGAATGGGAGATCAATTAGGAACCAATTAGGGTTCTTAGCTGCAAATCTCGTTTATATACTCCAACTCTCCAAAACTGTTTAATCTTGAACAGCTCCAGTCTCAGCAATTCCAAAGAAGTATATTTCCAACCATTCAACTTTATTAACCTACACAAAAAAAGAAGTTAAATCTTCACACACACACACATGTTGGTTTTGAATTGGTCATTATATATTTTAACAGCCTTTCTCTTTGAAAACAAAAACACAGTAAAAAAACACAATCCAGATGTGTAACATCATGAATGCTCAAATCAACCAAATCGCGATCATCCATCACATTATCTTTTACCACATCTTCCTCATTGGTTGCTGGCATTCCTATCAACATTGAGCACAAATCTCTCTACTTTCTATGTAGTCTTTGCATTACTTCATTGCAAATTAGGGTTTGCTCATCATTTGATTTAGATTGATTGTATGCAGTTTTGCTTAGATTGTGACGATAGTGTTATGTTAGTGAGTCTAGGATCGCTTTTATCAGATGTATTTCTAAATCTTCAGAAGTTTTTTTCGAATATTTGTTAGGGTAGTTTAATCAATCATTTGATCGTTTGTTCCAAGTTTTTCTACAGGTTTAGAGTTTTCTACTACTGGTTTTTAATAAAGAATCTTCAATTTCTTCTTCTGATTAAAAATAAAGACAAAAATTGGGCTCTAACTACGAAGCAACATCCTATCTCCTTTCTCATGCCATATGCCATCTACAAAGCACCAACTATCACAAATCAAGACTCTCATAAAACTAGGCCCCTTTCCAACTTTTCTTTCAAGACTCCAATCGCGTTTGTATACTAATACATACGATGGAGGGTAAAAACTCATCGATTTACCCTCGTTTTGCACCAACACTCGCAAAACTCGGCCCATTTTCAAGATATCTTTTAATTGACTTGTCAATGTAGATACTAAAATGCTAATAATTTTGTAGCTACATGTCAAAATCTAGAGAGAGCTTGAAACGAGTTGAGCTCGAGCTCTGCTTAGTTAAACGAGACGAGCTCGAGCTCACAACCCTATCCTTAGACCATTGAACAATGATATCGTGAATATGTCATGAAATTGATAATGGACTCCAAATTTGACAATCAACTTATTTTTAAACGGTAAAAGTTTTATTAAACTGAAAAGGAAACATATGAAGATAGTATGCTCGATGAGTTAAGAAACAACAACTATATAATATACGACAAAACATAAAAAATAAAATAAAATAAACACCAAAATAACAATTACCAGAAACAACCCAACAAAATCATGGCTTGCACATTAAGCCAAAACTGAAAATAACACCAAACGGACCTCCATAAAGATGAAGAGCCAAGAGCCTTAAGATCCACCGCCAGCCATACAAACAATGCAACTATATGAATCGCCTAAAAACAGATCTTCAACTAGAAAAGCAAAACTACCAGACTCTAACTTTAACAACTTTGACTCAGATGTACATGAAGCGCGCCTGAAGGCCCTGAGGCGAGTTCAGATCGCCTCTTGCGCCTGAGGCACACTTTCTAAAACCAATCCACCAGCAATTAAGTAGATCAGATGCAATTTCCTTAAAAAATCCACCAAATTTCCATTCCTTTAGATGTTTAAACCACACCATCCATACCAAAACAAGTTAACTCCTAATTTCTTCTACAATTAGTCTTCTATTCTTAATCTTATCCACCTCATTCCTTATTTAAGTCAATCTTTTTCTTCTTTCTTCTACCAAAATCTTTCCTAGAATCATCACAATCCAGATGTCTAACAGCATGAACACTCAAATCAACCAAATCACGATCATTCGTCACATTATCTTTTACCAAATCTTCCTCATTGGCTGCTGGCATTCCTATCAACATTGATGCTCCACTAATCTTAGCATTTTGCTCATAATTTGATTTAGATTGATTGTATGCAACTTTGTTCAGATGTATTTCTTAATCTTCAGAATTATTTTGCTTAGATCATGATGGATTGAAAATAAACCCTAAAACCTTGAAAATTACCAAAACCCTAATTTGTAGAGAACATACCTGATTCAGGAAAATCGATTACTAAATTGAGTGATTGCTTAGTCGGAGATCCTGAGATCATCATCCAATCGACTGAAATCCCCCAACAAAAACCCATGATCATCGATAATCTTCAAATCCTCTTCAGCCCTAATTTGCGACTCGAATTCGCTCTTCTTGGAGAAATAAGCAGAGAGAGCGGCTTCATTGGATCCAAATTTGCCCAAAAAGACGCGCGAATTGGTGAAAGGGTTTCGGATCCGAGCAATCCATCTGCCGTTCTTCCTCCAAACCCCTTTGTAGCGTTTGGTGGTGGATTTTGATTGGTTTGTTGATATAATCGTTTCTTCTGGGTGATTCATGTCGTCATTGTAGCCGTAGATGACCGTTGGTTTATCTTCTTCCCGTTCATTGTTGTTGTTTGAATCCATGAAAGAAAACAGAGGGAATCTAAAATAATGGGTTTGGATCTTGACCAACAAGGACCAAGATTGTATTGAAGAAAACTAGAAATCAAATGGGAGATTTAATTACATGAATGGTCCTTGTGATTTGTACAAATTGTAAGTTTGATCTTTAAATTTGGATAAAATGAAAGCGCTCTCTCTGCTTGTTCAAAGTAACAAACATCAATTTTGAAGACAAACTACTGGTTCAAAGCAATTTAATGAGAATAACAGAAAATCCAACACATAATCCTCAACAGTTTTTTTTAAGGGCACCACTAGATATTCTAAGATAATTGAGTTTGTCCGAGGCAACACCTAAAACATTTAGAGCAGCCTAATAGTTAACATAATTACTTTGCATCATAAAAATTGAAAGACCAAAAAAAATTCATTGAAAGGCTAAAAAAAATTTCATTAAAAAAACTGAAAGACTAAAAAAGTTTTCAATTAGCTAGGGCTTGAACTCATGACCAACGGGCTTAATGGGGCCAATAAATCACATTAGAAAAGGAGAAGCATGGGTCATGGGGGCAGAATTGAAACATGCACGCACCAAACAAAACTAATTTCTCGGTCACCTGCCTGAGAAATTAAGCACAGAGAGAATGGCGTCGGCGATTGTGAGATATACTCTTTGAAACTTGCTTCGCGTGAATCCAACTTTCAAAAGGTCATTCTCTTCGACTGAACAAGAAGCTGGCATGCTCGTTTTTTCTGTTTAACCTGTCATTTTCTTCTTAATCATCTCTCATCTTTTAAGATTTAGTCTATTAGTAGTCGGTAACCTCAGCACATTTTGGTTACTACGCCGTTTCTATTACTCGTGAATTGGCATTAATAAACGTAAGGTCAAAACACAACTCCCAAAGTGAAATTACATAGAGATAGAAATTGTAAACCTCTAATGCCCTTGCCAACTTAGTCTATTAGTAGTCGGTAACCTCAGCACATTCCTTACTGAAGTGTCCCTGTTTGTAACAAGTGTAGCATAATCTAACTGGACTCGTACACTGATGTGTGAGATGTCCGGTCCTTCCACACTTCATACCAACTAGAGTCTTGAACCGGCATTCAAATGATAAGTCATAGGACACGTGTCATTCCCCGGTCACATCCTTGCTCAACCCGTAACGGACCTTACCGTCTTGTGACGGTCCGTCACGACCCGTAACGGACCGTTACCGTCCATTACGGTTCGTTACAGCCAAAAATCCAACTTTTTCATTTTTGCCCCTAAACTTTGTACTGTTTGCCATTCTTGTTTCTCGAGCCTTGAAATTTTGGATGTTACAATACTTGATTTTTACCTAAACTATATTACGTTGCGAATGTACACTTGCCGATTGTGTGTGTTTTTAAGTTTAAGTATTTATCATTTTATAAAATTAAAACATGTTCTCGTGAAACTTTTCTCTAAAATATATTTTTATACACTAAACAACACACATCATTATTATTATTGAAAGTTTAATAATTTTTTGTGTCAAATGATTTTATGTCATGATAAACGTATTCACTAGCGCTGACATTTTATTTTCCAAAATGCTTTCAGGGAACAAATAAAATGGTTGTGTTTGTCGGGTTTGCTACGGATATAACCCGGAAACATGTATGAATAAACATTGACAGAAAAGGTTTGTAAAAATACCTAAAATTTCCATCAATGATGACTGGAGAACAGATTGTTCTTGCGAGTTGCGATCAGATATCCACTTGGAGATTTGGAGGGAAGGGGAAGAGGGCACCGATCAAACTATTAAAGCAATAGCGGATATGAACAGATTTCAATTTCATTTTTAGGGGCAGTACCGAGACTAACATTGTCGATTCATTTTTTCAAGACAATTAAAGTAGTAGAGCCGATTTGCAGTTATCCAATAGGAAATGAAAGGTCGTTGGAAACATAATTTTAATTAATTATTTATGTATTTTAAATAAAAGGAAAAAAAATTATAAATAAAATATTACGGGTATTGATGTGTCGTGTGATAAATATAAAAATATAAATAAATATATTTTTAGATTAATTGATTTCACGATATCAGTTTTTAAATTTATAAAGTAAAATGATAATTAAGTCAAATTAAAACACACACAATATGCAAGTGTACCTATCGCAGCGTAATATAGTTAGGTAAGAACCAAGTATCGAACCAATGGACACGGTCGAGTTCCAATACTCAACTTTTGTTATCGTTTAGCCGGATTAATTAGTGGGTGAGTTTTGTGTGCTTGTGAAGCAGACAAATAAATGATGGTAAAATAAATAACATAAAAGTAAAAATGTGCGTGAAGTGTGTAACAAGAATGTAACTAGCAGAATAGTAAATATCAGAAAAGTAAATAAAGCGAAAATGATCAGATTACGAAATGTATTGCTTCGGGATTCGAATCAGCTTGGTACGTGATAATGTTAAGTTAACTAATTCAGTGGTATGACTTGTCACACCCCAACCGACGACGAAAACGTCGGGGCGGGACATGTAGACTGTTCATGAGCACATGGTTGACTAGATTGTAATATGTTTAAACATCACATTTCATTTCAATAAAATTCAACAAGTACATGAAAATGAGAAATTCAAAAATAAGTTCTTTTTAAATATCTAGGTCCACATCCTAAGTGTAGCAAGATTGTTCAACTCAAACTTTTGTACCTGAAACATGATGAAAACGAGGTCAACTAAAAAGTTGGTGAGCATACATAGGTTTTGACTCTAAATAGCATCAAAGTGTTGTGTGTAAACAAATCCATACAAGTCATGATTAATAAGACAATTATGGGGAGTTACTGTTGTATAACCAAGTTGTATAATCAAACCTTTGTAACTAGCATGTAAAGCAATGTGTGTTGTCGGTAACAATCACCCTAACTAGGTAGGTTTGTCAGACTCAATAGATCTATCATTGTTAACCGTCGGCTTGAATAGTTAATGATTGCACATGTAATTGCACTCAAAGTAGTTAACACACCTAGTATTCAAACATAAGCTCAAATTGCACACAAATTGTAAAGTGGATTTGTATTGTGTAGTTTGTGTAAATCATTGAAATGTTGTGTTCATGTTTCACCCCAAAAATATAAATAATGAAAAAGGGGCTATGTAAAACTCACCTTGATATTGGTTGTGTGGATAACACGAGCAATAGGTAACATAAGTAATTTTTAAATCACAAAGTTAACCTAGTGTGAATTATCTGAACTTGAATTAGTAACATGCACAAAGTCTATGATAAGACCTAGGGTTCGACGGTTTTTTATGTGTGTGGGTTGGTACAAAAAGGTTGTGGCATTTCATGTAACGAATGTAAGTAAGTTGATGTTTGTATTTGAATAAAAGTATAATGTAAAGAAGGTGCAGGTTCAAAGTGTATATGAATTTTAATGAAAATAATCATTGTCTTATGGTTTAGTTTATATATCTTAAATGAATTAAACCCTAAATGAAATTATTATTAATATACAATGATAATTAATTAAAATAACAAAATTTAGCGTGTCTTTATAAATAAATAAATGAAATGTAAGTATAGATGTATTAATATATGTTTAGTGAAAATTTAGATTTGTTTAGATAAATTTTCAATCTTAGATTAATATTTAAATGGGATATTGTTTTATGACAATCCTTTTAAAAAAAATGATTATGTATATTATAAAACTTTTACACACTTAAATAATACAATATGTATTTTAAATGCTTTGTTTTGTAAATCCATTGATTTAATTCAAATTTTATTTTTTAAATAGGTTTCATATTGGAAATAGAGATTTAAAACAATTTAATTTATAAAATAATCATTTCATGAATTAAAATTGTAAATTTTGCTCAAACCTGTTCTGAATGTATAGAATTTTATAAAACAATTTTTATAAATTAAATTGGAGTTGTGAAAATGATTTTAAAAATGAATGGGGCTTGCCCGGGTCGAACCCGGGTCTACCCGGAGACATGTTTAGGTGTTTACCACTAAGACAAGGGGCTGTCCCTGTTATGAATTCGATTTAGAAAAGGATTAAACACATGTTTGAAAAGGGGGGCCGATTCGGGTCCAGTGAGCATGCAAAAAGAAACCATTGAGTGCGGGTTTAGAACCCGCGACCAATAGAATACGGCTCAAGCGTTTTAACCGATGGAACTGGGCGAGGCCTTGAGAGAATACTAGTTTGAAAATCATTTAACAATTCATTTCAAACTCATCCCCTTCCCTATTTACCCCGATCCGTAACCCTAGCCATCAGATTGGCTTCGTCGAGCAAACGATCGAACCCCAATTAATAGGGCTTTTGATCCTTGCATCAAGACGAACTCAAAGACGCTAAGTTTACCTGTAATGGTCAAGCAGAGAGGGCGAATAGCTCGATGCGCAGGTCCGGCTTCCCTCGATGGTAACATGAACTCAGAGGCAGATGCGATGGAGTTGAGAGTGCCAAAAGAAAAGGGAAGGTGTCGCGATGCTATGTGGTTTCAGTCTGAGGTTTAATTCCATACAAAATGTATGAATTGATTCGGGTTTGAGGGAAAACGGTTACGGAATGATTATGGGTTCAATACCCTTAATTTCCATTAAACTGAATTACGATTCGAGTTGGAACGCGTTTGTGTAACGTGTATGCGTTATTTACGGGATTGATCGAGTTTTAATTTCGTAGATTTGGGTTGATTGGGCTCAGCTTTGACTCTGAGAAGTCAAACATTCGAATTTCGAATTTGTCCACGGAATTTGATCGAATTGGAGTGTTAGACGAGTCTGGATATAGTCGATGCTTGACTTTGTAAACATGGAAAGTTCATATCAGTCGGATCTGTCGATTTTTAGTCCAAAATTGTAGGGAAATTGAGTTTGTTTCACTTTTGAAGTCAAAATAGGTCAAAAGGGGTCAAGTTAGAGTAAAAGGGTTAAATTTCAAGGTTCAAATGTAGGTTAAAGGAAATCTAGGGTTCAAGACCTATTTATTAATTTATTTTAGTTACTAATAAAGTTGATTTAATAAAACTTATAAAGTTTTAAACATTGAATGCAATATATATATATATATATGATTGCATATATTTTTATAAATAGATACATATATATATACGAAAAAGTTGTAAATATAGGATTAAAACTCGCCAATTATATATATTGATTTGTTTATTAACACACACGCATATATATACATAGATGTACATATATTTGTTTATTTAAGTCTAACTAGGAAAATAGTATGTTTATGTAAGGTTGGAACTCCAAGTTGTCACGTGTTAAAAAAAATGGTTTGTGTTACATATGTTCTTAGGAAAAATAGGTTCGAAATAATGCGCCATTATCATATAAAATAACTTAAATAGTATCAGAAAATCATGGATGTTACATGACTACTACAAACTTGTGACCCGGGTCACCGTTAGAGCTTCGCCCTCACGACATTTTTTTTGCAAATTATATTCTTTAAAAAGTGGTAGTGCCTCCCGTTATGGACAACATTTACCCTCAACCCAACAAATGGTTATCTTCGGGTTGGATAAAGACATCGGACTCAAAATGCTTTATATTAACTTAAATAGGTGATTATATTTTGCTCACCGGGAGGCGGTGTAACAATGTGGCCAAGTATAAAGATGTACCGTTCCCAACATGAGTTTACCAATTCTTGATCGCATAATAATCTCGTATAAAGACGTACGATCTTAGAAGTATAGGCCAAGCCTTGGCTTATCAATCTCTGCTCGTATAAACACGTACGAATTTCAAAGGAAGTTTGATTAAAAACGGTTTTACGATCTTACTCTTTAAAATCAAGACACTCACAAATATAAAGACGGATTTAGACAATAATAAAAGCCCGTCAAAAGATGGCTTTTGAGGACGAATTAGTTAAAGACATAAACATACCACTTCATTAATAAGTTAAACATTAACATGCATCAAACATCATCTTCACCCTAGCAATACAAAGAAGTTTTAGCCACGAATGGCCATAACGACTAGCGTAATGATGAGTTTCGTAGGCTCCCCTATTATGGAACAATGATGAGTAATTAGAAACTTAAATTTGGAGAAACCAAACATGAGGTCCATTCTTTATGCCGTATGCACCAACTTCTCAATTTATTCATGATCATCGGGTTGCCTCCCGGAAGCGCTACGTTTATTTATGGGTCTTTAGCCCGACCCGTACGTGTTGCATCAGTCTTTCTTCAGGTGGGAGTGAACAACCTCCCCTGTGTCTCTTGATTCTTCGTTTAGTTTTGGTAATTTATCGAAGTACTCATCGATCCAATTGGTGTTGTCAAGATCTTTGGTGAGATCTATTGTCGTAGGATCTGGTGCCTTTGGCTTGGTAAGATCATGTGCTTTTCCTTTTTTCAAGTCCCTTGCTTTCTGTAGTTGATAGTCTAGATTAGAGTCGATAAAGTGAGATATTTCAAGCGGATCATTGACATGCATTTATATCCTCCGATGTTGTAGGTTACTGATTGTTTACCAATACGGAGCGTTAAAATTCCTTCATTCATGTCGATGACGGCTCTAGCGGTGGCTAAGAATGGTCAACCCAAGATTAAGGGTACGGAGAAATCTTGTCCCATTTCTAAAACCATAAAATCGGCAGGGAAGACAAACTTGCCAACTTTCACCAGTAAATTCTCGATGACTCCTATAGGTGTTTTGACTGATCCATCTGCGAGTTCAATGGTTGCATTAACCGGTCACGGTTTCCCAATTTCGAGCTTTTGAAACATAGTGTAGGGCATTACATTTACACTTGCTCCTAGATCAGCGAGCGCATATGTAACTGGTAGTGGCCCTATAGAACATGGCAAAGAGAATTTTACCGGATCTGAAAGTTTCTTCGAGAGATTTCTTTCGATAAGAGCGACACAATAATTTGTTCTTTTTATCGCGTCTTCCATGTTTCTCTTGTTTGTGAGGAAATCCTTCAAGACACGTCCATATTTTTGGCATTTGTTGTATGATATCCAAGAAGGGAATGTTGACATGGATTTGGCTCAAGAGTTCTATGAACTTGTCATATTTCTCATCAGTTTTCTGCTTAACCAGCCTCCTGTGGAAAGTGAACGTTCTTTTTGGTGGAGCTTTTGGAGGAAGGTCCATCGTAGGAGGTTGAATTACACTAGGTTGTGCTTTCTGAGTGGATGAACTTGCGAGTTATGGTCGGAGTGGCACTCCGGTGAATATCTCTCTCCTAGTTGATTAGACTCCTTCTTCTGGCATAGGTGGTTCTGGGTAGACTTTGTTATTCCTTAGAGTAATAGCACTTACGTTGGCCTTTGGGTTAGTCTCAGTGTTACTCGCGAGACATCCTGGTTGCCTTTCGGACAATAGTTTTTCTATTTGTCCTAATTGCGTTTCAATGGATTGAAGGGTAGCTTTCTGCGTCTTGAACTCAACTTCATGTAGACTAAACCTTTCCTCGTATTGCTTGTGACGAGAATCTGCTAGGAGGGCTTGACTTTCGGTAGTGGAAATTAGCTTAGTCACCGCATCCTCCAGGCTCATCCCATTGCTCATCTTGTTTGGTCCTTGAAAGTGTTGACGAGGTTGAAAGTTCTGAGGTAGCCTTTGCTAAAACTATTGTTGTTGTCCAAAACCAGATTGTCCTTGGTTGTTGTCTTTCCAGCTAAAGTTTAGATGATTCCTCCATCCAGGGTTGTAGGTGTTGCTATAGGGGTTGTTTTGAGGCCGATTTATTCCGAAAAAGTCAACTTGTTCGACGTCGGTTGTGATGCTCTTCACTTCTTCCATTGTTTTTGGTGTCGCCTTGCCCTTACTAATTTGGTTTAATCTTTAGGTCAGGGCGTCTACTTGAGCAGATAATGATATGACAGCGTCGACGGTGTGAACTCCTTGCCTTGTGCCTCTACTAGTTCTTGGGTTGTACCATTGATAGTTGTTCATAGCTATCTCTTCAATTAGGTTATAAGCCTCTTGTGGCCTTTTGTTCCCAAATATGCCACCTGCGGTAGCGTCAAGTGTCTGACGGGCTTGATTATGTAACCCATTGTAGGAAGATGATACTTGTAGCCAAACCTCTAACCCATGGTGAGGACATTTCCTTAGCATGTCCTTGAAGCGTTCCCAAGCCTCGTATAGTGACTCACCATCGTCTTGAGTGAAAGTGGTGATATCATTTCTTAATTTAGCGGTCTTGGCCGGTGGGAAATACTTAGCTCGTTCCAAGTGGTGATTGACCCGGTAGGGAGAGAATTCAACAATGTCTTAGCTCGTTCCCTTAAGGAGAAAGGAAACATACGGAGGCGAATAGCATCGTTCGACACTCCGTTTAGTTTAAAGGTATCACAAATCTCGAGGAAATTTGCGATATGGGCATGTGGATCCTCATCGGGTAATCCGTTAAACGTGAATGATGACTGGATCATGTGAATGACATGAGATTTGATCTCAAAGTTGTTAGCATCGACTGTTGGTCTTGTGATACTAGACCCCAACGCGTCTAGTGACGGTCTTGCAAATTCGGCGATCGTGCAGTTTTCTACGGCCATTTTTCTAGCACGGTTTTCTCGAACAACAAAGAAAAATCTGAAATTGCAGACATGTCAGTTAGACCGAGTGCAGAAGGCACGGTTACAAACACTCACATCGGAGTTTGAGTTATTGCAAATGAAGGAAGATGAAACGATAGATTCGTTTACAGGAAAGATGAATAGTATTGTCACAAAGGCGAGCTGTTTAGGAACAACATTTGGTCAACCAATGTTAGTACGAAAACTTCTAAATGTAGTACCAGATAGGTTTACCCAAATTGTTGCGTCAATCGAACAAATACCGATATAGATGAAATAACCCTTGATGAGACAATTGGAAGATTAAAAACCTATGAAGAGAGACTTAGACTGAAGAAAGAAGGCACAGCTGACAATCAAGATAAATTACTATTCATAAAACACGACAACAACTCGAGTCGTGGAAATCATTTTGAAAACCGTGGACAAGGGAGGTTTAATAAATTCAACACATCACGAGGGAGCTGGTGTGATGGAAAGTCCAAGCAATACGAGAAGGGATAAAGCTCTTCTCATAAGTCCAAGTGTAAGAATTTCAATAAGTGGAGAAAGCCAGCAGGAGACTTAAGCAAGGTGCAGTGTTACGGGTGTTACAAGTTTGGACACGTCAAGAGGAACTGCCCACATCAAGAGCATGCATAAGAACAGTCTAACTTAGTGCAAGAGGATGTTGAACCAACACTCTTAGTGGCAGTTAGTGAAGACAAGAAAATAGAAGATATTTTCTTAAATGAGAATATTGAACCTAGCAAGTATACGACAGCAGGCGAAAGTCTATGGTACTTAGACAACGGAGCAAGTAACCATATGACTGGTGTACAAAGGCATTTTCAAGAACTAGATGAAAATATTACTGGAAATGTTCGGTTTGGAGATGGGTCATATGTAGAGATAAAAGGCAAAGGCTCAATAGTACTTGAATGTAAAAACAAAGAACAAAGGGTGATATCCCAAGTTTATTACATTCCAAGTTTGAAAAGCAACATACTGAGCCTCGGACAGTTAACAGAAAATGGATGTAAAGTGACTATGGAGCATGATTTACTACTTCTGCATGATCAAGAACAGAAGCTGTTAATAAAAGTCATACGCTCAAGGAATAGACATTACAACTTCAATTTGAAGATTGGTGTACCTGTTTGTCTATTGGGAAGCCTAGAAGATCAAGCATGGCTATGGCATGCATGGTTAGGTCATTTGAACTTTGACTCAATTAGACAAATAACCTAGAAGAATTTGGTTCAGGGGATTCCTAAGATAAACCATGCTAGTCAAATTTGTTATGCGTGTTTATTAGGAAAACACAGTAGAGCTCCATTTCAAAAACAAGCTAAGTTTAAGTCATCAGAAGCATTAGACTTAGTCTATGGAGATCTATGTGGCCCTATATCGCCACCAACACATTCAGGAAAGAAGTACATATTTTTACTTGTAGATGATTGTACACGTTACATGTGGGTGTACTTTCTAAACTCAAAGGATCAAGCATTTGAAACTTTTAAGGAGTTCAAGCAAAGGGTGGAAAACGAAGTAGGAACCAAGTTAAAAATGTTGAGAACTAATAGAGGAGGAGAGTTTACTTCTAATGAGTTCTCACAATACTGTAAGACCAACGGGATAGCAAGACAATTGACAGCACCATACTCGCCACAGCAGAATGGAGCGGTTGAGAGAAGGAACATGACAATGTTGTCTACAACGTGAAGCATGTTAAAGGCAATGAAGACGCCTCAGAATTTTTGGGTAGAGGCAGTAAGACATGCTATCTATGTATTGAACAAAGTACCTACTAAAGCTTTAAAGGACAGTACACCGTATGAAGCTTTGAAGGGTAGGAAACCAAATTTAGAGTATTTAAGAATATTTGGTTGCGTAGCATATTCTAAGGTACCATCACAACATCTAAAGAAATTGGATGATTGAAACATTCCAATGGTGTACCTAGGAATAGAGGAAGGATCAAAGGCGTACAGATTATTTAATCCAGAGACAAAACGAATTTGTGTAAGTAGAGATGTGAAATTCGTTGAAAAGGATTTATGGAATTGGAAGGAGTATATTGAAGAAGTTGGGAATGAAGAACCAGAATGGGTAGATTTTACAGTCACAGACAGAGATGCTACTAACCAAACAAAAGACATTGAAATAGAACCCATAAACCTTGATGATGATTTAGCAGGTGATAGCAATACACAAGGAACAAGGCAATCACCTATAAACTCACCAAGTACACCATTCACTCCACCAACATATACCTATGTACCAAACTCAGCAGAACCATCTACCGAGAGATCAGCAAAACCATTTGATCATACACCTTTACGAGGTTTTAGAACTCTAACAGAAGTTACTAAACGAGCAAGAGAAGTAGAAGCAGACACAAAGAACTTCTTTTAGCTGAAGAAGGACCAAGAAATTACAAGGAAGCAGCTAAAGATGAGAAGTGGATAGAAGCAATGAAAGCTGAGTTAGAATCCATAAATAAGAACGAGACTTGGAAGCTGACAGTCTTACCAAGTGACCACAAGGCAATTGGCTTGAAATGGGTATTCAAGACCAAAAGGGATGCAATTGGAAAGATTACAAAGCACAAGGCTAGATTAGTAGCAAAGGGATACGTGCAACAACAAGGGATAGACTTTGAGGAAGTCTTTGCCCCAGTAGCAAGAATAGAAACAGTAAGGCTAATATTGGTTTTAGCAGCATATAATGAATGGGAAGTACATCATCTAGATATAAAGTCCGCATTCCTGCATGGAGACTTAATGGAATAAGTTTATATCTCACAACCAGAGGGATTTGTGAAGACAGGAAGTGAAGGGAAAGTATATAAACTTTCTAAAGCACTATATGGTTTAAGACAAGCACCACGTGCATGGAACATGAAGTTAGACCACACTTTAAAGTCACTAGGATTTTAGAAGTGTAACTTAGAACAAGCAGTATACACAAGGAGGAACAAGGACTCAACCTTGTTAATTGGAGTTTATGTTGACGATCTAATAGTGACAGGAACTCCAAAAAAAGAAATAAAGCATTTCAAATCTCAAATGGAAGAGAAGTTTGAAATGAGTGACTTAGGGTTGTTAGCATACTATCTTGGCATAGAAGTTACCTAATCAGGGGGTGAGATATCAATCAAGCAGACTGGCTATATAAACAAGATACTCAAGGATGCCAACATGATAGATAGTAATGAAACAAAGATACCTATGGACCCAGGAACCAAGCTAACAAAGACCGAAGGCGGAGATTCAGTTGATGAGACCGAATACAGAAGTTTAATTGGTTGTTTGAGATACTTATTGCATACAAGACCAGATCTATGCTACTTAGTTGGATTACTTAGTAGATTTATGCAAGAACCAAAGGAACATCATCTGAAGGCTATCAAGCAAGTGCTGCGTTATATCAAAGGAACAAAGGAGTTCGGTATAACTTATAGAAAATTCGGTTGTTGCAAGATTACAGGTTATAGTGATAGTAGTTATGGAGTCAGCACTGAAAAAGGAAAAGGAACTACAGGGATAGTGTTTTACTTCGGGAACTCACCTATAACATGGAGCACTCAGAAACAACAGACAGTTGATTATCGTCATGTGAATCTGAGTTTATGGCAGCAACATGTCAAGCATTATGGTTAAAAGACTGCTCAGTGGAATAACAGGCTGGAAGGAAGAAAAAATTACTTTACTAGTTGATAACAAATCAGCTATAGCATTAATGAAGAACCTAGTTTTTCATGAAAGGAGCAAGCACATAGACACACGTTATCATTTTATAAGAGAGTGTGTTGAAGACAACCACATCAATGTTGAACACATCAGTGGAGAGTTGCAAAGGGCAGACATATTGACCAAAGCATTAGCAAGAGTCAAGTTTACTATAATGAGGGAGCTGCTCGGAGTTCAAGACCTGCAACAATGTGATCGTGATTAAGGGGGTGAATGTGAGTTAATCACTTTCACATAGTATAGGGACTAGTTATGTAATTAGGTCATTTATGTATTTAGAATAGATTATGTATTGCTTATAACCAAAAGGGTTAGATGTGTCAAATTAGAACCTTATAACCTACGATCGATGGATACACCGTATCAGGGAAACGACGCAAGGTTCGCCGGAGATTGCACCGGTTAAATGTGTGTATGGCGGTTTTTTCAGTAAGGTACGCGATGGTTCAGATTAGTACTATAAATAGGATCGATTTGTAAACAGATTTGTGTACCAGATTTTGATTTATATATATACAAGTGTTACAGCAGATTCGAGATTTATGTTTATGTTCTTCGTTGAGTTTTGATTCGATCAGGACAACAAGAACTACTTTCAAGGGACAAAATAGAAGCGAGTGCCAGCATGGCGGACATGGAATGAGGTTGAATAGAATTCTGTATGCTATCACATAAAGAATAATGGTGGGAAAGGTCACAGAGGCGAGAGCGTTGTTTTTTTGGTGATGATGTAAGCATGAAAAGTGCAGAATTCCTCCCGCTTGACTTTAGAGATTGTGCAACTGCAGCAAGTACAAGGCATGAATGGCAAATTAGGGCACGTGAATTGGAATTTTATTTTTCAGATTGTTTGTGTCATGTCTGTCCATGGAAGCACAAAGAGATAATACTAAAAATATCTCTGAAATGATTGTATTATCGCCACCGCCACTAACTGTTAAACCAAAGCAATTTACAAGTGATTCAAGGCTGCTCGAATGGTTCCTGACTTCAGATCTATATCATGCCTTTGACTAACAAAAGCTTGATTTTAACTTGAGACAGGGAACGTAAATAGAAGAAGAGAATTAAACAAAACAAACTTGTTTACTTAATCTATATTATATAATAAATAAAGTTTTTGTATGTCACGTGTCGTCACCATATTCAATCTCATCATTTTTTTCTCGTTTCTCTCTTATTAAATGCATCCATATCTTTTAATAAATTACTAATTATACTAATAAAACACATTTATTTTAAATTATCCTTTATTATAAAAAATCTTTGAAATGTAATTATGTAATTTTTATTTTCAATCAAATAGTAAATGAAAGTCAAATTATATTAAATAGTAATTGACGTATTTCCGAAACCCAATTATATATTATTTTTTACTTATTTTGAATTTTATTTTATATCCTTAGTATATGTATACTAATACATTTTTACACATGTAAAATACATAAATAAAATTTGAAAATTTTATGTATTGATATTTTTCACCCGTGTGTATTACACGGGATCTAAGCTAGTTGACTAACGAATTACAGGGAAAATAATTAACCTAAACTTCTTTATATAGACTCTAAACTTAACCAACAAGAAAACACAATTCTACTTGGACTCCAAGACATAATAATAAATAAATAAAATAACCAAAAGATAGATATGATCTCCACCGCCTCCCTATGAAATCATCCCAAGCCACACCAAAAATATCGCCACATTTAATACTAACGACTGTGGTAGCAGGTAAAGAACTCGGGAGACCACATAAAACACCACTAACTGAGCTATTGTGCAGGCAACACCTTAAGATGATCTGAAATAAGAAAAAAATTGCTTCACTCTTTCAAGTAATGGAAAACTGAGTTATGTTTTGTCTCTAACGGGTCAAAAGGGTGTGTGGGGGTGTGTGTGTAGCTTAAAAGACACACGGGTCAAATTGGGTGCCAACATAGCCCCAAGTGTATTTCTAATCGTAAATCACTGTATTAAAAAAAATTAGTCATTATTGAAAAAAACAATTTTGTAATCATAGCTGACACTAAAAATTTATGAAAGCAAAATGAAATATTAGACAAGAAGTGTTTCAAGTCAGCCCAGCCCATTTCAACCTGAACCAAAGGATTACACATTTCAACATGTTACCCAACCAACGCCACCGGGCCATTATGCCTCTAGGAATTAACATTAAATATAAAAAAAAAAATCACCTGAATAGCAGAAGACCATGCAGCCTCTACGTGTTGGCGAAAGCAGTAGGAAAATGCAACTTCTACAGCTTTGGATCTGAGGAATGCTCGTGTAACCCCATCGACTATTTTTTTCAGAATCTGTACTAATCAGTGTTTCAGATTGATCTCCATTAATGTTGAGCCGGTCTAACGAGTGGGAATACATTGAGCTCAAGGGAAACAAATGTGCATTTTCATTTGTAGATTGAATCTCAAATGCATCTGTCAATGACCAAATAGCCCTACACGCTTCACAAGCGGCACATAGCAATGTTGACCAGCCAGACATTAGACTTGTCCACAAGTCACTAAATGTGAAAGCAAAGTATCCACTAATCCTGATGATTTAGCGTGATCTAATATCTCTTTAAGACCATTGATTGCCATGTCAGCACGGTTGCTGACCAAAGATGCTTTCAGACCTTGCGCTGCTCGAGATACTATGACAGTAATGCATGCAATTGATTCATATAGAAGTCCTCCGGATGCATCTTCTGTAGAACTGGAAACCTACAAATACAGAAGTTTGAGAAAATGAAATAAATCTAAGAAGTTTTGCATAGATTATACATATCCTCGGTCCCAGTTGAGAGTATAACCTCTTTATAAAGCTCCACCATAGGAACCCAGTGCCTGATGTATGAATCACCAAACCCGCCTCCACAGTTATCCAATAACTTTTTTATAACTGAAAAACACTGCTCACAAGATGTTAATGATAAACATCTTGATAATAAATTGGAGACATTTCGAAAACTGAACATATGAAGACAAGAAATACAGAGAAAGCCCATCTTTTCTTAGAAGCTAGTTGCTCATCATTACTAAGTTGGTAGCTTTGCAACTCTTAACAAATAGCAACATACATTTACCAGCAAGTCATTAGAATCTGACTTTTTTGGGCTAAGAAAATTATCAGTATAGCCTATAAGTTCCCAAAAAAATTCATCAAGAACCCCAGTAGAATTAATGGCACCATCAGCAACTAAGTTTGAAAGAATGTTCAAGGACTGGTTAGCAGAGAGAACATCTTGATCCCTGAACAATTTTGTGGTCACAAAACCTCATATGATAACAAGTAGATACTTGAGATTACAAGTCCAAGAAACCAAAGTGTAACAGTGTGTCAACTCTTTTTACACTTCAGAAAATATTCAGGAATTTTAAAATACTGTGTTTTACCTGCACTGCCGATTCTTGAGAGGCAACAAATGATTCATGCCTAAAAATAAATAAAAAACGCATTCAAATTGAAGAATGTGAATCGAGTTCAACAATCATATTTCATGGATAACTTGCAGTAAAAGAACATACACACCAAAAATCATTAGTCTATTTACCACACATTTAAAGCTTCATCCAAGAAAAAACAAAGGCCAAAATTTTTTATTGGTACAAGTTAAAGCTTTGATGTGTGCGTATCCCCACGTAGTCTAAAAGTAAAGTAAGCCAATGCTGGAAACGCAACATGAAGCTAAGCTTTCCTTTCAGAAAAAAACTGACATAGTTTTTCAAGAAGAAATAACTTACAGAATGACCCCAAGGGACCACAAATCAACAGTGTGGTTGTAGGGTTGCTGTTGTACAAGTTCTGGGGCCATGTACAATGGAGTGCCTGAAAAAAAAATGAATGCATGAATAATTATTTGATTGATATTGAAAGAAGATAAAAAAAAAAAAGAATGATAATAAAGCTAATTGGACCTTTTATTGAATTCAGAACAACTGTATTATTTGACATAGCACGTGCAAACCCAAAATCACATAGCTGTTTCATAAGGGAAAGAGGAATGGTTATTATTACGGTTAATTGATTAAAAAAAACATACAAATGTTATTAAACAAAGTTGTTTAGGGTTGCCAACCAACACCCCATGCACAAATCAAGATGTTTTGTGGCTTTATGTCACGATGAATTATACGGTTGGAATGCATGAATATTTTCAGAAAGCATAAACATGTTAAAAGATGTTTGTATCAAATTATTTTTATAAAGAAATATCACCAACATATGAAATGTAGACTTAAAGCAGCTAAAAAATATGAACACAATTCAAGCTTATAAAGCCATTTGTGTAAATAGTGTGTACAGCTACAGTGTATATAAGTTAAGTTGTACGCAGTTTATGTACGGTGACATTTAGATTTTGGAAGAAATTAATAGCTATGCTAGTAAAGTACCAACTGCTTTGCAATTTTCTGCACTACATCTTCAGGAAGGCACTTGTCATCTTCAATAACTTCAAACAAATCACCCTGTATCAAAACGAATTCAATCAATAGGAAGTAAAATGTTACAATACTAGATGTAATATATGTATAAAGAAGATCCAAGAAAATTTGTGTGAAAGAGAAGAAAGCTAGTTACTTGAGCAAATTCAGTAACAAACAAAGGAATCTAACATCTGAATAATATTTTCATGTTTCAGTTTTCTCAAGATCTGCAAAAAGTAGGCATCAGATGAGTTAAATCCTAACACAACTTGTAGACAAACCAAATATATACAGAATAACAATAATACCTCAATTTCTTGTCTAAGATTTTGAATGTCCTTTTCGCCTTTACCATGCTTCAGTATGAATTTCATTGCAACAATCTATTGTAAATAGATAAATATATAATCAAACTAAAACTACCACATTATTAATACCAAAAGAGGGATAACTCTGAAGTCAAGTATACCTGGAGAGTGAACTTTCTTCTTGTTAGTCTAATCATGTAATGTAAGTTCGGGTAAAAAGGACCGACTCACAAAAGTCTAGGGGTATTTTGAGTTAGTTTTTCCTCTAGTTTGATTCAAATAAGGATTTGTATTGGGATAGGATTTTAGGCTTATATAAAGGGATCATTATATGCTATTTTAATTCTTTCAATAATATACAAAAGTTTGAGTCAAATACTTTTCTTGTACGTGAAGGACCTGTGCCAATTTACTTCAATTGGTATCAGAGCGCCAGGTTTGCAAGATAAAGAAGAAAGAAAGCGTCCGACCAGGTCTGAGATAAAAGAGACGGCCTGCGCGACGGGTTCTTTACCTTCAAACGCTGCTCAATAGGCCTGAGGAAACAAGTCCGGCTAGGTCTGGGATCAAAGGAACGGTCAAAGCCTGCGCGCCGGTTTCAATCCTCTCAAGCAAAGATCAAGGGACTGAAGGAAGAGAATCTTCAGCCCTGAAGCAGTAGTCCACAATCAATCTTACGTGATCAAGATTGATCCGATCACCCCAGTAGGCATCCCTACTTCCACACCTGGAAGCAGCCCCCCTGCCTCACCGATTAAGTACAGAAGAAGGAACATGGGAAAAGCAAGACCTGTTGTTAAGGAACATATCCCGAACCTGCCATGCCCAATGTTAAACGATACAAATTATGCAGTATGGTCAATGAAGATGAAAGCCATCTTCAACGTTCATAAGGTATGGGATGCAGTAGATCCAGGCACCACAGATGTAACCAAAGACCATATTGCAATCGCTTTATTATTCCAAGGCTACTGTCACACCCCAACCGACGGCGAAAACGTCGGGGCGGGACATGTAGACTGTTCAAAAGCACCTGGTTCAACTAAAATTTCCGTATATTAAAATCACTGAATTTCATAACAAGTTCAACAAATACAATCAAAGAAAATGAAGTACATCAACAAGTTTTAACTATTTATTTAACTAGGTCCTCAATTCCTATGTGTAGCATCTTGAATATGAACTCAAAGCTTAGTACCTGAAACATGTTTAAAACGAGAGGGTCAACTATAAATAGTTGGTGAGCATACATAGGTTTTGACACCACAAGTAAAATTCAAATGTTTTGTGTACAATTCATATGATGCATGGTTTATAAAGCATTTATGGAGAATCTAAGTTAAGCTAGATGTACAAATGAAACTTTGTAATTGAAGGGCATAACAACACATGTTATCCTAATGTAGGGCATAACAACACATGTTATCCTAATGTAAATGTAGGGCATAACAACACACGTTAGCCTGAAATAATGTATTTGTGTTTGCACGTGTATCTCATGTATAGGTAGCCTTAACAATTAGCATCCAAGCATAAAGCACAAATAAACACATATAATCATATTATAGAATTGTACGTGTGTAATTGCAAATAGTATTTGAATGTAATCATGTTTCACCCCAAAAAGTACAAAAGGAAAATGGGCTATGTAAACTCACCTTGCAAATGAAAGGGTTGAACTTGAACTTGAAGTAACTTGGATCGAATGCCTTAACGACTCCCTAAGTTAAGTTTGTTACGTTAGAAACAAGTTAAGGATAGTCGAGGGGTTGACAATGTAGTTAGTTGAAAGTGGTTGTTGTACACTAGAGTGGTTATCATTCCAGAGTAGTACCTCCAACATAAAAGTTCCCAGGAAAGAGTTGGTTGGATCGGAAGCCCGTCTTTTCCTAGCCAGAACTTTAATGTTTGTCAGATAACTACATACTGGTTTGAAAGTTACCCTATTTGTATACCTGACCAAGTTTAGGGTTTGTTTGGAAAGTATAAGGGCTAAAGTGAAAATATAAGTTTAGTAACGATAGAAATGAAATAAGTTAATTATTAGAGGGGTTTAATTTGAAGATAAGAAGTTTTAGTAAAAACATGTTTTTTGAAATTGAAAGGAACAAGAAAGATCAAAACCAAGTTTTTAAATAAAAGTTTGAACAAATTTAATTAAAATAGGGCATTTGATCTTCGATAGCTCTATGATTATAACATAAACATGCTAGGGAATCATAGATCTAGCTAGTTATGAGGAATTTTTGAAAAGAAAAGTATGAACAAGCAAGAACATAAGAAGAACTTACTTAGAATGGAGGATTTAAGCTAGAATCTTCCAAAAGATGAGGAGAACAACCTTTAGTTGCTAGAGAGCCCTAGAGGATTGTTGAGGTGTGAAGAATGAATGAGGTTTAAGGCTCTATTTATAGGGTGGGTTTGAGAGGAAAAAGGGGAAAAGTTGGTTAGGTTTTTTTATTAGGATAACAAATGTGATAAACATAGGTTTATAAATCTTAGAATTTTTTTATAAAACTTTTGAATAATGGATATAGGGATTAGTTCACGAAATTTTGAGGATATGGATGATAGGATTGAGTTCAAAATTAGTTAGCTAATGGATGGAATGGATTAGGATAGGATTTAAGAATAAAATAATGATTTTAATTCATTTTGGATAAGTTTAAAGGATTTAATTGATTTTATTAATTTAAATAATAAATAATAATATATAAACTTAAAATTTAGAAAATTATATTAATATGATTGAATTTACAAAAATTAACCAGATTTCGAAGACGTTACAAAAGAAACCCTGAAATTTACGTATGTGTAACTTTTACCCTTGAAATTATATTTTAGTCAAACGAAGTTACAAACTTGAACTGTTTTTTATTAGGTTAGAGTCTAAGGCATCCAAAGCTACTATAAGTAGCAAGATTAAGAATGAATACCAGAATCAGATATAGAATCAAAATATAATGCGCAAGCCGTTCTATGCGCAATAGAATACTCGCTTTAGACTAGACTTGGAAATTTGAAATGAAATGATATCACAAGTGATATGAAGCATAAAAATGTTCATTTTATAATAAATCAATCAAGATTACAATGTAGGATTATAGGATCAGGCATAAAAATCAGGGATGTCACAGTCTCCCCTAGTTAAGAGAATTTCGTCCCGAAATTCAACTAGTGAGAACTGATGGATTAGGAAAAAGATGAGGGTTTACATTTTCAACGATTTTAGCTGTCGGGTTGAGGAGTACAGTTGATGGCAAGATTCACGTCTGATACTCAAGGTCAGGCATGAAGGAATTTATGGGTTTAGAATTAAGGGAATGAAGGAGAAAACGTCAAAGAATATTTTGGACTCTAAAGATGAAATACATCACTCGAAATGAGAATGATGAGAATTGATTATCAAAACTTGTTTTAAGATGTAATCTAATATGTTCAAGATACGTTACTAGACAAGAGATTTCACAAACATTGGTCAAGGTCAGAATAACATAAAACTTTACATGGCAAGAACAACGCTACGTCTGATTTTATGACAGGACACTTATATATAGGAAGTACCAGCGGCGTATCCACCATGTCCTTATCATATCACATTAGTTTTGTTATTATGTACCACGATAGGTTCCATGTCATAACACATAACAGATTTTACTATGTCTTCCATGTGCTGATTTTTATAATTACGTGTGCACCCGTAATTATCCAAATCGTCGCATGGTCCACATAGTTCATCCCATTGTGTGTGGGGTCCAGGGGGTAACACAAAATCACATAATTCGTAACTATTGTTTTCACGTATGTGTTGCTAACAAATAACTATGTTCATTGATAGTAGAGTCAATCAGGTACTAAAAAGTAATAGCGTGGCATAGTTTAGGGTTTTCATAGCTTCCTCGTGTTTGGACGAGAATACGTCAAAACCCGAGTAGTTTTCATGGATAAGGTGAATAATCATGCTTTGTGTATGATGTACTTAATCAATTGCAACAATGTAGACAATCTAATTCCGTGTATAATGTAAACACTCATGTTTCATGTATGATCTAATTGTAAGCGAATAGGTTTTAAGTATAGTGTGAATAATTTGATATCATGTATAAGCAAATATAATGTGATCACTCTAGTATTATGTATTTTGTGAATGTTTATTGAGTCTCATGCGTATCGGAAACTATCGGATTTTGTAGGCGATCGGGTGTGTTACTCGGCGTTCATGCACGATGTAGATAGATGAGTTTTATCTTTTAAATTCGTTAGTGTTTATATGGACGGTTAATGGCGAAATGATTCACTTTCTGAAGTTGGCTAGCAAGTTCAAGTTTATAGTGATAAACCGTAGTAGATGTAAATAGTTCTGATAACGACATAAATAACATAAAGGATTTCAATACATAATTTATTACAGGCTAGATCCTTATTCGACTCCATCTTGCATTAGCTTCAATTGGTTTCATTTTCTGCCTCGTCATTGTTTTGAGTTTCATTAGCATTTATGTTGAAGGCACGCCCACGAGCACCACCTTGGTTTGCATTGGCTATCCTTGGGCATTGGTTTTTGAAGTGGTTTGGATTACCACATTCATAACATGCACGCCCATTAGTAATGGCTGGTACGACTTGATTGGCAACTTGTTGATTGGCTCGGTTCCCTTTGGTGGGTTTGACTAACAGTTGGTCTGGATTGACAAGTGTTTGCTACATGACCATACCTTCCACAATTTGCACATAGACGGCATGACATGTTTGGGAAGTGGTGATAGTTGCACGTGTTGCACAGAGGGTTGTTGCCTGCATATGGTTTCTTATTCTGGTTTTGGGCTAGGGGAGCTACTTGGTTGATTGGTACAGCAGGGGTAATGACAGCAAAGTTACGTTTTTTATTGAAGTGAGGAGGTTTGGGTTTGTCTTCCTGAGAGGGTTCAGAAGAGGCTGTTAAGTCAGTGACTTTCTTTGTGCCTTTCCTTGTTAGTGTACCCGCCTTCACATGGTTATCGGTTAATGTGGCAGCTAAGCGGATAGCGTCTTCAAGAGTAGCTGGATTTCTTCCTAGGACTGTATCTTGGATTTTCATGGGTAGACCACCGATGTACTTCTCAATACCCCGAGTTAGTGGAGTGACCATGTAGGGTACTAGAAGGCTTAACTCATGGAAACGAGTTGTGTAGGCAAAACTTTCACCACTGTCTTGGGTAAGATCCCAAAACTCAACCTCCAACTTCTTCATTTCATTACGAGGACAGAACTCCTCAGTCATGAGTCTCTTAACTTCATTCCATGGCAAGGCCATGGTCGCATCCACACCCCGGTTCCTCTTCTCACCATTCCACCAAGTGAGCGTCCGTTTTTGAAAGACGTTGGTGGCATAGCGAACCCGAAGATGGTCAGGGCAATCACTGTTGAGAAAGGTGCTTTCAATGCTTTCAAACCATTGAAGGAATCCTGTGGCTCCCTCGGTACCATAGAACTTAAGCGGACTGCATGAGTTGAAGTGCTTGAAGGTGCATTGTGGTGGGTTGGCACCACCTCCACCATTAGTTCCATGGTTACCATTGGCGGCTCCATTGGCTTGGGTGAGTTGAGTTACAAGTTGTGCAAGGATAGCAGCAATATCGGTGTTGTTGTTGGTCATGGCAGCACGATGGGGAGGCATTCTTCAGATTTACACAAGACAAGAAAGATATGAGAACTTGTGAAAGTTGCTTGGATTTAAAAGGATAAGATATTAAATTAAAAGGTAAATCATAGTTTGGATTGTACTCAATAGTGACATAATCACATGAATACTATGACACATTAAGGTTAATTAGACTTATATAACTTTCAAGGAGACGTGCTTTAGCCTATAAGTAACACTCATCCCGTGAATTCCCAGGAAAGCATACAGGTCCCTCGGTTGATTGGGATTTATACGAAATGTTTTCCTAGACAGAAAACTCAGAATACAGGTGTCACCCTTCCAGATTGCACGTGTCCTCTACTAGTTAACAAAGGTTAAAACCCTAACGAGGTGTGAAAAGAAGTTTAATAGACTTACGACGTTCCACATGCTATGATGGTAGTGACGTAGTAGAAAGATTGAGGCTTAGGATAAGGGTAAGGATATATTATTTTTAATTTATTATTTAGGTGAAACCTAATAAGTCACATAATATATTAAACATGTAGCACATAGCATGTAGCATATCATAAATTCATAGAGCATGGCATAAATGGGTGTCCTGAGGGTTATAGTCTAGGTCAAAAGTGTCTAATAACCTAATTCCCTATAACCAAGGCTCTGATACCAATCTGTCACACCCCAACCGACGGCGGAAACGTCGGGGCGGGACATGTAGACTGTTCAAAAGCACCTGGTTCAACTAAAATTTCCGTATATTAAAATCACTGAATTTCATAACAAGTGCAACAAATACAATCAAAGAAAATGAAGTACATCAACAAGTTTTAACTATTTATTTAACTAGGTCCTCAATTCCTATGTGTAGCATCTTGAATATGAACTCAAAGCTTAGTACCTGAAACATGTTTAAAACGAGAGGGTCAACTATAAATAGTTGGTGAGCATACATAGGTTTTGACACCATAAGTAAAATTCAAATGTTTTGTGTACAATTCATATGATGCATGGTTTATAAAGCATTTATGGAGAATCTAAGTTAAGCTAGATGTACAAATGAAACTTTGTAATTGAAGGGCATAACAACACATGTTATCCTAATGTAGGGCATAACAACACATGTTATCCTAATGTAAATGTAGGGCATAACAACACACGTTAGCCTGAAATAATGTATTTGTGTTTGCACGTGTATCTCATGTATAGGTAGCCTTAACAATTAGCATCCAATCATAAAGCACAAATAAACACATATAATCATATTATAGAATTGTACGTGTGTAATTGCAAATAGTATTTAAATGTAATCATGTTTCACCCCAAAAAGTACAAAAGGAAAAGGGGCTATGTAAACTCACCTTGCAAATGAAAGGGTTGAACTTGAACTTGTAGTAACTTGGATCGAATGCCTTAACGACTCCCTAAGTTAAGTTTGTTACGTTAGAAACAAGTTAAGGATAGTCGAGGGGTTGACAATGTAGTTAGTTGAAAGTGGTTGTTGTACACTAGAGTGGTTATCATTCCAGAGTAGTACCTCCAACATAAAAGTTCCCAGGAAAGAGTTGGTTGGATCGGAAGCCCGTCTTTTCCTAGCCAGAACTTTAATGTTTGTCAGATAACTACATACTGGTTTGAAAGTTACCCTATTTGTATACCTGACCAAGTTTAGGGTTTGTTTGGAAAGTATAAGGGCTAAAGTGAAAATATAAGTTTAGTAACGATAGAAATGAAATAAGTTAATTATTAGAGGGGTTTAATTTGAAGATAAGAAGTTTTAGTAAAACCATGTTTTTTGAAATTGAAAGGAACAAGAAAGATCAAAACCAAGTTTTTAAATAAAAGTTTGAACAAATTTAATTAAAATAGGGCATTTGATCTTCGATAGCTCTATGATTATAACATAAACATGCTAGGGAATCATAGATCTAGCTAGTTATGAGGAATTTTTGAAAAGAAAAGTATGAACAAGCAAGAACATAAGAAGAACTTACTTAGAATGGAGGATTTAAGCTAGAATCTTCCAAAAGATGAGGAGAACAACCTTTAGTTGCTAGAGAGCCCTAGAGGATTGTTGAGGTGTGAAGAATGAATGAGGTTTAAGGCTCTATTTATAGGGTGGGTTTGAGAGGAAAAAGGGGAAAAGTTGGTTAGGTTTTTTGATTAGGATAACAAATGTGATAAACATAGGTTTATAAATCTTAGAATTTTTTTATAAAACTTTTGAATAATGGATATAGGGATTAGTTCACGAAATTTTGAGGATATGGATGATAGGATTGAGTTCAAAATTAGTTAGCTAATGGATGGAATGGATTAGGATAGGATTTAAGAATAAAATAATGGTTTTAATTCATTTTGGATAAGTTTAAAGGAATTAATTGATTTTATTAATTTAAATAATAAATAATAATATATAAACTTAAAATTTCGAAAATTATATTAATATGATTGAATTTACAAAAATTAACCAGATTTCGAAGACGTTACAAAAGAAACCCTGAAATTTACGTATGTGTAACTTTTACCCTTGAAATTATATTTTAGTCAAACGAATTTACAAACTTGAACTGTTTTTTATTATGTTAGAGTCTAAGGCATCCAAAGCTACTATAAGTAGCAAGATTAAGAATGAATACCAGAATCAGATATAGAATCAAAATATAATGCGCAAGCCGTTCTATGCGCAATAGAATACTCGCTTTAGACTAGACTTGGAAATTTGAAATGAAATGATATCACAAGTGATATGAAGCATAAAAATGTTCATTTTATAATAAATCAATCAAGGTTACAAGGTAGGATTATAGGATCAGGCATAAAAATCAGGGATGTCACAGCTACCGAAGGAGCAGGTCCTACAGATTGGCAACTATTCCACAACAAAAGAGATGTGATCAGCTGTAAAAACACGTCACCAAGGAGCGGAACGTGTAATCGAATCAAGACTCCAGACCTTAACTTCAGAATTTGAGGGACTGAAGATGAAGGAGACAGGAACAGTAGCTGATTATGCAGGTAAAATCTCTTCTATAGCTTCAAAATCGACCGCACTCGGATCGGTAATGGAAGAGAGAGCCCTTGTTAAGAAATTTTTACATGGTTTACCAAAACGGTTTATTCACATGGTGGCCTCTATCAAGCAATTGGTAGACCTGAAAACTATTGGTTATGATGATGTGGTTGGACGTCTAATTGCATATGAGGAACGCATAAGCCTAGAAGAGAAACAACCAAACAAAGGCGACCAATTATTATTCAGTTTCGAAGAGTGGGAGGCCAAACGTAAAAACGACAAGGGTCTTGGTCGGGGTAAAGGGACGGCTGAATCCAGTCATCGAGGGCATGGTTGAGGAAGAGGAAAAGGGGTGGGACGAGGCAAAAACAAAGAACAAGTAGAAAAGAAGGATTGTTCTAAAATAAAGTGTTTCAGGTGTGATGGAATGGGACACTATGCTTCAGATTATCCCACTCGGAAGAAAGAGGAGGCAAACCTCTCACAAACCGACGGACCGGTAAATGGCTCAGGGAAGGGACCAGTCTTATACATGCAAACCCATGTTGAAGACAAGAAAGACATGGAGATTCTAAACGAAGAACGAGTTGATCCAAGGGTTTATGAATCAAGTCCATGCGAAGACAACACGTGGTTCCTTGACAACAGGGCAAGCAATCACATGTCCGGGAATCAATCTTGGTTTTCCACACTGGACGAACAAATAAAAGGAAAGGTACGTTTTGGTGATGGGTCTTGTGTGGAAATAAAAGGACGTGGAAGAATAGTCTTGGAAGGCAAGTCAGGCGAACAAAGAACCTTTGATGATGTCTAATACATACCATCACTCAAAAACAACATCATAAGCCTTGGACAAATGGACGAGGCGGGATGCAAAATCACTATAGAACACATAATTCTATGGGTATTCGAACCGGATGGAACCTTGTTTATGAAGGTACCTCGCTCATCTAACCGGTTTTATAAAATTAACGTACAAATTGCCTCTCTAGTGTGTCTACAAGCTAATCTTCAAGATGAAGGATGGAAGTGGCATGCTCGTTTGGGGCATCTAAACTTTGAGGCCCTTAAAAACCTATCAAAGGTATCGGTGGGGTTGCCAAGAATCACACACCCTGATCAAGTATGTGATTCATGCATGTATGGGATACAGTCAAGGAGCCCATTCCAAAAGCACTCTCAATATCGAGCCAAAGAACCACTTGAACTACTCTATGCTGACGTGTGTGGAGCCATCTCACCCAAGACAAGTGCCGGGAATCAATACATACTCCTAGTAGTTGATGACTATACCCGTTTCATGTGGGTACACTTACTCAAAAGAAAGGATCAAGTCTCTGGTTTTCTTGTCGACTTTGTTAAAAGAATTGAGAATGAGATCGGGAAGAAAGTTAAAAGCTTGAGAACAGATAACGAGGGTGAGTTCGCTACAAGTGTGTTGGGAAATTTCTGCAAAGATAGAGGAATAAACAGGCAATACACCGCCCCATATACTCCACAACAGAACGGGGTGGTGGAACGAAGGAACCGAACAATTCTAGGCACAACTCGGAGTATCCTAAAGGCCATGAATTTACCTCAAATTTTCTGGGGTGAGGCAGTTCACCACTCGGTTTACCTGCTAAATAGATCCCCGACAAAAGCAAACGAAAATTTGACTCCGTACGAGAAGCTAAGGAAGAGACCTCCAAATCTCACTCATGTCAAAGTGTTCGGGTGTATAGGGTTCGTAAAGGTCTTAACAACCGGACAGAGAAAGCTAAATGATAGATGTTCAATTATGGTGCATCTAGGATCACAACCAAGAACCAAAGCATATCGGATGTTTGACCCGGAAAAGGGGCGAATCCATGTAACCCGAGATGTAAAGTTTGATGAATCAAAAGGCTATGATTGGAATCAATACTTAACAACTCTTGACAAAAGCAGCTTAAGTTGGGCAGAATTCACTATTGAAACAGAAACAGTTCTTGTTCAACAGACTCAAGTCAGCGGGTCAGACACGTTTACTTCCGAAGGGAAAAATACATCAAGTCAATTCGAGGACGAGTCAAGTAACGAACAAAATTCAAGCCCAAACCAGGCCCAAGTCAGCATGTTAGGTACGACAACAGCGGGTCAAGTCTGAGTGGGTCTGTTTCAGATTCAAGAGCCGAAGATGGAGTAGGGGACACTCAGCTAATATGCTCAACTCGAATGTTTGTGCTTCCAAATAGATTTCAAGATTTTGAAGTAGAAAATGTACCCAACTTCACACATCAGCTGAATGAAGAAGAGTTGCAGCTTTTAATGTCAATAGATGATGAACCGATTAGATTTGAAGATGCAGTAAAGGAAACACACTGGAGGAAAGCAGTGGATAGTGAAATTGCTTCCATCGAAAGAAATAACACATGGAAGTTGGTTCATCAACCCCCCAATATAAACCCCATTGGGTTAAAGTGGGGTGTTCAAAGTAAAAAGAGATGAAAAAGGAAAGATCTCTAAGTATAAAGCAAGGCTTGTAGCCAAAGGGTATGTCCAAAGGCATGGGATTGACTTCGACGAGGTTTTTGCACCCGTGGCACGAATTGAGACCATAAGACTTATACTTTCTTTTGCATCTAACCGGGGTGGGAGGTGCACCACTTGGATGTTAAGTCCGCATTTCTACACGGTGAACTAAAGGATGATGTTTATGTTTACCAACCGGAAGGGTATGAGAAGAAGGGTCAAGAAGAGCAGGTTTATAAACTCACTAAAGCACTTTATGGTCTGCGCCAAGCACCGAGAGCGTGGAATATAAAACTTGATTCGGCATTAAAAAAGCTTGGGTTCACAAGATGTAAACAAGAACAAGTTGTTTACAGAAGGGTCACAAACCAATGGCTCCTACTTGTTGGGACTTATGTGGATGATCTAATAGTTTCCGGATTGAGTGCCCAAGATATTGGTGAGTTTAAGATACAAATGGAGACCCAATTCGAGATGACCGACCTTGGCTTGGTACACTATTATTTGGGAATGGAAGTTACCCAATGCAGCAAAGGAATACCAATAAAGAAAACCGGATACGCCGAAAAGGTGCTGAAACAGTCCGGTCTATGGGACTGTTTTCCTACTCAATTTCCCATGGATCCCGGACTGAAATTATCAAAGAAGGATGATGGGCCAGAAACCGATCCAACCGAATACAGGAAAGTTGTTGGATGCTTACGATATCTAACCCACACACGTCCAGATCTAAGCTATGATGTGGGATACGTAAGCCGCTTCATGCAAGACCCAACCAAAACCCATGCAGAAGCGGTGAAATACATACTAAGGTACTTGAAAGGAAGCCTACATCTCGGAATAATGTATCCAAAAGGAGGTGGTGATATACTATATGGGTTTAGTGATAGTGGCCATTAGGTTGACATCGATGACGGAAGGAGTACCACCGGAACGGTATTTTACTATAATGAAGCACCAATCACTTGGTGCTCACAAAAGCAGAGCTCGGTTGCTCTCTCTTCATGTGAAGCTGAATTTATGGCGGCAAATTCAGCCGCATGCCAAGCCGTGTGGTCAAGGGGGTTACTATCGGAGTTAACGGAAGAAAAAGAAAGAACAATAACACTCTATGTTGATAACACATCCGCTGTTGCCTTAATGAAGAACCTAGTCTTCCACGGGAGAAGCAAACATATTCATAGGCGGTATCATTTCATAAGAGAATGCATCGAACGGGAAGAGATTAAAGTGGAGCATGTGAGTGGGGATCGTCAAAGGGCCGACATTCTCACCAAAGCGTTGCCAAAATTAAAGTTCATCGAGATGAAAAGACTCGTTGGTATTACAAGATTAGGGGGGTGATTGTTAGTCTAATCATGTAATGTAAGTTCGGGTAAAAAGGACCGACTTACAAAAGTCTAGGGGTATTTTAAGTTAGTTTTTCCTCTAGTTTGATTCAAATAAAGATTTGTATTGGGATAAGATTTTAGGCTTATATAAACGGATCATTATAAGCTATTTTAATTCATTGAATAATATACAAGAGTTTGAGTCAAATACTAGCTGTGCCAATTTACTTCACTTCTTCCCTTGTATACTTTACCAAATGATCCTTCTCCTACAAGCTCTATCACATGATAATTCTCCACTCCCATATCTAGATCTCTTAATTCCACTGTACACAAATTAATCACCGATAACACGATTTTGAGTGAATTGGAAACATACTTAGGGTTAGGGTTTAAAACTTTACAAAAGATTTTAATGCTAACAGAAACATGTAGAAGATGATCAAATGGCATATACTGTCGGATTTGAACTGATACTTGTAAGTTGCAATTGTTATAAATGTGAGACGTTTTACTCCTAATTTCTATCCTTTGTGCTTTCTATTATTTAGTTTGACTATTAATTGTATGTAATGTAATAAAGCTCTTAATCAATGAGTGTCAGTCATTCTCCTCAAATACAGTGTCTACGAAATCACGGTTCAAGTTTCCATATGTAGTATTTACAGTTCGTAAAGGTTTCGAGACTCGCCTGCAGTCAGAACGATCGTAATTCTTTTAGTTTAATCCATCTCTCTTCTGTTTCGACTTTTGTCTTCGCCGTTGGCTGCCGGCGGCCGCAGAGTTTCCTCTCTTTCGCTGTTCTCTGAATGTAGCAAGATGGTGGTCGGAGCTCAGAGGCTAGGGACCTCACCGGAACAGGTTTGCCAGCAGGGCAGCCCCATTGGGCCTGCGGACAACACACCCGTAGTGGGCCATATTAAATTTTCAAGGCTTTAAAAGAAAATATCAAGCCTTAATAAGTAATTTCGTTATGGATAGTCAATAATATTCCATTGGCTAATTACCCAAAAAAATACGTATCCAGACAATGTTTTCCAGATATAAGACTGCATTGGGTTTTCCATTTTTAGATGAGAAGTGCCTTCAATGTTTTTATCCTCACGGATGTGGGATGAGCTCACACTTCAAAGGCATAGAAAGCATAGCATGTTTAGTTTATAGATGTGAGGGAGCCTTTGAGATTGTCAAGTGACCGATGTGGGAAAAAATCTAAATCAAAGAACAAAGTAGATTTAAAAATCAGTGGCCAAATGTTTCGAACTTGAGACCTATAAAGAAGTTTGTGTTCGAATAATTTTACACTGATCTACCACCTTTTTGTTTTATAATTACATTGACTAACTTAAAATAGTTGAACTAGGACACAAATTGACACATAATAACAATTGATGTATATATATATAAACGCACACAGATAGTTGTATAAACTTATAGCATTCTCATATAACTTTTTAAATTAGGTATTTATTAATCATAATGTTATCTGGTTTTTAAATTCGGTTGGATCGGTCCGACCAGTGAACCTTTAAGACGGCCGGTTCGTTCTCCGGTCCGGTTCTGAAAACATTGTATCCAGACTACCCTCCAAGCTTCTTTAAAAAGACCTAATAATTTTTTAAAGGCCCAATTACCTCTTTCTTTAGACATTTAAATGCCTTTTTAAAAAAATAGTTTATAAAATTATATATTTTGTTATGAACATTTTTTTCCGGCTCGTGTAGAACATTCGAATACTCGGGACCGGCTCTGATTGCCGGGTAATGAGAGCAGAAGCGTGACAACTGAGAGGGGGAAATGAGGGAGGACCTTGATTGATTCCTCACTCTTTTATTCTCCGGGTTTTTAGGACCCATATCCGATCCAACTCACGGCCCTGTCTGTCACCACACCGTTTAAATTCTTTTAGCAAAAAAGGTTTGAATTTACAATTTAAAAAATAAAATATCTATATCTATCTATCTATAGAGCAACTAGGTTAGAATCTCGTGTATTACACGAGATTGTATATTAAAAAAAGATAAAACTTATAAATTTATAAATACGTCTTAACTTGTGAGAATATTATGATAGTCTCGAGATATATAAAGTGAAAATGTGTGTGTATATAAAAAATTAGAATTTTTCTTTAATTAGTTATATTTTGAATTCTTATTTAATATAATTATTATTATTCTTTAATAATATATTTATAATATCATTATTATTTAATAAGATAGTGGTGCATTTATTAGGAGAGGGGCGAAAAAACCAATATTAGGAGGCATGAGGGAGTGACATGTGGCACCCCAAAACCTTTATTTATTAGTATGTATAGATATAGATACTACTATATAATACACTAGGTTAGAATCCCGTGTATTACATTAGTTAAATAAATATAATGTTATATAATTACTAATAAAAAATTACGTTTTTAAAAACTCGTGTATTACACGAGTTGAATAAAATATTACACACTCGTCAAAATATGTCTACTTTAACGTGACAGTTTTAAATTATATTAAGTTGTTTGTGTGATACAATCAAGCAACGAAAGGTTGTGCAAGTCAACCAAGAAAGATATCGATCTGAGCGATTCAGATTGAGTAAAGGATCAATCACCTGTGAAGGGTATAGGGACATGCGAAGTGTTTACCTGTGCGATTCAAGATGGTACGTTGTGATACAAGTGAAGGAGTATTAGAACCTGTGAGCGGTTCAAACGAAGTGAAGAATACATCCGATCTGTGAGAGATTATTTAAAAAGTTGTGAGAGTTGTGTGGAAGAAGATCTGTGATAGATAAAAAAAATGTTCTGTGTGAAACAGGATTGAGGACCTTGTGAAACGATGCGAGAAATCTGAGTGATTCAGATTAGGGATGAAGGTGCGATACATGTGTAGAAGAAAGTGGTCAAGGTGATTAAACTTGAGTGATTCAAGTTGGTGTGAAAGACCTGGATGATTCGGGTTATTGATAAGAAACTAAAGATCTTAATTGTGATTATCATAATGGTGTGAAAGAGTTATGGGTCTTGCTAGGAATTCAAGATCTAGAGATACAAATCAAGATTAAAGGGGAGAATGAATAATTAATCTTGATTAAAAATAATTATTAATTTATTAATTGGTTAAGTTTGTATTAGACTAGGAGTGAGTTATTATTTATTTTAATTATTTAACTTGAGTTTGGTTAGAATTAACTTAAGAGGATTACTTTCTTACTATATTAGAACACTAGTGTTAGAGCCCGTGTATCACACGGGTTGAATAAAAGATGTAATGTCAAATAAAAAGATGATGAATATAAAGTTGATGTAAACAAACACAGACGATTGGTTCTAAAGTTGATAGGCATAAACGGTTACTTCTAATATAAAAATCAAATCGGTTCTAACTTGGTATTAGAAAGTTTGAATGAAAATGTAAAAGCCCATTTTCCAAATGCTGATTTACTTGAGCTCCGACCTAATGCTTTTTTGGACGAAGGTAACCTTAAATAAGAAGTCTTTACTTTTTTGGAAAACGACTTTATAATAGGTAATGATACAAGCGGCTCAGACAATACTTTGACTTTTGTTGACTAAAACCAATATGGGTAAAAACTTCTTAGAAAATCACCTTTTCAACAAAATTTCTTTACAACAAGCTTCCAAAACAACATAACTTCTGAGTCAACACACAGACCTCCATTTTATAGGGGCATCAGAATTGCAACACTTTTAGTCTTTTAGGTTATAGGGTAAATTTACAACTTCATAAAAAAGAACATGGGGTTGCAAATGCCCTGTAAATTATTACATTGAAAGTACATCTTCCCATCTTCTAACAACCTACAAAATTAAATATTATTATAAGAAATAGCATCATACATCATAAATGGTTGCATAAAAATGTGTTACCTTAACTGTTTTGTCATCATACAACATCCACTGTTTATGAATGTGGCTGTATGCAAAGCATTGATCGTGTCATCCACACTTTTTAACCATTTACTTATAAATGGTTCGGTTTGGGTTATTCTTATATCTAAAAGGCCAAACTGATAAAATATAATAAAGTAGCTCAAGGGAAAAGGGCGAAAATAGTCCAAGTGTAATTTAATGAATAAAACCGTCTGAATCATCTTAATCTAAAAATTAGGTTATTATTAGGAAAAAAATGAAGTTTTAATATTCAACACACTAATTGTTCATAAAATTTTCTTTGGACAAAAAGTATACAGGGCTCACCCCGCTTAATAGGTCAAATAAGTAAAAGAAAAAGAAAAGAAGCCACTCAACAGGTAGAAAGTGGTCAAAATGTATTTTTAACGCATAAACCTCCTAAACCATTTAATTCAAAAAATTAGATCATTATTGAACAGATAAAATTTAGTACTAATATTTGACACACAGTTTCAATACATACCAATAATTACACATCCTAACCCATCACCTAGCCCGCCCATTTTGCCACCTCTATTTTATTTATAAATTAAACCATTAAGCTGGAGGAGTAAATTACCTATAGTTTAGCCATCAATCCGTTCTTCTCTTCTTCAAGTTCCTTGATCTAGCTTTCACACAAGTAAATTCTTTATGATATGTAGAGGAACAATATCAGCTATTAAAAAAAGAAAACAAATAGTATCACAAACTTTTACATTTTTTTTTTATATTTAAGAACGACATAATAGTATATGTATTGCATACCTGTGCCTACAGTTTCCTAATATGAGATCTTTTAGCAGCTTGTTTCTTTGAAAGCCCTTCACCTATATTTGAAAAAAAAATATATTATTACCATCCTTTATATTATAGCACCATTTAAACTTTAAATGAGCAATCCCAAACAACCCCTAGAACATTTAATTCAGAATAATCGGTCGACTTAATTTTGTGATCTTGACGCAATGATTATTTAGAAACAAATAAAAAATTTGACAAAAGTGTTTCAGGTCAACCCTCTCCAACATGTACCAAAAAATTACCAATTTTCAACAATACCCAATCCGTGTGACCTGACTATTTTGCCACTGCTATAGAAATCCTTAGCTAAACAAAATTTAAAGAATAAGAAGTAACCAACAGAATGTTGCAGAAACTTTTGGCATGCTTTAAAGGTCTTTCTTACCATGATTTTATAAATGAAAATCCATGATATTTAACAAAATTTTCAAATATAAAAACTGTTTACCTTTCTTTCATGAGTTGAGACCCTTTGATGATACTCCTCTCATAGAGACTCAATATCTGCTTCAGCTGGTTTTCTCTATTAAGTAATGTTAAAAAAAAAGAGATCAGAAAAAAGGGAAAGATGAATTACATAAAAGAGAAGCTTGATTAGTTAAAGCATAGTTACCTAATACGCGGTTCGCTCCGGTACGGGTACGCGGTTCGGGTACGCAATTCGCTAGAGTTAACGTATTCGGTACGGAGGGGGTAGGTTCATTTCGGTACGAACCGGTACGGTGTACCATGTAGTTCGGTTCGATGTACCAAAATGAAACATAAGTTCAAATACAATATAATACTTATTGTCAAATTCCAAATCAAAACATCAAATACAATTTATTGAACTTAATAATAATTGAAACGAGAGTGGGCAAAAACATCAAATACAATTTATTGGACTTGATAATAATTGAAACGAGAGTGGGCTGAGCCACTAGAAAACCAATTTATTAAACTAGATCCACAGAAATTTAATAATAATGTGAAACAAGAGTGGGCTTGGCCACCACAAACAATTTATTTAACTTGATCCAAAGAAAACCCTAAAAGCTCTTGCTTAATCCCGTCGACCTAGAGAGAGAAAAGGTAAGAATCCAAAATCGTGAACCAGGCAATAATCGAACCACCGAATTCCTATCCCAAAATCGCGAATTGGGGCAGCAATGGTACAACGATTTCATGCTATTGGATCGCCGAACCATGGTCAGAAGATCGCCGAACCAGGTAAGTCGAATTCGCCGTACCATAGCGATTTGGTACGCTGCGAATTTCGTTTTGGTACATCACGATCCAATACGGGGATCGTGGGGGGCTGAGCGAATTCGGTAACTATGAGTTAAAGTCCATTCAACTGCTGCATCAAAGTTAGAGGTGGGTTATTGGGTTTTGACGCGTTTATGGGTAAACATGTCAATTCAAATCATAATTTCTATCTAATAGGTCAAAATGGGTCAAAAAACTATAAAAGCATATGAAAACAGGTCAAATGGGTAAAAACTCAAAATTCACCCAAAGACCAAAATGTAATCAAAATGCCTTACAACTCATAAATCGTTTTATTTTAAAATTATATTAGCATTTTATCAATATAGATTTTAATCGTATTTAACACAACAACTACTTATAAAAACCAAGAAAAGAAGTGTTTGTGAGTCAGCTCAACCTCATCCATTTTGACCCTTACCAAAAAGGTTTAAGGATTTTTGGTGGCCATGTCGACAATATGATGACAGTTTGGGCATGCTTTTGTGGGATTGCTTTACCATTGGATTTTCAGGTTCACATGCGCCAGAGGTACTTCTAGTTTTTGTTACAAACCTGTTGCTATCACCAACCATGATGGTCTGTATTTTTTAGCATGAAGGATTATTAATTAAAAACATAATGTAAATAAGACTCCCAAAATGAACAAAATTCACAACAGGAAGACATGGTACGTAATTAGATTTGTTACAGAGGGTAATGACAAAGTTGTTATCATGTTATGATTGTATATTTGTGTAATTCTTGACATGATAATTGGATCAAAACAGGTGCATATATGAACATAGAAGAGGTTCAACTCAAAAAGAAAGTTGTTATCATGGCCTCTTTCATGATTACAAGAAAACGTCTCTCCACTTTTGTTTTTTACAATTATTGTATCCAATTAATTATCTTTAACCGGATTAACTCGTTTGTAATGCAGATGTCTTTGATAAAAAAGTAAACGATAATAGATAAATGATGTAATTAGTCGTATAAAAACCAGCCCGAATTGACTATACGTCTATACCTTAGCATCATCTGATCCAGGAAAGAACATATTTCCATATTTGTGAAAACTAATTGTCATCACCCTGAAAGTTAGAGCATCAGAGGGTCAAAACGGGTGCAAAATAAGTTTAATAGTAAAATGTTGAATGAATCTACTATACATATGTACTCTTACCTGAAATGAAATTACAGAATATGAGATTGTTGTTATCTATCAGTGAAGTAAAAGGCTTCTTCTACACCATCACCATGATGCACATCAATATCAATATATAGAACCCGTGCATAATACTTGAGAAGCTCCAAAATTCCCAAAACCAAATAATTGATATATCAAAATCCAGACGCCTAACACTTTTTAGCGTGGTGTAATCCCCCAGCCAAATCTGAAAGCCAAATAATAATTAAAACTTTCAAGAATATAAAGTCATACAACTGAACCAAAAGAAGCATGGAGCACAAGGAGCTTACATCTTCAACAGTTCAATAATAACATAAATATCAAATAGCATTAGTCATTACTAACCACATTTTACACAAAAAAGTAAAGTATAAATGAAACTTACCCATAGAGCTCCACCTAATGGTCTCATCTGGTGTAAACAAATACTAAAAGAGAATAAAATTATACGAAATTGGAGTTTAGCAGTTCTATAATTACTTAATTGGTGTTGTAAGCACCTGAAATGAACAAATCAACTGCAACCATGTCAATGAATCTGCTCTCTAACTGAAAAAGATATTAATCAGATTGTAAAATCAATGAATCTGCTTTCTAATTTGTATAACTTTAGCAAACAATTATGAATGGTTTTTTTTGACAACAGTATATTGTAATATTTCTAATACAGATTAAAAAAACAGGTAAACTTCAATATGTGAAAAATTGGATATACAGATTAAAAAAGCATATCGTAAATCAATAGAAGGTACCAATCGAAAGAAAAAACACACTACAAAATTGTTAGAGAAAACTTTGATGATGAAGAATGTAATAATCAGAAACATACCGGTTGTAGATCGAACAAAAATTAATAATCAGATGTTAAATTGTTTCAATTAGTTTACACAAAGAATCAAACCGATTGAAATAATCGAACATATAATGGAACAAAAAAAATAGCAAACAACAATAAATTGATACAAAGAATCAAACAGATTATACGAACAAATAATGGAACAAAAATAGATATTACATACCGATAGAGTTTCTCATTTATGCAGGATGTAGATCTTCAAGCAGAAGATAAGATGCGATGATCAGAGGAGCCACTAGATCTTGTTCCTGAAAATCATACCGATTAGGTTAAACCTAAGAATCGTAAATTGATACCATCCGGAGAAATGGTGTGCGGCGGCGGAGTCCGGCGAGGAATAAGAGACTTACCGGGTAGGTGGTGGTCTGGTGAGGAGGCGATTATTGGAAAAAGAAGTGACGGGAGACGATGTGGGAGGCGATTATTAGGGTTTGGGTGTGAGATCTTCAAAGAGAAGTTGAGGAGCCACTTGATGGGGATTCAATATTAGGGTTTGTGAGAAAATGAAAGTGAAAGGTAATCTTCAAGAAGTAGTATCCGAATAACATGATGCGGGTAATACCCAAGGTCCGCGTGTTTTTAAGTGTCGAGTATTTGGATTTTTTTGGTGAGGGGAAATGATGAGATGAATTGTGGTGTTGACATGTGTCACTTCGTTTTACTCTTTTACTATATAGTATAGATTTTGTTGATCAAGTTTTGTTTTAGTATAAATAGATAGATGGTTAGAAACCATGTAATTGTAAGTCAATAATTTTAATAAATCAAAGAAAGAGTCTATGGTTTGAGATCAAATTCTATATTTTTGGGGTCTGATTTCCGCCAAAAATAAGCTCATACTCTAGTGGTCTACTTAATTTATACATACATAACCGATCGGTGTAAAATTAAAAGTAGATTATATATGATTCTCGAAAAAAATCTAATATAAAACATAAACAAAGACGATGAGATACCAACAACTTTTCTATATAATTCTAAATTCTTGTTTATAATTGTCTTCGATACGACTTACAAACCAAAATCCACAAAATCATTAATCCGCCATTATTTTAATATAGAGCTCTTCATCCAACCGTCTAAATTCACCCAGAAGAAACCCATTATCGTCGACGATCATCGAACCATACTTCTCAACCCAATTCCCCTTTTCATCTTCTTCCGAATCTTCATTCAATTTCTTAAAAACCACCGGCGACCGGAAAGCCCTAATTTCCGATTTATCTCCGGCCAGATCTTCTCGGAATGAAGAACCGATCTTAGAAGGTGGGGATTCAACCTCGCCGGAATCATCGTCGGAGAGAGTTATTACTTCACCAATCGGATGATTTGACCCCACTGAACTAGCACACTCTTCTTGATTGATCTCGTCGGAATAAACCTCTGTTAATCTTCTCTTTGGCATTGTTTTGATTTCGAATTTGTTTTGTTGTTGATTGAAGAAACGTATAAAAGGGGAGGAATAAATAGGGAGACTGGGGGTCAACCAAAGTGTATTTTCTTGAATAATTACAAATTTCTACCCCTTGGATTATGAAAAAGTGCAAAAATTACCCCCTAGACTTTGCACCTTCAACTTAGAGCTCAAATGTGTCGGTTTATTTAGAGCTCACATGTGTCGGTTTATTTTTGAGTTAAGTACATATATGGTGAGAGTATGAAATGTTTAAATTTAGATTTGATGTTTAAGTTTAAAAAATTAGATTGTTAGTATTTAAATTATTCATAAACGTAACATGTTTAAACGCTGGAATTGATGACAGTTAATTTTTCTAATAAATGTTTTGAAAATAATCAAAATACCTATATATTAAAAAGTTAAAAAAAGAAATTAAAATAACCTATATTTATACTCCAAGTTCTCAGACGGCACCACCACTTTTTTTTCTTTCTTAAAACCTAATTTTTTGCCTTTTAATCTGGGGGTATTGTGGTCATTTTTAAAGTTTTTAACAAAATAGTTAACTATTATCTACTTAAGGGACCAAACATGTTATGTTAATGCATAATTTAAGGACAGACATTGTAGTTTTTTAAACTCAGGAACAAATCTAAAATTTGAACATACTACATAGACTATCCGTGTAGGTGACTCTTTATTTTTCTAGATTAATTCTTACTAGGTTAAAATCCCATGTATTACACGGTTTGAATAAATAAAATGTTATATACTTAGTAATAAAAAAATTATATTTTAAAAAAACCCGTGTTGAATAAACCGGTATCTTACGTCGGTTGAACTATTATTATTAAATAATAAGTACCCGTAATCAGATTTATATTAAAAATCTAAAAATAAATTATTTTAATATCATTATTCAATATGAGAGAGAGAGAGAGAGAGGCGGGAATATTATACAAATGAACTAGAAAGTGACACATGTTAATAGAATTTTATTTATTAATATAAAGATTGTTATTTGATATTATTATTAAATAGGAGAGAGAAGCAGAATAATTAATATTTAATAGGAGAGAGGGGCAGAAAAATAAATGTGAGTAGTAACCATAGAGTGACACGTGTCCACCATGGTTTTTCTTTATTATATAGTATAGATATAGATTTGTGAAGGCATTAAAATATTAAATACATTATTTATGTGGTTGAGTTTAATAGTACTAATTTATAAGATATTGAATGAGTTAATATTAGCAATATATCATATCATGTTTTAAATGTTTTTTATTATTTGAAGGTTTAGTGGTCGTTTTAAAATGGATCGTGAAATATTTGTGTTCAAATGTGCACACAACCACATAACTAACACATGGATATTTGTTGACATGGAATGTTGATATGTACTTGTAAAAAATAATGTTTGTTATAAGAGATTAATAGTCATGGGCGGATTTAGTTATGCTCCAGCAGAGGGCGAGGCATCCGCTGAGATTCATATCAGGAGTAGAAAACTTTCAGTTTTTCTAAGCGTGCCCCTTCGGAGATACTTGGGAGGCACCTGTTACATCCGAATGATTGAGAGAGATACAAGAAAACTGAATAAGTTAGTGATTATTTGCTATAAAGAAATGTTGCTATGAAAACCTTCATGTAAGTTTTAAAGAAAAATATTAGTTTGATGAAGAATATGAAGTTTTAAAGTAGAGAGAGAAGATGATATTGACAATTAATTAGGAAGAACTAAATTTAGAGAGAAATTTGTATGGGAAACACAGTCACAAATTTGAACATTAAAAGTTTAACAATTAACATTAACTCCCTTTAATTTATTTTAAACAGATTTCTTTTAAATTACAAAATAAGTTTTATTCAAATTTAAAAAAAAATCATAAAACTAACATCTATCCGACTTATAGTCAACCAAAATTATAATAATATTTTATCAATCAAAATTTAATTAAATTGAGTAAACCCAACTTACATTCAACCAGTTTTTGAGTAAATAAGTATGAAGTGTTTTTATCTGACTCGTTTTAAATGACTTGTTCTTTCTATAGTAAACCCATTTTTTACCCGACTTGTTTTTAGCGGACCCAATTTTGACCCTATTTGATTTGAGCCAACCCATTTTTTGCACCCGCTCAAGAAAAACTCTGGATCCACCACTGTTAATAGTTAAAAAATAAATAATGTAAGGAGAAATAATTATTCTAATTAACTAGACTTTAATATATGAGAGATCTAGTAATTTGTAAAGTACATGAATACAAGTTACAAGTTTGGTTTTGTACTCGAAATTTTGAATTATAAATGTATTTTAGGATTTGAGTTGTAACACATAATAAACTATTTAAGAAATTGTAAGACTAAATTATTTGATAGTTTAAATCACCTTAAACTTTTAAAGCATATTTACAAATTAAAAAAATATTACTAATTAATACATCTAATAAAAAGAAAATGATATGGGTGTTTATCTTTTTATATATTTTCTTTTGATTTTATCATTTTATAATCTCTTAGTTGTTCACATGCCTAACGACTTCCTTGAGGCTCAACAATGTTTCAATTAACTAGCTTGAGTAATTAGGAATTTGATCATCTCATTTATAATCTCATAAATAGGTGTAACTAATTCTAAAACATGCAGCAAGAATAGGAATAATTTAATTTGATTTTCATCTTTGTATTATTTTCAATAAATTAATAAATCTTATTCCCTAATTTGTTCAGCTTGGAGGTAGATAAGAGATGTCGGGTCAAGGCCGGATCAACCCGGATGTCCCTATGTTTTTTATGAACTGGAAGCGCCTCCATCTCTCTGATCTGGAAATTTCCGAATGAACATCTTGCTGCCATCTCTTAAATTCGGTCAGATTGTCCTCCAATAGGGACAGATGGGAGTGGCTCGGTGAAAACTCAGGTTCGTTCTCTGTCGGCTCTTGTAAAAATAAACTCGTTTTGGATAAGGGTCTTAATTCTTGGTATGTTATGAGTTCCTATTAAGTGTAATATCTTTGTTTGGAGGTCAGAGTTAGATTGAATTCCGACCCTTTCGGCCCTTTCTAGAAGAAACATCTAAGTTAGTGATATATTGCGAGGAATAGGTTAAATCGGCCGAGCATCTTTTTACATCATGCTTTGTTGCCTCGATGGTTTGGACTCATATCAGTAGGTGGTGTAGAGTTCCCCCGATTTATTCATTCTCGGTGAGAGATTTGTTGGAGCTTCATACTATCAATGGGTGTGGGGATTCGGCTAAAGAAACGGTCCATGGGATAATTTTGGTGACTCGTTGGTGATTATGGATTGCTAGGAATGAGAAGAGATTTAACAACAAGGTTATTAACATTGAGGATATTATTATTAAAGTCAAATTTCTTAGCTTTTTTATGGTATTTGAATAGACCCAATCCTAGGCCTATTAGTTTGGTGGATTGATATAAATTCTCTCTTATGTAATCGTTGTTCGTTGTGGTGTGTTCGCCCCTGTTTTTGCTTTTGGGTTTTGTTGCGAATAAAATTGCCTTTTAAAAAATGCATAAGGTGATAAGGGTAGGCTTTGCAATTGAGCAGGAATTAAGGGTGTTTTACTAAAATTCTCATCCATCTTTCCTTTGTTATTTCCTATTTCACTGTTTCCGTAAATTGAACGCTATTTTGGAGGTAATTTATGACACCGCATTCCTAATTTACTGTGATATTTTTTTTTTCTATTTTTAATAAAAATTAGATTACGTAAATAATAAAAAACAAACAAGAAAACCCTTTCCTTTTTTTTATGGAGTTTCGTCGTTATCTGACTAACCCTAAATTAATAAAAAATAAAGTCTCAAACAAAATGATAACACGCCTGTGTATGGGTCGTTTGTGTTATGCTTATAAAGAGTAAATAAATTGCTTTCTTCAAGCTTATAAAGACTTCATCAAATGTGTTAACACAATAAATCTAATGAAAAATTTTAATAACTTACGGCGTGTATAAGCTGTCAACTCAAATTGGTTAACTTTGGAAAGTTAGTTAAACTGACAACATGTAAAATGGGTTGAAAATCACCTAAAGCGTTGATAGATGTTCAACAATTACCTGGAATTAAAAAAATAGATTATTGTTGACATGACATAGTTAAAATGACATTTAGTTAAAATGGCGACATCTAAAAGAGTCAATGGATCACTCCGAAACACACACGTTTAAAATCATCTTAAAAAATTTTGTACTGTTTACCCAACCTGCCCAAACTTCACAGATACTTTCTTTGGGGCGGATCAGATGACAAGATAAAAATCCATTGGGTCTCTTGGCAATGGGTTTCTTCCCCAAATGATCAAGGTGGATTGGGTATTAGCCAGCTAAAAGTGGTTAATATGGGGATGCTAACCCGTTGGTGATGGAGGTTTAAAACAGGAAAAGAAAGGTTGTCAACATTTCCAAAACCTGTTCTCTTTAGACACCATAAAAATTGTTTGGTGGAGGATTGATATCAAAGCAGAAATGGTAGAATTGTTTGGAACTGGAATTGAGGAAGACACCTTTTTGAACCTATTGAAACCGCTGAGCTACGTCAACTAAAGGATGTGTTAGACACTGCTAGCCTATTTAAAGCAGATGATAGTTGGATTTGGGACAACGAAAGCAATGGGGGTGTTCTGCGTTAAGCAAGCAACCAACATTGCAACACAACTGTGTACCAAACAACAATGACGGAACTTGAATAATTAAATTTTGAGGGGGAGGTGAAAATATTACACATAAAAAACCAATTTTTTAGTGGATTTATGGAACATATTTGGGCTTTTGGTCTAGATTAGAAGAGGTCCAAACACTATAACTAATATAAAACAAATCTAGTGGGCTGAAATTAATATTTCTGAGCAAAAAAGTTGAAAAAAACCAATTTTTTTAGTAGATTTGTGGAATAGATTTGGGTTTTTAGTCTGGATTATGAGAGTCCCAAACACTATAAGTAATATGAAATATATGTAAGGAGCCGAAATCAATACTTCTGAGCAAAAAAGTGGGGAAAAAACCAAAATTTTTAGTGGATTTGTGGAACATATTTGAGATTTTGATCAGGATTAGAAGGGACCCAAACACTATAACTAATATGAAATAAACCTAGTGTACCAAAATCAATAATTCTAAACAAAAAAGTGTGTGGGAGGGGAGGGGTAGGCCCCATCTGGCCCACATTAAGATTCGCCCCTACCAAACAGCCTTCTACAACTTCCCATGGAATAACTTGATACCCAAGAAAGTGAATATTTTTAATTGGTGAGCGGAAATGGATCGTATTCCCACCATGGCTGCCCTATTAAAAAGGAATATCCAGGTTGTTCAAAAAAAATTGTTGTTTTGTGAAAGTTTGAGGAGACGCATGAACATCTATTTATAGCTTGCCTACTTGCAAATCATATTTAGAGCTACATTAGCCAATGGTGCAAGATTCTACCCATCTATACTTTTAGTTTTCAGGACCTTTTGGAGACTCACAATACTATCTGATCAAACAAAGAAAAACAGTGCAAGCACTTATCTTAACATCGTGTTGGTGTATCTGGAAGAGTAGAAATGAAATTGTTTACAACCAGTCTACCATATCATAGGACAAGATTATTGAAGACATCAAAACACTTGGTTTCCTTCGGGTGCGAAGTAGATCAAAACGAAGTAGCATCAACTGGTCGTCCTGGTGTGATTTTGATATATAAATGTTAGCATAGTTTCATGGTGTCTGTTTGTTTTTACTCTAATTCTTGGTGTCCTCTCTATTTCTTTTTTTCTTTTTCCTTGTGGGGTTTTAGATTTTTGCTAACTCTCTATTTCTTTTTTCTTTTCCCTTATGGGGTTTTATATTCTTAGAAAGGTCTTGGCGTATAATTTTTAGGGTAACGTACAAGTACGTGTAAGAGGTGTGTGCTACCTTCTTTTTGTCTCTAGGATTTTTTACTGTTACTACTATAGTCTATCTCTCACCACTTCTATTATCGGTAAGTTTATTACTAATATTGTTAGTATTTTTTGTTTTACGGTTATTTTGATCTATTGAGCCACACTTTATGTTCTCTGTTTACTATACTATACTATTCTTTACATGTTAAGAAAATAGTTTTTGGAGCCAGGTAGGGATAAGCATTTGGTATCGAGTACCGGTACCGTTACTGTATCGATAAATTCAGTACCAGTATCGGTACCCACTTTTCTATAAATCTGGTACCGGTACGGTACGGGTACCGAAAAAGGTGACCATTATGTAATGAATACCGGTACCATACCGATACCGTACCAAACCGGTACCGGTACCCACTTTTTCATAAATTCAGTACCGGTATTTTCGGTACGGTACCGAACTCATCCCTAGAGCCAGGGGACTCAGTCGGAACAACCTCTCTATCTTTTGATATAGAGGAAATGTTTGTCTCTATCCCACATTCCTTAGACCATACTTATAGAGCTCGCTATAAATATGATTTTTCTGGGTAAGTTTATTTTGTTTTGTTTGTTCACTTTGTATTGAACTTATAAAAATAAACTAACAAACACTAACCAGCTTTTATAACAGTTGCATTTAGGTATAAAAGATTTACAATAATACAATGATATTAAAAGGTTAAGTAACAGTTAAAAATGAAGTGAATAACTAGCAAAATTGATCAGATTTTTTTTATTATTATTTATTTATTTTCCCTTTTGGACTTTAACATCATAAAATAATAATGTATTTTTTTAGAATTTTAAGACAAAATACCAAACACATAAGTATTATGTTTTGCTCTTAGATTTTGAGTGTGTTTGACATAGAGCTTTTAAATACTTGAGTATTTATCCTTTGAAATAAGCTCTCATAAAAAAACAAGTTTATTCATATAAAAAAGATTAATCCTTTATTTAAAAAAACACGGCTTAAAAAATATGATAACTAGAGTAACTTTAAAAGATAAATACAAAGTTTATACAAAACAAAATTACTCAAAAAACACTTTTATATAATCGTATTTTAAACCACACCGGCGTATTAGTTAAGGTTATTTCCATGATGAGTCTAAAGTAGAAAAAACTAATGAAATCTCGATCATACGAGGGATGGAACTTGGAAGACTTGTCCTTATGGATCTGAATGGAGTCGTACGATGCTGTTTAAGTGAGTCACTAGGATGCAACTCACATCACACGACTTAAAAGTTCCATCTTTAATTAGTTTGATATGTTTTAAGCTAGTTTCAGTTAACGTTACAGCTCTAGTAGCTCTATTGACGAATCTCTCTACTAATAAAATACTAAATGGTTTTGTCACTTGGAATCATCATATTTCATCTCACAAATTTCACTCCTCCACCCCCTCCCCCCCCCCCCCCCTCTCCCTAAAACCACATTTATATCCTCCATTTAATATTTTTATTTTTAGCCTTTTTTTAAAAAAAACTACATAAACAAATATTTAACAAATCATTCATCATTATTACCACTAGCTAATGTTTTTTAAAAATTATCATAAAAAAGTGAATATTTAAAAAAATAAAGAATTAAAAAATAGGAGATTTTTAAAAAGCGAGTTTTAAAGTTTTATTATTAAAAAAATGAGTTTTTCAAATTTTATTATCAAAAAATAAGATTTTTTTAATTTTACATTTAAAATCTAAAAATACTACGTTTGTATAAATATGTGCTGGAATAAAGTTTATTAATCTTTAATTAGTAATTTTTTTTAATTAAATTTGATATTTATAAATATTTTTTTATTTTGATTTATAAATTTTAATACTTAGTTTTTAATAAAATTAAAAAACTTGCAAATTTTTATTTTTAAAAGTGTATTATATTTTAAACTTTATTTTTTTAAATGACGAGATTTGTTAAAAAATATGTTTACAAGTTTCATTTCTAATTTATTAGCTTTAATTTTTTCATATTTAATTTTAGAATTTTAAATTTAATTGAGTCGAAATATTAAGGAGTGAATTTTTTCTAAAATTGGAGTTTTAAAATTTGAATTTAAAAGACGATATATTGTTGAAATTTAAATTTTATTTGTATCTTTGTTATTGTTATTATTATTATTTTTAATAAGAGTCGTAGTATTGAAAGTTTAGAGAGATTTTCCGCATTCAAGTACAAATAGTATCCATCAATCAGAGCATGTTGATGATGATTTTAATGAAAGTTTATAATCTCTTGATTTTCTAAATAGACTTGCACTATCAGGTTTGTCAAACCATAAATTAGTTTTAAATGTCGGTGTTCCAATTATGCTATTAAGAAATATTGATGAAAAAATGGTTTAGGAAATGTAACAAGACTTCAGGTCAAATCACTAGGTAATCGCATTGTAGAAGCGAAGATTATATTTGAAAGCAACATAGTAATCACAATTTTATCCATATAATTGGGTTAACATATTCAGACAAAAGAATTTTATCAAAACTTAAAATAAGAAAATATGTCATTGTTGTATGTTTTGCAATTACCATGAATAAAAGTTTAGGGCAACCACTTTCAAATGTCAGTTTGTATTGAAAGATCCATTGTTTATTAATGATTAGCTATATGTTTCATTTTCAAGAGTTAAAAGTAGAGATGGACTCACGCTATTAATCTTTGGTAAACATGGAAAAATTACCAATATCACGTCAAATGTTGCATAAAATGAAGTATTTTCAAATTTGTAAATAATCATTGTAAGGTTTCATTTGACATGTAATTTAATATATTATAAAAAATACACAACTTATGAAATGTATTTTCATGTATTTTGTGATGTTGTGATTACTCTCATCCATATAATATTAACATGTAACAAAATAAAAAGTTACAAATACAATATCAAATTTGTATAAAAAAAGTTGTTAACATATTTATCAATATAATCTTAAAGTTTCACTACGTGTAACATACAGGATCAAAGTTACTCAACAACATACGGGATCAAAGCTAGTCAACTCATAAAGACTTTGACATGAGTTTGTTTAGTTTTAGGGTGATGGGGTTGGACAACTCGGGCTTGAACGGGTAAGTGAGGGGTATCCGAGTAAAGTTGGAACATCGCCCTCAATGGTTCGAGTTGCTTGTCCGGGTAAGTTGCCCGAGTCTTTTTACTCGGAGTCTCTAGTGGACCCCACCACTACCACACACACCATTTCTTTTGAAATGTATTCTTTTTTTTTAAGTAGATAAATAAATGAGTAGGGTGTTTCCAATGAAATCTGAGTAAATGAGTAGTTTTGAGATGATAAAATTCTATTGGACAGTTTTGATGAGTAAATGAATAAATGGGTTAATGTTAACGGCCCCTTCACCCGTGTAATGTTCAAAGTGGAGTTGACTAGTAGGTCTCAAAAAGTGAATTTATGATGCTTGAGAAAAAAAAAAGTCTGTGACATATAGCTCACGTCACATAGTTTTAATTAAAAAAAGTTCAAGAGTAAACTTCGTTTTTGGCCTCTGTGGTTTGGTCAAAATAACGGTTTTAGTCCAATAGTTTCAATTTGACTTTTTTTTGCCCCTGTGGTTACCTAATTTTCTCAATTAAGCCCAACCCATTAACTTCGTTAGTTTTTTCTGTTAAAAATAATGGCATTTTAGTCTTTTCACATGTAGAGGTTAATTGTGTCATTCTTTTAAAATAAAACAAGGACTATTTGTGTAACTTAATTAAAACAAAAACCAGATCTTTATCATCCACAAACAAAACACTAGAACTTGAAATCCCCTCCCTCTCCCACCATCAGCCATCGTCATCTTCCACAACCACCTGCAACCCCTCCCCCTCCCATCACCAGCCATCGTCATTATCCACACCCACCTGTCGGAAAACGGGAAAGCGGCGTGGTCTGTTTAACAAGGAGAGGGCGACTGGGCTTCAAGGGCGATGGGAAAGAGGATGGGGGTAGACGATGGAATGCAATCACACCACAACCATTATAACAGTGGGCTCTCCTAAATCAAACAACCACCGCAACCCTCCGTCTCAATCCCCGGCATCCCCGATTCTAACCAGAACTCCCCGTGATTGCAGGTAGCCTCCGATTTACCTATTTGCAGGTGGTCGACGAAATTGCAGGTAACCAGAACTCCCTTCGATTTGCAGGTGGCCGGATTTAAGTTCGATTGGGGTCGATTTGCAGGTAAAGATGAACGGGTGGGATTTGGAATCGGGACTGGAGGTTCGTGAGGTTAGTTTCGCCGGTGGCTTTCCTGTTCGGTGGTGCGGTGGTATAGATCTGTTTGTGTGTGTATTAATTTGAAAACGAAATTGGAAGATGAGGATTTATGTTGGTGGTGGTGGTGGTGGTGGTGGTGGTGGTAGGGGGAGGCGGAGGGGGGTGGAAGATGACTTTGGGTTTTTGTTTTGGGTTTTGTTTTGTGTAATTTGATCCTTGTAATAATAAAAAATGACTACTCTTATTTTTAACAGAAAAAACTAACGGAGTTAGTGTTGAACTTAATTGAGAAAATTAGGTAACTACAGGGGCCAAAAAAGTCAAATTAAAACTATTGGATCAAAACTGTTATTTTGACCAAACCATAGGAGCCAAAAACAAAATTTACTCAAAATTCAAACTTCAACCAATTTGACATGTTTTAAGATTGAGTTCCAACTAAAAAAAGGCAACATAGGGGTTTGGATTCAATTGCAAAGTAATTTGAACTTAAGTGGTGGAACTCTTTTTAAAACTAAAGGTTCGAAACTTATTTGTGACGGGTTAATATAAATTATTAAGAAAAGTCTTAAAATAGGGTATTGTTATTAAAAAAAGAGGTGATTCATACTTAGAAAATATAGAATATGCATAACTTATCATTGAGAACTAAGGATCAACCTAATGTAATATGTATGTCTAGACTCGTGTCACTATCGTAGTTTCTAGTATGTGAAATAATGGTGATAGATGTTTTTTAAAAGATTTGCTAGCTTCAATTGTTCATGTGAGCCCTTGTCAAACACTTGTTAGATGGTGAAGTGGAAGTTTTAAAGATGTGTTAATAATTTCGTATATGTAAGTGAAGTTTCCAAATCATGTAAACTTTTAATATATTTATAGACTTTTCAAATGACTAAACACATAATACATAATACTTTTTGATCAAAATCTCTTACAAATGTTTATAAGGTTTTAAACCTCATTTTTAAAAGATCAAATATTTCTAACTTAAAATTGTCGGTTTTACGACGGTTTTTATCATTTACGGTAGATTAAAATACACGTAACTTAGCACAATGCAAAGTTATGTGATAAAATCTTTATAACACCTATTTTATGTATAAAATGAACACAAATGATTGGACAAACAAAAATCTTACATCTTTAAATGTTTTTACATATTTTTAGAAATCGTAAAACTCTAAATTAACCCCAAAATAAAAAAGTATATTCGTCCAACTCCAAAACTGATGATATTTGGTTTTTAAGCTAGTTAAAATTTATAAGAATTAATGCTAATTGTTAGAAATTTTCTGAAAAAAATAAGTATGATTTCTTTATTCGGTCATTGTTTAATCGTCAAAAATATAAAAGAGTAAGTATGATCTTATGCCTGTTTTATTTATGAAAATAGTAAATATGAAATTTGGTTTGTATGCTATGATTTATTATAAGCATTGATTTTATACCTGTTTTAGGTATAAAATATTTGTAGATTTTTAACATAAATCTAATTGTAAATATCTTATAATATGGTCTTTATTTTATAAATTTTCCCTTTTGACATCTGAGCTGTTTCACAAATAAAAAAAAACTGTAGCATCCATGAATTGTTGACCAAACAGTCACCAAACTTAATTGTACTAGGAATAGAATTTATAACACACTCAACCGCATACTATGAAAAAGACAGTTAAGATTCCCAGCAAATTCTTTTGGGTTGCTTTCCCATACCAAACACTTGTACTTTACGCATCATAAACAGTACAATCCCAACCAAAACATTAATAACACCAAAACATGGTGTGATATTAGTAATCATAAAAAAAAATAAAAAATTACGTGAGTTTAAATCTTATAAATATAAATTAAAATAGTATCTAAGAGTAAAAAGTAGTTGTTTAAAAAAATAACATCAAGTCGAACAAGATAAAAAAACCAAACAACTCATTATTCTTTGGTTCTGGTTCGTTACAATGAACATCTGAATCGAATCAAATCAACTCAACTCGAACTCACTGCAAATCACTCAAAAAACTCAGCTTGCCAAAACTGATTAATATTAACTCACTAATTACTAATTAATTACCAATTAAATACTAGCTGCAAAACTCATTGCCCATTAATGGCTCATCCACCCTCAATGTGTTGATCCAAGCAAGCTCTTCATTGTTCAACTCCCCAAAATCCCAATCAGGCAAATCACTAGACCCCTGATCAAGCCCACAAAGCTCCAAAACATCAATGTTCTTGAACCCGCCCGGTGACAGCGAGACAAAATCGTCAAGAAACGGGCTACCAAACTCCAACCCGAAGTCCAAACCTGACCCGATTTCAGCTAATGTCAAAGAATCATCAACCGGTTCCCCAAAACCCAAATCAGGCAACACATCTAGTGACAAAGATTCCATCTTTTTGTCCTCGTTTATAAAGATTTTCGAAACCGATGATGATTCGATTTCGAGAACCGACGATGGCGACGCGTGTGTAATCAAGCCGGAAGATTCGTCGGAAACCGCCGGTTTTTGGTCGCCGGAAACCGGGTTTTTGTTTTTGGTTTTGATTTTGATTTTATTAGTAGAAGTTGTTTTTGAAGATTGACCCATTTCTTCAAACTCAAGTTTCTTGATTTCATAAGCTTCAGAAGCTTGTTCAGCTGTGTCATAAGTACCGAGCCAGACCCGCCGGCCTTTAAACGGGTCACGGATCTCGGCGGCCCATTTCCCCCATTTCCGTTGCCGGACCCCCCGGTATTTCAACCCAGATGTTGTTCCCTGTGGTTGACGTACACTTTTAGTCAAACCCATTTTTGTTTTCCCTAAACTCTTATCCCCGTTGCTATCTTGAACCGATCCGGTGGCCGGAAACTTACTCATCGGAATTTTAATTTCCCGAACAATTTTCTTACACTTCGGCTCATCATCATCGGAATCCGTCATATCCGGATCACGACACGTAATCCGAACCGTCCTCATCAGATATTCAATTTCCGTTGATACCTTTCCTCTCTTTCTAAGCTTCTTGCTGGTTTCTTGATTTTCCGGCGATTGCTCCGGGAAGACGGAAACCGACATCTTTCACGCAAAATTGCAAAAACAACCGGAAAAGGATAAAAAGGTAAAAAAGAAGAAAATTTTAAAATTTTCAACCAAAAAGGATCGGCTTGTGATTACTCAAACAAAACCACTGTATTTGAAAACAACCAAAACACTCGAATCCAGAACAAGTCCTGCAAATAAAACCACAAATATCAAACCAATGTCAGAAAAAAAACATAACAATTCAAAGGTTTCCGGTTACCTTTTTGGCCTCAAACGCATCGAAACTGACGGCAAACAGAAAAGCAAACTCTGCTGAGTGAAACAGCAGAGATAAAACCGAATTAACACAGCTAACGAAATCCAGAGCTTCAACAAACTTGCCGACATAAATCACTTCCTTTTCACCTTTTTCAACCCTTCTAAAACCCTTCTCCAAAAAATTAAAAAAAATTAGACTTTTATAAAATAATATTTATAAAAGATGAGAATTGATTGATTAAAGAAATGACATACCGGTGAGTAATGATTTTGTTTGTATGAAACCCACGAGATGATTTTATTTTATTTATCTCTGGAATTCTTCTGACTCCGTTTTTCAAGCGGTCAAAACGCAAATATGGGGGTGGGTATATATAACGACTTTTTATTTATATTTATTAATTTCAAATTTATTTGGAAAGTAAATAATGTTTTAAATAATTTAATTTTGGTTTTTAATTTTCTCAATGCTTGATGAGTTGTCATGGCCATACATGGTGCATGATCTTCACCATCCATGGGTCATGCATATCATGCCACATTTGGCCGCCACGAGACAGATTTGCTTTGGTTCACGCGCCTGTTATGGGTGTGTGGGACACGCGCTGTCCGGTCTCCGCACAATTTTGAGGAGCTTTAGGTTGTGATTTTTGTCGGTGGAGTACACGCGCGGGGGAGCTTTAGGTTATGCGTTTCTTTTGTTTTTTAGTTTAGGAGATTAGAGGTAACGCCGCGAACCGGAGGCGTTGATGACAGCTAATAGTTTTTTTTTGTACGATTTTAGGTTTGGTAATTGTATTATATTACGAGATTGCCATGGTGATATATTGGTTAATTACTACCTGCTAATATGGAAATGAATCTTTTTTTTTTGAGGGAATTTGGTTCTAAATATATTTTCCCGAATTTTAAATAATTATTAACTAATATTTTTTCATATCTTAGTTGTGGTGTTTATTTTTATACCATAAATGAATGATTTTGGTTTTCTTTAGGAGATTTGACATCAAGAATATCATCATGATTTAATACATTCTTTTAAAAACTTAATTATACATGTGTACAAAATCACCATAAATATATGTCTAGTTTAATCATTAAATTTAAATATTTTCTTCTTAACTTTTTGGTATCAAATGTGTTCCGACACTATGAAGATTTGTAACGTGCTCATATGGATAAAAGTACCATAACCTCACATTTCTTGGTAACCAGACCATAGTCTAGAACAAACGCATGACCAAAAAGGGCATGTGACAATTTGTTCCTCTAAACTATATCGGCCACATAATATGGTGAACTATGTCAAACAAGCAACTAAACGTTTTGCCTATGAATTCTTATTCAAAAGCAAAGTAAGAACTCATTCACTCTACATTCAATGCTAAAATACTCTCTTAAAAAATATTCTTTAGATACCTACACTATAAACAAGACTTTCATTGCAACATCATGAAAAATGAATCAAACTTTTAGAGGAGAGAAAAAAAAAACTAATTACTAATCAATTGTTTGTGAATATAACAATATCCAACCTCTAAGATAATAGTCGCTCTCTCATATAAGCCAACTAGGTTAATGTCACACCCCAACCGACGGCGAAAACGTCGGGGCGGGACATGTAGACTGTTCATAACCTCATGGTTTACTAAAGTTGTGATAACTAAACAATACATTTCATTTCATAGCTCAAATAATCAATTACAACATTTACAAGGGTCATAAATACATAAATATCTTTATTAAGTTTAAAATTAGGTCATCAATCCTAAGTGAAGCAACTTGAATCTTAACTCAAGCATCCGCACCTGAAACATGATAAAATGAGAGAGACAAATATAAATAGTTGGTGAGCATACATAGGTTTTGACACCACAAGTAAAGTTCAAATGTTTTGTGTACAATTCATATGATACATGGTTTATAAAGCATTTACGGAGAATCTATGTTAAGCTAGTTGCATAAATGAAACCTTGTAACTGAAGGGCATAACAACACATGTTATCCTAATGTAAATGTAGGACATAACAACAAATGTTATCCTAATGTAATGTGTTAATGATTGCACAAGTGTATCATGTATATGTATCCTTAACAAATAACATTCAAGCATAAAGCACAAATAAACACATATGATCATATTGTAGATTTGTACGTGTGTAATTGCAAAGAGTTCAAAGTGTAATCATGTTTCACCCCAAAAATGTACAAAAAGGAAAATGAGCTATGTAAACTCACTTTGAACTAGTTGTGGTAGATAGCACGAGCAGTAGGTATCACAAGTGATTTTGTAAAAAATAATATTAATTAAACGGTATGATAGAGTATCGAGTGTTGTCGGCTAAGTCAAAGAACCTGTTGTTCTTGACGCTCAATCGGTGTATAGAGAAGTAATGCGGTTCAATTGAACGCTCAGAGAGTTCGTAATGGGCTATGCGAAAGTATGAGGGTGATTTATTTCATCTTAAAGTCCCGATTCGATTCTATCACACGAGCGACAGTTGGCATTGCGGATTACACGTGAATTCAACTGATTTATGATGAATTTGGTCGAGTTTAAGGTCTAGATTCATGCGAGGCTAGACCATGCGTGATTTGCGGGTTCTAATCGTGGCTAATTTTGGTGATTTGGCAATGATTCAATTCGGTTTGACTCTAATAGTCAACAACGTTTGAATTTCGAATTGGCCGCGTAACAGATGGAATTGGGGTGTTAATTGGGCCAGGACTTGATTGAATGTTGATTGTGTAAACACGGGGAGTCCAAGATCAGAAAGTTGAATTGATTAAAACGTCTAACTGTTGGGGATGCTGGGTTGTTTGACTTTTGCCAGTCAAATTGTGTCAAAATTGAGATCTAGGAGTCTAATGAACCGGTCCGGCCGGTTCGACCGGTTCAACCAATGAACCGGTAAGACATCCGGTTCAATGTCCGGTCCGGTTCTGAATACATTGGTTTTAATAGGCCAATGAACCTCTCATTGTTACTAATGAAGATGTAATCGAGCGTTTTTGAAAGATGAAAACACGTAGAGGACATTTGTAATTGATGATTTTTATGTTGTATTTAAATATTTGATCAACTATATTATTTTATTGTCATTTCATTTTTTTCTTTCGTTCCTTATTTACCCACATGTATTCTGCCCCTCCTACAAAAAAATTATGTATCCGCCACTAATGGTAGGCCATTATTTGTGGAGTTCTTCGATAATTATTGTAAACTTGAGGCACCGTTTCACTACTGATTATGCATTTGTAAACTTCACAACCTCTAAAGAAGCTTGAAAATTTCATACATTTGTTAAAGAAAAACACTAGGGTTTGTTTTAAAGTAAAAAGATTGCTAATGTTATTTTTTAATCCATACTCTTGGAGTTATTTATTAAAGTTGTTTTACCCTAAATTCGTTCCAACTTTCAATTACAAATTGTAGCTTGATTTTCATAATAATATACAATAAACAACCAAGCAATAAAACAACCAAGATAAATAAACAACCAAACAATAAATAATCCAAAAGTTTATACATTAAAATATCCAACATGTATATCAAAAGATAAAACAATATATCGGCTAGTCCTCGTGAGCTGAAGTTGGCTCCTAATGCAGTGCATGCGAATGATGTCGGGTCACTAGTAGTGGAGGAAGCACGATCCACGCAACCTTCACATGCTCCGACCCTACCTGAATCTGCCACTGCTGCAAGTCCTCCATCTGTTTGCATATGATGACTCGTATCATGCAAAAAGTCCTCGACCCGTGGAGGGAGTCTTTAAGTTGTGATAGCATTTGGGGGTTCTGGTCTCTTAGTGTTGATACAAACATTTGTTTATACTTTCCCAGCCAGTTTACATTCAAGTAATTAAGAACTCCTAAAAAAGGTACATAAAATTTGCAAAACGTCACACAAAATAGACGAAAACAATAAATATGATAAATAACAAAATTATTTAGATAACTAACTATCAACTTTTGATGAAGTTGTCCATAATTATACTCGTAAGTATCCTGCGTGGGAGGCTCAGTTAGTATCTTCCATATAAACTCAAGGGTGTCCCAGTCTTATGAAGCAAAGCTTTGCCTGCAGTTCTTAGAATACTTTGAAATATGTGTCATCTACATAGTAACCGGTCAACATTTGGGTATATAAGTTGACATACATTCATCAAATCAAGGTCTCTATCGGTTGCTATGACACGTGAGTGCAACTTGTCCAATGTCGCTCTTAGTTTGCTTAACACCTAGAAAAAGTTTTTCTCCCTTTCTTTGGTTATAAAGGCGAAAGAAATACAAAAGGTCTTATTGGTTGAAGTTACACCAACAATATGAACAAATGGCATGCTGTACTTCTTTGTTTTGTATGTTGTGTCTATTATCAACACATGTGAGAATGCACACCATATCTTATACGAGGATAGATGAGTAAAGAATAACTACTCCAATGCATTATTAGATTTGTTTTCCCGATATTCGTAAACATAACCATTAAAATGAAATAGTGAGAAAAGAACATGCATTAGAGTTGTTCTAACTTGGTTGGTTTTACGTATCTTTTGCCATGCATTGAATACAGTTTTGACTGTAGCCACATTTTCGGGGTTTTGGTCCCTTAGTGTTGATAGAATGTTGCATGGCACCATATTCTGCTTTGTCAGCTCCTCCACCAAACGGGTTTCTTTATCAGATAATCTCATTGCATATAGATGTCTCTCCAAATGTTGAGCAGGCTGATGGTTATGTTCATCAAGTGTCACCCGTAATGTCCAACCATCACACTCTTTGATGTCTTCCCATAAATTGAAACATACACTTGATTCTTTTTGTACTAGAACGTCAAACTGTTGTTGCTCCCTTGTATTCACCACCATGTTCATATTTAAGATAAACTTTGATAACATCGCCACTTGTGTTTTTCTTTAATCTTGGGTTGACTATGACATAACCAATCTAATGTCATGTGTTTTGCACCCAATGCATTAATTCCGCGAGAGACATGGACACCTGAAACAAAATATGTTATTGTTAACAACTATAGGGTTAGATAATGCAAACATAATGATAAATGTTATACCTGATTGGTGGAAAATGTTGATATTTTACTAGAAGATTCACCACCTAACGCTAGATAATTTCTGTCAAAATCGACATCGCTAATTTGTTTTTGAATAAAATTGCTAAAACGTATGATGAAAGAATTCGGATGTTAAAAGAACTAAATAAATAAATAAATTATTTAGTAAATTTTAACAAAATCTTTTTCTACTAAACTCCCAATTAATTTATCAAATTTACAAATATCAAAAATCACCAAAACACAAATGGGTATTAGGTAATCATATCAAACCCGGGTATTAGGGACCCGGGTTCTATCCCTACCACTATCATTAATTTTCGCGGCATGCAAATGAAGCCTAACTCTTAGGCTGATGCACCAGAGTTTTACCCACGCTGATCCAGGGTTCGAGTATCGGCTCTCCCTCAAGCCCGGAAGGAGCCGTATTGGGTGAAGTTTTTCCTTGAAAGCTCTCCAACTCTGACGTCAAGTGGGCCCGGTTAAGACAACATATTGACCAGAGTTGGACGAGTCTCTCCCATATGACGGAGGGTGTGACGTCACAAAATTCAATGTTCACATTTCAAAAAAAATATCAAACTTATATACCGTACGAAAAATAAAAAAACTGAACAGTGTTGTTCTTTTATTAATTTTTTGGTATGTATTTAAATATATTGAGGCAAATTTTAACAATGTTGAGGCTTTGCCCAATGGTTTGGAATATTTTCTTAATGTCACTCTCCGCCTGTTCGAACCACACGTGTCAACTTTTTTTTTATGTCGGCCCCTTTTCTTATTTAAATAATCACAAGATTATTTATTGAGTTTTTAATTGGACTTCTATTATTAACATACTATTGGGCGTGACTTGGAATAGTGGTGCTTAAAATTTTTTTTTTGACCTCGAAACTTTTGTTTTTCTTAGATTTGCTACGTGAGTTGGAACAATGTTTTAATTTTTTTTTTGGACCTCAAATTTTTTGTTTTTTTAGATTTGTCATAGTGAAGTTTTAATATTTATTTTTTTACCTCAAAAGTTATTTTTAGGTTTGGTATAAAACTTCAATAGAGTAAACTTTAGTTTTCTTTCATTAAGTTTGGTTTTTTTTACAAAATTGCAAAAAAAAGATCAGTGGGTTTATTTTTTAGTAAACTATATGAGTTTTTTTTACCTCGAGACTGAATAGTGAAGTTTTATTTTTTTTTAATCAAGAGTTCTTTTTTTTTAGATTTGACACAAAACTTCAATAGAGTAAACTTTAGTTTTTATTCCTAAAGTTTGGTTTTTTATAAAATTTCAACAAAGGTTCAATGGGTTTAATTTTTTAGTAAACTATAGAAGTTTTTTTTTAATTTTTGCTTCAAAACTTTGGTTTTTTATAAATTTGCTAATATAGGATTTTAACCCATTTGATTATATATTTGTTTATTTTTTTTTGTCATCAATCCCAGTATTTTTTATCGTACGCTATAGCGAGTATGTATTTCGACGTAAGTTTTTATCACCGTCGACGAGTCGAACCGATAACTATCAAACTCCCGCCGCATAGCGCGGGGGGGAAAACTAGTTTTTTTAAAGGTAAATTTATTTAATCATGTGAGAGCATTCCCAGCCGGTTCCTTATATTCTTTAACCTTATAATTACATTAAAAACCACTACTTATTCTACCTTTTATCTCTACTTTTCTCTACCATTATCCTTATAATTACACTAAAAACCACTACTTTTATCATTATATTTACAAAAAAACCTATATTTTTTCTCTCTCCTCCACTCAGAACCACTTTAAACCACTCCTTAAAATATACAAAACTCACTCACAGATTTATACCAAACCGGTTGTGAATGCTTTGAGAGTGAGACTTTAACCTATTACCTATTTAATTAGACTTCTATGACATCAAGATTTTAGCACGCATGCCATTAAAGTCAAATGGTCATACTAACGTGATGCGAAGACTTCAAGTTGGTGGTCCAGTGACAGAGGCAAAGTCTCTTAAATCACATAAGGTTCTGGGTTCAAATTTCACTAAAAAAGTTTGCCCTTAGTAAAGAAAAAAAACATGATGTGAAGGTTTCAAATTTAGAGTTTTCTATTCAAAAGATTCATATGATGTGAAAGTTTTTAATTTAAAGTTTTCTAAATTGAGTTTTTGATTGAATTTCTATCGATTGAAAAGATACGATTATCATTCAAATCGAAATGAAATTACAAATTAAGCATATATACTAACATGAAGAAGAAGATAGAAACGAAACTATCATCTAACTAACTAAAGCGAAACTAGCTTTAACAAAGTGAAACTATGAGATCCAGGCGAAACTAGTTTTGCTCACTAGAATACCAACACCTCTTGCCCCCCCCCCCCTTGCAAGTTGGAGATCAACCGGGAAGTTGAAAGCGAATAACTTGAAAAAGTTGATGAAGAACTTGAAAATGTTGAACTTGAGCTTGAATCCATAACTTGAACTTAAGACTTGAGCGGGAAGCTATAACTGGAACTTGATCTTGTAGCCATAATTTGAGCGTGAGAAAAACGAATGAATATGAAATTGAAAAATGGAGGAATAGAATCATAAAAGCAAGCGAAATTGAGTAGGAGAAAAACTAACAGTTTCACTCACTCAAGAATAGTGTCGCCTGAACTGAAAACCAGCGAAACAGAGCAACAAACTGAAAATGAGATTGGAGAAGTGAATCAACCAAATGAAAAACAGAAAAATATGAGAAACCGCTAAGGAAGTGAACAACATGTGAACGAAATCAAAATGAACAAAGAAAATGAGCAATTGAATTGAATTTGAATGATTTTTTTTCCCGAAAAACATAGATATGAGCTGAAAAGAGTGATTGAAATGAAAGGAACACGAATAAAAAAAACGAATAAATAGATATTAAAGCGGAACAGATAACGAAAAGGACTGACAAAGAAACAACAACGAAATCGAGTATATCAACACCAATTGAAAGTAAAATAGAAAATGAAAAGATGAGGATTTCTTCTATTTCAAAAACGAAATCGAAGAAATTATGAACAAAAGTAGAATGAAATAGATCAAAAGATCGATGATAAGGATGAAATTCAATTCCAAGAATTGAATGATCAATCAATCGCAAATACGATTGAGAAGTGATAAAACGATAACAAAATTGATTGTAATCGAGTGGAACAAGAATCTAGATCGAAGAGCATAGTTCTGATAACATGATGATTGAAAAGATACGATTCTCATTCAAATTAAAATAAAATTACTAATCAATTTATATACTAATATGAAGAAGAAGATAGAAAAGAAACTATCATCTAACTAACTAAAGTGAAACTATGAGATCTAGACAAAACTAATAGTTTCGCTCACTAGAATACCAACAATTTCTATGACATCAAAATTCTAGCATGCATGTCATTAAAGTCAAATGGTCATACTAACCATTCGGGTTGATGATCCAGTTACAGAAGCAAAGTCTCTTAATTTACGTATTAATTTTTTTTTTGCCTTAACACATGATGTGAAGGTTTCAAATTTAGAGTTTTCTGTTCCAAAAAATTCATATGATGTGAAGGTTTTTAACTTGGAGTTTTCTATTCCAAAAGACTCATATACAAAAAATAATTTCTCGGTAACAAATATTGGAATCATTTTCATGTACAAAAACTAATTTCTTGGAAACAAATATTTGGATTATTCATAACTTAATAATGAAAATTATATGTAATATATAAGATTGATGGTCGCTATAAACAGTGTCATTGTCACGTGATATTATTTGATTGATTTTTTTTTATGATTAGGTTTATATATACATGTATGCGGAGAAGTTTATTTCAGAACACTCAATAATGAAAATCGTTTATTTTTTATATACGTTTAAAAATTTTAAAAGTTTATACTTCTTATATACAAATATCTATGTTTATGTACATAAAAAACAATCAAACTAATTTTTTCATATGTTTTTATATATTTAAAAGTTTCCTACACAAGTGTAGGTTATGTGTAGGTAAAAAACCTATACATGAATTACACATGTGTAGGTATGTATATAAACGATTTTATTTTATATTTTTTTGTTTGAATTTCATGAAAAACAAATACACATTACATTTATATAATTTTCTTATATTTTAAAACATTTTAAGATTGAAAAAGTGAATGAATTATTTTGTTCTACGTGTTCTCGCTGTATTTAGTGTTCTGAATTGAACCATCCCCTACATGTATGTGTGTTAAACAAAGACAAGCAACAAATTAGGTTGTTGGCTTGGTGGTCGCCAAGCTTCTCTTCCACCCGCGTGAGGCGGGTTCGAGAACCCCCCGGTCCGGTCGGTTGCATTTCTCCCACGTGTGGTGCTTCTATTTAGCTTTATTTTTATTATTATAATCTTCATAATTAAGTTTGGTCCGAATATACCGTTGCAACGTGCATATTTTTATCTACGTTACGATATAATTTCATTCAAAACCGAGTTTTCGTTATAATGTATAAGTTATCGAAGAATGATCGCATAAGGCGTCGAAGTTGGTTTAGGGTTTCTTTCTTTTTCCTCTATCTCTTACAACCTTTAAAATATGATGTTTTATAATATTTCGGATTTTCCGTTTCGACTTACTTAATTTTATCAGCGTTTATACGTGCTTATAAATTTTAGCATCGCCCCCGCAACACGTGGGTAGTATTTCACTAGTAAGCATAAAATACAAAGTTTATAATTGCCCTTATTTGTCTAGAATACCATGTGCAACCATTAGGGTGGAGGGTTCGCACGACAACTCGGTAACACCGTCGCAACATAAACAACTTAACAGGTTCGATGCCATCGGGTACATTTCACGGGTTCATGAACCCGTCTCTTTTGGTGGAGATGTGACCATTGTAATTTGACCGTTAAACATAAATATATCTGTTAGGCTATTTTACTAAAATAAAAAAAAATGGTTGAAGCTCTATACAATCATAGGACAATGAAAGAGAAAGAAAGAGATGAAAAAAAAACAATTTTGAAAGAAAATGGATGAAACAAAATTGACCATGATGGAAGAACAACGAAAAGCTATCCGGCAAGAACAATGAGGCCGGGACATTAAGACGTTTCTCGAATCGCATGACGGTATTCCCGAACCATTCTTGCAAATCGTCCTACAACGTAAATGTGACATAGCCTCAAAATACGGATGACTTTGCAATTTTTAGATTTTACTTCCTTTATTTTTAATGTTTTTTAGTTAATTTCATTTTAATTTTTTGTTATTATGTTTTCTCGAATCGCATGACAGTATCTCCGAACCGTTCTTGCAAATCGTCCTACAACGTAAACGTGACATAGCCGTAAAATACGGATGACTTTTCAATTTTTAGATTTTACTTCTTTTATTTTTATTTTTTAATGTTTTTTAGTTAATTTCATTTATTTATTTTTTATTATGTTTTATTTGTATGTTTTATTTTTTAAATTAATTTTAGTTTTATCATTAATGTATTTTATTTGTGTTTTTAAACTTTTTTTAGAGCAAATTACAAATTACGTCGTATAATTAGTACCCATATTTAAGTATACGTCCTTTAACTAAGAAAATTACAGTGCATACCCTTTATATTTAAAACTTCTTGCACATTACGTTCTTTAACCTAACGGCCGTTAAATTTTACCTTTAAGTCTGATCACGTGTCTTGCATGTTAGGACATTTTGGTGTTTTTACGTTTCCAGGTGGCGGGTCTAGATCTGAGAATAGGTGGGGCTTTTACAAAATTAGAGTTTTAAATTTATTTTTGTAGGTAAAAAGACCAAAACGCCCTCACATGTAAGACACGTGACCAGACTTAATGATAAATTTAACGGTCGTTAGGCTAAAGGACGTAACGTGTTAGAAGTTCTAAACATAAAGGACATGCACTGTAATTTCTTTAGTTAAATGACATATACTGAAATATAGGTGATACTTAAATAACGTAATTTATAATTTGCTCTTTTTGTTAAATACTAGGGTACTTAGGGGTTCTCCACCTCTTGTGTTTAGGATAGTTTATGGTAGTTTAGGGTTCAAATAATGTGACATTACATAACATGTTTAAGTAGGTAATCTTTAAGGTCCTTAGGAGTTGAGGGGTACCCCTCCACCCTTATGTTTAATGCCTAGACAATTAAGTGCATTCTTTATCTTTACTATCTTTATCATCTCTGTCTTTATCATCAGTTTAGTTGAATAGATACAAACCTTGACTAATGAATGATCAATTTATGTCAAGCACCAATCATGGTATGTCGTCATTATGTAATGTGTGAGCTACACTCCTTAAAAGGCCACCTACCTAACCATTAAGTGTAATCACACATGAGCTATTACCAAATCCCACCCATATAAACATTTTCACCGGCACGTAACAAATCATAAGATATATTCATTATCAAAGAGGTTGTGGTGTAGTGGTTGAGGTAAGGTCTGAAGTTCCAAGGGACCCGGGTTCGATCTCTGCCACCACCGTTAATTTTTACGGCATCACAAATGAGGCCTCTTAGGCTGATGCACCAGGGTTTTACTCACGCCGATCCAGGGTTCAAGCCTCAGCTCTCCCTCATGCCCGGAAGGGGCCGTATTGGATGGAGTTTTTCCTTGAAAACTCTCCAAATCTGACGCCAAGTGGGCCCGGTTAAGACAACATATTGGCCGAAGTTAGACGAGGCTCTTCCATGTAACAGGGGGTGCGACGTCACAACATTCAGTGTTCGCCTTAAAAAAAGATATATTCATTATGTTTTATTGTTAACTAGTTTTTAACTCCCGCGCTTCGCGGCGGGAGTCTGATCGTTATTGGTTTGACACGTTTGTGCGGATAAAACTTAAATCGAATCGTAGACACGTTATAGTGTGTGATACCAGTTGCGCCCTCCGTAAAAGCGTATATTATATAGTATAAGGGTTAAAACGAAAAAAATTATATCGTAACGCTGACAAAAAAAACTAAAAACAGTCGCGCCCTCCGTATTATGAAACTTACTAGCCTTATGGTTAGCATGAATGACTCCAAAGTTTTACTTAATGAAACCGACAAAGCTGTCAACATATACGATTGCTCGTTACATAATGAGGCAGTTCACTAAGTTTGTACACTGATTAACATACATGCAAGAGTACAACAAACATTTTCTAAGTATATGTATATGTAGTACAACTAGGGGAAAACCCGCACTCCGTGACGGTGTAGTAACTTATGATAATTGTTACAAAAATGGAGTGTTAAGGTTTGCAATATAAATTTAAAATTACTTAAAAATAGCAAAAACATAAAGTTAATAAAAACTAGGAAAAAAGAAAAGAGAAGCATTTAATAACACAAAAAATAAAAACAAAAAGAATTCCCCACCCTCATGGTTAGAACCCAGGTGGGTCGGGTGGTTACGAATTCAATGAAAAGGGGAAATAACCACTACGGTAACTAAGGTTTTTTTGTTAATGTTCCAACTAAATATTATTAATACACAAAAATAACTTGGTAAACAAACAACCCACCCAATCTACTAAGGCCACGTGTCCTAACCAACAATTACCACCAATAGGATGGATCTACTGTTCACGTGCTAACTATTTTGTATGATTATATAATTTTCCTCTACAAAATTACACATTAGTTCAACCCAAGAGTCTCTCTTATTTGTTGAATGACAATTTATAACAAGTATACACTCCTTAGAAAACTACAATAACGAACATAAGGAAAATAAAATGATCTTCTAAATATTCAATCTTCTTTTTCTCGTTGTAAGCTAGAATGATCTTTTAATCTTGATTTTATTTATAAATGGGCTTAAATTTTGTTGCTTCGGGGCTGATCTCCAAAACATTTTTACATGGGGTAAGTCGTCACTGGCAATGGCGATGGAAGTCTCTCTGTAGGCTTGTTAGCTGGTACTTCTGACCAGTAGAACAGTTCACACGAATCTCGTCATTGGCAATGACGATGTGTCATAGTTTTGTTTTTTCCTCCAAGAAACTCATCATTGCCAAGACAATGTGTCATTGCTTTGTCTTTTTCTTCCAAGAAACTCGTAACGGCAATGTCTCATTGTCTTGTCTTTTTCTTCCAAGAAACTCGTAATGGCAATGTCTCATTGTCTTGTCTAGTCTCTTGCAAAGCAAAAGAAAGATTATTTTTCTTTATCTTTGATAAATTAGTAAGAGTAGGTAGTTGTGTGTATATAGAAATGAATATATTTTATTAATTCCATCTTATATATTGTAAATTAATTAAAAAAATTATTTTAAATTCGAAGTAAATAAGGATATGCTATACTTATAATATTGAGTATAAGTTTGGGTAGAGCTAAAATAAAAGAGAAAAAAACTTTGTAAACTTAGAAATTAACTAAGAATCTATTTGCTTAGGTAAAATTTTATTTTTTAAAATAAGTTAAAAAAACTCATCAATTTTTTATATCCCAACTCCTTACAGTTTTTATTTTTTTAGTCAAAAAGTCAATCTCAAACATCCCATAAGACATAACGTTGTTTATAAATGTTACAAATTTATCTAGAATACAAATGGAGAAAAAAAATACAAAGATCATTAAACTTTCTTTTACTTTTGCAAGGGGCTAGACAAGGCAAAGACATATTGCCATTGTCAATGCCGAGTTTAATTTCCATCCACATATTCATACATGGGGTCTAATCAAGTTGATTATGTTATGGTACAAGTGAAAATTTAAAGTACAAATTTGTAGGAAAATAAAAAGTAAAGTAAAGTTAGAAAAATATTTTCTAGAAGCATTTGAGCTTCCTTGCCATTACATTGGATTTGATAGAAATGGATTTGACATCGATGAATGACACTTACATTTACTACTCCAAATTAGAGTGTCCCAACTATGTTTATATATATATATATATATATATATATATATATATATATATATATATATATATATATGACGTATCAAATGAAAACTATGAGTTGTTGTGTAAACCCTTAAACCCATTTTTGTCCACTCATTTATTTTCTTTTGTTTGTAGTTTTTTAATCTAAAAAGAGCATATGTGTCTTTTGGCCCTCTTTTAAAACCCTAATATATGTCTCTACAACATCTAACAATCAGATTTATTTTTCTCTCTCTACATCTACGCTCTCACCTTCAAAACATCTCTTTCTCTCTAAACACACAGATCTGAATACTACGAATACGAAGATGGTGAACGGAAACAGAAGAAAGTCAAGCTCGTTGTTCGTTTGCCCTAATCGACGAGACCAGATTTGGTCGTCTTCTCCCACGTCTTCTGGACCAGATCTGGTCGTCTTCTCCGGCGTTGTAACATCCCAAAATAAATAAAAACCCAAATAAAAGAAAAAGGAAGGTGGGCTTGGCTAGGGGCCGGCCCATGGGCCCGAAAAAATGACAGGGAGCCTTCATAGCAGCAGCCATCAGCCTCTCCCTCATTCACCACACTTGTCACGCAAGTTTCTAGTGAGAGAAAGAGAGAGTGAGAGTTTGGGTCTAGAGAGAGAAAGCTCGGGATCAAGCTCAAAGTCTCGAGGATTGTTGCTCAACATCTCTGGAGCATAAAGAAACGAGAAGGAAGCTGTAACAGGTAATTATTATGCCTAAATCTGAGTTTTTGTAACTTTCGGGTTTCGGGTTAATAATCGAGTAAAGGTTTAGATTTTTACGTGTGAAACTGGAAACAAACCACGGGTTTGGGTTCATGGGGGAAAATGGAACATTTCGAACGTAAAAAGTTCAAAGCTTGATCGATTAGAACAAAGGGACCAGATCTAGGGTTCTGTTTGGGGAAGAAGACTGCACAGTCGAAACTACTAGTTTCGATATGGACGCATCTATCGAAACTACCTAGTTTCGACAGGGGCAGACCCATCGAAACTACCATAGTTTCAATATAGACCCAAGACCTTAACTAAGAATTTATATAAGTCATACGACTCGAAACTACTTAGTTTCGATAAGAAGCAGTGACTCGAAACTACTTAGTTTCGATAAGAAGCAGTGACTCGAAACTACTTAGTTTCGATAAGAAGCCAGGGCTCGAAACTACATAGTTTCGATAAGGAGCCAGGACTCGAAACTACCTAGTTTCGATAATGAAACCATGACCCGAAACATCTGAGTCAAGCCTAGTAATGTCTAAGTGTCCCCTAGGAACACAGCCTTACGCCTATGACTTGATTATACAGATTGTGGGTGACCATAGTGACATTCAGGAACCGGCTAGGTGTAAACAGAAACGATTCATCTGGTGAGTTCTTATTGCCCTTTTTCCTAATGGTTTTGGGCTGGCATGCATACTGGTATAGTATTTTATAAAAATGTTATTTTTATAAAATGAAAGGCAAAGTATAGTATTTTATAAAAATGTTATTTTTATAAAATGAAAGGGCAAAGTATAGTATTTTATAAAAATGTTATTTTTATAAAATGAAAGGCAAAGTATAGTATTTTATAAAAATGTTATTTTTATAAAATGAAAGATAAAGAACAAAAGAGCATAGTATTATCTTTTAAACAAGTTTTTGAAAGATAACAATGAGCTAAAGAAAGAACGATAAAGGAGCCGTTCTTCGGTACAGCTCGACAGTGACAGTGACAGTGACAGTGACAAATACCATGTTATATGCTTATGTGTTAATATGTGTTATTTGTCTATATGAAAGTTATGTGATTGCATTTCTATTTGTGTAATAGTGTAATTGCATTGCATAGTAGTTGCATAGTAGAAAGTCCTGCAGGCATGCTAAAGTAGAAGTCTCACCCTGAAGTGTGAGCAATGCTAAAGGAGTCTTACACTTCGGTGTAAGCAATGCTAAAGGAGTCTTACACTTCGGTGTAAGCAATGCTAAAGGAGTCTTCACTTCGGTGTAAGCGAGAAAGTCTCACCCTGAGGTGTGAGCAATGCTAAAGGAGTCTTGCACTAACGTGCAAGCGAGAAAGAAAGTCCTACCCTGAGGTGTGGGCAGCGCTAAAGTAAAAGTCTTACCCTGAGGTGTAAGCAAGATAGGGATCTGGTCCTCGGACCACGATCCATATGTGATAGTTAAAGTATGATAAAGTCACTTGTCAAGTATAAGTGAAATGATAGACAGAGTACAGTGGGACACCCTAACGGGTTTCCTTAAAGATAAAGTTTTAATGACAGATAGTAACGTAACAGATTTATAATTGTAACGTTGTAAAGTTTTAAAGTAATAGTTAAAAGTTCATTTCAAAGAAAGTGAAAGTAAAGCTTATTTTATTTTAATAAAACTAAGCTACCAAAGACAAAGTTTACAGTTTAAAGTAAAGAGAGAACTCACCAGCGTTAGCTGACTTTTAGTATGCATGACAGGTAAAAAGGGTAAAGCTAAAGAAAAGTGAAAGAGCCATGTGGGCTGGATAGCATGGACATCGGGCTGCGGTATTGAAGACTGACATTTCCAATCCTGATAGTTCATGTTATAGACAATATTTCATGTTTTAGTTTGATGAATGATTTGAATTAAAGACTTCCGCTGTAAAAGATTCTGATTTCCGGTTTAAGAACTATGTTTGTTATGTTGTGTGCCAACTATGAGATGTACCCGTTTTGGGGCGTTTCAAGTTGGTATCAGAGCCATAGTTTGAGAGATTCAGACATTTGCGATAATGTCTGAACTTAAACTGAGAATGGGACAAAGCAAAGGAAGGAAAGGAATGTCAGTCGGAGCAGCCCGTCCATGGAAAGATAGTAGACAGAAGGTAGTCAATGTCCTTACATAGAACATAGACAATAACGCCTTAGTACAGATAGCAGAAAGTAGATGCTTTAGCATAAATAGTACATAGTACATGCCTTAGCACAGACAGTAGACAGTAGATAGTACGTGCCTTATAGTAGAAACTCTGAACTTGGATGCAAATGTTACTCGGAAAGGAAATGTTCAGAACCCGAGTAGTAAAGTAAATTAGTAATTTCATACCGGTCTCTGTAATTAGTAATTTACAGTACTCGAGGTGTTCTAAATTGTTACCTATCTTGATAACACGAGCTATCTTTGTTCACAGTAGACACTAAATGGCTAGAGCAAAGAGAGGAGGTCGCACTGGGGGTCGTACTGGTCGTCGAGGCCGACCTCCAGGTAACCGGAACCGTCCTGAAGAAAGTGAGCACTCCCGCAACGAAGCTGAATCGGTGCATATGGAGCATAATGATAGTGGGAACCATATGTCGGCTCCTAACGATGCCCCTAATGAGGCGCTTGAGTTGGAACCGATTGTGAAAGAAGCTATAGCGACAGAGGTTACTTCAATCTTGAAGAAAGTTCTACCAGAAGCATTGGGCGAGGCCCTTAAAGAGTTTAATATAGGGAAGAAAGAAACGAAAGAGGAAAGCAGCAAGAGACTTGGAGTCACTGACAGTGATGATTCTGATTATGAAATGGCAACCCGGGGTTGCAACTATAAGTCCTTTCGGGGGTGTGACCCGCCGAAGTATGATGGACGGAAAGATGCTGTTGCCACTTTTGAGTGGATAGAGAGAATGAATGGGGTGATCAACATTAGTGAGTGCCGTGATGATCAAGCGGTCAAGTTTGCCGCTCACTCATTCACTAATGAGGCATTAAGCTGGTGGAGATCGATCGAAAGAATCAAGTCTTCTGCTGAGATGAAAAAGATGAAATGGGACGACATGAAAAAGCTGCTAATCACTAAGTTCTGCCCGCAGAACGAGATTGACAGAGTTGAGAGGGAATTTCTGGGGCTCTGTGCTGGTAGTATGACTCATCGCCAGTATACCTCCAAATATCAAGAGTTGGCTCAGCTGGTTCCACATCTGGTGGACACTGAGGAAAAGAGGATTAAGTACTACATCAAGGGACTACCACAGAAAGTCCGTGTGCACGTGAAAGCTAATGCTCCCACGAGTTTTGAATCTGTGGTATCACTTGCTGGGATAGTTTATGATGACTTCGAATCCGCAGACCCACTGCCTACTGAGAAGAAAGTGACCAATGCCGTTAAACGGCCAGCTAAAGAGTGGGCGGGGCCGGAGACGAAGAAACTGAGGATTGAAGATGGGGTTGAATGTGCTAAGTGTGGCAGGAAGCACTCGGGCGAGTGCCGAGTTGGGTTAAATATGTGCTATAGGTGCGGAAAGACCGGACACTACTCTCGAGAGTGTCCCGGGGCACAGTCTTGTTATAACTGCGGGATACCTGGCCACATGGCCAAAGACTGTCGGAAACCCAAGGCTACTGGCACCGAGAAGGGTAAAGAACCTGAGAAGCCGAAGGCAAGGACCCGGGCGTATGCACTGACACAGGAGGAGGCTAGGGGAGACCCAGATGTTGTGTCAGGTACGTTCATCCTTGACCACACTTATGTTTCAGTATTATTTGATTCGGGTGCCAGTAGGAGTTTTATATCATCTTCTAAGTGTAAAAGAATGAAATGAAAAGTTACTAGAGTAGAGCAGGCCTTTAATGTGGAAACCGCAGTGGGCAAGACCACGATAGTAAGTGAATTGGTAGATAATTGCACGATAAAGATTCATGGCCATAGATTCCCAGTTAGGTTGTATGTTATGACCTTGGGAGGATTCGATATAGTTTTGGGTATGGATTGGTTAGCTGCCAACGAAGCCCGGATAATATGTAGACGAAAGATAGTTCAGCTCAAAGCTCCAGACGGTGGCGAGGTTTTGGTGTACGGGGATCGCGACGGTTCACTAACGAACGTCATATCAATGATAAAGGCAGAGAAGTATATAGGGCGCGGATGCGAGGCCTACCTGGCCTATGTGATAGACAATGATGTAAAGGTGAGAGAGTTAAAAGACGTACCAGTTGTATGTAATTTTCCGGGGGTGTTTCCTGAGGAGTTGCCTGGGTTACCACCTGACCGGGAGACAGAGTTCCAGATAGACTTAGTGCCAGGTGCCCAGCCCGTGGCTAAAGCACCGTACCGACTTGCACCTCTGGAGATGAAAGAGCTGATGGTACAGTTGGAAGAACTTTTGGATAGAGGATTTATCAGACCAAGCATTTCTCCATGGGGTGCTCCGGTTCTGTTCGTAAAGAAGAAAGATGGTGCCATGAGAATGTGCATCGACTACAGAGAGTTGAACAAGCGTACAGTAAAGAACAAATATCCGCTACCAAGGATCGATGATCTGTTCGACCAACTACAGGGCGCCAGATGGTTCTCCAAGATCGATCTGCGGTCGGGATATCATCAGTTAAAGGTAAGAGAAGAGGACATACCTAAGACAGCGTTTCGCACGCGTTATGGGCATTACGAGTTTCGCGTGATGTCTTTCGGCTTGACGAACGCTCCGGCAGCATTCATGAGTATGATGAACCAGGTGTGTAGACCGATGCTAGATAGGTCGGTGATAGTGTTTATAGACGACATACTCATTTATTCGAAAAGTGAAGGTGATCATGCTTGTCATCTTCGAGAAGTACTAGAGACGCTACAAAAAGAAAAGTTGTATGCCAAGTTCTCCAAATGCGCGTTCTGGCTTAAGGAAGTCCAATTCTTAGGTCACGTTATCAACGCAGACGGCATTATGGTTGACCCGGCTAAGATAGAGGCAGTACAGGAATGGGAAACCCCGAAGACGCCAACCGAGATTCGGAGTTTTCTGGGATTGGCAGGTTACTATCGAAGGTTCATTCAGGACTTCTCGAGAATAGCTTCGCCACTGACAAAGTTGACACGTAAAGAAGTAAAGTACGAATGGGGTCAGGCTCAGTCCAAAGCATTTGAAGAGTTAAAGAAGAAGTTGACCCAAGCCCCAGTGTTAGCACTACCCGACGGTAACGAGGACCTGGTGGTATATTCTGACGCATCGGGACAAGGGTTAGGGTGTGTTTTGATGCAGAGGGGAAAGGTGATCGCGTATGCGTCACGACAGCTAAAGATCCACGAAATTAACTACCCGACTCACGATTTGGAGCTCGCGGCAGTTGTTTTTGCGTTAAAGATTTGGAGGCATTACCTCTACGGGGTGAAATGCACGATTTATTCGGATCACAAGAGCTTGAAGTATTTCTTCGAACAGAAAGACCTGAATATGCGGCGAAGGCGGTGGTTAGAATTGCTGAAAGACTATGACTGTGAGATCCTATACCACCCGGGAAAGGCGAATGTGGTCGCTGATGCCCTAAGTCGTAAGGAGAATCATTCTCCTATTAGGGTAAAAGCGTACCAGTTAGTGATAACCCCAGATTTTATGACAGAGCTAGAAGCAGCACAGAAGGAAGCACTAAAGGAAGAGAACATAAAGAAAGAAAGAATGGTCGGTCAACAGACAAAGTTAGAGTTAAACACTCATGGAGTGAGGACCAGGTGTGGTCGCATGTGGGTACCGAAGGGCGGAGAGCTTAGGGCCAAAGTACTTGACGAGGCCCATAAGTCTCGATATTCCATCCACCCAGGAACCACGAAAATGTACCAGGATTTGAAAAAAGAGTATTGGTGGCCTAACATGAAGAATGATGTGACCGGATATGTAAGCAAGTGTCTGACTTGCTCACAAGTTAAAGCAGAGCATCAGAAACCGTACGGGAAGATCCAGCCTCTGGAAATACCCGAATGGAAGTGGGAGCGTATCACCATGGACTTTATTACAAAGCTGCCCCGCACAGCAAAAGGCCATGATACGATTTGGGTTATAGTGGATCGTCTGACAAAGAGTGCACATTTCTTGCCAATTCGCGAAACGTATTCATCTGAGAAGTTGGCAGAAGTATTTATCAATGAAATTGTCTCTCGACATGGCGTACCGTTATCAATTGTATCTGACCGGGACACCCGATTTACATCGAGGTTCTGGAAAAGATTTCACGAGTCAATGGGTACAAGACTGAACATCAGCACGGCTTATCATCCACAGACGGATGGTCAATCAGAAAGGACCATCCAGACGTTAGAGGATATGCTCCGCGCATGCATTATAGACTTTGGTGGCAGTTGAGATAGTCACCTACCATTGGCAGAGTTCTCCTACAACAACAGCCACCACACCACTATTGGTATGCCGCCTTACGAAATGTTGTATGGTAGAAGATGTCGAACCCCGGTCTGTTGGGGCGAGGTAGGACAGAAAGAGTTGGGGAGTTTAGAGGTAGTCACAACAACCTCTAAAAAGATTGACCAGATCAAGGCCAGAATGAAAGCTGCACAGGACCGTCAAAAGTCCTACGCGGATAAAAGGCGAAGACCAATCGAATTCAAGGTCGGGGATCAAGTACTATTGAAAGTATCTCCCTGGAAGGGGATCATTCGATTCAGAAAGAGAGGGAAGTTAAGCCCAAGATTCGTCGGGCCTTTCAAAATACTAGCACGGGTTGGTGAAGTCGCTTACCGGTTAGAATTACCTGATGAGCTGAGTGGAATTCACCCAACCTTCCACGTGTCGCACTTGCGCAAGTGCCTGGCCGACGAATCGGCACACGTGACACTTGACGACATCGAGATAGATAATAGCCTCAATTACATCGAGGAACCCGTCGCCATACTAGACAGGAAAGAAAAGCGGTTACGGAATAAAGCGATACAGTTAGTCAAAGTACAATGGAAGCATCGTAAAGGGTCGGAAGCTACATGGGAAACCGAGACAGAAATGAAAGAGTCGTACCCGCACCTGTTTGACTTATAACAGGTTTCGAGGACGAAACCTTTCGTAAGAGGGGTAGACTTGTAACATCCCAAAATAAATAAAAACCCAAATAAAAGAAAAAGGAAGGTGGGCTTGGCTAGGGGCCGGCCCATGGGCCCGAAAAAATGACAGGGAGCCTTCATAGCAGCAGCCATCAGCCTCTCCCTCATTCACCACACTTGTCACGCAAGTTTCTAGTGAGAGAAAGAGAGAGTGAGAGTTTGGGTCTAGAGAGAGAAAGCTCGGGATCAAGCTCAAAGTCTCGAGGATTGTTGCTCAACATCTCTGGAGCATAAAGAAACGAGAAGGAAGCTGTAACAGGTAATTATTATGCCTAAATCTGAGTTTTTGTAACTTTCGGGTTTCGGGTTAATAATCGAGTAAAGGTTTAGATTTTTACGTGTGAAACTGGAAACAAACCACGGGTTTGGGTTCATGGGGGAAAATGGAACATTTCGAACGTAAAAAGTTCAAAGCTTGATCGATTAGAACAAAGGGACCAGATCTAGGGTTCTGTTTGGGGAAGAAGACTGCACAGTCGAAACTACTAGTTTCGATATGGACGCATCTATCGAAACTACCTAGTTTCGACAGGGGCAGACCCATCGAAACTACCATAGTTTCAATATAGACCCAAGACCTTAACTAAGAATTTATATAAGTCATACGACTCGAAACTACTTAGTTTCGATAAGAAGCAGTGACTCGAAACTACTTAGTTTCGATAAGAAGCAGTGACTCGAAACTACTTAGTTTCGATAAGAAGCCAGGGCTCGAAACTACATAGTTTCGATAAGGAGCCAGGACTCGAAACTACCTAGTTTCGATAATGAAACCATGACCCGAAACATCTGAGTCAAGCCTAGTAATGTCTAAGTGTCCCCTAGGAACACAGCCTTACGCCTATGACTTGATTATACAGATTGTGGGTGACCATAGTGACATTCAGGAACCGGCTAGGTGTAAACAGAAACGATTCATCTGGTGAGTTCTTATTGCCCTTTTTCCTAATGGTTTTGGGCTGGCATGCATACTGGTATAGTATTTTATAAAAATGTTATTTTTATAAAATGAAAGGCAAAGTATAGTATTTTATAAAAATGTTATTTTTATAAAATGAAAGGGCAAAGTATAGTATTTTATAAAAATGTTATTTTTATAAAATGAAAGGCAAAGTATAGTATTTTATAAAAATGTTATTTTTATAAAATGAAAGATAAAGAACAAAAGAGCATAGTATTATCTTTTAAACAAGTTTTTGAAAGATAACAATGAGCTAAAGAAAGAACGATAAAGGAGCCGTTCTTCGGTACAGCTCGACAGTGACAGTGACAGTGACAGTGACAAATACCATGTTATATGCTTATGTGTTAATATGTGTTATTTGTCTATATGAAAGTTATGTGATTGCATTTCTATTTGTGTAATAGTGTAATTGCATTGCATAGTAGTTGCATAGTAGAAAGTCCTGCAGGCATGCTAAAGTAGAAGTCTCACCCTGAAGTGTGAGCAATGCTAAAGGAGTCTTACACTTCGGTGTAAGCAATGCTAAAGGAGTCTTACACTTCGGTGTAAGCAATGCTAAAGGAGTCTTCACTTCGGTGTAAGCGAGAAAGTCTCACCCTGAGGTGTGAGCAATGCTAAAGGAGTCTTGCACTAACGTGCAAGCGAGAAAGAAAGTCCTACCCTGAGGTGTGGGCAGCGCTAAAGTAAAAGTCTTACCCTGAGGTGTAAGCAAGATAGGGATCTGGTCCTCGGACCACGATCCATATGTGATAGTTAAAGTATGATAAAGTCACTTGTCAAGTATAAGTGAAATGATAGACAGAGTACAGTGGGACACCCTAACGGGTTTCCTTAAAGATAAAGTTTTAATGACAGATAGTAACGTAACAGATTTATAATTGTAACGTTGTAAAGTTTTAAAGTAATAGTTAAAAGTTCATTTCAAAGAAAGTGAAAGTAAAGCTTATTTTATTTTAATAAAACTAAGCTACCAAAGACAAAGTTTACAGTTTAAAGTAAAGAGAGAACTCACCAGCGTTAGCTGACTTTTAGTATGCATGACAGGTAAAAAGGGTAAAGCTAAAGAAAAGTGAAAGAGCCATGTGGGCTGGATAGCATGGACATCGGGCTGCGGTATTGAAGACTGACATTTCCAATCCTGATAGTTCATGTTATAGACAATATTTCATGTTTTAGTTTGATGAATGATTTGAATTAAAGACTTCCGCTGTAAAAGATTCTGATTTCCGGTTTAAGAACTATGTTTGTTATGTTGTGTGCCAACTATGAGATGTACCCGTTTTGGGGCGTTTCAGGCGTCTTCTGGACCAGATCTGGTCGTCTTCTCCGACGAGATGGTGAAATCTGATTATGACTATTTTTTTTTGTTGGTTTCTTAGACTCAAAAGACCTTGGCGGCTGAAACTCTAGGGGTTCGATTATGGTAATTTTTGAATTTTTATTATGTTTTTAATGAAATAAGAAAGAATTACATATTTTTGGATTTCTATTCTTGTTGCCCACAGTTCTCGAAGCTTTTCCAAAAAGTATCTTTTTTTATTCTGTTTTCTTAATTATTGTTTTTGGAGAAATTTGAGAACTAAAAGTTTATAAGTTTCAGGTACTATCTTTTTTATTTAATGTTTTTGTCCAACTGAAAATATTGTGTTAAAGGAATTTATTTATGAACTTTATCTTTTTTGTCAATTTTATTACACAAGAAAGAATTTCAAGATTTAATTTATGTCTTAGTGTTGCATTTTCTTGAGTTTTTAGTCTGGTTTTCATGTTTGATTGATGCTTTGGAGGCTGCTAGTAGTTATCTGGTTTTTATTATGTTATATATGTTGTTCTTTTCTAGCTTTTAGGTTAAGTGAAGTTTTGGTTATTTGCAGATCTTTTGGTTCTTTTAAAATTAGGATTTGTTCACAATATTGTCAGTTGGACAAAAACAATAAATAAAAAAGATGGTACAACAAAATTAGCTTGAATATGTGGCAATTACTTTTTTTAATTCTTTAAATTGGTTCTGGGGTTATTACTGATGTGTAAATAGAATTTACAGATGTGTAAACAGAATATACACATGTTTAAACTGAATTTACAGATGTGTAAACTGAATTTACACATTTCTATCTCTATTTTTGGGAGGTTTTTACACATGTTTATTGTTTAAGTTTTACACATATTTGATGTTTACACGCCTTTGATCTTTACATATATAGACAAGCACATGAGGATCGAAGTATGACAAGAAAATCTGGGTTCAAGACGGTGTAAAAGTTAGAAATTTAAATGACCTGTGTTCAAGATCTACATGGTTTGATACACAAGGGGGTTGATGTTGGTTTTTTTTTATTTTTTTTATTATTTTGATTACAATTAGTTTTGATTTCTACACATGTGTATTTTAGTTTTACATATTTATTTGATTCTTTTTAAGTGTAAACTGAATTTACACATTTGTAATAGAGTTTTTACCCGTTTGTATTTTGATTTTACACAATGTAATTATTTGTTAAGATATTCATGTATTTGGATGTAATTTTTTTTTCTTATTTGTGTATATGTTTTTTTTTTCTGATTTGTAAACATATTAGGCTATTCAGATGTAGAATTTTTTTATTGATTTGTGTATATGGATTTTACACACGTTTAAAAAACATGAATGTAATTATTTGTAAAAATCTGGACTTTGTTTTTAAAGAGATAAATAGGGGGGAGAGAGAGTGTGTGCATTTTTATTAAAAAAATTCATGTAAATTTACTTATTTACCCTTGTAGGGTTATTTTAAAAAGGAAAATAAAGAAAAAGTAAAGATTTAATTTGGACCACATATTATTATATTTGTTTAAGATATGTGGTTGTGGGAGGGTTTTTGGGTTTTCACAACAAGGAAGGGTTTTCATTTGATACAACCCCTATATATATATAGGGTTAAGTTATAGTAAAAAATGTTTTAAAAATAAGAAGGGTAAAAAGGATTCTGGGCTTGACATGTGTCATTTTATTGTTTTTAAAGGGAGAGCATAATGGTCATTGTGTATTACACAATTAATTTGTATTACACAATGACCTGACTAATTACACAATGAACTTGTATTACACAATGACCAGACTAATTACACAATGACCAGATATTACACAATGACCAGACGTGGTATTACACAATGAACTTGTATTACACAATAACTTGTATTACACAATGACCTGACTAATTACATAATGAGTTGAAAAACATAAAACACAATAATAAATACATATAACACAATGAACTTGTATTACACAATGAATTTGTATTACATAATAAACTTGTATTACACAATGAACTTGTATTACACAATGAACTTGTATTACATAATGAAATTGTATTACACATTGACCTGACTAATTACACAATGAACTTTTATTACATAATGAAGTTGTATTACACAATGACCTGACTAATTACACAATGACCAGCCGTGGTATTACACAATAAACTTGTATTACACAATGACCTGACTAATTACACAATGAACTTGTATTACACATTGAAATTGTATTACACAATAAAATTTTATTACACAATGACCTGACTAATTACATAATGAGCTAGAAAACGTAAAAAAAAAATTGTTTTTGTTTATAACGACACTATACTTTTTTTAAAGATAAAAAAACGCTCGTTTTTATGGTGTAATTTAAAAAAAAATAATGTCGTATGTAAAAGTTATGAACTTTTTAAAATGAGGGGGGAACTTGATAAAAAGTCAACAAAAGTGGACAAGACTAAAATACCCTTCCAACAACTTTTCTCCTACAATTTAATCTTAACCATTAAATATTTTCTACAATTTGATCTAATGACCCTAAATCATTCTTACCCTTCTTAGAATTAGAATCATTTTTATCTAAACCTAATCATATATATATATATATATATATATATATATATAAGATTAAGATCAAATGTAAACCACCTTTAAATTTGTAAACCAAAAAACCAAATTCTGACCATATATTTATTAAATATATATATAAAAATATACGTATATATATATATATATATATATATATATATATATATATATATATATATATATGTTAAAATCCCGTGTATTACACGGGTTGATAAAATATAATATTATATACTTAGTAACCAAAAATTTGCATTTTAAAAAACTCGTGTGTTACACGGGTTGATAAAATGTGATGTCATATACTCAGTAATAAAAAGTTTATATTTTAAAAAAACATGTATATTACACGATTTGAATACATTAATTTCTATTTAATAAAATTTGACTTGCATCACTATTTAAAAATAAAAGTTACATAATTAAACTTTAATTTTTTTTAAAATAAATGTGTTTTATTAATATAATTAATATTTTTCTTTAAAAATCATTATTAAAAAAGAGAAATGCATTTAATAAGAGAGAGAGGGTCAAGAGAAATATAATGAGAAGAGATGTGGACGACACGTGACATAAATGATTTTTATTTATTATATAGTATATATATATAGATATAGATATAGATATAGGTACATGTCTTAACTTTCTATATTTTTTAAATAGTACCTCTCAACTTCATAACTTTCTCAAGTTATACGCTTTTTAACTCATTATTTAAAATTTTAAATTCTCAACTTTACACTTGTAATACGTAGTATACGTTTTTAACTCATTTACTATACCTTAAATTAATATACCTTAATTGGAAGTGTCGGCTTCCAATCATTTTTTTTCTTCTTCTATGTTTAATAATTGGATTTCCTATTTCTTTATCAACACTAGGCTTTAGTGATTTGATTGAATGTGTTGTCCCTAAATTTTTCTTTGTTATTAGGTCTAAGGTTTGAGCAATGTGCATAAGAATTTTTTTTTTTACTTTTGATTACTTTTTTATGAATGCGTGATAACTGAGTTATGTTTACAGCTCAAATTTTTAAAGTCTCAAGTTTACCCCTGTAATATATAACTTTTGTTCGTTAATTAGTGTTTTTCTTGACGCCCGACTATAAATTTCGCTAAAAAAAGTTGTATTCAATGTAGGGTATTTTGAAGGCGTCGTGTGTTATATTAACTAACGGTAACGTGTTGGTACCATGAAGAATGAGACCGAAACTGACCGAAAAACACTATTTCCGTTATATAACTGTATTTTATCTATGTTTTGATCTCCACAACCGAGTCGCCGTAACCTTATACGTTTCTTCTATGTACTTAACCATGTTTCTTTTTATGTTTAGCAATGTTAATGTCAACGCTTCGATCGTTTATATTTTACATCTCGTCACGGGTCACAAGGGCCTCGCGCTGCAGAGCGTGGACTAATTTTCTAGTTGGATTCAATTTCGAAGACTATTTCACAATATTATATTGTCTTAAAGAGAACTTTACACTAGGTGGCTCTCATGCATCGAATAAGAAGCAAATAAGATCTTGTAATAAATTTTTAATTTTAATATAACTTACAAAAAACTTTTATCATTGATTGATTATAATTTGGAAACAACATTGATAATCACAATTTTATCCATATAATTAGGTTAATATATTCAGACAAAAGAATTTCATTAAAACTTCAAAGAAGAAAATATATAATTGTTGTATATTTTGCAATGACCATGAATAAAAGTTTAGGACAATCACTTTCAAATATTGGTTTGTATTGACAGATCCAGTGTTTATTAATAATCAACTATATGCTGCATTACCAAGAGTTAAAAATAGAGATGAAATCAAATTATTAATCTTTGGTAAACATGAAAAAATTACCAATACCACGTCAAATATTGCATACAATGAAATGTTTTTAAATTTGTAAACAATCAATGTAATGTTTCATTTGTATGTAATTTAATATATTATTAAAAGTTCACAACTTATTAAACGTATTTTTTTATGTTTTGATTACTTTCATCCATATAATCTTAACACGTAATAAAATAAAAATGTTACAAGTACAATACAATTTAAAATTTATATATAAAAAATTGTTAAGATATTTAACAATATAATTTTAATGTTTCATATCATGTAACATACGTGGTTAAAGCTAATCTCTCTCAATAGAATTGTTACTTTAGACGAAGCCGATGTTTCTTGATTTTATTTTTCTTGTAATCATTGCAATTAATCTTTTTAAAAGAATTTGGCATGCTCTTGTTATAGTACGCACCATGTGCTGAAGAGGGACCTGCCTCGAGGTTCTTCATTTGTCAAAAGTCAAAACAATAGCAAAGTATTTAAAACATGTTATTTATGTTTGAGTTTTTTTTTATTTAGTCTTAATTTAATTAAAATCAACATTGCAATGAAATCTAACAAACAAATATAGAAAGATTTAGTTTTGTTGGGGGTTTTTATGAAGAATAATTTAGATTCTATATTTAATGTATGTTATAAGTTAAGTGTTGTATATAGTTAAGAAAATATATAATTAATTATTTTCGTATAATTTTATAGTAAGATCATCGATCTTGCTTGTGAGTTACATTATGAGCGTTTATGATTCAATTTTTAAACTGTTTAAACCGGTTTATCAATTTTGATTGTCAATACATTATCATTTTGGTGAATTTAGCATGAAGTGATATTTACTCATTTAGTGGTGTGATGATGTGAAATTACAATATATATATATATTTTTTTTTCATTTTCTCCGGTTTAAGTTCTTGGTAATGATTTAATTTATTCCTTTGGTTCGGTTTTAATCTTTATCAGCTTAGTTTTGATTTATAAAGATTAAAAGTTGTTATTAGTTGTTCGTTTAAACTTTTAGAACCAAACTATAATATAAACACCCCTAAGTTATAAAAAAAAACTCGTAATACTAATATTTAAATATTTATAAAATAACATGTATGCATGTGTCTAGATATAAAACAAATTCACGCACACCACATAAAACAAGTTTTATACTCGTCTCAATCCGGGTTTTCTATATTAAACGTAAAACTTAGCCAAATGTTCACCAAAAAAAAGTTTACTAATTCGGATGTCGGGTATTTTAATATAATGAAATGAAAACTGATTTAGGTATTTAAACAATATAATATTCTTAGTGGATTTAACGTACGTTCAAAAGTCTGTTCTTTCGAAGAATAAGTTGTTTTAATAAATTATTAAATAAAAGAGACTTGTTTTGTTCGTTGTTAAACATGTTATTAAGCCAAATAGACCAGAAAACATGTTTTAAATAATAATAACCGGATGAAAGCAAATAAGTGAGTTGTTTCATCAGATTTCTTTTTGTAGACAATATTAATTAGAAACGAAGTTTACATTGTATGCTTTATCTCCGGTGGGAGTCTAAAAAACAACAAACCCAACTATTTTACGTTTTTTTGTGAGAGATAATTCAATTGAATTCTATAGTATATAATAAATAAAGTTTTTCATGTCACGTGTCGCTTTCATATTTATTCTTATCATTTTTCCCGTCTCTCTTTCTTATTAAATGCAGACATATCCTTTAATAATATTGTATTTTTATATTAATAAATCTTCTGACATATTTTGACGAGTATATATGTTAACAAATTATATTGTATTCCACGAGTTTATTCAACTCGTCTAAAATACGAGTTTTAAAAAAATAGTTTTTTATTACTTAATATATAATATTATATTTATTCAACACGTGTAATAATCGTGATTATAACATAGTAAATAAATATAGAAACCTCAATATGACATAAAGTTATATTTCATTTGGACCAACCAAACATAAAAGGATCGATGGGTACGAGTTTTTTTTTAAACGACGAATATTGAATGTTGTGACGTCGCACCCCATTGTTATATGGGAGAGCCTCGTCTAACTCCGGTCAATATGTTGTCTTAACCGGGTCCACTTGACGTCAGAGTTAGAGAGCATCTAAGAAAAAATCCCACCTAATACGGCCCCTTTCGAGCTTGAGTGAGAGGCTAATCAATATGGGTAGGAGTTAGATGTCTGTAAACCCCCTACATTAACAAAATATTCATCCATAAAATCACTAATTCTCCTTATTTAAAAATCTTAGGAATTGAACAGTAGCATACGGCCAGGCACGACCGTGACTAGTCAAGAGGCACAACTGTGCCAGAGCATGAGACACGATCATGACTAGTCAAGAGACACAATCGTGCCTCCCCGCTCAATTACCTAGTTTCTTTAAAATACATCATTCGTTACAAACGTTATTCCATTTCCATTTCATCTGATACCGAATCCACGATAATACTCAAATGGCTCAGTAACATATGATTTTATTCAACGGCCTTGAACCCGAAGGTTCCAGCCAAGTCGGCTGTCTCAAGCCCCAAAGGTCTTGATTACAATCTTCTGATAAAAAACCAAGTCTCCCAATAATAAACCATAGATGCCCTACTTATACTAAACAACTAAAAAATATACATGGAAATTAAAATTCAAAATTATAAAAAGATATGGTCTTGATTTCTTCCAAATAAATAGCCACTTTCCATTATCTTTCATACGGGTCTGGTTCAGTTTATCGTTCGGATGCTCCTGCATCATACTCCCCCGGTTAGAAAAAGAATCGACCTCGAGTCTTGTTCGATGCACCTTCCAGGGCCAAAGATCAACTCTATTAAAGCCCACCCATTGAGCTACTCCGATCAACCATAATACTTTCTCCACCAAATAATAGGTCTTGCCACACCATTATTTCTCCCCTTTTTTTTTTTTCCTTTTTCTTTGATCTTTTCATTCGGCAATAATGAAGGAAAAACACCATGATTAATTAATAATCAAATGAATAATAATCAGTCAAGTAAAATTTACCGATGTCTTCTCTCCGTCTTGTCTAAAATTTTAAAATAACTTTCATTCCAAGTTTTCTTTTCATCTTTTGAATCTGCTTCACCCTTTTTTGTGTGTTTTTTTTATAGATTGCATCCATTGAAAGGATACTCCTCCTCCCCAAAGCTCCAGTCCCGGACTTGGAACTCTGGTTCAGTTTCCTTCAACGTTTACACCCCGTAAGTCGGGACAGACTCCTTTGCTGCCTCGTCCGGCGGATCTGCAAATAGAAAACACATCTCTTCCACGGGTGCGTGACCTTCAACGTTCCTGTCGTTGCCTCTTCCGGCGAATCTTCGAACAAGAAGACGTTAATCCTCATACAGAGCCATTTGAACAACCAAAGCTCTGATACCAAATGATACCGAATCCACGGTAATACTCAAATGGCTCAGTAACATATGATTTTACTCAACGGCCTTGAACCCGAAGGTTCCAGCCAAGTCGGCTGTCTCAAGCCCCAAAGGTCTCGATTACAATCTTCTGATAAAAAACAAAGTCTCCCAATAATAAACCATAGATGCCCTACTTATACTAAACAACTAAAAAATATACATGGAAATTAAAATTCAAAATTATAAAAAGATATGGTCTTGATTTCTTCCAAATAAATAGCCACTTTTCATTATCTTCCATACGGGTCGTCTACGGGTCTGGTTCAGTTTATCGTTCGGATGCTCCTGCATCATCATCAGTATCTTTTATATTTATTTAAAAAAAGTTTATATTTTATATATTAAAATTTATAAAACTTGATATATTTATTAGTAAACGTATTTTATAAAAGTTTACACATATATTAGTAAACGTATTTTATAAATTTAATTTTTGAAGCCGACGAATATATAAATAATTAGAAAATAAAAATTTTAATATTTCAAAATTAATTTAGAAAAATTAAAAAAAAACCCCAAACCCATGTTCCACCTTGCATTCTTTACCATGGTTATAACGAGTCAAACTGCTTAATAGCTACTTGAGATTAGCTCGCTAAAAATTCGAATTAAGCGAAGCTTAAACTAGCTTGAACCTGAGATCTTATTGAGATTCATTTAATAATGGAGCTTCACCCTGATTTTAATATATCAAGCTCGAGCAACTTCATCTGCCGAATCAAGACTTTATATATTGTAAAACTATTTAAAGTATTAAACATATATATTTATATAGGATTAGGTTCAAGTAAAAAAAATTCTAATTCTAAGAAGGGTGAGAAGGATTTAGAACCATTATATCAAATTATAGAAAAGATTTAATGGTTGAGATTAAATTGTAGGAGAAAAAGTTGTTGGAAGAGTATTTTAGTCTTGGTCACTTTTGTTGACTTTTTATCAAGTTCCCTCCTCACTTTTAAACGTTCATAACTTTTACATACGACATTATTTTTTCAAAAAAATTACACCATAAAAACGAACGTTTTTTTATCTTTAAAACGAGTACAGTGACGTTATAAACAAAAAAGAAAAAAAAATACGTTTTCCAGCTTATTGTGTAATACAAGTTCATTGTGTAATACAAGTTCAATGTGTAATACAAGTTCATTGTGTTATATGTATTTATCATTGTGTTTTACGTTTTTCAGCTCATTGTTTAATTAGTCAGGTCATTGTGTAATACAAGTTCATCGTGTAATATAAGTTCATTGTGTAATACAAGTTCAATGTGTAATACAAGTTCATTGTGTTGTATGTATTTATCATTGTGTTTTACCTTTTTCAGCTCATTGTGTAATTAGTCAGGTCATTGTATAATACAAGTTCATCGTGTAGTATAAGTTCATTGTGTAATACAAGTTCATTGTGTTATATGTATTTATCATTGTGTTTTACGTTTTTCAGCTCATTGTGTAATTAGTCAGGTCATTGTGTAATACAAGTTCATCGTGTAATACAAGTTCATTGTGTAATACCACGTTTGGTCATTGTGTAATATCTGGTCATTGTGTAATTAGTCAAGTCATTATGTAATACAAGTTTACTGCAAATATGATTTCATTGTGTAATACAAGTTCATTGTGTAATACAAGTTCAATGTGTAATACAAGTTCATTGTGTTATATGTATTTATCATTGTGTTTTAGTTTTTCAGCTCATTGTGTAATTAGTCAGGTCATCGTGTAATACAAGTTCATTGTGTAATACAAGTTCATTGTGTAATACCACGTCTGGTCATTGTGTAATTAGTCAGGTCATTGTGTAATACAAGTTCACTGTGTAATACAAGTTTAATGTGTAATACAAGTTCATTGTGTTATAAGTATTTATCATTGTGTTTTACGTTTTTTGGCTCATTGTGTAATACAAGTTCATCGTGTAATACAAGTTTATTGTGTAATACAAGTTCATTGTGTAATACAAGTTCATTGTGTAATACAAGTTCATTGTGTAATACCATGTCTGGTCATTGTGTAATATCTGGTCATTGTGTAATTAGTCAGGTCATTGTGTAATACAAGTTCATTGTGTAATACAAGTTCATTGTGTAATACAAGTTCATCATGTAATACAAGTTCATTGTGTAATACAAGTTCATTGTGTAATACCACGTCTGGTCATTGTGTAATACAAGTTTATTGTGTAATACAAGTTCATTGTGTAATTAGTCAAGTCATTGTGTAATACAAGTTCATTGTGTCAAATATTTTTCATCATTGTGTTATATGTTTTCATCATTGTGTTTTATGTTTTCCAGCTCATTGTGTAATTCGCTCAAATGTGTCAGGTCATTGTGTAATATGCTTATTGTGTAATATCAGTTCATTGTGTAATATCAGACCTTGTATTACACATTGACCAGGTGTATTACACATTGACCTGATGTATTACACATTGACCTGGTATATTACACATTGACCATTATGCCCTCCCTTTAAAAACAATAAAATGACACATGTCAAGCTTAGAATCCTTCTTACCCTTCTTATTTTTAAAACCCTTTTTTACTATAACTTAACCCTATTTATATAATAACTACTATTATATTTCTTATATATATATATATATATATATATATATATATAAGTATATATAAAAATATATAAACTAATTAATAAATAATAAACAAGTCGATCGACAATCTGAGCCCGAGCCGAGGTCGACTTTGAAAAACTATTCACGAGTCGAGCTCTCTTATATATATATATTAAATGTTTCGAGGCTCGGCTCGGCTCAACTCGTTATATTCGTAACTATATGTAAGGATGGATGAGATCGCTTGTGACCCACGCAATGGGCCATTTGTAAGGACGCCGCCTACCCGTTTTTGGAGCCACAAACATCTGGATTGCTGATGGTCTTAGTGTTACGTGGGTATAGTCTTAGGACTTGAGTAAGAGCGGAGGAAATAACTTCACTAATCCTGAGTCGTCTCGGTGGAGGAGTTGCATTGTATCTTATCTTTCCGAGTGAAAAGCAAGTTGCGAACACAAGAAACCCGTTAGAAGGTTCAAAAAGTCAGAGCCTTGTTAACACTCTGTCCGTCAAATCAATCACGTGTGTGAGAATTATGTAAACCATTATATATATCATTATATATATGTATATAAATATGTAAAAATATAAGATCATGTACATAATGTACATAGAGAGGTTGAGAATGTAGAAGGTCATTCCCTTGGCCCAAAAATGATAGGCCGGAAATGAGTAAAAGTGAGTAGAAGAAGGACCCTTAACAAATGGCTAGCCCTTGTTTTATTTGAGAGTATTGAGTCAAAATCATTATGGGTCTCACTAGTATGGATTTAACCAACTACAAAGCTGGGGGGGGGGGGGAATCCTATAATTTTTTTTCGGCCGAATACGTATAAATCAACACTTCTGAGCGATAAATACGTGGGGGTGGGGGCTAATGAAGGTTTGCCATTGGACCCAAATAAGGCGTGTCATCTACGCTTAACATGTGGCTTCAAGTGTAACGAACCAAAATCCGGGTTTCGTCTTCAAATAATTAAATATTTATATTTAATATTATGGTGGAAATAATATTTTATAAATAAGTTGAAACAAGTGGGTTTCAAGTTTGTAATGGGATTATGTTAGTTTTAACTAACTATAGAACGAAATGGGTGAAAGGGAAGTTGAAGGACTAAATGTGTAAAATGGCCAAAAAAACTGCCATTTGACTTGGTGAAGTCAAAATTGGCTTCATTTACACATTTTGAGTCGTTCATATCAAGAGAGAAAAAGGAGAAAAGTGTGTTGAAGCCATTTTCGTGCAATTGAAGCTTGATTAGTGAAGGTTTTGGCTCACACAACACCTTCCTAACATCAAGTAAGTGATTCTCTTCCTCTTGATTTCACCATGTATGTGTTCTTGGTAGGTTTTGGGTGAAATCCGAAATTATGTATGCATGTGATGAAATGGTGTTAGATTATTGATAATCTAGCTAAACTAAAGTTAAAGAATGATGATTAACATCCTAGAACCCTTTGATTTTGATTATGAGAAGTTAGGGTTCATATGGTGAAAAATTGGGGGTGTTTGGGTCATAATGCTATAATGGTGAATTAATGAAGATTAAGTGTTTTTAAGATGTTAGACACTAGAACAAACACCAAATTAACTTAATAATAATTTTTGAAAGAAGAATTAGTGTTAAGATTAAGTTAATGAAACTCAAGTATGTGAGTTTGTGGTGAAAGAGGGTGTTTGGTTATGAGGATAACCCAAACGGGTCAATTTGGGTTGGAATTGGGAAATTGAGTTGTGAACTCAATTGTAATGAAATTTTGGTATATGTTAGATTACTAAACTAGGCGAATGTGTTTAGGTAATCAAATTGCAAAGCTTGAAAGCGGTGCGGGATCTTCTAACCCGAAAGGTAAGTGCTTTTGCACTTACTTAGTTTTGATGATAAATGAGTTTTATGCAATGTTGTATGTATAATGTGTAAAGTTGCATAATTTGTTATGTGGTATGAATGAGTATAAAATGGTATGCATAATTGAAGGAATGTAGTTATAGTATTTACACTATAATGGATATGTTGATATGGAGTTATGGTCTATGAACCATAATGGATAGAATGGATATGGAGTTATGGTCTAAGTACCATAATGGATAGATTAGTTATGGAGTTATGATCTCGTATCCTTTGGGATATGAAGTTATGGCCTACGTGCCATAATGGAAATGGAAAAGTGATAATGAAATGATGAAAGTAACTTGTAGGTGATATACAAGTGTATGAAATCCTTAATTGGCCAAATGGGTGTTAACGGGTCAAATGGGTGAAAGGTGTGAAAACAAGTTGTAATAACTTGTTTGTTATGTTTAACACATTACAATGGTAATATGTTGACGAAATGCTAATGTATGGAACTATAATTGACCAAATAGAGGCAAACGGGTCAAATGGGTGAAAAGGGTGAAAACAAGTTGTAAATACTTGTTGGTTATGTTTATCTCATTACTAATGGTTATAAGTTTATGTGGTTATTCAGGAAAAGCTCCGAAATAGGTCAAGGTCAACGTCCAAGCTTGGAGGGTTCTCGTATGCATTTTTGGTATTTTGAGGATTTTCGTAAAATCCTTGTAAAGTGGTGTAATTTGGCACAAAAGTTATGTTTTGGTGTAATCATATGTTGTCATGATGTTTTTGGTCAAAAATCTAAGTGTTGGTAAAGTTTTGATGTTAAGCAAAATGAAAAAGGTTGGAAAAATGGTTAAGTGTAAAAACTGCTGAAAACTGGAAACATTCTGAGAAAAAGGGTCCCTCGCGGGTCGCGAGAGTCCAGGAAGGATTCTCTCGCGGTACGCGAGAGGGTAAAAAAAAAAAAAAATTTCCTGGGTTAAGACTTTCGCGCGTTAAAGTTTTGTTTTTAAAAGTGGTATGTTTCATCAAGAAACATGCCAATACTGATCTAAACAAAATAAGATTAGAGGCGTACAAAACCAGTTCGGATCGACTCAAAGAAAGTTAAAACTGGATTAGGCCAAACTGGATTGGATTAGAATTCAGTTTTATAAAGGGGAATAACTGGATCGGTTTGAAATAAGTTTTGGGTCGGACCAAACCGATTTCAACCCAGATCATATTGGGACCAGTTTCACCTAAACGGGTTTAAGAGCATGATCCGTTATAAATGTGCAACTCTAAATAGATTAAACCCTTAAAACAATTCTTATAAAATCACAATTCAAACTCACAAACGAAATTGGATTTTTGTTTTCAAATAAATATAAACATTGTTGCCCATTTTGACTGAGGTAATGGATCATTAACTTTTCAAGATGATATTTTCTTGGGATTTTCTCTTCTCCAAAGTACATCGGTAATTTATGACACGTGTAAATAGAGGTGCAGAGAAACCGGTTAAGAACCTGATATTGAAACCGGTCACGGTTGGAACCGAACTATCAGTTAGCGATATGTTTGATTCTTTTTTACTGTTTGCCCCCTTTTGTTAGTATATAAAGGTATTGGTTATGTTTGTTTAATTACAACACTTAAAAACACTTTTTAATATCTCGAAACTCAAAAACACTCGCTAATCTCTCATGCTCTCTCAATATCAATATTAAATCGAAGTTAAGTTCTAAAATATATTTTTTTTGAACGAGAAAAGATGGCTGGCGCAGACTCGAATAAGTTAGGTTTTCAGTTTCACTTCACAAACCAATTTCAAACCTAAACCTATTTCAAGCGAACCGGTTTCGACTTTTGTTTACCGAAATCAAAACCGCTTTCATACCGAACCGGTTAAAAAAAAACCTCATTTTATGCACCTCTACATGTAATGATATCAATATATCCTTTTTGGATCTCGCACGCCTTAAAAATATCCAACGGATTTAACAAATAAAAACTAACATTCAATGGTTTATTAATCAAGTCCATAAACTTCCGACTCCACACAAACAACACAGAAAATTCCAATCCATAATTAATGCCAACTTTTAATAGTTGGTCCGAATAAACAAACAACCATTTAATCAACAACTAATTAACCACCATTTTCCACGTCATCAAGAAACCTTTCCCAACCGGTATCTCCAACCCCTTAACCTCCACCATCTTACTCTTCTTCCGTCCTTTGCCTTTCAACTCCTCCATAAACAAATGCTCCGTTTCAACCACCTCCACCGCCGCCACATCCAAACCACCACCGTCTACCTCCACCGAAAACCCTCCACCAACACCCGCCAACCCAACAACCGTAACCTTCTCAATAATCAACCCTTTCTTTACAGCAAACTTACCACCCTCCACTTCCGACCACACCTTCACAATCCCATTTTCCGCTTTCGCGTTAAACTCGACATACGTCGATTCACCGTTCCCAAGTTTCATCTCCGGCAGCTCGTCGTTATCGATGTAAAGCTTCCCCTTTGCTTCCCCAGTCGTGGCCCCGGCCGGGAAGGTCACGATCAACGTAAACGGCGTCGTTCTTGCTTCTCTTGATATCATCCCTCCTCTCTGCATGGGAAGAATAGTGTTTTGATACAAATGGACGTTGATCACATGCAGAGGAGCATCCATTGAGAACGATTCGGTTTCTTTTGCGATCACAGCACGACGCAAATCGAACAAGTTGTACCATGTTCCCGGAGGGAACATTACGCTGATTTTGGTTTGGTGTTTGTCGAGCACCGGCGACACCATTAAACTACTTCCGAGTAGAAACTGTGTGCTTAACCCGGACAGTTTCGTTATGTTCGGGAACGAGAAGAAGACGGGCCGGGCTACCGGTGCGCCGGTGGTGTGTGCCTCGTAGGTTAATGTGTACAAGTAGGGGAGGAGCTTGTACCGCATACCTAACGCGTTTTTAGCGGACTTTGCGACCGATTTCCATTGGTAAAGTTCTTGTCGCGGGGAATAAAAGTTCGCGTGGTCTCGTGAAAACGGGTAAAATGCGCCCAATTCGATCCAACGGTTGCATAGTTCTTCGGTTGGAGCGGGGTAAAACCCGCATATGTCCGACCCGACCATTGGTATACCGAAGATACCGAAATTTAACATGGTGGAGATTGAATATTTAAGATCATCCCATGTCCCCTTGTTGTCACCGGTCCAGTGTGCTGCATAATGACCTGATCCAACAAATGTGGATCGGGTCAGGATGAATGGGCGTTTGCCCTGAAGGCCTTGCAGGCCTTTGTGTGTAGCAATGGTTTGAGAAAACCCGTATATGCTATGGGCATCGTACTCCAAAACCCCGTTATAGTGAACCGCGCTGGTCGCTATCGTTTTATACCCGATGGGGACTGGCGTCCCGGATGCATTGATCTTGTACGGCGGTTCGTCCCATCGTGTTTTAGTAATATTTTTGCAATCCAAACAACAAATCCAACCCGGCCCGGTACCACTCGGGCACTGCTTCCCTTTTGGAATCGAGCACAACCCGGAACAGAAATTCGAAGCCTCGTTCATGTCAATCCATAACCCATCTACCGGCACGAGCTCGTGAAACCTCCGGATTTCATCAACCCACCAAGACACAGTCTTTGGGTTGAGGAAATCTGGAAAGTTAACAGGCCCGGGCCAAACTTGGGCTAGAAACGGTTTACCTTCATATTTAATGAAGACATCGTTAGCTAGCCCTCGTTGGTAGGTACCATAACTGGAATTTACTCCAATTCCAGGGTCAATAATGACAATGTACTTCATGCCACGAGCATGTATCTTGTTCAAAAAATTAATTAACTTGGGGTGAGGGTAATTTTTCTGATTAAGAGTGAAATCTTTGTGACCGTCCATATGATCATCGTCGTTCCAAATGACATCAAGTGGGATTTCTGCTTTTTTATAATTTTCGACAACGTCTTCAACTACTGACAGGTTGTGGTAACCCCATCTGCATTGGTGAAACCCTACAATGTGAAATTAAATTGTTATTAAAATATTTATATAAATAATCTGTTTTTTAATCAATTATTGGTATGAAAAAATAGGCATTTTGAACAAACATGTTTATATGTAGTCCAAGATTTTTATTAAATTGGTGTCCTACACACATGTGTCCCTTGTATGGGCAAAGCCTGATTACAAAACAGGAAAATCTTCAGAGATTTTTGTATGAACACCAATATTTAAATTGTCTTTAATAGAACATTGATTGGATATATAAAAAAAATCACAAAAATGTAAAAAAAAAATTAAAAAAAAATTGCTAAATATTGAGTTTCAGCGGGGTTTCAAACCTGCCTAATCTACCCGTCAAAGGATACCCGCTGAACCCGCTTACCTTGCGACGGTGTACCCGTCAAACCGTTGGTACCCGCAGGCTTTCCCGCTGTCCACTCGCAGTCCCCTAACTACGCTTCTATTTTTTGTCTGTTCGACGTTTTCCGTTTTATCAAACACAAAATAAATAAAAGAGTTAATCACGTGTAAGTTCACGTGATTTGCGAAAAGCAACAAGTTTAGGTTTAGAGTTTAAATTAATAGGTTTGGGTTTTATGCTTTCAATTTTGTAACGAGATTAGATATTAACGTTAACTTTCTTTAATATTTCTGTTAAGTTTGAAATAAATGACTAAAATACCCTTTGCGGAAAATAATATGTTTAAAAGGGTATATTGGTCATTTCGTCACATATTAACAGAAATGTTGATGAAAGTTAGTCTTAATACCCGAACTCGGTACAAATTTGAAAACATAAAACTTAAACATGTTATTTTCCGCAGACCATGGACTATCTATGTAATTAACTCTAAATAAAATATCAAAGTTGTAACGTACAAGTCACTAATGCATAGGTCGGTATTCAACTATTCATGTAATAATAAATAGTACTCACCGAGTGACCAGTAGGGCATAGGAGCAGGACGCCCAATAAGCTGAGTATACTGATCGACAACCGCCAGAGGGGACGGCCCGGAAAAGAAGTAAAAGTCGAAAATACCCCCAATCACTTTGTACGTCAAAGAGGTCCCTCTGTACGCCACATCCATTCCGTCACTATTCAACAGCAAAACCCCATGCGCCTTTGCCTCCCCGCCGACGTTCCTCAAATCCATATACACCGGATGCGATCCGTACAGATCCATATTCAGGTTAATCGCCGATTGATCCGTCGTCCACAGCGTGTATGGATCGTTGGGATACAGCTTGATCCCGTGCGGCTGTGTGTTCTCTCCGAGACCGTACAACGATGCATCTTCTGGCAATTTTGTTGAGATCTCGAGGTACTGATCTTTGAAGACTAACGAATTGTACGGACTGGATTCGTCGGCGGCGGAGTTGAAGAGGATTTCGCCGGTGGATTTACGTTTTACGCCGAACGAAAACGGATCGGTGATGTAAGTGAATGTCAATTCGCCGCCGGCGAGTTCCGTCGGTGTGCTAGGGTTTTCACTTGATTGGCCGGCGGTTTGTTTAGACGGCGCCGGAGGTTTTTCTCTTGGTAAGAGGTTGTACGGTACCTCCCATCGTTGCTGCCGTGCGTCGGTGATGTGTACTCTTAAACGGTCACCGGTTTCATGCCTGAACGTCAACAAACCGCCGGAAATAAATCAAATATTACAGTTATCCAATTTTAACACTTTAACCCCTGTACTAAAAATAAACACATAAAATGCCCTACACTTTCATTAAGGTTTAAAAATTACATTAGTTTGGGGGTAATGTGGCAAGTTTCACATTTACAGGGGTGTATTTTGTTAAAAAAAATAATGTTTGGGGGGTAAAGGGAAAATAGAAAACGGAGATGATGAACGGGGGTGCTTACTTGACGTATAACTGCAAGAGAGGGATATCAGGGCCGTAGATGTTGTTTTTCCGGTTGACTTGGAGGTGGCCGATAAGTGCACCGTCGGAGGATTTATCGACGGAGATGAGGCGGTAGCCATTGCCGATCTTGGTGGGCGGTGCCGCTGCGGGTTTTGAAGAAGAAAAGGGGGCAATGCTTGCAGATATGACGAAGAAGACGGCAAGATGAAGAAGGGAAGAGAACATGGCGGTGGTGCCGGAGGGGATTAGGGGTGCAGAGTACAGAGCAAGAGGTACAGTGGTGTATCACTGTGCTGTGGGTGTATATATAGGAAAGTGGAGGGGAAAGGGCGACATGGGATACTTGATGGGTGGCATGGATGAAATGTTTGCTTAAGGGATTCGATCGTACTTGGATTTGGATAACGGATTTATGGATTCACTCGTTATATATTCTCATATTTTCGACTATAATTACACACACACACATATATATATATATATATATATAACTCAAAACTTAAATTACATATATCCTCTCTTTTATAAAATTTATTTTTTAACCTTATAAAAAATATGATTATTCTTATTCCATCGATCCCAACCCTAAGCTTTTGATTCCCGCTTCCGATAGATTCTAACATCCATCGTCTTTTCTGATCGATTCCATCATCCAGTTGGGTATATATGTAATTAATAAATGGATATACGTAAATAAAATTTTAAGTTGGGTATATATGTAATTAATGAAGTTTTTAGGTGGGATATATTTAAGTGTCTCTATTTCTCATAGTAAAAATAATTATAATAGGTTATATTCATGTCAACCAACGTATACGTGACTCATGTATCGGTTTATAAATTTCATATGAGTTTTAGGTTTATGTTTTGTTTTGGTTCGTATAAATTTTTTTGATTGGTATCTAATGCGATATAAGTGTCTCTATTTCTCATAGTAAAAATAATTATAATAGGTTATATTCATGTCAACCAACGTATACGTGACTCATGTATCGGTTTATAAATTTCATATGAGTTTTAGGTTTATGTTTTGTTTTGGTTCGTATAAATTTTTTTGATTGGTATCTAATGCGATATGGTACTAAGTATTTGACCTGGTTCAATTCTTAGACTCGGACACTAGGTATAGGCTTACGTGCTATCTACCCACATAAGAAAAGTGTCCACCAATAGGAATAGGAGTGGAGGAAACGTAAGAAATTCAATTATTCTCGTGAGTAATGGTACCATGCAGTGGCGGATTCAGGAATTTTTTTTAAGGGGTTCACTGTTTTTAGATGCCCCAATTTCATAGGGCCTAAACCACTACGCTTACTGTGAAGCTTTGTAAAGGGGTTCACCGTAGGGTATTTTAGGGGGTTCACCCCAGTTTTTTTACCTACCGTTACACTAAAATTTCAAAACTCGGAGGGTTCCTGTGCACCCCCCGGCTTCACATAGGTCCGCCCCTGATACCATGCACACCCATCATGCATGCATCATAACAATACCTATATAAAATGGTGCAAAAGGTCTCACGTATGTGCACACACTCTCTATTTATCTAAACCTCACCCTCTATACTAAAACTTCTTTGTTTTCTCTGATCAAAGCCAGTCGCTTATTCTCACGTCGGACTCTCTTTTGTGGCGAGGCTAACGATGTTGTTCTTGTTGTAGGTTTTGCTCTCTTCTGACCAATCTATAGAGTTTCAAGGCTTAATTCCATAAAAGTAGAATACCCAGTTCAACATCTTGGTATTTGTTTCTTCATTGGCGTCATCCGTCCCTCTTATGCTTGAACGAGCTTCATCCCAACCATCACCTTGAAAATCATGGCATCTAACAAATAACCTGCGACTGTGAAGGTTTCACCAATTCACATTGATGATGAGTGGGACGAGGGGGGTTTCAATGATCCAACGCTCCGTCCCGCTGCTACTCAACTCCCTTTGGTACCTATTTTTTCCACACCGGTTGTAATCCATTTGTTACCGTATTTTGCTCAACACCTTGCCGCAAAGTCTTTTTTCCTTATCAACCTCTCCCATGAATGCTTGATCAATACCGGTTTCTAACCATGCTTTTTCCTCTACCTTACTGATATCTTCCACACCATTGTTTTCTTCCGTTCCACCACCATCCCGTTTCCACGACTCGATTCCCTACCACTTTTAACACCTCTGGTATCATTGTGATCTCTCCCTTTACTCACCTTCATACCAAACATCACCAATTAAATGTTGCATTTGGAACAACGGTACGCGTAGTGGTAAGAACAGTATGCTAGGGAAGCTTGCCTCGCCGGGTTACGAACACAATTGTCTTTTGGTGATCACATTTACGCGACTCCTAGCCTGCAATTGTACTCCTTCAACCCAGTAATGATAGCTGACCCTCGCGACTCTCTAGGGGCGGATGCTAGTGTCGTCAGACCGGAGGGTCTTCACACGTCTATGCCTGGCCGGGCCGGATTCCATGGCCTCGCAATCTAAGTTCCCGACTTGAATTGCTCAAGTAGATTTTCCAGCGAAGTTGAAGACACCGACCACGGTGGGTAAGTATGATTGCTCGCCTTGTCGGGTTATTTACACAGTTGTCTTTTGGTGATCCCATTTACGCAACTCCTAGCTCGAAAAAATACTCCCTCAACGCAGTCATGATAGTTGACCCTCGCGAATCTCTAGGGGTGGATGATAGTGTCGTCAGACCGGAGGGTCCTAGCACGTCTATGCCTGGACAGGGTGACCTCACTAAACCTTAAAGGGTGGATTCCCTGGTCCTGCAATCTAAGTTCTCGGCGTGAATTGCTCAACCGGATTTTCCAGCCAAGACATCGACCACGATGAATAAAGTATGATGGTACCCGTGATCCCGACGATCATGTGAATATTTTTATCAACGCAGGGGAGTGGAACATTGCTAGCTTCCGGTCTGGTGTCACATGTTCGTCTAGACACTTATGAGGCCCGCTCATCTCTATTACGATAGCCTCTCAGTCGGTAGTATTGGCAATTTTGAAGATCTCATAAAGAAATTCATGTAGCAATTTAGTCAACAATGTAACATCCCGAAAATACAGAAGTTGATGGTTCGGATTAGTGGACGACCCGAATATTTATTTAATATAATAATGAGCATGGTTTGTCGCGTTTGAGGTGCCTTTAACTACCAAAATAGACACTGATAGTCGTTTAAAAGGGTTCGAGATCGAAACGCGCAAGAACGAAACATGAAGACCCTGATGAAAGTTATAAGGGTTTAAATATCCCTTTTATGGGAAAACACTAGGACCATTTGTGACCCTAGGTGTGCGAACCCCGGGAACCAAGATAGAGAGAGGGAGCCGGTGACGGCAACATTCGGATTGGTGCGTACGCATTAGACTGTTTTGCAAGTTTTGGTGACGATGCATCTTGGTTTGAGAAGTGCTACTCGGATCGGTGTGTATGAATTCGTACGGTAAGGAAACATAACAATGATTCTAAAATAAAATACAAATCTTGTTTTGAGTTAAGAGTTTCGCTGAATGTTTTCATAAAAAGTTAAGTATTTTAAAAGGATACCACTGATGTGACTCAAGTGTAGGTACTCGTTTTAGGGCCTTACAAACAGAGACGTCACACTAAAAATAAGAAGGAAATACTATATTTCTGTAGGAGAGGTAGTGAGTCCGTCAAAGATTTCGTCATTCGGTATAATCATGAGAGCCTACATATTGGCGGCGTTGGAGAAGAGTTGGTCATAGTCGGGTTCATACAGGGGGTTTGGAATGACAACCTCATCCGTCGGCTGCACAAAAATGACGACATGCCAAAAACTACGGATTCTCTTATGGCTGCAGGGAAGGTTTTCATGCGAGCTAAAACAACAGTTATCAATCGGGAGTTGAACAGAAAAGGTGGTGCGGAAGGAGACTTCGAAGTCCCATAATAATAGCCGCAGCCGGGAGCCAACCAGATGGACGAACCCGCGTTACCCTCATTCTCAACCCTACCATTCCCTCCCTCACGCTCTTCACCATCGTAATGATCGTCCCAGAGTTCCTCTTATTATGACACAAGAAAAAGTCGTTGGGATGCTACAAACCGCTGGCATTCCTCACTAAAACACCAAGTGAAGGTTAAAGTGATCGGCTTATGACCAAGAACTGGCGTAGCTTATGCCGATGACACGCGTTTTAGGGTTTTTAAGTCGGTTTTGGATGTTTATTTAAGCCATTAACATATGGCTACGAGTATTAGCCACCCTTAGGGGCTGGAGGAAGAAGATTTGCAAATGATATGTGATCTTTGGGTCTTCCAATCTTTAATTGTAACTCGAAATCATTAACAATCAAGATCAATCATGCACGTACAAGGTTAATTCACCCATGATCACCCCCCCCCACGTATGATTTATATCGGTTATTGTATTCCATCTGGTTTTCTACCTCTTTTGGACATGAATCTTTGTTTGATTTGTGATGGTTAGGCTAGATTCATGTGTTTGTATTTGTTTTAAGAACGATTTGCTTTCATTGGTTTCATTTAAGCAATTTATCAGTTATTGGCCTTGAATCATTAACAATCCCGATGTTTGTTGGAGTTTATGAATTTAAGTTGGTAAATTTTTATGTATTAACATCTTAGTTCATGTCCCTATTCGGTTTAGGCTCGTTAGGTAACTCAACCAAATTCTTGGTTTTATGATTACCCTTCAAATGATACTTAAACTTAAACGAGGTTATGTCTATCTAACATTCCAATTTGGTCGTTAAAGTTATGTTATCCATTGTGCTTCCAATCTTGAAATCCTAGTAAGATCATCTTTTAATCAGTTTGTGACTCGGTTTAATTTAAGTTTATGTTTTTCAAAGTAAGTGTCTTTTAATCAATCAACCAGTTCTCAAAGTTCAGTTTAGTTATGTTAATTATGTTTAGTATAAATAATCAAACGAAACATATAACACTAACCACATGCTCCTCGTGGAGATAATATCCTACTTACCGCTGCTATCTAAGTTAATTAGGTATTTGTTTGATCGAACGATGTCATCAGTTTCAACATGATATCAGTGCGATTTGGGTTACGTTATCTAACGAGAAGTGTCTATTAAGTGTGATAATACATGATAAATATTCTTGTGGGTATTGAATTATGATATGCATGGTTTATGTGAAAAGTGAATGGGTGTAGTGGGTTTTATATTTATGATTGGAATAATTTAGGTAGAATTGGTATTGTAAGTGAGTTGTGTGAATAGATTATAGTAGTGAATTGGTGTGAAAGGAATTATATAGATAACTTTACATTAATTTGTTTTATGTAAAATTATATAAGGAGCGCCATATGAATAAACCAGCATAATTATATTAACATGATAAACTTATATAATCATATCTATGTATGTTAGTTGCCATAAGTGTTGGTTGTGTGTAATGAATGGTGTTAGTTAAACATTGCTTTAAATTAAAGTGTGGGTAAAAGTATTTTAATTTTTTTAAGGAATGTTGAGCTAAGGGTTGAGATGTTGTGGATAGTAAGTGTGGGAAAGTGTTGACTAGTGTGTGTAAGTGTGAGTGTGTAAAGTCAACGGCGGTGAAAAGCCAATGTGAATCCACGATGGTGGTAAATTTGTGTGTCTCATGTTGATAGTGTCTGGCGGGCCCAACTATATCAAATACTCGTATGTAGCTAACATTTTATTTTTGTAAAGTGTGAGTTAGTAAAGCAAGTGAGTTAAAGTATGGTGTATGTGGTGTTGATGGTGTATTATTGTGGGCTGAGGCGTGGGTGTGATTATCTAAAACTAAATCATTTGATAAAGTGTTTTGGAAGATTAAATGATATTTTGATAATAAAGTATGTTTTTGAAAGTTATAGACTCAGTAGAGAAAACTCATATGTTTTAGTACATGTTCCAAGGTCAATTAAGGTGGGTTGTGGATGACATATTCGGGCTACGTGACAAGGGCATTTGACATCCTGTGGTAGTAAAGTGTGTTTTGAAAAGGGTTTAAGATATTGTGTTTAAACTATATATAAAATGTGAGTTTTGTAAAGTTTTCTATTGTGTTTAATTCCAACCAAAGTTGACATGTTTTAGTACGTGTTTCATGGTGAGTTAAGGTGGGTTGTGGCTTGGCATCTCTAGGCTATCTGATAATGAGAGTTGACATCCTATGATAGTAAGTGTGTGTTGAAAATGGTTTAAATTATGAGGTTTAAACTATATATAAAATGTGAGTTTTGTAAAGTTTTTCGTTGTGTGTTATGACTTGTCAGTAAATCCAACTAAAGTCACATGCCCTGGTTTTAGGATGCAACAAGAGGATTTGGTGGAGTTTCCAGAATTTGGGGTATGGATTAGGTTTGTTTGGAGTGCTTGTAACTTGGTCCACATAGTTTGCAATGTGGCGTGTATCTCAAAATAAGACTTGTGTCTCGCTAAGGCTTCATACTCCTCCGGGCGGAACTCTTCATTGGTTTGGGTTTAAGTGTCCATGGTGGACTGATTCTGATAACACTTTTATATACTACACTAGGTTAGAAACAAGTGTAATTAGTAAGAACACGTGAAAGATATAGGTAGGAGATAAATTAAAAGAAAACGTGGAAGATATAAACTCAAATTATATTCATTTTATGTATACTAAGAATATAGATGACCGATTGATTTAAAGGGTTGGATTGATTTTCTAATGTCTAAAGGGTCAATTGATTTAATGAGTTGGATTGATTAGATGGTGATGTCAAAAGCTAAGAAATAGTTGTTTGAATAAGTGATGATGACAGCGTGGTGGATCTTACGATGTTTCAAAAATGATTTGGTATTTGAGCCGGCGGACAAGCCTCAGAGATCACATTTTTTAATCTACTGTTAGTTTCTTATTTGTGGTTCGTTAATATGAATCGAAAAGTTGATATTAGACGGTTTAGTTAAAAAAACCCATTCATGGCTCCATAATTTGTTTCCTTTTGCCCGTCTAACATCTTGCTAGTATGTGGTTTAATAAAAGTTTGTTGTTAAAAAAAAAGAATATAGATGACCATACGAGAAACTAACCATAACACCACTCATGGACCCGCTATCTCTTCAAAGAAAATAACAAACCAGAAATAGCTAAACTGAAATTAGCACGTACCGGTTTCGTACAATTAACCAACTAGTACACAAACGTTAAAAAGCAGTTGTGAAAAACCGTTTCCTTTGCTAGATGTAAACGGGTTCTTTTACAAGCTGCAATTAAAACATATGAGTGATTGAGGAGACATGGCTGTTTGAGAATAGCAGTTTGGTGGGGTTGTACGAATGAGCCAAGTGGGTATGCACTTTAATTTATGAATAAATACAAATCACTATTAACAAGTTAACAAGTTATATGCATTTCAGTAGTGTGTGAACAGTTTTAATTGTCGTTGGTTGGTTTGAGCGGCGGTACCACGTGGTACGTGTTGGTTGGCCCTTTTTTTCTTTTCTAACAAATATTTTGTCTGTTTAAAGGATTAAATGAAGGAGATTAAACACAAAAGCCTTCTTGGCTCAGCAGCAAGGTTGTGCCTCTTGCTCCTTATCCACCCGGGTTCTAGCCTTTTAGGTGCCATTTTTATGTTTTATTTATTTATTTTTGTAATTTTTAATCCAGTTTTTTTCCTATGTTTTAATGTTATGTTTTAGTATGCAAGAACATTTTATTTTTCTTCAATTTTATGTGTTATCGCTTATATTTTGGTTCGAACGTGCGACCCAGCGACACTTCATGTGCATCAAATGCTAGTTGTACAACATTTATTTTAGAATTTTTTGTATTATTATAATTATAAAGATAGATTATAGAACTCGTAGATTATATCTAAAAATTAAACTAACCATGGCACTTTTTTTTCCGTAAAAAAAGAAAAGAAAAATATAATTGTTGATGCAATTTAATGTCATTTTGGGATAAAAACTAGGAATTAATCCTGCGCGATGTGGCGGGTTTGCGAACTACGTTACTTGCAGCGGTAACATTAATGTGACTAAATACATAAAAGATACGTATAAAGTTGCCGTAACTCGGTTCTGAAGATCAATAAATACGTAAAATATGACGCGAATATGAGTTAACATTGAAATAACAATTTCTTTAAAATGTTAAGTAACAAAGTAAAAACAAAATAGAAATAATAAACATAATTTTTACAAATGAATATAAAAAAAAAAGTAAAAGGTAAAAAACGAAAAAACCGGTTTTTCACACCCTAAACTTGAACCCACGTCGACGAATTTAGCAGAGTTATTGTAGGAAAATCAAAACAGTAAAAAATACTGAGTTTGAGGGGTTGAGTTGAAAATTTTATATAGAGATCAAGATGAAACTTTATAAACTTGAGAGGTATATTTAAAAATTTAGAAAAATATAAGGTATTATTTGAAAATGTAGTAGTTGATGGTATATGTGAAAAAAAAAGATCCAAGGCTATTATTTGAAAACATAGTAAGTTAGTGTTTATGTGAAAAATAAATAAAAAAAAGAAAAAAAATCCACCGACATTGCAATTTGAGTAATAGTGGAATTTTGAGTAATAGTAGAATATCTCGTACAGTGTAGTTACTCGTCTCGTAACTCGTCATGGACTCCAAACCATAAAAGAAAGCCCAAAAAGCCCAATACCCCAAATCCATTGACATATTAAACATAATTTCATTATGATTATGATTTGATTTGATCATAATTTTGGCTAATTTTTTCTTACATATTTAGCTTTATCAATCTCAACATTCAAGCTATAATTTGGCGTATGTTAAATATTTTTGAGTTATTCAAGTGGGTAAAATTCGTATTAATGGCCACAAGCCCACAACAAATATGTAGTTTATACACATTTTTATATTGGCTCAACAAAAAGTAATTTTTTTTTTCCAAATTTCCACACTTATAAATATATAGAAAACTTTCACATTTATAAAAGTAAAAGAATGTTAAGACTAGAATTGTAAAGATAGTTGTATAACTAGCTGTCATAGGGGAATATTTAATGTTCTTCATACCTACATAAACTTCGTTAAAATATAATAACATTAAAAAAATTTTATTGTGTTGTATAACAGACTACGTTAATATTAACAGGGTGTATGATTAAAGACGAAAATGCGAGTATACAAAAAGAATGAGAAAGTAAAAAACACACATAGCAACCACCAACAATCATATCTAATAAAATCTCATCACCGAGGCACTGGTAGAGTCTGGGAAAGGTAAAATGTAAGTATATCATAGCTCTATCTCAAATGATAGAGAGACTGTTTTCAAGGAGACTCCAGCTCCAAAGATACATGTCTAGGCATGAAAGTCTTATAAGAAATCTGTGAGAAAAACAATTAGCCAAAAACAAAGATCTAATAATATATCGAAAGTAAGTTATCAATAACAGTGAATGATGAAACCTTATAAGTGGTGAGAAAGTTGAAATAAATATAAAAAACATGCATAGGTCAATATAAGTTTGAAAAGAGCTAGGCATTTAAGAAAAGCTAAGACAAAACTATGCCCCCTTCCCCCCTAGAAATCATTAATCTTAATTCTACGTCTCCATAAAGTCGTAAGTCCCGCAAATCATGTCTAATCTACTCATCCCAACTCAATTTGGATCTACATCTAGTCATCTACCCCTCCTTCCATCTACTGTGATAGTTTCCACCCTAACTGTCATATGTCTCTTTTTTTATATACCCAAACCATGCATAAACAAAATACATAGATATGCACACATGCATCTGTTAAAAAATGATTCTTGTAGGGATGAGCATTTGGTACCGAGTATCGGTACCGATACCGTACCGAACCGGTACCGTACCGAACCGGTACCGTACCGAACCGGTACCGTACCGATAGATTTAGTACCGGTATCGGTACCCACTTTTCCATAAATTCGGTACCGGTATTTTCGGTACCGGTACCGAAAAAAATGAACATTTTGTAACAAATACCGGTACCGTACCGATAAATTCAATACCGGTACTGGTACCCACTCTTCCATAAATTCACGGTACCGATCTCATCCCTAGATTATTGTATTAGGGGTCCGGCAAGAAAATAGAAATGTATTAGGGTTGCGGGACATGCGACCGCATAGAGCCCGGTTTTTCGGGACCCAAATTTTTAGTTTTTTTATATCACATATTTAAATTTATTTTAAAACAAAAACATATAAAGTTCATAAACCATAACATTTTAAAACCCAGTAAACTTTTTCAAAACTAACCGAACATCTTTATTAGTTTTAGCCCATCTAAACTCATTTAACTCATCTAAAATTGTAAACGCATTTAACCCAATTAAAAAATTAAACATTTTTTTAAACCTAATTAAAAAAGCTAACGGCAAGAAAAAAAGTAGAATTTGAGTAGACGCCGTCAGGGGCTTCAATCGACAAATGGCAATCACTCGATCTATTAGGGCTTCAATCGATTGAACCAAAATAATCGGTCGTCATATTAATGATTTTTTTTCATATATAACTTAATTTATATTTAGGGGTTTGTTTTTTCAAGTTGCATAAGACACCCGAAATCTCAAGGACGGCCCCAGTTATGATCATACCAAAACTGTATAATCATCTAAATTTTAATGTTAAGACAATGCCCAACATAATCCTCATAAACCATACAGACGGTTATAGTTGATCAAATGAAGAGGTAAACAAAAGAGTGTATACATTGTGGATTGTATAATTATCTAGCAATTGATTCTAAATGTTGGCACTCTTCTTCTGTCGACTTTAGATATTATGATGTACAATTATAGTTGGTCTAATTTTCTATGTTTTCTATTTCTTGTTTGAATTTGGATCAACTGTATAAAGAAAAAGACTTTGCATTATAATTTTGGAAAAAGACGTGTCATAAACTACCATTATTAATTTATTCACATTAAATAATTCTTGAAAATTCTTTGAAAGTTTGGTTAGTTTGGTTAGGAGTCTATTGTTATTTGAAAGTTTGTTAGTCATCAATTAGTTTGATATATATAGTATGGTTAGGAAGTTTTGTTTACTTTAGGAAATAAATTCAAATTATTGGGGCTCCTATTTAAAAAAGAAATGTTATATACATAGTTTAATCTAGGTTTTTTTTGTTTTTAGTCTAAAAATATCTAATCCTACTTTAACAAAAAGATTTTGAGCCTTTTTTTTTCTTCGGTATATGCATAGTTCAGTCCTATTTTAATGAATTGCTTTTTGCCCCCTCTAAAAATAGTATTAGATCCGTCACTATTTATAGTTATGCCAATTGAAAAAGGGCCTTAGGATTTTACTTCGTCTTGGACCTCTAAAATGGTTGAGCGAACCCTGCATATTGTTATACTCAAGTATATTTTTCTCACTTCTCTAATTCATAGAGACAAAACCTATATGAATATCTTGATGGGTGACCTCAACTCAATAATACAAAGAAAAGACATCTATATTATATAATAAATAAATGTTTTATAGTGTCACGCATCGTCTCAATATTCATTCTCATCATATTTTTCTCGTCTCTCTCTCCTATTAAATATTAATATAATTATGGATACTAATTATTTGATTATTGATAATAATTATTATACATTAACTAAATTAATTTAATATGAACTAACATTTATCAATTATATAAAAAAATAATACCCGACTGGAAAAAAAAATGTTTTAAAAATTAACTTAACAGAATGTATAACTGTCACGTCAAAATAGATTTTTAAAGACATATTTTGACGCGCGTATGTGTTAACAGATTATACTGGTGTAATAGATAGGTTTTTTAAAGACATAAATTTTCATCACTTAGTATATAACATTACATTTATTCAACTCGTGTAATACACGGGAATCTAACCTAGTTAGTTAATATTCATGTTCTATGTGAGTTATAATTTTGGAAAAAGAACTACTATTTTTAATTTATTTACCTCAAGTATTTGTTTGAAAATTTGTTTGTAATATCAATTTTGAAGCACTTTAAAATTGTTACAAAAATAAAATAGACATATGTAAGGTAAAATAAACTTTATAAACATCATGAATAGCATGTATTTTACTTGATAAAACTAGATGGATATATGTTAATCGAAAATCTATACTACTTAATAAACATATAAAAAGTATGGAACACGTGTCACCTTTTGGTGTATCCTTAGCATAATTTTCTCGTCTTTCTCTCATAATTACACGTTTTGGTGTAATTATGGATACTTTTTGTTTAATTATGAATTGTTATAATATCATTTAACAAATTATTTAATATGGATTATTATTTATCAATTAAATTAATACCAAGTTAAAAAAATATTTTAAAAATTAACTTAATCAAAAAACTTTACGTAAACTCACCCTACCCGAAAAAAAGTGTATAATATCAAACACAAAAAAAAGTATGGAAAACACAAGAAAAGAAAAGAGTTAATTACATGGATAGTCCCTGTGGTTTGTCAAAAATAACAAGTTCAGGTACTAATAGTTTGAAGTTGCAAGTTTGGGTACTAACTTTTATTTTTGTAACACTATTAGGTACTAAGACTAACGTTCGTTAACTTTTTTGTTAAGTTGGAGTTAAATAACTTTTTTACCCTTTGACTATTTTTAATAGGGACTACCTATGTAACTGTTACTATTAACTGGGACCATTTATGTAAAAGTCACCATTTCCTTGTTCTCCTATCTTCCTCATTTGACCTAAAAACACCTCCTCCACCACTGCAACAGTAGCCTCTCCCTATCCCATTTATTTCCGGTCGCCGCCCCTGAAAGAACTCCAGCGATTGAGACCTGTCTCCTGTGTCGGATTCCTTTCACCATCTTATATTCGACTTCCTCTTTGGGTTATCAAACGATGATGGTTCTCATTATTCTCTCAAATTTGCAGAGTTGTGTCCAAATTGTTGACTACACCATTGCATATATGAAGCCACCGATTGCAAGATTTCAAGGTATGTGAAGCTAATTTGTTCTCTGTTTGAACTGAATGCCAAATCATGAGAGATTTTGAAATGGTGAGTTATAGTGGCAAAGGGGTAAGGTTAAAGGTGCAGTAGCAATTAACGTCTTATGTTTGATCACAGAACCCAGAAATTCAAAATTGAGGGCTTACACAATGACGATGGTGGAGAAAGAGATGAGGGGGCGTGGATTTGAACTGGACATTGTTGTGATTATGTGTGAAGAATATGATTTAGATTTAAGTTTATTTATTTAATATTTTATAGAAATTACACAAATGATCCCTATCATAAAATAGAGTTAGTTATATAAATGGTCCCTTAAGTAATTAAAGGATAATTTGGTCATTTTATCTAAACTTAACAAAAAAGTTAACGAACGTTAGTCTTAGTACCTAATAGTGTTACAAAAATGAAAGTTAGTACCCAAACTTGCAACTTCAAACTATTAGTACCTGAACTTGTTACTTTTGACAAACCACAGGGACTATCCATGCAATTAACTCAAAAGAAAATAAAAAAATAAGATCAAATCCCTAAAAGGGGAGTGGGATGCTGCGAGGTTTCGAACCCGCTTGCCTAGGGATGTGCAAAAAAGCTGAAAACCGAATCATATTTGTATCCGAAAAAACCTTAACCGATTTCAAAATTCAGTTTTCGGTTGCGGTTAGGTTAACGCTTAGACAAATTATTAAAATAATTAAATGTAAATTTATAGTTTAGCCAAATACTTTTAGCTCGACTCTCAAGTCAATTGCCCATTTGCTTTTTTATTTGTTCTTATTTACTGTCGAGATGAGAAAGACACTGATCAAGTGAAAAACCAAAGTTTATTTGTGGTGTGATTTGCTAAGACTAATTGGAAAAAAAAACTCAAGTTTTTTTATTTTTGTTTGAACTTTGAATGTTGCATTTATATTTAAGATTATTTTCTAGTTTTGTACTTTTGTTATGGTTATAAACTCTTGGTTTTAGGATATGTTAAAAATATGTGTTGTTGTCAAGAAAACAAACCAGAAATCGAAGAAACTGAAACCAAACAAGATTAAATTGGGTTAGATTAGGTTATGCTAGGCACATTTTCAGTTCCGTTAGTTTAGGTTTTCGATTAAACAAAAAAATCTCAAAACCGAAAAATCAAAAACCGAACCAATAACCACCCCTAGCGTCGCCTGCATAGTCCTAAATCTCGGCTACCACCTATCCAAACACACCTTTTGTTTTCCTTTTCTGCAACCCAATTTTATACAAGTGAATCTTAGAAAATAAATAAAAATTAACAAAACCACACGTAAAACTGCTTGTATCATATGCTAATCAAGTTGTAAATTTTAAACATTAAATTTTCCCATACAATCAAAACTGGCCTTTTATTCTTTTAATATCTATTACATAAATTACATATAAAAAATGAAAATAAAAACATGAGGCGGCATGGACCAATAAAGATGCCTTTGATAGGAATTTCCGATCGGCATGACGTATCACATAGGATCCGTGACACGTTTAATTATCCAACGTCACAAATTCCCTCTGCATGACGTAATCATTTTGTTGTATATAATATTATATCAAATCATCCTCATTCACCGGAGAACTCAACAAAATTTCTATAATCACATTTCTAATTTCTTTGCTGGAAGGCGACGTCGTTTTAGGACAAAGTTCAATGGAAAACTTGAAGAAAAAGCGGTCGGAGGTAACCGGAGTCGGTAGAACATCCGGCAAGAAAATCAAGTCCAAAAAGGAGCGGTCTAACGGCGGAGATGACGCTGAGTTGGAGGAATTCTTGGCTATTTTAAAGCGGTTTCAGGCGGGTTACAATCACTTTCTGGAGAAAGGCGCCGGTAAGTCTGCGGTTAAACCGCCGGCGACTGACTCCGGTTCTTGGAATCCGGCTTTTGTTTTGGACGATTTTAACCAATCCCAAGAGGACGGACTGAACGTAAAAGCCGGAGATGCATCACGGAACGACACTGTTATCGGATTTGATCTAAACGCCGACCCGGTATCAGATCAAAACTCTGATTAATTCCGGTTTGCCTTTTGCTTTTTACTTTTTAATTCTGGTTTCTTGGATGAAATAGTCAACAGATTGACCTATGTTTCTTGCTGATTTTAGTTGATTTAATAATAAATATACTCTTTTTTTTAAACAACTATCATGTACTGCTAAGATTCATATATTATTTATATTGTCTATTTTTTGGAACTTGATCCATACGAATAAACACTAGGTGTAAGACTCAGATGCTCGTTTAGGCTCGTGAGCCGGTTTGAGCTCGATAAGTGAAGCTCGGGTTCGGGCTTGTTTAAAAAACAAGCTTCTTTTTATGCTCGAGCTCGTTTAAGCTCGGATCGATTCGAACGTTTAGCGACCCGATCTCGAGTAGCTCGTAAGCCGGCTTGGCTCGTTTACACCCCTAGCTAAAACAACATTAACATATTTTTTTTTATTATTTGATTAACATCATTTTTGAAAGATGCAAATTTAGTAATTTAAAGTGGAGGGTTGGTAATTTATTATGTGAATTGAAGTTTGTGGTTTTTTGCAATGTTTTCGGAACTGGACCGGACAACGAACCGGTCGTCTTATAGGTTCACTGGTCCAACCGAATTTACGAACCGGATGATTAAATAAATAATTTATATACCTTTTAAGTCAGACCGGATTTAAGAACCGAATGATTAAACAAATAATTTATATACCTTTTAATATAGACTATAAATGTTAATGGATTAATTAAAGCTTACTACATATTGAAGTTTGTGGTTTTTTGGTAAGGTAAACGTTTACATATACCTAAATTACTTTGAAACATTATTTAATACAACGTTAATAATATATCACAAAACACTAATAATGTAAGTGTTAACCGCTTAGGGCATCATGTATACACGTCCTAAGAGCCCCGTGATGGGTGTTAACCGCGTGAAACATCATCCCTTTTATAGCGTGAGTACAGTGACGGGACTTGAACAATTAGATCGGGGATCCGAAAATATTACACTTAAAAAATCATTTTTTTTTCATCAAATAAAGACCACAAATAAAAAATAACTAGTTCTTACACATAAACGTCAAGGAAGAATAAGACGACCTTTAGACTATGTGTAATGGTAAGGTGAAGGTGATGGATTTTTGATGCCACATAGGCGCCACGTATACCAGAGGCTTCTTCACCCACACCCTCACCTAGGAGTGTAATGGTGTGGGTGAGGGAGAAAGCTTGTTACTGTGTGTGTGGAACAGATTTGGGCTTTTGATTTGGATTAGAAGGGGCCAAAACACTATAACTAATATGAAATGAACCTAGTGGGTCGAAATCAATACTTCTGATAAAAAAAATTAGAGGGGGGGGGGGGCTGTGTTAGGATCCTCGTACAAAGTTTTAACTTTCAAAACTAAATAATATTTAAACGTTTTAAATAAGTAAATCGGATTTATACAACGAAAGCAATTAGTACGAATAACAGTTCTAAACTGATCACGTCAGTGATCCTATTACACGCGCATAGACAATAAAATAAATGCAACCATATAGTGTTTCAGGTTATACATTCGACGATTAAACAAACAAATACACCTTGGTTCAACGAGCGTCTCGCTGGTTGACAGTTCACAAAACCTACAACAAAATATTACACGGATTGCACACAAGAAACTTGGTAGCGACGGCAACTGCTGTGGCCCGCCCTACGGCGGCGTCTCACGGCAGTTGTCAGGCTGGCGACGACGGACGACGGCTATGGAGGGGAGCCGACGGCTTCTCATTGCTCAAAGGGGAGGGTTGGAGGCAATAAGAATTGTAATTAGTGTGATACCCGACAAAAATTCGGGTCAATATCCATACCCGACTAAGACTTAGGTCATAGTATATGTCATGCATCCCACTAATTTTATAGTAATTAAGTCCATTTCACACTTAGCAAGTCAATCCGTTTACACGTGTCGGTAATCCAGAAGATTACTCGGTTAAACACTCGTCTTACAACACAATCGTTGGTGATAATTTCAAATAAATACCTAGACATATAATCTGTGTGTGTAAATTATATGTGACACTGTGATTTAATTAATCATGCCTATATGAATTTTTCGTTGATTTATAGAAATACTTTTATTTTCAGCACAATCCGATGGACACGTGGTGTGCACTAACTAGATAATTGATTCTAGGAATACACTTAGATATATATTTGGTATGTACAAATTACATGTAGTATTGTGATATGTTATTTTAAGACTCTGTGAATTTTTCAGGAATTTTCTGAGAAACTTTATGTTTCGCTGTCCGGCCAATCTGCATTATTTACCGACATTTTCAAATAAAAATCTAAAAATTTTATATGTTAAACTTACCAACATGAGTTATCATATTTTTAAATAATTTCGTTCATACCTATTCGGGATTTCCGTCAAGAAATAGGTGACTATTTGTTTTCCGTCACCCGGTACAAAAATCCACTATAAATACCCCCTTTACACTCATTTCTCCATCTTTTTCACTTTCTCTCCTCCCTCTTCTCCCTCTCTTGGCCGAACCCACCTCCACCACCACCACTTTCTCCATTTTTGATTCTTTGATCTTCAATCCATCGAAGAATTAAGCATCCAAGTGAAGATTATCAAGTCTGCAAAAGAAATTATCCACCATTTCATCCATTTTCGAGTTTGGTAAGATCAAAACCCATCTTTTTTTTTCATTTTCATCTTCAATGTTCATATGAACATGCATCCAAAGAAAACTCATTTTTATAAAAGATTAGCCATGGATTCTTAAAAGAAATGTGTTTTATAACTCAAATGGTACATATTGTTGGTGACTTTGGACCCAGATTTTGTTCATAAGCTCGGCTTCCATATAAGGAAACTTTATTATATGTGCATGTGTTAGATAATGAGATTTTGTTGGTTTGATGATGGATTATGTTGTGATAATAATTGTAGATGGATAATATGTGTAAACTTTATTTTCAAAAGTGTTGGATGATACATGCATTCTTGGTTTTGTTATTTTAGAAAACTTTAATTTTGGGTTTCATGCTAAATGTCATGTTTATGGTGATTTAATGATGGAAAATGGTTAGATATGCATAAAGAATGGATAATATGTGTAGATTTGCTATCTAGAACATTTGGTCATATGAGATTTCATGCTCGGTTCTATTTATGAAAACTTTAAAATATGGATTTTTGTTCAAGGAAGTTATGATGTGTTTTATTTGGTGGAAATGATGCATAAACACTATATATAGAGATTTTATGATTTTTTTTTCCGGTAAAATCACATGCTCATGATGTTTTAGGCTTGTTTTCTATTTTTAGAAACTTTATTTCTTGACATGTATGAGGAACTTGATGATTGAGTACATTTAAAGCATGAAACTAGTACAGTGAACATTATGGTAGTATGATTGACAAAAATGACGGATTAAAATGCATGTGTAGGAGTTCTAGATCCCGTTTTCTAAATAAGGAAACTTTAAACTTCCAAAAGGTATGATTGCTAGTGGTTAAGATGATTAGAAGGTCTAAATGACTTAGTAACATGTAACTAAGTGCATTGTATGATAATATATGTTATTATTCCATAAACTTGACAACTTAACATAGTCTTGCTATAATAGGAAACTTTAATTATCCGAAACACGCATGTTTGTCTATTTATAGCAAGTAAACATTGAAATGTTCTATATGTGTTATAACATGCCTAATTTCATGTGTGAACATCAACTTTGCATAGTTGCCATGTTAGGACTCAAAAACTCGACTTTCCAATTTAAGAAACTTTAATGTATCAAAAGTTGTGTTTCAAGTTTTAAATTCTAAACAAATGGGCCAATGTGTTTATTAGACGATAATAGACTATTTCAAAGTAGGTTTGAATTCTATGTTAGGATTTGAATACTTAAGTCCAACGTGTCAGCAACAGGTCGTCGAGTTAAAATAATCTTTGAAACGTTAAAGTCACTTTTCAAAACTCTTTTGGATGCATAGAGTTCATAGTTAAACATTTACAAATGTTTTGACCTTAAAGTACTAAATGTTTCCTAGGGTACGGGTAGGTCGTCTCATTTAGCCAAGATTTACTAAGAGTTTTCAAGTCGTTTATTACGTGAGTTCTCACATCCCCGTTTTACTCATTTTCCATTTTAGGGTGAGATACATGCTCAAGTATACATTTTTTCAAATGTTACATTTTCACACTTACACAGTTACATTAATTATATAAGTTTTGTACATGGTGTGTACAAAGTCCTCTAGGAATCAACCGTTAATTTTGTCCGTAAGCAAGGTGATCATGAACAGTACTGTTGAGTTTAACAACCCCTGCCCGGGTTAGTAGTGCTAACCTCGACTGGAGGTCGAACGGGTACATTATTGACCTATTCCATTCATGTGCAAGGCACAAAGAGGCGAACCACATCTTTTTTCCTTTACAGTAGCTACAGTTAAGTTTTGGTTGATGTACTTATGATAATTTTTGGTTTTGTCTGATCAACAATGATTGTGTAGAGTACATATGTTTTTCCATAAATTTCATAAACATGATTTCCATTACAACTACCTGTGAGCTCACCAACTTTATGTTGACCAATTTTAGCATTTTATCTGATGTCTTTGAATGCTAGGATACATGGCTAGGATTCACCCACTGGAGTCACACACTATTCATGCATAACATCCTATTTTAATAAACATTATTTTATCATCCCTATTGCCAAATGTTGTAAACATTTAAACATTGCTTCCGCTTACTTTGGACCATGTCAAACTTTATTTTGAACTCATTCGAGTCATGCATAAAACAAGTATTTTGAAAACCATTTAGTGGTCATTCAAAGTAATTCAATGGTAAAGATCCTCACGAGTCACGCCCCGCGGGTATAGTCTGAAATGGAATTTGGGGGTGTGATAATTAGGGTTTAGAGTTAACGATATATTTATAACTCCACTAATTACAGATTCCCCGCTGATGTATTAACATTTAATCCCATGTAATTAACTGTTAATTAGATTTAATTTTCTTAGTTTAACTAATTACAAATAATTAGTAAAACTTATTATTTTAAATGTTTAACGCTTTAAACATTTAGGGTTAGGTTTAAATGAAAACTCATAAATATTTGAGAACTCGTCAAAAAACCAATTAAAACCTTTTTTATGTTGTAAAAAACACAAAAAACGGTGTAAAAACCAATTAAAACCTTATTTTTTTATGTTGTAAAAACACAAAAAAGGGTTTTGATTGGTTCTTTGACAAGTTCTCAAAATATATATAAGTTTTCAAATGATCCAATCCCTAAACATTTATTTGAGAGAGAGAGAGATACCCACCCATTAAGAGAAAAATCTAACGACGTTAGTTAAATGGACTTAAATGGTTATGAAAAACAAAAGTCAGACCACATACCGTTAGAAAAAGAATAGGAACTCAGATAGTTAAAACGAGTAAACCATAGGGACTCAAATAGTAATTTACTTTAGAAATAACAATATTAATAATAAAATAAATAAATAAATAAGCAGAATAAAATAAAAAGAAGAGGGGGAATAAGAGGACACGAGGAAAGGAAGTGGAAATGAGGAGGAAGAACTCCAACACACTTGTGTTGTGATTCTACTAGAGGACTTTAGAGCAATTCATGTCTCCACGAAATCATTGTTCAAGTGGCCAATCATTCACCTTTTAACACTAAAATGTTTGTCCATGAAATAGTGTTTTTATTGATAAATGTTATTATTAGAAATTTGTTTTTTCCGTCTCCTAAATTAAGAGTTATTTACATGGTAGTTTCTACTAAGGGTCAGAGTTACTAACGAAATAATTAGGTTTTGGATTGCCTAATACAACCCGTCTATTAAATGGGTTAACTCAAACATAACACGCTTAATAAACATGTTAATCCAAACATAACTTGTTAACACGTTTAAAGTTTTTTTAAAATTCTATTTAGATTTTAGAGGTGCTATTTAAGTGTTTGGTACATTCATTTTTAATGGTCTCTTTTAAACTCTTAATCAACTTAATATTTCCAACAATTTTATTCATTACTTTGAACTATTCATTTTCTTTAATCATTTTCATCCGATTCCTCTAATCTCAAACTAAATATATAACACCAAATATGGTAATTGAGAATGAGAGATATGAATAAATTAACTAAAAATATTCCAATTACAAAAAAAAAAGAATAAAAAAAATATTATTGTTAGTAAGTCACCACTTACGACTCATATTCGCAAATGAACATTAAACGGGTCTATCCAAAAAACGGCAGGAATACGACACGATTTTAAGAGTCTGGTCAGAATTTATGTCTCTGAGAAGAACAAATATATATGGGTCAAGGTCGGGTTCACCTATTCAACTCGTCAACTCGACACGATTTACATATTTCTTTATACTTATGGTGTTTTCGATGATAGTGGTTTAGCGGCCCTGGACATACACTAAAACATGCATGTCTTAGGTTTGATCATGACCTTGACAATTTTGTTGATGTACGTGTTCACACAACGGTGGAACCTACTATAAAGCCAGAGGTAGTGCGTGCTCGTAGTCAATTTCCTTGGCGAAGTGTGTAATAGTTCAAAATTGTTTAAAACAATTATGTGTAAATTAACTATAAAAACTTGATACACGTTTATCTTTTTACAATAGACTATGTTGAAAATTATATTTTTATATAATTTTATTTTCACGTTGAAGAAGAAAATAGTGATAATTAAATGGGCAAGGAATCAAAGTGAAGAAAACAGTAGCCCTGACAAAGGAAGGAAATTGCGTTTGACCATGATGTATAGGTCCCCCTTTCCACACCTGTAACCCATCGATCCCCATTTATTCATTTTAGTATTATAGTAAAAAAATATTATTTAATTACATGTTTAAACAATTTAATAGTTGGATTAGGGAGGTGGAGGGGGTGGGAACGGGTAACTCTGCGGGTAGGAGGCGGGTTGGGAGGGTACCACTCCCACTAAAACGGGTAGTTAGCGGGAAAGGTTAGCGGGTTTTTGAACCCGTCGAAAGATGCTCGATTGTGTGTGTATATATATATGATAAATTAGGTGGGTTTGAGGGTATATGGAGGGTACCACTCCCACCTAGTATGGTAGTTTAGGAGGGTAATTTGACTAAATGAGGTGACATATTTTTATTGATTTATTTTGAGAGGGTAGTTTGGTTAGGAGAATACCACTCACACCTCCCTCGTAAGTATTAACTGTTGGGTATACTCTTACAAAGAAAGAAAAATTCGAACAAGCTTCGATACAAGTTAAAAGATATGGAGAACAACAGGGGTTAAGGAGGTCAGGGGCGGCTTAATGATTTTGATGGCCTAAAGGGAACCAAAAATATGAAGCCCATTTCCACAAAGTTCATGTCATAAACCCTCATCCTTTATCCAGGTTTGAGACCGGCAATAATAAAATAGAAAGTTTATATTGCCGATGTTCATTATTATAATTGATTTCATCTACGTTTTTAGGTTCGTCTACATGGCCAAGTAGGCAACAATCAAGTCCAAATAACATATGTATATATAAAGAAAATATTAAAAACTATAGGCCCTTTTAATATAAAGACTACCCCTGAAGGAGGTATGCCCCCTTTACGGGTCCAAGGATAGAACCCTTGGTGGGGGTCTTGCTTCTAATATGATCCACTAGTAGTAACCAGCTTTTGATCTAGTCCTTAAGTAGGAACTCGTCCTTTAGTAGTAAGTCACTAATCAACAGTAACTGTATAATCAATAGTAACTTGGTGTTAGTGTTGACGACCAACTATCAGCAGTAGCTAACTATGTTAGAACAAACTGGTAATTTTTTTCATAACTTTGTTTCACTAATTGATCATGTTGTATTTTACGTCAGGATGGTGATGTTGCATGGTGGGTTGAATTGGGTACCACAAGTTATGTTTCCAAGGATCATTGTTAGCTAAACTCTTTTCAACAAATAGAAGGACCCATGCATTAAACAAGCAAAACATGTCAGTGGATCTTTTCTTAGACAAGAAAATGTGAAGTTTGAATTTAGTTATTGGAAAACTTTAAACTTGGATAATGTATTATTTTTACCGGGGGTTCGAGAGAATTTTACATTTAGGATTGTATTGAACAAATATGGATACAAACGTATGTTCAATCGAAACTAAATAGTTTCGATACCTGTTTTCAGGCCCATTTGGCGGTGGCTTGAAAAACAAGGCATATGTGCTTAGCCTCCTATAAATAGGAAGATTATCTCATAGGAGGAGTGTATGTCTGTAGAGGGAATCACCACCCTAGGGAGCTCACCCTGGGGTGAGATTAATTGTGAGTGTGTGAGTAGCTTTTATTTTCATTTCAATCAAAGAATCATACGTTTTATGTTGCAATTATCTGTTTTTTTTTCACTTTTATATATGTTTGTTTGTGTATGTGTGTCACACCCCAACCACAACGATTTCCCGCGGGGCGTGACGGTCATGGGACATCGTCACTGATTACATAGAACGACCTCTATATGGTTTTGAAAATCAAGCATTCAAAGTCATTCCAAAATATAACATTGTTTTACAGAGTTTAATGCGGAAGGAAAATAAACTGTTTTGGAAATACAATGCCAAGCAAAAGTTCATTATCATAGGAACATCAAAAGACTTCATGCATTGTGTGCACCCTAATCTCGTGCAAGCTTAACGACCTGAGAAAACATGTTTAAACGAGTCAACAATAATGTTGGTGAGTTCACATGTTTAAATGTAAAAGTAAATCGTTGTAATGGACCACAAAACTTTCAATGATTTGATTGTTGTACATACAATGCTACAATATTACCATAAGCACACCGAAACCGAAGCTAGACTGTAACAGTAATGAAATGCCTCTACCATGCCTATCGTAAACATGGGGTGATTAGGTCAATGATACACCCGTTTTGACCTCCGGTCAAAGTTAGCGCGACTAACGCGTGTAAGGGTTGTCAAACCCAAATAGTACTATCCATGATTACCTCGCTTTGTGGAAAAAAAACTAACGGTCCGATTATGAGAGGATTTAATACGATATGAAACCGCTTATATAATATGTGAAATCATGTAGGTGAAATTGTGTCCAATGAAAACAGCGAGTATGCATGTAATCTCCCCCAAAAGGAAAATAAGTAAAATGGGGTCGTGAGACTCACCTGATGCGTGAGTATCGTAAATGTGTAAGTAGCAAAAGTCCAAGAATAAACCGACCTATGCGTGCCCTAGAAAATATAAGACACCTTAAGGTCTAAGTAATGTTTTCATGTGTAAGTGGGTTATGTAACCGTTTCACCCAACTCGATACGTCATGTGTGTAAGTCTTGGTTAAAACATTTGACTCGACGACCCATTGGTGATATGTATTGGTTACCCAAAAATATATATTTATATAAAATAAATATAAGCCATATACTCTATCAATTGTGTCCATGTCTACAAATAACTCGGTGTCAACTTAGAGTTCGTGTTTGAAAATAAAGTTTGACTCAACTCGAGTCGTAACTCGATATGAACGGTAAATAAATATATTATATATTTATTTAAAGTAATATTTTTGAAATAGTACACCTTTTTAAGTAAAAATAATATTTATATTATTTTCTACAAAATATAACTTTTAGGAATATAACTTCAAAATAAACTTTCAGTTTTCATTTTCACTACCAAAATATATACAAGTATATATTTATAAAGACATGTATGTAATTTAAGATCTAGTCTTACTTTCCAAATGCTTTTATATTTAAAATAGATGGACTTTAACATAAAACAGGGACTAAGTTTTCCGTCATCTTTTATACAACTTGGTACATAAAATATATATATCTCCAATGTTCCATAGCAAAAGTCATAAGAGCTACTTAGTAAAAATGTTATCATGAAAATTTAATAATAATACAACTATCCATTAATATTGACATAACTTAACCAAGAAAATATAAACTTGTACGACACTAAATGTTCATAATACCACATGTTAAACACTACAAGATTTCCATGGACAAGGTGTAGGAATCCGTTCGCGTATAAAAATAAAACACTTTTAATATTACGATTACAATACAAAAAATCAAACCTATCTAGGAAAGCAAGTAAATTACAAATACGAATACAACTAAAAAATCACAATATATAAGAATGAAATTCTGATTTTGAACGAGGATCGTGTTTGACACGGGGCCCTTAAAACAAATTCCGGGTCTCTCCCTGTTTTGTTTCCCAAGGTACAACGGCCACTGCCGGGGAAAACTCTAGCACCCGAATTGTACTTTAAAGAAAATGATGAAGATGATTAAAGAATTGTTGGAATTCTTTAGGGAGAAAGAAGGAGAGAACACTAGAGATTGTGTTGTTTGGTGCATTTTTCAACCAAGGAACACCTTGGTATTTATACTTGAAAAGGAGTTGAAACACCCAATTCACCATTAACTAAAACCTTTAAGTATTTGACTAAAACTTAAAAGACATGTTAAATGGATTTTGACTCATTCAAAATGGTGTTTCAACTAGCAAACTTGAATAAAAAAAATAATACAAGTTTCAGAATCAGGTCCGTTTAACATATCATGTTAGTCACGCTAACATGACTAGAGGTCGAACGGGTGTAATATTGACCTAACATTTTACCATTGTTTCATGATAGACATGGTGAAAGGCAAATTAAACACAATCAGTCAGCTTCAGTGTCGAAACGTTTTAGTAACATGTTATTAGGCTAGCTACCTATTGATATAATTGCAATTGTTTTATCTAGTATCTTTATTTACATTTGAAACATGTGAACTCACCAACCTAGTGTTAACACATTTTAGCATGTTTTCTCAGGTCGCTAAGGTACGAGCACGAGACTAGGGCATGCATGCATTGGAGTCTCATTTATTTTTCAAACATCGGATTTACTTATTTATTTATTTTGACTTGCATGGTTTGGGCACGTTGGTTATAGCGCGTGGATTTTGTTAAACCTTTTTGCTTTCGCATTCCGCATTTACTCTGACCATTAAATGGTATTTATCAAACTCATATAGAGTCGTTCAATGTAATTAATGACTGAGTTTCGGGTAGGTCACACTCCTAACGGTAAAACTCCGTTAGTGGATTTTGGGGGTGTGACAGCAGTTAAGCTCCCCCGCATGTGACATTCCGGATTTTTATTCACGCATTTGTAACATATATCATGTAATCATTCTCAATTAAATGAAATGCAAGTGCTTTTAATTAATTTTGTACAAAATATATATTTATTTTATGGATTTAAAATAATTAAAATTTTATACGTTTTAAACTTATATAAAAAAAATTATATATAAAAATTTAAAAGGTTCATATATAGATAAGGTAACCCATTCAAATAAAATCATTAACTTTTATAAAAATATTCATAATAATAATAATAATATATAAGTTTATAAAAATAATAATGGAAATTAAAAAGAAATTTAATTAATTATTTTTTTAAAAAGTTAAGGGTCTGTTTTGAAAATAATTAAACTACAAGGTTTAAACCAGAAATCAGTTAAGGGACTAAATGTGGACAAATCAAACCACAAGGACTCATCCGAAATTATCTAAGGGACTATTTTAATACAAAAACAAACTTCAGGGACCATTCCTGCCAAATCCCAATTCGCTTTTCCGGTTGTCTCTCCCAGTGACCGGCGGTCCGAGCCATTTTCCGGCGAACCCTCGACACGCCTGTTCCCTGCACCTCGACAGCCGAATTTGGTCTCCCCGACCTCGTCGTCCCCACGCGAACAATAGCCCCCGACCAATTGGTCTCCCCGACATACAGAAAGTTCGATCGTGTTTGTGGCCGAAAACCCACGCCACAAATTCGGCCCGGACAGTCAACCTCCACGCCTGCAAGATGGCTCGACAGTTTCGTCTCGTCCAGACGAGTGTCGGGACATGCTCAATTGCTTGTCTCATTATCGGGATCGAGCTCGGCTATAAAAAGCCATTACCGAACCTGCACGAGCTCGCCATCCCCTCTTCACCCACTTTCACTCAAAATTGAGACCGGCATTTTGTTCGTCGCCACTGTGGGAAGTTGTGACCAAAGTTTCGGAACCTAATTCGTACTAAAGCATAGCTAACCGATCTTGGAATTTTCGGATTATCGAACCTGTCGTCCAGACCATTCGCGACCAAGTAAGAGCCTTGAATTTTTTCCATTACCTTCTGTTGTCATAGGGCAATCTATCCCAATCGAAATCCCGGCCTCAGACCATCGATCACCGGGCAAACTGGCTTGCCCGTTGCCGAGAACCAGCGACCAGCTTTTTGGTATATGTTATAAATTAAACAACACACACATAACCAGCGATGGGCAGTAGCCCGGCTGGTTATGCGTGTGTGTGTTTGTGTTGTAGGTCGCGGGTTCGATTCTTGTGGCCTCCGGCCCAACCCAATTTTTTCCTGTTTTTATTTTATTTATTTATTTTATCATATTTTAATATTACACCTATACAATAAAAACTATTACGGGTCGGTTGACTCGTTCGTTTATTTTCAAAACTATTAAATAACATTTTTCTTCGCATATTTAACCCGTCCAATTTTTTTATAAAATAATAACCCTATATTTTATAAACTTGTTAAAATAATTTTAACTCACAAAAATATATAATAATTAAAAAAATAAAAAAAAAATTTCCTTTTATTTATTATTATATATAATACAATAAACATAATAACAAATTATTCAAAAATGTAAATATTTAACAAGATTTAAATATATATTTTTAGATGTTAAATTTTACTAAAGATCATTATTATTTTACTACAATATTTTATATAAATAATTTTAAGGAATGTTATTATAAACCTATACGCATTTAAATACCAATACACATATACAAACATACAATAATACATATTTATCTACATAGGATTTCATTGTGCTTAGTTTTCAACATCCTTATCACCCGCACTTGTGGATTTAAAAACATCCGCTAGCCAGGTGAGTTACATAGCCCCTATTTTACATTTTTACGCATTTTGGGGTGAAACATTATACATGCTACTTACTTTGTTTATACGTGTTATACATGTGGACTATATGCTTATTATCTTGGGTGTACATACATTTACTTTAAACACAAGAAAACCAACAATAATATTAATAGATCTATTGTGCCTGACCAGCCCACCCGGTTAGGGTGTTTATTACTGCATACTCGGATATAGACGCGTGTTATATTCAAACATACCGGATATAGTGGGTAACTATATTCAAACATATCGGACTTAGCTGTTGTGCTATGTTCAAGCGTGTCAAACAAGGTTTGAATTGTGATTAGATAAATGATACACCATATATATACTATGTTTAACAAGATAAACAATGAGTTGCAAAACGTTTTTATCTACTACTTATCGGAACTACAAAAACCTATGTACTCACCAACTTTTTAGTTGACACTTGATTTAAATAATGTTTCAGGTTTGGATATGTGATTGCTTGTTGAAGATTTCTCCACTTAAGAACTATGGACCTAGTTAAATAAATCAATGTTTTGAACTAGACTAGGTTATTTGAAATGTATTGTATTTGGATCTTTGTTGTCTTTAAATTTAATTAATAAATTATGCAACTTTTTAGTTATCATGTTCTTTTGAACAATCATTCCATTGTCCGCCTCGATGATTCCGCCATCGGTCGGGGTGTGACAGATTGGTATCAGAGCCATGGTTATAGGAAATTAGGTTATTAGACACGATGACCTAGACTATAACCCTAGGACTCTCTTTTATGTGTTATGTGCTAAATGATTAATTGCTATGTGAATTATTTGTAGTTAGGTATTATTTGAATTTTCCCAAGTTTGGTACATGAGACTTATACATACAAGGCTTAAATACATGATACATACTTTACATACACATTTGACAAACAAACTTATGCAAACAAATACACTACCCATCCTTATCCATACTCTTTTCTAATCCATATTAATTGCAACATTCCTACACACTTTATACTCATAGACTCTCAAGTCTATTAAAATCTTGAAAATCTCGTCAACGACTTAATTTCTTGAAACTAGTAAAGGACACGTGCAATATGGAAGGGTGACACCTATACATTGGGTTTTCTGTCTAGGAAAGCATTTCGTATAAATCCAAATAAACGGACCTGTATGCTTTCATGGGAATTCCTGAAGTGAGTGTTTACCTATAGGCTAAAGCATGTCTCTTTGAAAGTTTTGAGGAATTATTTAACGTTGATAAGTCAATGTATTCGCAAGGATACGATCCGAACTTAAACTCAAAATTTGGGGACATTATAGCAAGATAGGAAGAACTAGACGAACATGCAAAGCAAATCATTATTACGGGTGCACACGTAATAACGATTTGTAGTGCATGCAAGTCCCGGCAATTCCTATTACGCGAATAATGATCTATAACATCATGTTCTATCCGGAATGGATGGCTTAGCTTCCCCCCCATCAACTTTGAATAAATACACATGCACTGGCATGCGTCATGATGAATCCCGCTTTTCTGCTTACATTATTTCCCACTATAATTCATATATATCCATCTTATCTAAAATATCATTGTCTTTTCTTATGGTGTTAGAATGCCTCCTCGACGTGCAAACTCTAGCACTTCCAACCCGGATCTTGCTACTCTTCTTGCTCAGCTGGTAGGGCAAATGACCCAAGCCAATAACAATAGTGACGGATCTCACAACATCCAAGGAAACAGTGGTACCAACCCGCCCCAATGCACGTTTAAGCACTTTAACTCGTGCAATCCTACAAAATTTTTCGGGACTGAAGGTGCTACCGGCCTACTACAATGGTTTGAAAGCATGGAAAGCACATTCCTAAACAGTGACTGTCCCGATAATCTTCGGGTTCGCTATGCCACCAGTGTACTTCAAAAGAGAGCCCTCACCTGGTGGAACGGTGAGAAACGCACTCGTGGTGTTGAGGTTGCTACATCTTTATCTTGGGATGATCTGAAGAAAGTCATGACTGATGAATTCTGTCCTCGGAATGAAATGAGGAAGCTCGAGACTGAGTTCTGGGATCTTGCCCAAGACAGCGGGGATAATCTGGCTTACACCACCCGGTTTCAAGAGCTAAGTCTGTTGGTGCCTCATATGATCACTCCCCTTGCACGGGGAATTGAAAAATATATAGGCGGGCTGCCTATGCAAATTCAAGATGCTGTGTTAGGAAGCAATCCTCCTACACTTGAAGCTGCTATCCGTCTTTCCGCTACACTATCCGACAACCATGTCAAGGCCGGAACCTTATCAAGAAAGGGTTCCAAGAAGGTTGTTTCTACTCTTGCGGCCGTCAAGGATGTAAAACCTGAGTCTTCTAACCGCAACAAGAAACGAAAGGGTCGAAACTTTGCAGCCGTAACTCCCGTTGTACCTGCTATTCAAGCGGCCCCTTTGGGTCAAAACCCAAAACCTTATCTAGGCCCGAATCCCCAATGCCAGACCTGCAAGTACCATCATCCTGCCAACTAACCATGCCGATTGTGTTCAAGCTGCGAACGATATGGACACGTGGTCACTACTTGCCGTACCCGTCCTCCCGTCTATCAAGCTGCTCCAGCCAACCATCCCATCTATCCGGCACCTCTCAATGGTCGGGCATGTTACGAATATGGAGACCCAAACCATTTCCGTGACCGATGCCCAAAACTTCATCATCAAGGTGGTCCTCAAGGATGAGCGTTTAATATAAACGCTAATGAGGCTCAAGCAAACAACGACGTGATAAACTGTACGTTTCTCGTAAACAATCATTATGCATCCATTTTATTTGAAACCGGTGCCGATAGGAGTTTTGTGTCTCTTGCCTTTGAATATCGATTTACTAAACAAGGAACGAAACTTGACAATTCTTATTCCGTGGAGATAGCAAACGGAAAATCTATTACCATAAATTCTGTTATCCGCAACTGCAATCTCGAGCTTAATAGTCATGAATTCTCCGTTGATCTCCTTCCAATGCAATTGGGAAGCTTCGATATTATAATTGGCATGGACTGGTTATCCAAGCACCATGCCGAGGTTATTTGCTACGAAAAGTGCATTCGTATACCTCTCCCTTCGGGTGACACGTTAGTTATTTTTGGTGAAAAACCGTGTCATGGTCTTCAACTCATGACTTGCACATTAGCACAAAAGTACTTGCGGAAAAAGTACGTTGCTTTCTTGGCCCACGTAGTTGACACGAAAGACAAGGGTAAGAAATTGCAAGATATTCCGATCATTTGAGACTTTCCTGAGGTATTCCCCGAGGATTTACTCGGTCTTCCTCCTCCTAGACAAGTGGAGTTTCGTATTGACCTTGTGCCTGGAGCAACTCCCGTGGCAAAAGCTCCCTATCGTCTTGCACCTTCCGAGATGCAAGAGCTCGTAAGTCAATTACAAGAACTCTCATCTAAAGGATTCATCCGCCCGAGCCATTCACCTTGGGGTGCTCTCGTGCTATTCGTAAAGAAAAAGGATGGATCGTTTCGAATGTGCATCGATTATCGTGAACTCAACAAGCTTACAATTAAGAACCGTTATCCTTTACCCCGTATCGACGATCTTTTCGATCAGCTTCAAGGTTCAACATGCTTCTCCAAGATTGACCTTCGTTCCGGGTACCATCAACTTCGTGTTCTCGATGAAGACATTCCGAAGACTGCCTTTCGGACTAGATATGGTCACTACGAGTTCATGGTCATGCGCTTCGGTTTGACTAATGCACCTGCAGTCTTCATGGACTTCATGAACCGTGTATGCAAACCTTATTTGGACAAGTTCGTGATCGTTTTCATTGACGACATTCTCATCTATTCTAAAACTAAAGCGGAGCATGAACAACACTTCGTTTGATTTTGGAACTCTTGAAGAAAGAACAACTATACGCCAAGTTCTCCAAGTGTGAATTCTGGCTAAAGGAAGTTTAGTTTTTGGGACACATAGTCAACGATAAGGGAATTCATGTGGACCCGGCAAAGATCGAGGCGGTAAAGAATTGGAGTACTCCCAAGACTCCTACCGAGATTCGTTCATTCCTTGGAATAGCGGGTTATTATCGTCGCTTCATCTCAAATTTCTCCAAGATTACGGTTCCACTCACTGCCTTGACTCACAAAGGTAAACGTTACGAGTGGGGACCCAAGCAAGAGGAAGCTTTTCAAACTCTCAAGCACAAGCTCTGCAATGCTCCTATTCTAACTCTTCCTAGTGGTAATGACGACTTTGTCGTTTATTGTGATGCATCCAACCAAGGTCTTGATTGTGTTCTAATGCAACGTGGCCAAGTAATTGCATACGCATCACGTCAACTCAAAATCCACGAGAAGAACTACACGACCCATGATCTCGAGCTTGGTGCTGTCGTTTTCGCCTTGAAAATTTGGAGACGTTATCTTTATGGCACCAAATACGTGGTTTTCACCGACCACAAAAGTCTCCAACATATTTTCAATCAAAAAGAGCTTAATATGAGGCAACGACGATGGGTTGAACTTCTTAACGACTACGATTGCGAGATTCGCTACCACCCTGGCAAGGCAAATGTTGTAGCTGACGCCTTGAGTCGTAAAGAACGTATCATGCTTCATAGTGTTTGTATTCATAACGATATCCAAGCCCGTATTCTTCAAGCACAACACACCTCGGTTACCGAAGGAAACATGTATCAAGAGATGGCATGTGGTGTAGAACTCTTACTAGAAACCAAAGCCAACGGCTTATTGTATTACTTGGACCGTATCTGGGTTCCCTATCGCGACGACCTTCGTATATTTTTGATGAACGAGTCCCACAAAACTCGATATTCGGTACATCCCGGAGCTCATAAGATGTACATGGGTCTTCGTCAACAATATTGGTGGCCCAGCATGAAAAAGGATATTGCCCTCTTTGTGGAAAAATGCTTAACTTGTTCTAAAGTAAAGGCCGAACATCAGAAGCCTTCCAGACTCCTCGAACAACCTGAAATTCCCATGTGGAAGTGGGAGAACCTTGCTATGGACTTCATCACCAAACTCCCACGCACTTCTAGTGGGCACGATAGTATCTGGGTTATTATCGACCGACTTACAAAGTCTGCTCATTTCTTGCCTATTCGTGAGGACTATCGAATCGAGAAATTGGCCCGGATATATATTGATGAAATTATGAGTCGTCACGGAATCCCTTTGAACATCATCTCCGATCGTGATTCGCGTTTTACTTCCCGATTTTGGCAATCATTACAATCTGCGCTTGGTACTCGTTTGGACTTAAGTACGGCTTACCATCCTCAAACTGATAGACAAACCGAGCGAACAATCCAAACTCTCGAGGATATGCCTAGAGCTTGTGTCATTGACTTTGGTGGCAATTGGAATTCTCACCTACCACTGATCGAATTTTCCTACAACAACAGCTACCACACAAGTATTAACATGGCACCGTTTGAAGCTCTTTATGGACAAAAATGTCGTTCACCGATTTGTTGGAACGAAATTGGTGAAGCACAAATCACCGGTCCCGAGCTTATCCAAGAGACCACCGATAAAATCTCTCTTATTCGTGACAACATTCGAGTAGCAAGGAGTCGGCAAAAGAGCTATGCCAATAACCGACGAAAACCCTTGGAATTCCAAGTTAGGGATATGGTTCTTCTAAAGGTATCACCTTGGAAAGGCGTAGTCCGATTTGGAAAGAAAGGAAAACTCGCACCTCAATATGTGGGTCCATTCAAGATACTTGAAAGGATAGGAAAAGTGGCCTACAAACTCGATCTTCCTTCAGAGCTCAACAACGTCCATCCGACTTTTCACGTATCTAATTTGAAAAAGTGCCTAGCCGACGAGAATCTCCACATCCCTCTTGATGAAGTGCGCATTGACGAGAAAATGCACTTTATTGAGAAACCCGTGGAAATCATAGACCGTGAAGTCAAGAAACTCAAGCGTAGCCGCATCCCCATTGTCAAGGTCCGTTGGGAGTCTAAACGTGGACCCGAGTTCACTTGAAAACATGAAGACCAAATGAAGACCAAATACCCGCATCTCTTTTCATAGCCTCCATTAGTTGAATTTCGGGGCGAAATTCCTTTAACATGGGGAGACTGTGACATTCCGGATTTTTATTCACGCATTTGTAACATATATCATGTAATCATTCTCAATTAAATGAAATGCAAGTGCTTTTAATTAATTTTGTACAAAATATATATTTATTTTATGGATTTAAAATAATTAAAATTTTATACGTTTTAAACTTATATAAAAAAAATTATATATAAAAATTTAAAAGGTTCATATATAGATAAGGTAACCCATTCAAATAAAATCATTAACTTTTATAAAAATATTCATAATAATAATAATATTAAGTTTATAAAAATAATAATGGAAATTAAAAAGAAATTTAATTAATTATTTTTTTAAAAAGTTAAGGGTCTGTTTTGAAAATAATTAAACTACAAGGTTTAAACCAGAAATCAGTTAAGGGACTAAATGTGGACAAATCAAACCACAAGGACTCATCCGAAATTATCTAAGGGACTATTTTAATACAAAAACAAACTTCAGGGACCATTCCTGCCAAATCCCAATTCGCTTTTCCGGTTGTCTCTCCCAGTGACCGGCGGTCCGAGCCATTTTCCGGCGAACCCTCGACACGCCTGTTCCCTGCACCTCGACAGCCGAATTTGGTCTCCCCGACCTCGTCGTCCCCACGCGAACAATAGCCCTCGACCAATTGGTCTCCCCGACATACAGAAAGTTCGATCGTGTTTGTGGCCGAAAACCCACGCCACAAATTCGGCCCGGACAGTCAACCTCCACGCCTGCAAGATGGCTCGACAGTTTCGTCTCGTCCAGACGAGTGTCGGGACATGCTCAATTGCTTGTCTCATTATCGGGATCGAGCTCGGCTATAAAAAGCCATTACCGAACCTGCACGAGCTCGCCATCCCCTCTTCACCCACTTTCACTCAAAATTGAGACCGGCATTTTGTTCGTCGCCACTGTGGGAAGTTGTGACCAAAGTTTCGGAACCTAATTCGTACTAAAGCATAGCTAACCGATCTTGGAATTTTCGGATTATCGAACCTGTCGTCCAGACCATTCGCGACCAAGTAAGAGCCTCGAATTTGTTCCATTACCTTCTGTTGTCATAGGGCAATCTATCCCAATCGAAATCCCGGCCTCAGACCATCGATCACCGGACAAACCAGTGTCCTCGGACACGGCTTGCCCGTTGCCGAGAACCAGCGACCAGCTTTTTTGTATATGTTATAAATTAAACAATACACACATAACCAGCGATGGGCAGTAGCCCGGCTGGTTATGCGTGTGTGTGTTTGTGTTGTAAGTCGCGGGTTCGATTCTTGTGGCCTCCGGCCCAACCCAATTTTTTCCTGTTTTTATTTTATTTATTTATTTTATCATATTTTAATATTACACCTATACAATAAAAACTATTACGGGTCGGTTGACTCGTTCATTTATTTTCAAAACTATTAAATAACATTTTTCTTCGCATATTTAACCCGTCCAATTTTTTTATAAAATAATAACCCTATATTTTATAAACTTGTTAAAATAATTTTAACTCACAAAAATATATAATAATTAAACAAATAAAAAAACTTTTCCTTTTATTTATTATTATATATAATACAATAAACATAATAACAAATTATTTAAAAATGTAAATATTTAACAAGATTTAAATATATATTTTTAGATGTTAAATTTTACTAAAGATCATTATTATTTTACTACAATATTTTATACAAATAATTTTAAGGAATGTTATTATAAAACTATACGCATTTAAATACCAATACACATATACAAACATACAATAATACATATTTATCTACATAGGATTTCATTGTGCTTAGTTTTCAACATCCTTATCACCCGCACTTGTGGATTTAAAAACATCCGCTAGCCAGGTGAGTTACATAGCCTCTATTTTACATTTTTACGCATTTTGGGGTGAAACATTATACATGCTACTCACTTTGTTTATACGTGTTATACATGTGGACTATATGCTTATTATCTTGGGTGTACATACATTTACTTTAAACACAAGAAAACCAACAGTAATATTAATAGATCTATTGTGCGTGACCAGCCCACCCGGTTAGGGTGTTTATTACTGCATACTCGGATATAGCCGCGTGTTATATTCAAACATACCGGATATAGTGGGTAACTATATTCAAACATACCGGACTTAGCTGTTGTGCTATGTTCAAGCGCGTCAAACAAGGTTTGAATTGTGATTAGATAAATGATACACCATATATATACTATGTTTAACAAGATAAACAATGAGTTGTAAAACGTTTTTATCTACTACTTATCGAAACTATAAAAACCTATGTACTCACCAACTTTTTAGTTGACACTTGATTTAAATAATATTTCAGGTTTGGATATGTGATTGCTTGCTGAAGATTTCTCCACTTAAGAACTATGGACCTAGTTAAATAAATTAATGTTTTGAACTAGACTAGGTTATTTGAAATGTATTGTATTTGGATCTTTGTTGTCTTTAAATTTAATTAATGAATTATGCAACTTTTTAGTTATCATGTGCTTTTGAACAATCATTCCATTGTCCGCCTCGATGATTCCGCCATCAGTCGGGGTGTGACACCGCACAGGAACTCCATGCAATCACAACATCACTCGTTTGAGGTTCTTCCTCAGTGGTTCTCCCACCTTGAACAGTTGTTACTCTACTCAACAACAAGATGTTTATAGAGCAAGCTACACGCACGTAGTTACATTTGAACAATTAATTTGTTCACAACAACATCAAGTTGTTTAAAATTGCTTTTACGTCTCTAGGTTTAAAAATATTATGTAACACGTTCGTTATAATATTCCAGACACTTCTAACCCGTCGTCAGAATATTAACCGATTCGACAAAACCATTTTTTTAAAGACCTTTTGGTTTATACAATAAACCGCTTCTAACACGCCCGTTAGAAAATTAAACGTTTATACAAAACGTAATGAAGTCTTTAAATCGTTTCTAACACGCTCGTTAGAAAAAATAATAATAGAAACAAAAAATAAATGTTTAGATAAAACGTATTGAAGCCTTTAAATCGTTTCTAACATGCTTGTTAGAAAAAAAAATTAAACGTTTAAAAAATTTTGGTTTCATAAAATTAAACCATTTTAATATGCTCGTTAAAATTTTTTAAACCTTCGAAAAATAATCTCTTCTAACACACTCGTTAGAAAATAACCGATGTCTTATACAAATATAATCATTTCTAACATGCTCGTTAGAAAATACAAATGCTTAGACAAAACCATTTCTAAGGCCTTTGGTTTATAAAATAAACCGTTTCTAACACGCTCGTTAGAAAATAAAACGCTTAGACAAAACGTTTCCATACATTGGTTAATACAAAATAACCGTTTCTAATATGCTTATCAGAAAATTAACGTTTAGACATAAACGTTTTAATAACTTTGGTTTATACATAATAAACCATTTCTAACACGCTCGTTAGAAAAAGTAAAAATTTAGACAAATGTTTTAAGCTTTGATTTATAAAATAATATGAATTTAACACGTATGTTAAAACCGTTGACGTTTACACAAAACGCTTATTTATTTTAAAAATTAACCCGTTTCAAACGCGCACGTTAGAATGTTAGACGTTTACAAAACATTTTAACCGATGTGGGTGAATAAAATACACCACTTCTAACACGCCCATTAGAGAAGTAAAAGTGTATAAGTCTTTATTATTTTATAATATTTTCTAAACGCTTGTTAAAAGTAAACGTACGCAAACATTTTTATGGTTTAGAAAACATCTTTTCTAATACGCACATTAGAAACTATGTGTTCCAAAACATTTGAAACACATACTATTTAACCAAATAATAGGTTCTAACACGCTCGTTAGAAATAAAAGATAAAACGTTGACAAACGTTTTTATTTTTTGGGTTTTACAAAATAAAAAGAATACTTTTCTAACACGCTCATTAGAAAAATTCAAATACTTCAAAACGCATTTTGAAATACTTATAGTTTTATATATGATTCGATTTAATGAAACATGACCAAAACCCATGAACTCGAAAGTGTTGAATCAAAACATTCGTTTTCGGATTCTATATTTTTCTCTAATAATTAATCCGGCTCGTTTGTATTACATACATGAATTCCCAAATTTTATTTGAAAAATTATAACAAAAATTTTTCAATTAGAAATCTATTTATAAGCATTTCAAGAATCCAAGATCCATATAATAAGGTTTAGATTGTCCTCAATTCTAGAAAATAACCAAGCGTGGGTTTTCTAAGTCCAACTTTGAATGGACCAACAATGAGTTTTTTCATAAATGAGGTGCAAAAAAAATGTATTTCAATAAATTGTACCCGAAATTCCGTTTCAATCAAAGTACTTCTTTGAATAGAAACGAAAAAAATATGTTTTTAAAACACAAACCGCGTGGAAACAAAACTAGTTTGAGTCACACGATATGGTTTTGAATACACGAACGGTGTTTTAAAAATTTGTTTTAAGATTGTAGGAATCCGTTCGCGTATAAAAATAAACACCTTTAATATTATGATTACAATACAAAAAATCAAACCTATATGGGAAAGCAAGTAAATTACAAATACGAATATAACTAAAAAATCAAAAAATACAAGAATGAAATTCCGATTTTGACCGAGGATCGTATTTGATGCCCTTAAAACAAATTCCGGGTCTCTCCCCGTTTTGTTTCCCAGGGTACAACGGCCACTGTCGGGGAAGGCTCTAGCACCCGAATTGTACTTTAAAGAAAATGATGAAGATGATTATAGAATTGTTGGAATTATTTAGGGAGAAAGAAGGAGAGAACACTAGAGATTGTGTTGTTTGGTGTATTTTTCAACCAAGGAACACCTTAGTATTTATACTTGAAAAGGAGTTGAAACACTCAATTCACTATTAACCAAAACCTTTAAGTATTTGACTAAAACTTAAAAGACATGTTAAATGGATTTTGACTCATTCAAAATGGTGTTTCAACTAGAAAACTTGAATAAAAAAATAATACAAGTTTATATAATTTTATTTTCACAAAATATTTTCCAACACAAGGTAAACCCACTTGATGCATATACACTTTATTTTAGTTCATGAATCCATAAAGTTATTATTACTATTTTTACACAAAAATAAGTCTCATGTAGTCATTTTATAGAAACTCCATGTTTCATAAAATGAATTTTTGTGGGTGAAGTTTGGTACATAACAACATGTTAACAAAATATAAAACAAGAGTAAAAACATGAATAAGAAGAAGGTTTTCTCACTAGAAGCAAGCAAGGAAGAAGGAATGAGTGATGTAGTTTGTTTGAAATCACCACTAGAACACTCACTAGCAAAAGGCTTGAACACTTGATTAAAGTTTGAAAGTTGAATGTTTGGGGGTGGGGTGTGTAGCCGTAAACCAAGAGAGAAATGAGGAGTGTTGGTGAAATGAATCTCTTGTGGGAAAATAGAGAAGTGTTGGCTCCATTTTTAATTCAAGTAAAGACTTGTAAGTAATAGATCATTGGAAAAAGTGTGTATAAAGTCAAATTTTCGGACATGAGGAGAGATGGTTTAATGGCTAAAAATGGTTTATGTAAAGAGTTGGATTTTTGGATGCAAAATGATCTTTCACTAAATTGGAAAATTTGGTGTGGTCAAATCTCAAGAACTAGCTGGTGTGGGTTTTTGTGTGCCTATTCTTTGGTGGAAAGCATGAGGGGGAAAACATGGTGGATTTGACTAATGGTTCCAAGAGGTAAAATCTTACACTTGGAAAGTGGTTGGGTAAAAGATAAACATGAGTATGGAAATTTTAGAGATTTGGAAAAGTAACATACATGAACTATCCATGTGGATGTGAAAATCTTGGCCAACATGAAAAGAAAACGATGAGTTTTTGTTTTTATTTAAATGGAAAGGAGACTTTGTAGATTAAACGGGTATTCGGGTGGTAGCGGGTATAAATCGGACGTGATATAAAAAACAGTTTTTTTATATAAAATTATACTTTATATAATTAGTGGTTCACTAATATGTTAACATATGTCTAGAAATTTAATATGTCGAAATAGCGCGTTATACTAAAATATATCGGTGAAACGGTAGAGACTCACGTTTAAATATGATATGGGAGCAACCAAACCATTTAACTTCCAACCCGTATGGAGAAAGCTTGGAGTGGGGAGCAAATTATAAGATATGAATGATATTTTAGTTATTCAAATTTATTTGTTTCCTTTTTTTTCTAGGATATTTTGTTACATATTTTAGCTCTTGAAATATTTAGTATAAATATAGACTAGGTTTATTGTTTAGGGAGTGGATTGTTTAGGAATATTGTTATTTTTATAAACCTTTGAGGTTTTTTTGAACCTTTTGATCACAAAGAATTTTTGAGCCATTTGATTGCTTTCGAAACGGTATCATTTGGTATCAGAGCTTTGGTTTTTCAAATGGCTCCGCGTGAAGAATAGCGTCGTCTTGTTCGTAGATTCGCCGTAAGAGGCAACGAAAGAAGCATTGGTGTTCACGTGCCCGGGGAAGAGACAGATTGCCTGTTGCAGATTCACCATAATCCAGTTATGATTCATCGCAAGGAACCATGAGTCGAGTAGGAGAGTCCAGAGATCAAGAGATGCCATGGGGTATGGAATCGTATGTCGGTGTTGATCGAGACTTCCTCTTAGACAAGAATGGGAGACGGATGGTTTGTCACGGGTGTAGGGTGAAGACAAAGGAATCTGTCCCTACTTGCGGAGTGTAATCAATGAAGGAAACCGAACTAGGGTTTCATGTCCGGGACTGAAGCTTTAGCAAGGAGGAGTATCTTTCAATGGAGGTGATCTATCAAAAAAAGAGAGAGAGCGAGAGAGAGAAAAAAATGGCACGTGGGTTTGGGATATATGTGAGTAACATATGGAACATTTTAGTGCTTATGAGACTTGTGGTGGTGGTTGTACAGATTTGTGGAGATATAAGATAGTCGAACCACGTAGCGGGGTTGTAATGATTTGTGAACTCGAATGTCTTACAAGACTCGAGGGCGAGTCGTTTTCAAGAGGGGGAGTATGATACGGGAGCATCCAAACCATTTAACGTCCGACCCATATAGAGAAAGCTTGGAGTGGGGAGCAAGTTATAAGATATGAATGATATTTTAGTTATTCAACTTTATTTTTTTCCTTTTTTATGATATTTTTGTTACCTAGTTTAGCTCTTGAAATATTTAATATAAATAGGGAGTAGGTTTATTGTTAGAGGGGTGAATTGATGAATTATTAACGAATTGTAAGCATGAAGCTTACCGACCGAAGCTTTCGGTTTGGAAAGCCTTTGAATAAAACTATGAGTTTCTTGAGCCATTTGTTTGCGCTTCACGCCTGCATCATTTGGTATCAGAGATTTGGGTTGCCCAAATGGATCTGCGTGAAGGAATATGCTTGCTCGATCGTAAAATCGCCGACAGAGGCAACGAAAAAAGTATGTTCGGTTCACGTGCCCGAGGAAGCGACAGTTTTCTATTTGTAGATCCGCCGGAAGAGGCAGCAAAGGAACCCCTCTCGACTTACGGGGTGCAATCATTGAAGGAAACCGAACTAGGGTTTCATGTCCGGGACTAAAACCATGGGGAGGAGGAGTATCCTTTTCAATGTGGATTGCAATCTATCCATTATATATATTATAAAATTACCAGGAGATTTAGGAAAAAGTATACACGAATCATGAAAAACAACATATGGTGAACAAGCTAATCTAGGAATACGGCCTAGAATAACCTATACATCTAGAGTACTAGAAGAAAAATAAAGAAGTTGCTTTATAGGAACAACTAAAAAGAAATGCTTATGCATTCTGTAAAACAGCAATCTATGCACCCCAAGCTTACGGTTTTTATGATAAACGAAAAAAGCTTAGAAAAAGTACTACATATAATAAAAACTATAAACCTCATTATAAAAACAAATATGTTAGAAAACCACAAACTAGAAAATGTAAATGTTTTTTTTATGGAGACGAAACACATTTAGCTAATAAATGCCCAAACAAAAATAAAAACATAGAAAGATCTAATCTAGTAAAAGAGTTAAATGACTACGAAATAGAAACAATAAAAACAGATGATTCAGTTAATGAATCCATCTATAGCATCTACAGCGAAGATGGACAATCTATAGAAAAAATCTCATACGCATTTGTAAACACAGAAGAATGTATACATCAATGGATAAGCCAAAAGGGTAATAATCACATAAAATGCTATAATTGTGGATATTATCCAAGTATAGAAAAACGATTACAATGTAATAAATTTTTCAATGAAATATTATATGCCTTAAAAATTGTATGATAAAGAAATAAACAATAACATCTTGACATGAGAAGGATCAAGTAACAGTGTTAATACCGAAAAATTAGCTAAATTAGAATTAGCTGTTGAATTACACAGCCTTAAATTAGAAAACATAGATAATAAACTCAAAGAGTTAGAGACCTATGTTAAACAAGAAAAAGAAATCAGTCAAATGTCTACAGAAAATGAACAAGAAGAACATGTTTATGTACAAACACAAGGATCTATGAATATGATTAATATACAATGTAGGCTATGGTTAGACCACAATAACTTCATAGAACTAACAGCTCTCGTAGATACAGGAGCTACGAAAAGCTTGATATCTTATGAACTAGCATCAATACAATACCATAAAAAATTACCATACAACTTAGAAAGTAGAACAATAGAAAATAGATTGATTTCGATTACACATTGCCTAGAACCGGTAGGAATACAGTTTTTAGATTTTTCAAAAAACTATAGCATAAAATACGAAACGCCACAAATAAACATAAATCCACAACATATAAAATCAAGAGATTTCGTTATAGGATTAAATTTCTTATTAGGCTTAAATGGATCCATAACTTTAACAAAAAACTTCATCACACTTAGCAAACACATATATACGTTTCCTACAATAAGATATAATAACACTTCAGAGATCATACAAAAACGCGATGGACAAGGAATTTTAGAATTTCCAAAACAAAACTACAAAAGACAAACTTTAATAGAAAACGAAAGTATAAATTACTCACTGAATTCTTAAACCATGAATTTGAAAAGGGTAAAGATATCACAAAAAGTATAAATCATCTTACAATCTTACATTTGGAAAAAATAGGGTTAATAGGAGATGATATTACAAAGTCAAGAGTCAATCACATATGCAAATTTAAACTAAAAAACCTAGATATTACAATAAGAACATCCAACATAGAGTATAGCTCATTAGATAAAAAAGAATTCCAATAGCAAATACCAAAAATGATAAACCAAGGGTTAATAAAAAAAGTCTGAAAGCCCACACATGTCAACAGCTTTTATAGTAAGAAATCACAGTGAAATAAAAAGGGGAAAAGCTAGAATAGTTTATAATTATAAACGCTTAATCGATAATACTGAAGATGATGGTTATAACATACCAAACAAGGACAGTCTACTAATCTAATACAAAAGAAAAAAGTTTTTTTTTTCAAAATTTGACTTAAAATCAGGTTATAACCAATTAAAATTAGAAGAAAATTTTAAACCATGAACAACATTTACCTGTTCAGAAGGACAGTATGAATTGAACGTTCTTAGTTTTGGATTAAAGAGTGCTCCATCAATTTTTTAAAGATTCATGGATAGTATATTTTTAAACTATGACTTTTGTATAGTATATATTGATCACATTCTTGTTGCAAGTGAAACCGTACAGGAACACGAGCAACATCTACAACAAGTATTCGAAGAAGTTAAAAAGCATGGTATAGTAGTTTTAAAGAGAAAAATGAAACTATTTAAAAGAAAGATATCTTTTCTTGGTCTAGAATTAGAAAATGGAAAAATAGAATTACAGTCACACATTTCTACCAAAATTCTAGATTTCCTCGAAAAATTTAAAACAAATACAAGCCTTTTGGGGATTGGTTAATTACGCTATCCCAAATCTTTCAAAACTGGTAGGTTCTCTATATAGTAAAACCACCAAAAACGGACAAAGATATTTCAATATAGAAGACATTAAAATACTACAAAAAATTAAAGATGTTAAAACTATCAAACCACTAGAGTTACCACTAATTACAGATTACATGATTGTTGAAACAGATGAGTACAAAGATGGATGGGGAGCCGTCCTTCTCTGTAAACCAAATAAATATAGCTCCAAAATAGAAGAAAAAATTTGTGCATATTCCGGTGGAAATTTTCAAAATAAAACAAATTGGACAAGCATAGACTTTGAAATACAAACTTTAATCTATGCGCTAGAAAATTTTAAAATTTTTTTACCCAAAGAATTTACAGTTAGAACATATTGCGAAGCAATTGTAAAATTTATCAAAAATGACCAGAGTAAGAAAATGAATAGATTTCGATGGGTTAATTTGCAAAATATTATTCAAGGTCATGGATACACTATAAATTTTGAACACATTAAAGGAAAGAATAATGAGATAGCTGATATGTTATCTCTAAATATTAACAAATTACTTCTTTTAGATGGACAGAAAAAGTAAAGGAAAAGCAAAGCTTATACAGCCAAAGAAAACAATTTCTCCCATGGGTATTTCCTTAGAGGAAGAACATGCTACACATACAGAAAAGCTTATGAGTTAAGCAATTCTGGCTGAAAAAATTCACAGCACCAGAAAATTGCCATGTTCTATTACAAGCTTAAACAGTATTTCACAATTCTATAGTCCATTACATAGGTAAGAGCCGGAATACATGCATCAAACACAAAGGTTTGGTGCCTACTCAAAACAAACACAGAAATTACAGAGTACAGTTGAAACATTCAAAACTTATGCCTTACAAAGGTGTAATGATCCTAGTTAAAAATTCAGCCCAAACATAGGGATGTTTTTAACAGAAAAACAACAATGCTTACTAGATAACTTGTGGCATATTCAAACCATGCCATATGCATCATCAAGTTTTAAAGTACAAGTTTTAAATGCTCTGAGCATTTACTTTTGCGAACAAAGCTCAAAATTTCCTGAAAGACCACAACCCAAATTTACCCATTACATAATTTTTCGAGGAACAAAAATTGGAATTTTTAACAAATGGGAAACAATGAAAAAATTTATACAATGTCCTAACCCAATTTACAAAGGGTTTCATACATTTGCCGAAGCTTTAAAAACAACGAGAGAACATTTTGGTATAAACAGTTTTTACATTGAGCCTAAAGAAGTTCAAACATTTGCTGATATTGCAAAAACTAATCCTGAGCAAACGATTAAAGCTCAAGAAAATGTTGTTCCAAAACTTCAAAAACAGCTCATACAACAAGGACAAGATACACAGTCTATACAAATCCAAATTGAGAATGAGTTGTTAAAACAAAAGGTAGCAATCCTCGAAGCAAAAAATAAACAGTTAATACAGAGGCTCGACAAAAAAGAAAGAAAAGAAGAAACAGTTATAAACAGAAAATTTGATTCCTTCAAAACCAGAATTCTTGATACACCTTGGAAACAATACTTAAAACCTTTGACAAATAAATTTCGATATTTCAAAAAAATTGTTTCACAAAAGATTTGTGTAGAATTTCCTTTAATTCTACACCAATTACAACATGAGATTATTAATCTTGCTTTCCAAAGCCAACAGAGTACAAATACATTTCATAATGGAGTATGAGTGGTAGAAAGAGTAGACAAAGAAGGAAATGGGATTGGCCTTCTGCTTCTCCAGATTGTCTTTCCTACAACACTGTCTGACGACCATATAATTTAATTCTATCATCATGGTATGATCGATTATATGGAATTCATATTAAACAAAAGAACAGAACAGTTCCCGGATTGTTTTGGAGAAAAATTCATTATGGTAACAGGAAACATAGCATCTCATTCCTTAAACTCGGCCATCGGATGCAAAATCTTTTCATCCTTTCCTTACGCCAACGATTACACCTACAGACCAGCCCGTAAAAGAATTTTCGTCTGCCACATAATCAATACACAAGAACATTTAAAAAACCTTGCCATTACAACAAACCCAAGTTTTGCTAATATGTCATGGTTAGACAAAACATCTGAAGAAGAAATCACGACAGTAACAACTCAGATACAAGCTTTCAATGACTTTATCAAAAAACATCAGGAGACACCTATCCTACCTGATTATTTTCATGGGAAAATTTTAAACTTTTAGGTGAAAGACATTATTTACAGATTTATGCACATTTAAACCGGAGTATGCTTCTTGCATTCGTTGGAGAAAGCGACTCCTTGGAGCTCAAACACATTTGAAAACCTAAAAGAACATGAGTACAACAATGAAGAAGAAGACCCAGATTCTCCACAGTCTATTGACAGCACGCACAGGGTTTTTTTAAGAAAAATGTAAGCAATGACGTTTTTTTTCTTTCTAAAAGACAAGCTATCTACAGCAAAAAGTAATAATGGTCGACAAGTTTTACACAATTATTGTAAAGTTTTGTTCTCTTTAGGTTTTAGCCGTTGCTTTTTAAAAGTTTGTCGTTTTTCTTCTTTAGGTTTTAGCCGTTTCTTTTGCGTAGTGCGCATCAATTAGATAGAGCTTTGTATTTTCTTCATGCCTATATAAAGAGGCATTCATTTCATTTGTAAATACACCCGAAAAAATTTAAATAATAAGAATTTTTCAATCTCTCTATGGCACATTAAAATCTTTCCTACCCTCTTTAGTTCATCTGTAGCACTATAATCCTTGTCTAGTTCTTCATATCATATCACGAAATATATATAAAAAAAATATGTTTTCATTGCAAATATTGTCTTCTGCATCCGTTGTGCATATCTCCATCTTCGATACCTTCTTATTGTAAGTCTTCATTACTATCTTATTTTATTTTCATGAAATCTGGTACCAAGTATAAGTATAAGTATATATATAAACAAAAAAAAGCTTGGGTACTTGCGGCCGTCTCGTTTCTTTGGGTTTTGACATCGATTATTCCATATTATTATGGTGGAGGTGGTGATTTAATTTCAAGTGACGTGAAGCCGTGGAGGTGATTATGTGTTGCTTAGTGGGTTACTTTCATGGAGGCATCATGATTACTTTTGTGGTCTTTGAATTCAACCTACTAATATGGGATTATTTTGTGGGCCTGAGAGGAACCTTGGTGTGGTTTATTTTGTTATCAGGAAAGACAAATCAAAACCGTACGGTTGCATGGATTTGTAAACTCAAAAGTTTTACTAGACTCGTGGTCGAGTCTTCTTTGTAACCCGAGGAGTATGATGCAGGAGCATCCTGTCCATTAATCCGACCCGACCTGATTAGCAACCCGCGTGGAGAAGAAAGCTTAGAGTGCGGAACAAATTAGAAGATGTGAAAATATTTTAGTTATTTAAAATTATGTGTTTCCTTTTTTTATGATATTTTTGTTACCTATTTTAGCTCTTGAAATATTTAATAAAAATAGGGAGTATGTTTATTGTTAGAGGGGTGAATTGATGAATTATTAACGAATTGTATGCGTGAAGCTTACCAAACGAAGCTTTCGGTTTGGAAAGCCATTGAATAAAACTACGAGTTTCTCGAGCCATTTGTTTGCGCTTCGCGCCTGCATCAAAATACTAAGTTGATATAAACAAACACACGCATATATTTAAGTTCCAAAATAGTGTTGTACCATCTCGAAATATTTATAAAAAATAAATATTAATTATCACCAACGTTCGTGTATGTCAGTTATATTGCGTGTGACCCCGTAATTTACCGAATTACCGATGCGTGAAATGTTATGAATGGACTTTGCTAATTATGAAAAGACCTTAATTAACAATAATTAAGTCTAACACGAATACAATGTATGCAAGTTATGAAAGAGATGTGGACAGGTATTGACTTGAAATTGCCGGTTGTCACAATGTGATTCCCGCACCCGTCTCTACCCTTTTATGATTCGAGAGTGATACCGGATCCAGAGATTCCGCCTCTCGATCAGGACTGTTTGAAGATTTCTCCGCAGGTCTGTGTTTACAGGTCTACTCAGGACCTACAATATGGGTGGAGGGGTATTTAAGTAATAACCACTTTTGTTGACTTTATTCAAATTCTACCATTTTTTTAAACGTTCGTAACTTTTTCATACAAAATTATTTTTTTAAAAAAATTATATCATAAAATCGATCATTTTTTTCTCTTTAATTTGATAATAGTATTGTTATATAAAAAATGTAAATTAAAAAAAAATGTTGTATTTTTCTGGGTTGAATATATGTGGTGTATTTGTTGGAGTCCATGGACCGTTGGGTTTTGGTAGCAAATAAAAGTATTCAAATAAAGCTGGAAAGAGGAGCGAGTGGCGCACATGCTTTGTACCGAGTCTTTAGCTATTTCTGGTTAACTATTTGTTTACTTTTTCATTCCTAGTTTTTCGTAGAATTACTTCTCTTGTATTATAACCATTGGCTTTTCAATGAAACTCATTCAATCGGTGAGGAAATATCTGTGAAGTTGGAGGAGCTACGAATGAAAGACCTACAGGAAAAACATTACTTGTATCAAGCAATAGATCGAGTCACGTTCGAGCAGATCCTTGACTTCCAAGGCTGTGTGGGAATCTTTGAAGAAAAGGTTTGCGGTTAATGATCGGGTGAAAAAAATCCTAGTTGAAAGGTACACGTACGTAGTTGTATCTATTGAAGAATCAAAAAACATTGACGAGATGTCAATTGAAGAGCTACAAAGTACGTTAGTTGTTCATGAACAAAAATTCAAACGGGTAGAAAAAGAAGATGAGCAAGCTTGAAGGTGGATTTCAGTGAGAGCTCTAACACTCGAGGATGTGGGAGAGGCCGATCTAGCTTTAGGGGAAGAGGACGTGGACGAGGTCAGCAGTCCTTCAATAAGGGAACAGTCGAGTGCTATAAATGTCACAAGTTAGGGCATTTTTCATACGAATGCCCAACTGGAAAGGAAGCCAATTACGCTGGATTTTCTGAAGAAGAGGAGGTTATGCTTATGGCAGAAGTAGACGAGCTCGAGCATGTCTTCATGGTCAATACCCATACAGAAAACAAAAGCCTGCTGTGGTTTCTAGACTCAGGTTGCTCTAACACATGTGTGGTAGCAAAGAGAGGTTTGATAGGCTCGATCAAAGTTTCACAAACACGGTCAGACTAGGGAACAATTCTCGCATGACTGTTGCCGGAAAGGGAGATGTGAAGTTAGTCTTACATGGAATAACATTTGTAATTAAGGAAGTGTACTATGTACCGGACCTTAAAAACAATCTGTTGAGTGTAGGGCAACTTCAGCAAAAGGGGTTGTCTCTCCTTTTTCAAGTTGACTGTTACAAGGTGTTCCATCCAAATGGTGAAGTTGAAGAACAAAAGGTTGACGGATGTCTCTATCACAGTAATGAAGACACAGCCAAATTGTGGCATGAACGGTTGGGACATCTCAGCAAAACAAGTATTGGGAAGCTTCAGCAGAAAGAAATGGTACGTGACTTACCAAAGTTTAGTGCTGATACTACAGTTTGTAAGGATTGTATGTGTGGCAAGCAGACCAAAGAGGCCATTCCAAAGACAAGTTCATGGCGTGCATGAGAAACAATATTTGTGGACCGATTACTCCATCATCACTCACGGGTAAGAAGTAATTCTTAAGTTTTATTGATGATTTTAGTCGAAAGGCATGGGTCTACTTGTTGGCAGAAAAGTCTCAAGCACTGGAAAGTTTTAAGGAGTTCAAAAAGAAAGTAGAAACGGAAACCGGAAAGGTGGTGAAGGATCTTCAAACAGACAGGGGTGGAGAATACATGTCTGATGCCTTCAATCAATTCTGCAAGGAACATGGAATTAAGTGACAGCTTACAACAAGATACACACCACAGCAAAACGGCGTTGCCGAACGCAAGAACAAGACGGTTATAAACATGGTGGTGAGCATGCTTTGTGCTAAAGGCATGCCGAAGATATTCTGGGCTGAAGCAACACATTGGAGCTTTTACGTGCTGAACCAGAGTCCATCTAAGGCCCTCACTGATATAACTCCGCAAGAAGCTTGGCATGGGCTGAAGCCGACAGTTGGTCACCTATGGGTCTGGGGTTGTCTAGTTCATGTGCATGTACCAAAGGAGAAAAGGACTAAACTTGATAACAAAAGTGTTCAGTGTGTTTTAACAGGTATAAGTGAGGAGTCAGAGGCTTATAGGTTTGTCAATCCAGAAACAATGAAGGTGTTGATCAGTAAGGACGTGACATTTGAAGAAAACAAGTCATGGGATTGGAACCAAGTGGCTGAGAGGGAGTCCGGTAAAGAAGAAATCAAATGGGGGAACTATGACTTTGTTGATGAAGACCATGACTTCATCGATGAAGTTTCCATTACTGAACAGGAAGAAACACATGATGAAGTTCAAGATCAGGAAGTTGCTGAACCAGGGCCTAGCAATTCAGTAACTAGGGAGGGTAGACAGAGAAGAGTCCCTAACTACTTGCAAGATTATGTTCTAGGTGATGAAGGTGATTCAGAAAATGAGGAGGTAAATGTTATGGAATTATCTGATCATGATCCGATCAGATATGAAGAAGCTGTTAAGGAGGATAAGCGGAAGAAGGCCATGGATCTTGATATTCAAATGATAGAGAAAAATAATACTTGGCGTCTAGCTGAGTTGCCAAAGGACGCCAAGTGTATTGGGGTGAAATCGGTACTTAAGACAAAGTTGAATGAAAAAGGAGATGTGGAAAAACACAAGGCAAGATTATGTTCTAGGTGATGAAGGTGATTCAGAAAATGAGGAGGTAAATGTTATGGAATTATCTGATCATGATCCGATCAGATATGAAGAAGCTGTTAAGGAGGATAAGTGGAAGAAGGCCATGGATCTTGATATTCAAATGATAGAGAAAAATAATACTTGGCGTCTAGTTGAGTTACCAAAGGACGCCAAGTGTATTGGGGTGAAATCGGTATTTAAGACAAAGTTGAATGAAAAAGGAGATGTGGAAAAACACAAGGCAAGATTAGTTGTCAGAGGATATGGGCAAGAATTTGGGGTTGATTATATGGAGGTATATGCCTCGGTACCTAGGATGGATACGATTCAGCTTATGATTGATATGGCTGCTCAGAAGGGCTGGAACGTTTATCAAATGGATGTAAAGTCCGCTTTCTTGCATGAGACGCTGCAGGAAGATGTCTACATACATCAGCCACAAGGATATGTAGTTAAAGGAAAGGAGAATTCTATTTACAAACTTCAAAAGGCCTTATGCGGACTTAAATAAGCGCCCAGGGCTTGGTTCAGTCGTATAGAGACTTATTTCATCAAGGAAGGATTCAAAAGAAGCAAATCGGAGCACACTCTATTCATCAAGAAAAATGCGGGAGGTAAACTTTTGTTCGTAAACATTTATGTGGATGACCTGCTATACACAGGCAATGATGAAGCAATGCTGAAAGAGTTTAAATATTCAATGAAGGATGAGTTCGAGATGACCGATCTTGGAAGAATGAAGTATTTCTTGGGAATAGAAGTGGGGCAAACCATTGCAGGGATCCATATTTCGCAAAGAAAGTACGCAGCTGAAATTTTGAGTCGTTTCAACATGGAAGAGTGCAATCCAGTTGTGAATCCAGTAGTTCCAGGCAACAGGCTGAGTCAAGATGATGGGGAACAAGTTGATGAGACTATTTTCAAGCAGCTTGTGGGGTGATTAATGTACATAACGACAACATGTCCTAATATACAGTTCGCGGTAAGCTTCATTAGTCGTTTCATGTCAAAACCAACAGAGGCTCATTATGCTACAGTTCGCGGTAAGCTTCATTAGTCGTTTCATGTGGAGTGCTTAAGTGTTGTATTTTTATGTGCTTTATTTTTGTAACTGTGTTGAATATTTCAATGATGTATTTTTATGTAGTTTTAATTGTGATGTATTTTCTTTGCTATATATTTTATACTATACATTTTATGTTGTATGTTTTGTGGTGTGTTAACTGTGTTGTATTTTTGTACTGAATATGTAGTGCTCTATTTTTTATGCTATGTTAACTGTGATGTATTTCAAATATGTTATGTATTTTAAAACCAACAAACGGCAAACCACCAAAATAACAAACCATGTAAGCAAATCAACCTGATAAATTTTATGTTGTATCTTTTGGTTTGTTTTTACATAAAGAATAAACCCATGTTGACAAAATCAGTTATCTCATTATTTAAAAATCAGATTAGTATTCATGCATGTCCTCCGACTCATCTCACAAATTCATTTGAAAAGAAACCAATTTAGAACCAAATGATGAATTTGATTGCTTGGGCTGACCATTCTTTCCCCATCCTTGTACCACTGTAACTATATGAGTAATAAGATATAAGGAACTTCCTCTAGTTTCAGTTTAGATATAACTATAAACACACAACTAGCTTGAAAAGAGAAAAGTATCTGCTTGGTCGATGTTATGACCAACTGTCAACCTCCATTTTATCAAAAAAAATTGGCGACACATGTAATAAGTTCTTTCGCTTGGTTGAAATGCAGACAAATCCCCATCAAGAGTTTCTACACATCCCATGTTCTCGCCGGGCATAAAGAAGCAGCAAAAAACGAAGTCTATGTGATTAACCAAAAATCAGTTACAAGTACGATTTTAGCACGTAACCTAACTGGCTCATGCTCACCGTATGCTACAATAACTTAGATCTATATGTTCATCTATAACAACAAACAAATTAAAGAGATCCAACAGTTAGCTCTAAGATTTGGTAAGCAACATTCACCAAATGATGTATAATAATCAAATTAATATTTATCACACAATAAACCGCAACTCACAGTACACAAACACAAGTTGTATCTGATAACAAGCTACGATTTTCTAATCAGGTGATTGCATCTCGAATCAATTGAACAGTTGCATCAATTACAATAAAGAACGATGAACTTACTTCTTCCCATGACGAAAAATCTGGTCCATTTCCAGCCGCATCAATTCTACCACAAAACAGCACAACAGCAAAAAAAAATAATAATAAAAAAAATCATTGAATCTCAATAACTTAGAAGATCAAAAGCTCTACAGATCTGGAATAAAATTACTTGAAGTACAAGGCAAACAAAATAAAAAATAGAAGTAAAACAAAAATAAAGTACAGTCAGAAAAATAAAATCCAGCACAATTTGAAAAACACAAATCCAACACAATTTTTTTTTTCAAAACAACTTATCTTCCTAGTTATTAAACCCCTAGCTTTATATACATTGATATATTGCCCAATATGATTCAGTTAAAATAAACACAAACATGCATGAAAATGGATTCAAATATAGGACTCTAAAATTTCATAAGCATTAACAGTTGGTGGATATTAAACTTTTCATTCCAACCAAACTATAGATTCAAAGATAGGACTCTGAAATTGTTTTGAAGTATTAAGTTATATTGAAAAACAAACCTATTGTTAACGTACAGAACCTAATCTAAAGAGACGCGTATGAATATATATGTGTGAAATATAAGAGTGAGTGATTTTATACTCCAAAGGTTTTAACTTCTGACAGAATAACCCCTCCAACTCCAAGAATGCTCCAGCTGCCACATGAAGCCCAAACTTAGTTAAGTCCAGTTCAGCCTCCATCCGACAAGTCCAGTAGCCCACAATTCATTTTCATGAAACAATCACACAAACAAATATATGGATTAGAAACTTTAATTAATGTTTTGCCGCTAATTAGACTCAAAAGTAGGAAGATAATATTGAAGACAATGGTATTGATTAGCAGTATTCAGGTTTAAAATTAGCTGCAATCAGGGGCGGACTTAAGTGAAGCGGGGGGGTGCACAGGAACCCCCCGAGTTTCGAAATTTTAGTGTAACGGTAGGTAAAAAAACTGGGGTGAACCCCCTTACAAAGTTTCACAGTAAGCATAGTGGTTTAGGCTCTATGAAATTGGGGCATCTAAAAACAGTGAACCCCTTGGAAAAATTCCTAGATCCGCCACTGGCTGCAATCACACAATGAGGTTTAGAGTTTGCTTTTAAAAAAACTAAAATAAACAAAATCCTTTTGTTTTTCCTTCCATATGGCCATAATTTTAAGCCACGAATATCTAAATCCAATCAGTAAATTTAATCAGTTAGCCATTGTTTTCTTTACTACATGCAAATTGAAGAGGATAGTCACAGTTGGGCCTGATCCAATGGATCTAGGCCCATGAAAACTCTAAGCCCATTTGAACCTTATATAAGGGATGTTCACCTCTTTCTTCCTCATCTCACTCACACATAATCAGACTCATACTCTCTATTTCATACATACACACATCAATGATGGAATTCATTGAGCGTCAGAGGGTGGTCCAAAGACTCCGGTCGTTGACCTCTTCTAACGAGTTTCTAGTTTTTGCAGATCTGGGTCGGGACGAAGAATATGAAGTGTGGTTGGTCCATCTCTATAGTTGTTGAGATGAGCCTGACCTTCAACTATGACGGATCCCTGAAGCAACATAAAATTAAGATGAGCAAGTGTAATCAATAAAATTACGTTCTTGTTAAAAGACATAAAAGAAGTTTAAAGAAATTCTCACTAAGTTTGACAAAAAAGTTTGTTAAAAGGAGTACCGGACATAGCTACCACTTGTTTAAGTTACATTGTTTTAGTTATATTTTTTTGGGGCCTATAAATAGATGGCTCGGGTTCTTCATTCCACACATCATTCCAGAAAAGAATACACACTCATATAATTCGTAGTTGTAGTTTAGAGTAGAGAGGCTCTTCCACCTTCTTCGTAATAGGAGAGCCTACGAAACTCAGCATTATACTATTACTAGTTCGTATGGCCATTCATAGCCAAACCTTTGGTATTGCTTGGGTTAAGATGAATTTTGGTGTATGTTAATGTTTAACTTATTAGTCTAATGGTATGTTTATGTTTTTTAATTATTCACTCTAAAACCAACTTCATGATAGACTTTTTATTATTATCTAAATTAGTCTTTAAACTTGTCTTAAAATGTAAGACCGTAAAACCTTTTTAATCAAACTTCTCTTGAAAGTTGCACGTCTTTATACAAGCGGATTTTGATAAGCTAAAGCTTGGTTAATATTGATAAGATTGTACGTCTTTATACGAGCTTGTTATGAAACAAAGAGTTGGTGAACTCACATTGGGAACGGTACGTCTTTATACATGATCTCATGTTGCATCGCATCCTGGTGAACAAAGTTTAATCACTCTTTTAATAAAAGTAAATGTATTTAAGTTTGTTGTATTAAACCAATTCGGGGATAGATCTTAAGTATACGAGTGTACGGATCTATTGAAGAGTTGAGGGTAATGATGTCCCTAGCTAGAAGTCTTACTATTTTATTATTAAGGAACATAATTCGTGAACAAAATGTTGTGAGAATGAGGCTCTAGCGTTGTACCGTTCACACGTTTGTATTAGTCACACCATTGAATTAGTTAACATAACATTATCATATATCAAGCGGATTAAAAGCCCAAAGCAATACTCGTTGTGATCTGATTTTTCTCAAACTATCTAATTTCTTGTTATTAACTATTATGTTATATACATTTATGTTACACACTTCATGCACATTTTGCATTTTCTATTATTTACTTTACTGTCATTTACTTTTCTGCTTCACAAGCACACAACACACCACTCACAAATTAAACCGGCTAAACGATACCAAATTTTGAGTATTGGAATTCGACCGTGTTCATTGGTTCGATACTTGGTTCTTACCTAAACTATATTACGTTGTGCTAGGTACACTTGCCTATTGCGTGTGTTTTAAGTTTGACTACTTATCATTTTATAAATTTAAAACCTGATCTCGTGAAACCAAAACAAATATATATATATATATATACTTATAACACAACGCTATCATACGTATATATAGCTCGTACTATTACGTATACGTAACTTAGTAGCTTATCAAAACTATGGTTCTGATGTGTATATGTAACTCAATCATTTCTATCAACTTTTAAGTTCGGTTGTTAGTGTATGATTGTTACACTACTTGTTATATATACACATTCAAAACTTTGGTAAATATATGTAACAAACTTTGTCTCGAATTTCATGTGTTGGTATTTTTTTTGTGATTGTTACGTAAAATTAAAAAAGTTATTGATTTTTCTAGGTTTTGAATTAATTTTGTGACGCATCCATATTTGATGAATTACGGGTCAAATAGTTTTCTTCGATAATACACCAGAAAATGCAAAGATAAAAGAAGGCTAGTTCCCTGCCGTCTTTGGTGGAATAAACATTGGTTTTTGTTGGCCGTTTAAAAAAAATAGTTTTCTTCGATTCATATTTGATGAATTATGGTATCTGACAACACCAACAATTCATGGCTTACAACATAAGCATGGCTTGCAAGGGTAATCATTAATCTCCCAACAGTTAACTACGTGATAAATTGGAGTAAATGGGTTCCCCGTAAGGTTAACATCTTTTTGTGGCGGGCGGAGCTGGATAGGATCCCCACTTTGTCGGCTCTAGTTAGAAGGCAAGTTTCCCTAAACTCGGTCCTTTGTCCTCTCTGCCTTCATTGCCTAGAAACTGACGAGCATCTATTTATTTCATGCTCGTATGCTGATATGTTATGGGCATTCGTTAGTTCGTGGTGTCATCTATCACCTATTTATGCTTTTTCGATCCGGGATCTTCTGGACTTGTTTAAAACTGCTTCGGCCATTCCCAAAAGAAGCAATGCTATTCAGGCCATTGTTCACACGGCTATATGGAGTCTCTGGAATATGAGAAATGGAGTTGTCTTTGGTAATAGGCGGGCTTCGATTAAGTGGCTCTTTGAAGACTTCAAAAGTAAAAGCTTTCTTAGGGTAAGGAATAGATCGGATATTGGGGCCATTAATTGGGAAAATTGAAGTAAATTCAATATATAATGTCTTGTTCTTTCATGTTTGTTTTCTTTGTTGTATTTTCCTAGCTCCTTGCTAGCGTGATTTCTTCGTTAATAAATTTCTGCCTTCCAAAAAAAAGCAAGGGTAATCATTAACCTACACTAGTGGAGAAATAAATTATTACCCTCTTATTGAAAAACAATCTAAAAGGAAAAACAAACTAAAAGGAATAGTAAATATTTTTTATTATTTTTTTAATTTTTATTTTAACCCTCATACTTTGTATAATATACGTTTTTAACCCGTTTCATTTCCCTTTGTATTTTTTTCACTCTCATACTTTGTATAATATACGTTTTTAACCCGTTTCATTTACTTTGTATAATATACATTGTTAACCAGTTTCATTTTCTAAATGGTATTGGTATTATCAGAAAAACGTGTACGTTTCGACGCGTCGCCGTAATGCGGGGTGGCTCGAGTTATTATACGTTTCGACGTCGTCGCAACGCGAGACGGTTCGAGTTGTACGTTTCGACGCCGTCACAACACGTGACGGGTAAATCAATTCCAAGGCGTGTGGAATAAAGGTGTTGGTTATCGCATGGTCAAGAATGATAGGTGAAAAAGTTGAAGGTGTGTGTTTAGGCTGTGTTTGGGATTACTTATTTGAAACTCCTTATGACTTATTCAAAAAGGTAATAAGTCATAAGTCATAAGTCACAATTTGTAACTTCTCAAAAACTTTGGGATTTTCTTTGAAAACTACTTATTGACTTATGCTATAAGTTAATAAGTTATAAGTAATAAGTAAGGATGGACTTACTTCTTGAAAAATGGTATAAGTAGGTTAAATAAGTAGCTTTCCCAAACACCTTATTAACTTATATAAGTTAATAAGTTAATAAGTAGAGTAAATAAGTAATCCCAAACACCCCCTTAATTTGTTCATAAGGTTTCTAGAAGCTTCATCTCGGTATTCAACAGCTTGGAACGAACTTTCGGCACAATTAAAAAAAGTAGCACAAAATATACAGCAACAGTTAAAACAACACATGAATATTTAGCACAATTAAAAAATTACAAAAAATACAACACAGAAAAATATAGCACAGAAAAATACTTTACAGAAGTTTAACACAGAAAAATACAACATAATTTTTGAGTTATTTTTTTAAATCGGTGTTTTAATATAGCAACATTATACTCAAATTAAAGAGAAAAAAAATGCTTAATTTTATGGTCTAATTTTTTAAAATGTCGTTTAAAAAAATTATGAATATTTAAAAAAATGGGAGGAAATTAAAAAAAGTCAACAAAAGTAACTAGTCAACCTCTTATTTACCCTACTTGAATCTTAGCCCTTGATTAAAACTTTTAATTGATGAGATTGTTTCCTAGCCTACTTGGACAAAATAGACATTTTAGGGGATCCTCCTAAAAAGGAGACTTTGTCTAAATAGCCTAAAATGATTTTTAAATATTCGGCTCTAACGAATTTTTATTGAACTCATTCCAGCGGCGTTGAAATCGGCTCGTCGAACCTTAAACATTCCGAATATGCCGTTACGACGTGTTTAAATGTTTCGACGTAAATTTTAATCGAATAACAAACGTACAAGTCATGAGAGCTTTTTAGCAGTTTCATTTTTTTTATATAAAGTGACGTTGTTTACACTTCTCATTTTATAAAATTCAGAACAGACCGTCTAGATTTTATTCATTTTATGTACGTTTCCATATAAAAACCGAGCGTTACAAATTTCTCATGCATCAACAACCTCGTCGCAACGCGCAGGTTTACATCTCTTAGTTTGTTGTAAAATATATAAAATTATCTTATAGCACGAAACAAAATAAAATTAATAGATTGAAATGAAAAATATCATATTGAACAACTCAGATTAATATGAGTGGAATTTGCTAATTTGGCTTATAGGAAAGTTTTGTTTTACCTCAACTTCGATCATCTCCACCTCTCTCGGAAAGAAACTCACCATGGGTGAGAAAACCCCATGGCCTAACCTGGACCCCCTTTTTTTATCACAAGTGAGACTTGAACTCAAAACCTTCCCATTTTAATAAAGTTTTAGGTATACACCTTTATCACTATGCTATTTAAATATAGATTTGATAACACTATGTATCATCTGACTTAATTAACTACACTAAAAAGATACATAGACTTGTTTAATGTTGAAAATTAGTAATTACTTAACCCATGTAAGCTGGTCAAAGTATTTAGTATATTATGTAAAGTTTATAAAGTATAGGGTTTAGTGTGCCAAGAATAAAGTTAATAATTGTAATTGTTAACAAATTCAATATACAGGAAATTTGTGTACGTGAGTTTTGTTCATTTGTGAGAGATTTTGATTCGAGTCGATGATGATCTGAAAGGCCAACATTGGTATCAGAGCCTGAGGCTCGAATCAAACAACAGAGACATTGGAATGCCGATAAGGGTGGTGTGCCCTTCTATCGTGTTGAAGGATTAAAGGGCGGTATGCCTTGTGATGAACCAACGATAGCGAAGAAAACGACAGTCTCTTACCCTCATCAGTAGTCCCTCGGTGAAAATCTCTGATTTTATTTTCTTCTTCTGGTTTAGGCTCCCTCGCTTCGATAATTACCAAGGGATTACTAATAGATAATTATATTTTTGATTTTTTTTTTTATCTTTTATCCTAATTCTGTCAGATAATCTCGCAAATAATATGTCTAAATGAGAAAAGGGACTATGCCGGAGTCATGCATTGACGATCCAAAGGTCCTTTAAAATTACGGTTCTGAAGCAAAACAATAAGTCCATGGTCGATGCCATGGTTCGTCCGACTGGAAGGATGTCCTGCCTCTGGACTATTTTCCAAGATCAAATTTAAAGAAAAACGTAACCCGAATTCAATGATGACAAAGAAAATCGATTAAATTTTTAAGGTTTTATTTTGTCGGTTTTGAATAACATTATTACACTAATATAACGTCATGTTATTTTTTTCATTTTTGTAAATTCGCGAGTGTAAGAGAATTTAAACCAGTGTAAATTTTTCCGGAAAAATAAATATTTAGCTTGTAACATCCCGAATAAATAGAAAACAAATAAAAGAAAAGCAAGGTGGGCTTTGCCAAGGTTCAGCCCATGGGCACGAAATATGAGGGGGAAAACCCTTACTAATCAGCAGCCATCAACATTTTCCCCCCTCATTTCCTTCCTGCGCAAGTTTCTAGAGTGAGAGAGAGACCGGCTCTAGAGAGAGAAAGCGGGGAAAGAGGCTCAAAGGCTCGGGAATCGTTCGTCTTCATCACAGCAACGTATAGCAACGGGAACCGAACTACAAGAGGTAAGCACCACCTCTAAATTTGAGTTTTTATCGATTTTGGGGTTTCGGGTTTAAGTCAAATAAAGGCATGATTTTTACGTATGAAACCTGAAACAAAACACATATTTAAGCTCATGGATGAAAAAGAAACGTTTTGAACGTAAAAAGTTCAAGGCTTGATCGATTAGAAATAATTGGCCAGATCTAAGGTTTCTGGTTGGGGAAGAAGACTGACGTATCGAAACTACTAGTTTCGATATAGGTAAATCCAGCGAAACTACCTAGTTTCGATATATGCAGACCCATCGAAACTACCTAGTTTCGATATAGACCCCTGACCCGAAACTACTAAGATTTTACTTAAGTTATTTATCAAAACTACCATAGTTTCAATATAAACCAATGACCCAAAACTACCATAGTTTTGATATAAACCCATGACCCGAAACTACCATAGCTTCGATATAAACCCATGACCCGAAACTACCATAGCTCGATGTGATCCATCCATCGAAACTAAACGTTTAGTGTCATCTAGGAGCACTACCTTATGTGTTTGACTTCATTATACAGATTGTGAGAGACCTTAGTGACGCTCAGTAACCAGCTAAGTGTATTACAGGAACCACTCATCAGGTGAGTTCTATGTGCCCCTTATATGTTATGTGCAAATTATTTTAAATGTTTTGGGGCTGAAGTGTATACACTAAATGAATAAATGTTATGAATGCCAATGTGATCATACGTGATGTATATATATATATATATATATATATATATATATATATATATATATATATATATAATATATGAAAATGGATGATGAACAAATAATGAAACGTATGTTTACAAATAATGAATGAACGAATGACATAACGTAAATGAATGAAATCTTGCTTTATATTTTATATATTGAATGTTATGAATGTATGTAAACGTTATGGACGCTTCGATGATAACGGCTACTTCGGTAGACGGACGACCACGTGACTATTTTACAACCGGGACATATTTGTTCCTTCATCAGCTAGGACGTATGAAAGGCATTAATGGGCGGTCGAAGCAATTGCCTTACTATGATAAGTAGAACGGTTTCATAAATAATAGTCGCATGGGAAACGAATGTCTTAGGGCAGACGGGCGAATAGACGGACTACGACGGTAGGACGGTTTAGGCGGACGGACAAAGGTTTACAGACGGATTTATGATATGACGGACGGTTTCTAGGGCCGGACGGTTTACGAAATGGGCTACGGCGGTAGTTTTTATGGCGTTTGTCTTTGTGACATATGCAACAATTATGACGGGTTGATCACCCATATGTGTATGACCAATGAATGTTCACCCAGAAATAAGCACGTATATATTTATATACGTACTCATAATGAATGATATATGAAAACAGTAAAGTAAAGAAAGTACAAATACGTATTTATTCAAGTATATTCGGTATAAGTTAATGTTAATGTTTGATTCCTGTTAAACTAGAACTCACCAGCGTTAGTTGACTTTTAGTATGCACTTCAGGTAAGAAGAAAAGAGGACGTGCGAAGGCTTGAGGGCTACCCCGCTCAAGGACTGACATCCCATTCATTTAAATTTCGTGTTAAGACAATGTTTATGTTAAATGTTTTAAGACTTCCGTTGCTATGTTATGTAATCGAATGATGTATGCTTCCGCTACTTTGTTGTTTTAATTTAAGTTCGGCATTTGATGACTATGTTTATAAGTAAATCCAACGAGTGAGGTTTTCCGGGGAAAAGGGCCTTACATAGCTAAAAAAAAACTTACACCAAAGAACAATTTCCGTTTAAAAAAAATGTGGTTGCTTGTTTCCTGTCTCCTATTTTGTGTACTTTGTGTTTCTTCTTTCTTAGTTTAGTTGTAATTTAGGTTAACATTAGTTTAATTCACAATTTATCAATATTTGTGTTTTTTTTTCACAATCAAATGAAACGTGTAATACTAATCACGTGCTCCTTGTGGATAAGACACCATACTTACCCTAGTTGTGTAGGTTAATTAGGTTTTTGAATGATTTGACGACGGTTATTAACCATCAATTACAACAAACTAGTTACCACCAAATAAAGAGGTTCAAATCTCTAAACCTTAAAGTTAAACCATAAGGCTAAAACCTAAAAGCTAAAAATGCTAAAACCTAAAGCTAAACCTCTAAAACCTAACCCTAATAGCTAGATCCTAAAAGCTAAACCCACATATCTAAACCCTAAAGCTAAAACCCAAAACCAAAATCCTAAATGCTAAAACCCAAAAACTAAACCTAAAAGCTAAGATAGCAAAGCTCGACGAGCCGGCTCCAATGCCACTGGAATGAGTTCAATCGGAGTTCGTATGAGTCGGATATCGAGTTTTTAAAAATCTTTTTTAGTCTTCTTAGCCAACCCCACTTTTTATTTAATTCTTCATATATATTATCCGAAAAACACCAATTAATCAACTAAATGAATCCAAGAGAAAAGGATGGCCCATGGGCCATGACCCAATCGCACCGAATTTAAAATTGAAGAAGTTTGCCCAATATCAATGTCACATAAACCAGCAGAAAATAAAAGAAATAAAAGATCATTGACAGCTACAAAGATAACGTAGCACATAACTTTTTTCATCTAAGTCTAACATGAAAAAATTGCCTTCATCCGTTATTTTAAGATTTCACTTTAAAAATAATACCGTTTCTTATAACAAAAGACAAAATTAATATGATAAAAAATATTATTTTTATAATATAAAGTTTGGTAGTGTTTAAAGATAATCTAACTTAATCAACTTTCGATTAATTGTTTAAAATATGCAAGTGAAAGTTTTTAGCTTCACTCTCCTGAAAGTAGAGTTGTGTACGGAGTGGTTCAGGTCGGTTTTCATCCCTAACCGAATCAAAACCGAATTTTTGATTTTGTGATTTTGAAAATTGATAAGTTTTGATTAATGAGTTATTGACGATTATTTAGTTAACCAAATTTGTGGCTGTTGCTGTTGCTGCTTCCGCTCCTGCTCCTATTGGACTTACCTAGTCAACATCCCAAACATAAAAAGTATCAGTTTGGTTTATGTAGTTATATGTATAGGATGGTGTGATCCCAATTACTGAGTTTTATCTATTTTTGCGGTTTGAAAATGGTTTAAACAAAAAAAAAATCAAATGGAAGTTCCTGATTTTGTTTGGTTTCATTCTAACACTTTCATCATTCATATTCCTCTTTGTTAATAAAATTTGAAACTCCAACTTGATCCCTTCCACTCTTCTACTAATATAACTCCATACATAAAAGATGTGAATTGGTGTAATTTAGAAGTATATTAGTGAGTATGTGTGTTTGTTGTTAAAAAACAAAAAAATGTGAAATTCTAGAACTCCATAAACAACTTAACGAGTGTCGTTACCATTGTGAACCGTGACAAGTCATTGTTGGTATTGGTATTATTAGAACCGGTATCGTTATCTGCTTTTATGGTATTCGACGACCCGAACCAATAATATTTTATTTTTGTTTTTTTTTTCCTTTTTTGTTATTTAGTTTTATGTTTCTTTTTTATTAACATTATTTTAACCTTTACGTCTATGTTTTCATTTAAATTTTATTAACGATCGACACCACACCTGTCGTGGAGCGCGGGTATAACCAACTAGTTTTATTTATTGTTGATCGCTATAACTCATCTCTTTTAGGTTTTTTATTATTTTAAATTGATATCGGAGTTAATGTTTAGTTAGAATTAGGGATGTCAATGAGATGGATTTGGGTAAACCCAACCACATACCCGACTTTTAAAGTGCGTCTCATACCCGGCCCAAAACCCGTCGGGTATCGGGCATGCCTGTGAATAATCGGGTATACCCGTTAGTTTCATAAACTACCCATCGAGTATCTATAGGTTACAAAAGCATAATACCAATATCAATTGTTATGAATCATATCAAAATGAATACAAAAGTTAATGTGCAGTTCATATTTGTTATGAATCGTATCAAAATGAAAAGGGGAAATGGAAGATTGTCTCTTTCTTCAACTGTTGGGGATGAGAACTAGAGAGAAAAGAGAATCACGGAATTGAGGAAATGTAAGAGACTGACTTTTCATAATCCTGTTTAAAATAATTAAAATAAATATAAATATGTTAGATAATTAAAATATATAAAAAATGAAATTATTTCGGGTATATGATCGGGTAAACGAGTATGCTTTATCAGGCAATCAAGTAGGGTAAACAGATATACTATCGAATCTCATACCCGTGAAAAAAATAAAAGGCAGTTTCATACCAGGTCCAATACCCAATTACCTGATCCCATACTCAATCCAAATACTTCAAGTTTAGAGTATTTCCATCGAGTTCGGGCTACTATCATCCTACTTAGAATTCGAATGGCGTAGACGACTCATTGATAACAAGTCAATCTTGGCACCTTGAATAATGTTATAAACTAGAAACTGTATCCGCGCTTCGCGGCGAGAGCGTGGTTGTTTGTTCTCCGTATTACGCGACATGAGTTTGATCGTTATCGGTGCCTATCGTCGAAAATCATAAAAGCGACCACCGATATCGGTTACGATAATACCAAAACACAAGTAACGATGTTGTTCGCCCATAAGCGGTTGGGTTTGTCACGGCTACGCAATGTTCACATCGCTCACCAAATACAAATGTGTTTAAAAAAAGTACACCGAAACATAAAAAAACAAAAATCGACGCGGTTTCTATTTTTTTAAGCTAACGAATGAAAGCTATTATTGGAAAACAATATTAATAGAAAATCAAACAGTTTAAAATCGTATATTATATGTAATAAAAGGGGGTGAAAACGGAAAAAAAAAGCTCCGTAAGATGGAAAAAATTGGAGCAGAGATGATGGAACCTGTCTTGAATGAAAAATTATAAAGCCTTTGAAACCATTACGGCAAGAATTGTTTTTTAATTTTTTTCCAATTCGTTGAATACATATAGAAAGAAATGTATTTGAAAATTCAAAAACAATAATACTTTGCCACGTGGCAAGATGAGCCAATCAAATTGTAGTTATGAACAGTTGCTGCCGACACTTCAAAATGTTTCTATTAGTAATAGTAATCAGTGTCTACATTTACACTTGAGTACTTAGATTGACTACTCTATTGCTAATTGGGTTTATTTTTTTATTATGACTTTTATCAACTCCCCAACAAGCAACCCAACCGGAAACTGGGGGCATAATCAAGAGTACAACCCATTAGGCTAACCGCAGGGCTGGTCTTGATAATCCTCAAAACGTTTTAAACCCAGAACATATAAAAAAAGAGCCCCATAATATAGACGTTTTTCACATCCGGATAAGTACTTGTTTTTAAGAGGCATTCAATTATCATTATTCACTACAATAAACGAATAACGATTAACGAATCATACATAACGATTAATGAATCATGATGCATACCTCGAATAGTTGATTCGACGATTCTCGATCGGCTCCATGTTTGATTAATCATTAATCAACTATCAATATTCATATATCAGTAACAAATCTACAATAACCATAATAAAAAAACTACAAGTCTACAACAAACGAATAATGATTAACGAATCATACCATGAAGGCTCGAATTGTCCATGCCTTCTTGCTCGATTACAGATTACTTGATTAGTCCCTCCTGACCTTCTTGTCTCAGCCTTTCTGGCCTTCTCGATTAGTCCCTCAGACCTCAGACCCAGTCCCTGGTCTTCGGCTCCTGGCCTAGTGGCCTTCTTCTTCTGTTCTAGTTCTTGAATCAGAAAGCAAAGCCGACTGCTGTTCAGTTCTTCACTTCTTTTGTTGTCGACTGTCGTTCTTGCGTCCTGCCTCCTGCGTCTTCTGAGTTCCCTTTCCGGTCCGGCCCCGACCTACTTATTTTGTTATTTTTTTAATAAGTTTGAAAATCTAGTGGGCCTTTTTTAATTTATAAGTGGGTTAATAGGATAAATGGATAATACAATTTGAGCCTTTTATAAAAATATATATAATAATATTTAAAAAACTACAGGCCCCTTAGGAGATCAGGCCCCGGACGGTCGCCTCTGGCCTACCGTAACGGAGCCGTGAAACACATGGTATGAAGCCAAGTGGCATTTTCACGGGCATTAACACCGCCCCCTACTCGGTGAAAGGGGTGTGATTGGAGGGGGCGGGGGCAATTAACGGGAGATAGGGGCAAATGACTTCCAATCAAATTTTTACACCTCGCTATTTCTTTTTCTTTATTTTTTATTAAATATTTACTTTAAGATTTAATTTGGTTTTTCTCAAATAGCTAATGCTCGATAATTATTTAAAAAAAATTAACAAAAAATAGTGTTGTTTAAAAAAAAACTATTTTTCGTCACGTAAGTGTTTTTTTAACGTGTTTGGATCGACATTTCAACTAATAAACAATTATTTTAAAAAATAAATATCATTTTTTTATAAAAATTAACAAAATAAAATAAAAAAATTCACTCACTAATACGGGGCGTGAAACCACTACGCACCTTACTGATTCTGAGCAACGATGTGCTGATGTGGCGCTGACATGACGGGGCGGGAAAGAAGGGTACGTAAAACCATTACGGATGACCTTATAAACACATCAATAGGAAGAATAATCACCATGACTAATTACAACATTAAAAAACCACCGCAATGTATACTTCAACCCATATTAACCATACATTCCCGTGGGGAGAGCTAGGGATGAGCTTTTGGTACTCAATACCTGTACCGGTATCGAAAAATCAAAACGGGTATCGGTACCGGGACTTGATTTTCTCTGATTTCGGTACCGGTACTTTACTGAAAAGTAACCTTTTAGTCCCGAAAATACGAGGGGTCCTTTTTATGGGAATTTGTTATTTTGTAATACTATAATTTCACAATATCTATCACCTTTCCAATTTCCAAAACCCCACTCGCTAATTTGAACAAACCGTTATCCCCAACCCCACTCAAAATTCTGGATCGATTATTTTTGTTTGATAGAATTGTAGAAAATATGGTTTGTGTATAGAACCAACAGTAGGTTTGATCAAAAGTACGAGCGGTCGTAAATTAGATGACTACAGAACAAGTTAGATGACTATAGAGCAAGGTTGTCATCTGATGACGTGGGTACGATCACGAAGCTCGGCTTCATCAATGAAGCACACGTACTAAGCAGAACCACAAAGCCACGTATCCCAAGCAACGAGGTGACGTGGCATAAGTGATAGCGACCCGTTTGGAATCTCCAGGAAGTCAAGGCTATAAGACAACGTGTCTTAATGGCGTTGAAGAGAGAGACCTTTGTCCCTATAGAGGACTTTGGCTCTTTACACCAAAAGGGAAAGGGCCTTGCTGTAGGGACAGGAAAGAGAAGGGGACACCCCGCACATAGCATGAAGCCAGAGCAAACTCAGGTATAAGAGAAGGACTTGGGCTCTCTAAATCCCAAGTCTATTCTCACTACTCACTCTTACACTTTTGCACTTATCATTCTCATTCAAGATCCTTATCATTCCCAAAGAACTGTTATCTTATTTTCACGCCGGAGGCTGATCGCAGGAGGCCCCCTCCTACGGTGAGACTAACGGTGCTTTGTTCTTAGCAGGTACCTCAAGCAACTGATTTAAGCGAGAACGTCAAGACTCTCACTCTGACTTGTATTTGTTGAAGCAGCGAGTACCCCTAGAATATTCGTTGTAGCAACAAGTTGGCGCCCACAGTGGGGCGGCGCTACTTAGAATAGAGCTTCACTCGTAGTTTCGCTCCTTCTGTTCCTAAGTGTTCTTAATGTCAGGTGATGACGTTTCTCCGGGGGTGGACGCAACTCTACCTCCCTATCACATATGATCTGCTTCTAGCCAGACGTCGCGAGAAGAAACAGGAAGACCTCCTGTCGAACTGTTGCCGAACAACTCTCCGTTTCAGACGCTTTCTCCTTTCATAATAGTGAGTGCGTCCCCTCGGACGGATACCTTGCTTCCTAATGAAAGGATGGATGTTACGCCCGAAGGAGTATAGAAGAACTTCCTTCTACTAAGGGATCTGATGAATATTTACGTACAAGTGGAACGTGCAAAAGGTGTCAAGGTTCGATTGGCGTATGAAGACGAACCTGAGGTGACATTCTCACCTATTCCACCTCCTCCTTTTGGGATTAATGTTGTCCATGAGGAAGCGGCTGTCACCTCTGGTCCGAGCCAAAACAGGGTCCCTGCAATAGAAGCAGGACCTAGTGTCTAGAGAGAGAATCCTTCTCCTTTAAACCAGACTCCCTTGATGCACGGAACACAAGAGTACATAGTCGAACAGCTGATGCAGCTCGCACAACCTATGATGTATTCCCGCTACAGATAAGCCAGGCTATGGCGTCCCTGCCACTAGCACAAAGTATGGGAATTCCAGTCCCGATGAATGTAAGATGTTCTATTCCCACAACTCAATACCCTGGGTTCACACACCCATACATGGTGCATCCCCAGCTTGCTGCATACATGATGGCTCAATACGCTAACCCCTGGAAGACTACTTACCCATGGCAACATCTAGCCAGTGGCATGCCCAAGGTTCAGACCGCAGCAGGTGAGGATCAGCTTCGACAACATATGGCTCCCATAACGAACGGTCCAGTGGCACCGGCAGTAAGAACCTGGTGAAGGAAGCTCCCGATGCCGCCAAGACGGAGACAAATGAAGTCTTTCGACCATATCGGTCCACTTCGTTGTCATGCTTCTCTGAAAGAATAGCCAACTTTGAATTTCCAACAAAGATAAAGATGCCGACGAATATTAAAACGTATGATGGGACTGATGACCCCGAAGACCAACTGCATGTATTTTCTGGTGCAGCAGGTGTTGAAAGATGGACGAATGCCGAGTGCTGTCACATGTTCATGTAAACACTCATTGGATCTACACGCCTATGGTTCAGCAGCCTTCCTAAAAGAAGCATTGATTCTTTCGACGAACTTAGTCAAATATTCCTTGCTAATTTCCCAGCTAAAGAAATACACAAAGGACGCTGCTGTATTGTATCAGATTAAGCAAAAGGAAGACGAAGGTCTCCAAAGTTTCATAGACAGATACAAGAAAGAAGGACTGTCCTACGTAGGGGCAACAGAAAAGATGAGAGTATCTGGCTTCATGAACGCAGTACGACCGAAACAACTCATTGAAGATTTGAACAAGAACATCCCCCAAACCATGGATGAAGCTCTTGAACGAGCAGAAGCATACTTGAGGGGAAAAGAAGCATTGCAAAATCTGGAATCCAAGAGGCGAGACCCTTGGAAAAGTCACCACTCTTCTGGCACGAAGTCGAAGTTTCATTCCTTCATGGAAAGAAAGTCCAACCTCCATCGTGATTTAAGAAAAACGGACGACCATTATTGACCTCCGTATCACAAGAGCACTCCGGAAAAAGAAAAGTACATCGCATTTACAATTTTAACTAAGACACCAGAAGAGATAATGGCAACTGAGGAAGCTAGGTACACCTTCAGACCTCCGCGTCCTCTCTCAAAATCTTCCGAATCAAGAAGCTCGAACAAGTATTGCGAATTCCATGATAACAGAGGTCATCACACTAATGACTGCTATGTAATGAACCAAAATTCGGGTTTCGTTTTCAAATAAATAAATATTCTAATTAATATTATGGTAAAAATAATATTTTAGAAATAAGTTTAAACTTGTGGGTTTCAAGTTAATGTTGGGGTTAAATTAGTTTTTTTAACTAATTTTGGAATGAAAATGGATGAAATGGAAGTTGAGGGGCTAAAGGTGTAATTATAGCAAATCTGCCATATTTGACCTATTGAAGTCAAAATTGGTCTCATTTGGTTGTGTGGGTCGTTCTTCACAAGAGAAAAAAGGAGAAAGAGGTATTGAAGCCAAAATCGTGCAATTGAAGCTTGGATTGTGAAGGTATTGGCTTGCACATCATCCTTCTAGCATCAAGTAAGTGTTAATTATACTTTTGATTTCACCATTGATGTGTTAGTTGATGGGTTTTGTAGAAATCCAAAATTTATGATGCATGGGGTAAATTAGTGTTAGATTGTTGATAATCTAGCTAAACTAAAGGTAAAGAATTGTGATTAACATCCTATAACCCTTTGATTTTGATTATGAGAAGTTAGAGTTCATATGGAGAAAATTGAGGGTTTTTGGATTATGATGATATGATGTTGAATTAGTGATGTTTAAGTGTTTATATGGTGTTAGACACTTGAATTAACACTAAATTAATCTAATGTTAAAGATTAAATGAAAAGTTAGTGTTAAGGAATGGTAATGAAACTCAAGTAGGTGAGTTTGGATGGAAAGAGGGTGTTTGGATATGAGTATAACCCAAACGGGTCAGTTTGGGTTGTAAATGGGAAATTAGGTTGTGAACCCAATTATAATGTGATTTTGATGTATGTTAGATTACTAAACTATGTGTATATGTTTAGGTAATCAAGCTGTCAATCGAGAAGGTGGTGCGGGATCTTCTAACCCGAAAGGTAAGTGCTTTTGCAATTACTTAGTATTGTTGATATATGGTGTTATATGAGTTATGTTTGCATATTGTATTATGTGTTATGAATGTGTATAGTGGAGAATGAATATGTGAATGAATGTAGTTATAGTTATAATGCTATAATGGAAATGTGGTGATGAAGTTATGGCCTATGTGCTATAATGGAAATGGAAATGTGTTAATTATGAATGTTAAATGAAAAGAATGAAAGTTGTAAGGTGTTATGCAAGTGATATGTAGCCTAATGACTAATTGGGTGGAAACGGGTCAAATGGGTTAATGGGTAAAAACAAGTAGATTTTACTTGTTGATATATGGTGTTAAATGCAATGTTGTATGCATAATGTGTTAAGTGTTATGAATGTGAATGTATGTAGTTATAGTTGTATTCTATATTGGAAATGTGTATATGAGATTATGATCTAAGTATCATAATGGAAATGTGTATATGAGGTTATGATCTAAGTGTCATAATGGAAATGAGATATGAGGTTATGATCTAAGTATCATAATAGAAATGTGGTAATGAGGTTATGGTTTAAATACCATAATGGAAATGATGTTATGGTTAAATACCATAATGGAAATGAGGTTATGGTTTAAATACCATCCTTAAATGGATGTTGTGATACTTGATACAATGTAGTTTTGATGTTACAAATGGTGTTTTGAATGTTTTATCAAATACCCAATTGTTGGGAGTTTTTGTGTCAAGTTGGAAATTGAAAAATATTGAAAAAATGGTTAAGTGTTGAATCTGGGAGAAAAACCTTATTTTCTGTTTACTAGAATCTCTCGTGGTACACGAAGATCAAGGGAAGGTTCTTCGCGGTACGCGAAGAACCTGGTTATCGGTCTGGTGATTTTGGACTTCTTCGCGGTACGCGAAGAAGGGAGTCTGGTCCTTCGCGGTACGCGAAGGAAATAAAAAAAATTCTAGGATAAATGCTTCCGCACGTTTAAATGATTTTAATAATTGGTGTTCCAATTAAGGGTGTTACATGCTACCAGCTAAAGAAGCAGATAGAAGAAGCAGTGAAATCCGGAGAACTCACTCATTTAGTAAAGGACATTAAAAAGAAGAAAGATACAAAGGAAAAAAGGAAAAGATAAGGTGGTAAACATGATACACCTCACCAGAAGCGAGACACAAAAAAGGTTCAGGGGAGAATCTTGGGACAAGCAATGTATATGCTTCCCCCCAACGAAGGAAGTAGAGCTGATTTTTACGCCAATCATTGTGTAAGCCAAAATAGAAGGGACATTCGTTGACAAAATATACATGGATTGCGGAGCCGCTTCCGAAATCATGTATGAAAGATGCTTCTTACAACTAAAAGAGGAAGTTAAGGCAAGATTGGAAGAAGCAGACACTCCACTCCTCGGGTTCTCGGGAGAAAAAGTGCTCCCGCTGGGTCAGATAAAGCTGACAGTTTGTCTCAAGGACGGACCACTCTCTCGAACGGAGCTTCTTACGTTCCTAGTGGTCCGGGCACCATCAAGATATAACATAATCATTGGAAGGCTAGGTATAAGCACCTTTGGTGCCATAGTTTCCACTACGCATGGTCTAATGAAGTTCCCCACTGATCGGGGGATAGCAATAATCAAGCCGAAGAAGGAAGCTCTAGTTATCGCTGCTGCAGAAGAGGATGAAGAGCAGAAGCAGGAGAAAATCATGGATCTAAGCATAAATTCTTCGTACCCGGACCAGAAAGTGAAGATAAGCAGTGATCTCTCACCCATGGCGATAATCAAACTGAAAGATCTACTGAAGGAAAACAAGGACGTGTTTGCTTGGTGCCCTGCTGACATGGTAGGAGTACCAAGGGATATAACTGAACACTCCCTCAACATAACACCCGGTATAAAGCCCATAATACGGAAGAAAAGAAGTTTGGCCCTTGACAGAAGCTAAGCTGCATGTATGGAGGTGGATAAACTGGTAAAAGCAGGAATCCTAAGGGAAGTGCAATACCAATCATGGGTGGCAAACCCAGTTCTGGTCAAAAAATCAGACGGCTCTTGGTTTATGTGTGTAGACTTTAAAGATTTAAATCAGGCATGTCTGAAGGATTGTTATCCTTTTCCAGAAATAGACTTGAAGGTTGACTCTTTGACAGGTTTCAAGTACAAATGCTTTTTAGACGCCTACAAGGGTTATCATCAAATACACATGAAGGAGGAAGATGAAGAAAAAACGGTTTTTCATATAGACAAAGGGATCTTTTGTTACAAGAAGATGCCCTTTGGCCTCAAAAATGTAGGAGCCACCTATCAAAGGGTGATCGACAAAACATTCACAGATCGGAGAGGGAGAAACATGGAGGCCTATGTTAATGATCTAGTGATTAAAAGCAAGAATGAGGAAGGAATGATAAAATGCATCAGAGAAACATTTGACAACCTTCGAAGCATCAGCATGAAGCTCAACCCAGGAAAGTGCTTCTTCGGCTTTGAAAAGGGCAAGTTCCTGGATCATATTGTAGGAAAGCAAAGCAAAAAATCCAATCCTAGCAAGGTGCGAGCGGTCATGGAGATGAGGTCTCAAAAACAAAGAAAGATGTGCAAAGCTTAAATGGAAAAATTGCTGCCCTTAAGTGATTCTTATCAAAATCAGCAGAGAAATCACTTCCCTTCTTCTACTAAAGGGGTGCTTAGACAAGAAGGATTTCAGGTGGACAGAAGAATCCGAGGCTGCCTTTCAGAAGCTGAAAGAAAATCTAGCCTCACTACCTACAATGGTAGCCCCCGAGGCTGGAGAACTAATATTTGTTTATCTTTCAGCAGGTAATGATGATTTAAGTGATGTGCTGTTGATAGAAAGAAACCATGTGCAGATGCCGGTATACTTCATTAGTAAAGCACTGAAAGAAGCTGAGGTAAACTACCCTGCGATGGAAAAACTGGCTCTCTCCTTCGTACACACTGCAAGAAGATTAAGAAGATACTTTCAATCACACCCAATAAAGGTTGTCACCGATCAACCTATCAGAACAATACTCGAAAGACCTGAAACATCTGGTCGGTTAGCAAAATGGGCCATCGAGCTTGGGGAACACAAGATAGAGTATGTACCAAGAACAGCGATCAAATCTCAAGCCCTAGCTGATTTCCTTGTCGAAGTCCCAGAAGAACCAAAAGAAGAAGCAAAGATAGCAAAGAATGACGAACAGCAGGAGCATCCTCCTAACACATGGATGCTATTTGCCGACGGAGCTTCTAGCATAGAAAGCTCCGGAGCTGGTCTGGTACTATTAGACCCTAAAGGGACAGAATTCACATACGCCATTCGTTTAGACTTCCCAAGCACCAATAATGAAGCCGAATACGAAGCCCTACTTGCAGGCCTAAGGATAGCTAAAGAGATGAAGGTGTCAAAGATACTAGTGTTTGTTGACGCACTACTAATAGCCAGCCAGGTCAACAACCAGTACCTGGCAAAAGAAGAGAGCATGAAGAAATACAAAGCTAAAGCACAAGAGTTAATGCAAAGTTTTGAGACTTGCAATGTGAAGCAAGTGCTACGATCTAAAAACAAGCAGGCTGATGCCTTTAGCAAGCTGCCCTCACTTACCTTTGCACACCAAACAAAGAAAGTCCTAGTAGAAGTACTCAAAGCTTCATCTATCTGTGAAGAAGAAATACACGATGTCATAACGGAAGAGGAAAAGAACTGGATGACTCCGGTCATAGACTTCCTGAAAGAAGGAAAGCTGCCAGATGATGAAGCAGAAGCAGTAAGGCTGCAGATAAAAGCTAAGCAATATGTGATCAAATATGGCTATCTTTACAAGAAGTCCTACTTATCACCTCCCCTTTGTTGTGTCGGGCCGGATCAAAGTAACTACTTGATTAGAGAAGTACACGAGGGAATATGTGGGACTCACTCTGGTCCTAGATCAGTGGTCACAAAGTTGATGAACTTGGGTTACTACTGGCCCACAATGCATAAGGATGCTTCGGAAGAAATACACAAGTGTAAAGGCTGCCAGCTGCATGCACCAATCAAAGCAAGTCCGAAGCACGACCTGGTGACCGTTACCTCAACATGGCCGTTCTACAAATGGGGAATGGACATTTTTGGCCCATTCCCCGAAGCAAGAGGAAAAGTCAAGTTCTTGCTGGTAGCAATCGACTTCTTCACTAAGTGGCCCGAAGTCAAACCACTAGCTTCGATCACGGGCAAACAGGTAATCGCCTTGATTAAAAATCAAATCATTTGTAAATTCGGTCGCATCGACCAAGACTATAACAACTATTGCCAAACAGGTGATAAACTTCGTCTGTGAGCAAATCATATGTCGCTTCGGCCTTCCAGGACAAATTATTACTGACAATGGCAAACAGTTCGCTGATAAACCATTCAGCGCTTGGTGTACGGAGCTACACATAAAACAAATCTTTAGTTTTGTCGCATACCCTCAGTCCAATGGCCAAGTTGAACGAATAAACCGGAGCATTGTATCCGGGATAAAAACAAGGCTCGTACGACACGGTAAATATTTGTTGGAAGAGTTACCAAGCGTCCTATGGGCTATCAGGACAATGGAGAAAACAAGCCACGGCCGCACCCCATACAATCTAGTCTTCGGCTCAGAAGCAGTGATTCCTATCGAAATAGGGGTAGACACACATCAAATCAACAATCAAGATCAGCATCAAGACAATGCAGAACCTCGATTTCCTAGAAGAAGCCAGAGATCATGCAAGAATCAGGGAGGCCAGATACAAGCAAAAAATGGAATCCTACTACAACAAAAGGGTCAAAACGAAAGTTTCAAAGTTGGAGACCTGGTACTCTGAAACAATGGTGCAAGTAGACAAGAGGATACCAGAAAATTGGGCCCTAATAGGGAAGGTCCTTACCAGATTGCAGAAGCACACCGAGGAGGTTCGTACAAATTTGATAGCATAGAATGAAAAAGGCTTCCAAGGCACTGGAATGCCAAACACCTACGACGCTTCTTCATATAAGCCGTGATCAATGTAGCCCAAGAGGCATTTTATGACAACTCTTTTGTAGGAAACAAGTTCAATGAATGAAATGAGCATTTTAAAGTATAATTGATATCTTGTTATCCTATCGAGGGTGAGCTCCTATAAACACATAGCTCCATGGGGTCTGGGTAAAACCTCTCCATGTAAAGGGATAAGCTCTTAGGCCAAAACACTCAGCAGGTTCAAGTTTTGTCTTACCCGTATAAAGGACGAGTTCCTAAAATAATACAACTCCTTAGGTACTAAGTCTTGTTTACCTATGAAGCGGGTGAGCTCCCATCAACAATGCTCCATAAGCAAACATTCAAGCTTATGATCACACCCAAGTAAAATCACAAATATAAATGGCTTCGAAAAGATAGGATAACACTTCGTGTTAGTAATAACTTGGAATTATCTAGTATGATGTCTGCAGCATCATGCCTTGACAAAACCTCGAATTATGAAAACACAAACACATAAAAATCATAGCAACGGAAGTATCTTATATTCCCAAATAAAAGACAATCAAGCCAACAAGGTAAACCCTTGGTTCAAACGTTTGACTATGCAAGCAAACCAACAAGGCATATGACCCGACAAGGTCAAGTTACAAAAAAGATGTACAATACAAGGTCCAAAAGACTTTTTCATAAAAGCAAGTTCAAGCCACAAAGGGCACCATTGTCACACCCCAACCGACGGCGGATTATACGACGGGGCGGACGCGGTTGTTCAAAAGCACAAAGTTGACTAATAAAGTTTAAATATTTCATTAATAGAGTTTCAAGGTTCAAACATAACAAAAGAAACACATTGTTCAACAACACGACGATAACATAAGTTTAATTAAAGATATTCTAGGTCTAAGCACCGGGTGTTCACAAGCAAAGCCTCAAACTAGAGCACCAGAAACATGTTAAGTAAACTGTCAACTAAAATAGTTGGTGAGATACAAAGGTTTTGACACCGTTTAACAAAGTTTCTAAAAGCTTCACAATTCTCTATGATTAATATATCTAAGTATAAATGTGAGAACAGGCAAGTTAAACATTGTGCATTTCAAACCTCCAACCAAGTTTAGGCATAACCCGAGAGTTACCCTTGAAAGTTTTAAGTATAAATCTGGTAACAATCACCATGAGCTCCCCCCCCCCCCCCGAAGGGTCAATCAATCTAGGTGGATTGGTCAAATACAATAAATCTATTATTGTCACTGTAGGCCCGGCCAAAGTTAATGAACATGCTAGTCTTAAGTTTAATTTAAGCATGCAAGTCTCAAAAGCATATAACACATAGAGAACATATAAGCATAGTTGTGTTTGAAATTGTATAAGTCTAAAAAGTTTGAACATGTTCCACCCCAAGTTTATAAATCAAAACAAAGAAAAAAGGGGCTAAGTATACTCACATGGAATGATGCAAGAGTATCCAACAAAGGTTAAATGTAGTGAAGCTTCGAGGAAGGATATCCTCATAACAATCCTAAATGACAAGTCTAAAGTTTAAGGATTTATCATAAAAGTCTACGACAAGGATCTAGGATTTCAAGACTATCTAGGGTTTCACATGGGAGGCGGGAATTATTATGTTCATATAGTTTAGATTTATAACAAGTCTTTAGAAGAATTATTATAAAGTTTATTAAGTTTGAAGTTTAAAATAATAGTTTTTCAAGTATCATATTTAAAATATTAATTAAGTATAAAATAAATAAGCATTAAGGATAAACCAATAATTATTTAGCTAGAAGAATAGTAACTATTAATTATCTGAATGTTTAAATAATTATCAAGTATGAGTGATAATTATCTAAAATAGAGTAAATAATTATTAATAATAATAAAAAAAAATTTGGATACTTTATCTAATAATGATTAATATAAATAATCAAAATCATTTAAAGTGTTTAATCATTAAGTATTTACTTTCTAAACTATAACTTGTAATTATTTTAAATAATATTTAGAAAGTGTTTAAGATTTTAAATAAATAAATTGTTTATAAAATAATTTCTTGTTATTTACAAATGCATAAGTATTTTAAAATAAGTTTATGTTTTATTTATAAGTGTTAAAGTTTTTATAAAGTTTTTAAGTTTATGAGTATTCTAATTTTTTTAATTGAATAAAAATGTATTTATTTTCTGTTTTAATTAAATAAATACTTAAGTTTTAAGTTCTAAATCTATAAATTTCATAAAAGTGTATAAATGTATAAGTTTCTGATTTCTAAAGTAGAAGTATAAATTTTATAGATTTTTCTATTTTATAACATTTATATAAATTTTCTGTTTAATTTTTATAAATAATATTAAAGTTTGTCACAAAAGATTGTTATAGGAAATAAATAATAAATTAAGTTTTCTAATTTTATAATATAATTCCAGGTCATTTTATAAGTTTTATAAAAATCTTTAAATATTTAACATTAAAGATTTAATAAGTTTTAACTAAGTTTTTAATTAATTAAAATGTTTTCTAGAAACAAAAGTATAAATAAAATTCGGTTTTGAGTTTATAAAAATGTAGTCAATTTTATAAAAATAAATGAAAGTGTGTAAAACTGTTTAAAAGCATAAAAAAAAAACACAAAACTTGGGTTGGCTGGATTCGAACTCGGGCCACCCAAGTCCACACACGCACTAACCACCCGGCTACGGGCCTCGCTGGGATATAACTCGGAAGACAAATTGATAAACACAATCCCATTTCATCTCTAATTCCCGTATAAACCCTAGAATTTCAACCCTGAAATACGAATCGAATTCGCCTCTGTCATTGTAAATTGACAGAGGGCTTTCGATCTTGGGCATAAACGACGAAGATGGACATACGAATTACCTGATTTGGTGCCGGATTTAGGGAGAACTAGTCGAGTTTCAGAAACGGCCGACCACGGTTTCAATCGAATGATACAGGTACAATGAGAAGGAATTGAGTGTATACAGAGTTAAGGTGTGGTGTTGTTGAGGTGTCTAGGCCGCTATTTATAGTCAGTTTCGTCATTAATTGCTAGATTAATTGGGGGTTTATGGTTGAGTTTAAACGGATCGAATCCGGCTTCACGTGTGTTTATAGTTGAAATCGGACATTAATGCACCTTGGGTTTGGGTCGCATGCGTGAAGGGGCAATAGAGGTTCGATGAATCTAGCCGGAATCGTGATTTCGGGTAATGAGGGACAAGAACCGGGCTGAGCAAGACTCGAACCCATGATCGAGTCTGGGTTCTGGGAGTTTGAGTTAGCTACACAACAGGTCCCTGAGGTTTCGAGCATTTAACATTTTATGCTAAAACTTGCATTTTTGTTTTAAAATAAGTTTCAGGAATGACAGTTTGAACCTTAAACTTTATAAACTAAATTTTTATAAAATCCAATAAATTTCATAGTAAAATTTCTAAATCTATGATTTTATAAGTTTTATGTATTTAAGTTTAACAAGATTATTATTTGTTTTATTTAGATGTGAACCTACAAAGGTTTATTATATATTTTTTGTTTAATTACATATATATTTGGGTATATATATATAGGTAATGAATATAAGTTTGCTTTTATAATTTTAAGAATATAGACTCAATGAGGGTTCAAGGTTAGAAATACGTGGAAGGATTTGAAATTGATACGTTCATAAAAATAGAAAATAGACGGTTTACAATAGATTTAAAAGTTTGATAACCGGAATTTATACATCGAAAAACCCTGGATATTACAACCATCAAGTTAGGACAAGCAAAATTAATATGTTTACGCCAACAAAGGCTTACATCAGACATGACCACGCAGGGTCCAAATAGCATGTTCAGAAAGAAAAGCATAAGAATTGTTCAACATAACAACAACATCCATAAAATGTTTCAGTCAAAGAGAAGGATCACCAGCCTTCTCTGGATCAACAACATAAGGCTTCGGTCATGTACCAACGCTTTCCTCAGCAGAAGCAGTAACAACTTTGTCTGGAGTGTCAGCAGCCTGGAGTCCAATAGAAGCTTGAGTCTTTGCCTCTGAAACCAAGTCAGATCGGCTCTTTTTGCTCTGCCTCGCGTTCCCTCCTAGGGAAACCGAGACAAGGGATTTAGAACCACCAGCTGCATCCCGCGAGCGCTTGCTTCCAACAGATTTTAGCACGGACTCAGCAGCTTCCTTCTTCAAGCCTTGAGGCTCCAAAGCTTGCAACTTAGACAAGGGCCTATCAAAATATTTACACACTTCATGAATGTAAGGATATGTTAGCTGCTCCATCTGCTGAATAGCTTCAATAGACTCCTACTCCACCTCAGGATGGTAGTTGCTGCACTCAGAGATTGGCTTCAAAGGCTGATTCTTGTAACCAGAAACAAGTCCCATATGGCGTCCCCGCTTCAAAAGCTTCTTGTACACATCGCTCAGGGGAGCATTGAACTCATTACTATGAAGAAGATAAGCAACCACCTGTTGAAACCCGTGCTCAATGAGCCACCTTTTCTCCCCAGCAAGAACCTCAGCCCTAGATTTCCATTCCCCAATAACAACATCCAAACTCTCCTTCTCTACTTGAACCACTGACCTCTCAGCATCAAGCGCAATCCTCTCAGCATTCATCTTTGCTTTCTCTTCCTCCAAACTCTGCTTCAATGAAACAAGCTTCTCATTATCAACATCATACTACTTACGAACAGTATCAAGATCTTGAACAAGCTGCTTCTCACGAATAGATAAACCAGACACGCGACTTTGAGCGTTGGAAAGTTGTTCCTTCAAAGCAAAGTTCTTTTGGGTCGCACGATCAGCTTTCTTGGCATTAGCACAAATACGATCAATACCTTCAGGGATACAGGTAAGAAGTCTAGCAGCATTGATAAGAATGCGTTCAATGAGTGCCTGGTCAGTGTCACCACGAAGAGCATCACGATCGGAAGGAGTAGCAAAGTGGTAAACCATTTCCTGGCAAACAAAATGACTCTTCACAGAGTCACCATTCTTGATAGACTAATCCGAAACACAAAAATTACCAGCCTCCTCCGGTACAAGCTCAGGTTTTTTACCATCGCTACCACCTGAATCACCGCTATCATTCACACTATCCAGGGGTTCCAGTTTCACTGTGGAAGGAACGGGCCCAGTACAACCAGCAAGAAAATCATCATCATTATCAGAAACATCAATGGGTCCAGGAGATAGAGTGGCAGACGCACGAGCACTAGATGTAGCAAGACTCTTGCTAGAACGCAGAGGAGCTTTACCTTCCTTAACTTTGGGTGCAGATGCAAGCTTCTTGTCCTTACCCTTAACCTGCTTCGTGCTAGCAACAACGTAAACACCAACGTAAACACCACCCTCATAGCGAACAGATTTGTTCAGCACCAACACGGTAGTCTCACCTTTCTCCAGATCTCTCCTATCCTCCTCCACATCCGAAGTATCTTCCAGCAAGAGAAAATCTAAGGCACTCATATCTACAAAGAAATGATAGACAATAAGCAAAACAAATCAAATAAACATATGAGCAAAAGCAAAATGAAATCCATACCCTTCCCATTTAAAGTTAACAGAGGAACGAATGTCGGATCCCATAGCACACTTAACCCAAGCTTCACAAGCAACTGCTCAGGATAAACACAAAGCGGAGAAGAAAAAGACTTAAGCTTATAGAAAACAGGGTCTAAGGATGAAACATCAGGTTCGGCAAGGTTAAGTGGATCAGATGGTTTCCTAGGGATTACAGTAAAGGGCATAATTTCATTCGAAACCCAGAAGAAGTGATCTTTCCAGGAACGAAGGCAAGAAATAGTTACGGACACAAGCCCCTTCTCACACTTAGTTTTCTCCACGGTATACCAGTCACCATTCTTCATGAGGCGGAAGAAACGACGAAACATGGTAAGTTCCGGTTCATAACCAAGGGATCTACACACAACCTCAAAGTAGATGACTTTACTAACTCCAACAGGCGACATTTAACCATAGTTGAGACGATAATACTCAAGAAAACGTAAGAAAAATAGGGAAAATGGGTATCGGAGGTTCGAGAATTCAAAGTGACGACTATACATAGCAAGCATGCCCTCCGGACATTGATCGATTGCTTTCCCCATGATCGGAGCGGTGGGACGAAACTTCGCATCCAAACACCATTGTTGGCAGAACTCGTCCACCACGGATTGGGTCATTTTCGAGGTCTGGATGCTTAAATCGTTCTTAGACATGGTTACGAATGAGAACGCAATAGAAAAATGAGAACTAACCTCCACAAGCACCGATCGGTAGAAGAGAAGCAAGAACAAGGAAGAAGAAAACCCTTGGGGGAAGAAACTGTTTGAAAATTTGGAAAAGATTCAAAATAAGGGTTCGGTTGAATATAAAGGTATTGTTTTTTCAGAATTCAAAATTGAAATCAGGAGAGAGAAATGATAACTGACGTAAGCCATCCCATCATCTCGAGAAGCCCGTGTCGAATTATCCAACCAGAAATTAAAACAAAACCGGATCACTTAGAAAAGGACGAAGCAAAGAAACGAAACGGATTTTTTAATAGGGTTTAGTCAGAAGCCCTCATTACTACACAATAAGCACTCCTAACTGGGGGGCTGATGACATGGGTACGATCACGAAGCTCGGCTTCATCAATGAAGCACACGTACTAAGCAGAACCACAAAGCCACGTCTCCCAAGCAACGAGGTGACGTGGCATAAGTGATAGCGACCCGTTTGGAATCTCCAGGAAGTCATGGCTATAAGACAACGTGTCTTAATGGCCTTGAAGAGAGAGACCTTTGTCCCTATAGAGGACTTTGGCTCTTTACACCAAAAGGGAAAGGGCCTTGCTGCAGGTACAGGAAAGAGAAGGGGATACCCCCGCACATAACATGAAGCCAGAGCAGACTCAGGTATAAGAGAAGGACTTGGGCTCTCTAAATCCCAAGTCTATTCTCACTACTCACTCTTACACTTTTAAACTTATCATTCTCATTCCAAGATCCTTATCACTCTCAAAGAACCGTTATCTTATTCTCACGTCGGAGGCTGATCGTAGGATGCCCCCTCTTGCGATGAGACTAACGGTGCTTTGTTCTTAGCATGTAACTCAAGCATGATTCAAGCTAGAACGTCAAGACCCTCACTCTGACTTGTATTTGTTGAAGCAGCTAGCATATTCGTTGTAGCAACATGTAATATTGTTGAAGCTTTGATTTGTACTCACGATTGAGTGAAAAAGTCGAGAAAACCAATTGTGGATGAGATAGACTATTTTTTTAAAAAGATGATGATATTGCCATAGGTAGCATTAATTCTTATCTTATTATGAAAACCAATAATTTATGAAAATCTGTATTCGGGTACCAAACTGGTACCGGGTACCGAAATACAGGTACAGTACCAGTACCGGTATCGATACCCGTTTTTTAACAAAATTCGGAACCAGTACTTTCGGTACGGGTACGATAACGATCTCATCCCTAGGGAGAGCAACCACTTTTCCCATTCTACCTGAATAGACTCATACCTATGTTTGACGCCCATAAGTTAGCTTGAATTTTGATATCTTCTGCGATCTTGCTAGTTGGTTTTATAATGGACTCATTTCTATATTGTGTGCTATTTCTTAAGTTTTCGTTTTTCTTATGGTTGGCTCATCGAGTCTAATCTAGTTATTCTTACAATTTTGATGTATGATAAATGTTTTCCACCTGCTTCTAGGTATTACAAAAATAAATAACTTATATTGTTATATGTATTCTCACAATATATAGTATTGTTTTACATATATCTCATCCATATATGTATATCTTACTACTTTAATAAATGAAAATCTTTTCAGTACACGTGTTACTCTCTGTTTACTCCTCACCTTTATTTTTCTATCTCTCTCTCTTATTAAATATTAGATTTTCTATTTCTCTCCTACTAAATAATAATCTTTATATTAATAAATCTAATTACAGATAGTTATTAATATAGTTATTATATCATCAATCAAAAGAACTTAATATGAACTAACATTTATCAATTAAATAAAAAAATTAATACTCAGTTGAAAAAAAATGTTTTAAAACTAACTTAACAGACCTTACAACTGTCATGACAAATTACATTTTTTAAAAACATATTTTGACAAATGTGTTTGTTAACAAATTACATTATATTTTATTCAACCGATATAATATACTGGTTTATTCAACCCGTGTATTACACGGGTTTTTAAAAATGTAAATTTTTTATTACTAAATATATACAGAGAGAGATTGCATATATTGGGAAGGGTGGGCGGTAAATATGTTTTAATAACTTGAGTGAAATAATAATTTTAGTTAATTACGGTTTTAGTCCCTGTGGTTTGACAAAAATAAATATTTTAGTTTAAAAGTTTAAATTTGTCTTTTTTAATCTAATAGTTTCAGTTTTGAATCGATTACAGTCCAATCCACTAATTCCATCCAAAAAATTTTGTTAACTTTTTTGAAAAGACCATAATACCCTTAAAAAAATAAAAACAAATATCTCTATTCTAATAAAAAAAACTAAATGGTTTTGTCACTTGACATTATCATATTTCATCTCACAACTCTTTCCCCCCAAAAACCACATTTATATTCTTCATTTAATACTTTGGGAAAACTTCACTAAAAAATAACCAAGTTTCTCAAGTGTTCTATTTAAATACCTTAAAGTTTTTTTATCCCTTTAAAGTCACTCAACTTTCAGTAGGTGTTCCAATCCTATGTAATATTTTTATAAATGTTTAATTTCTTTAAAATTGAATAAGGCAAATGAAATATATATGAATATTAGTTACCAATAATTGAAATTTATATTCCAATTAATCTAAAATTGTAGGTAATAGTGAAGAAAAAAAATTCACCAAATAATAAACAACTTTCAAAATTGTTATATTTAAGTCGAATTGAAAAAAATAATAATTCCTAAATAGTAAACAAGATTCATATATGTTTCATTTGTCTCATTTAATTTTAAAAAATTTAAACATTTTTAAAAATATTACATAGTATTGGAACACCTACTAGAAGTTGAGTGACTTTAAAGGGATAAAAAAAATTTGAGGTATTTAAATAGAATACTTCAGAAACTTGGTTACTATTGTGTAAAGTTACCCCTAATACTTCAATATTTAGCCTTTTTTAAATTACATAAATAAATATTTTAATCATTATTACCATTAGCTCACATTTTTTAAAAATACTCATTAAAAGTTAATATTTTAAAAAAATCAAGAATTAAAAACAAAAGATTAAAAAAAACAATTTTTTAAAGTTTTATTATTAAAAAATGATTTTTAATTTTTTTACAGAAAAAAAAGATTTTTTTTTTTTAATTTTACATATAAAATTTAAAAATATTGTGTTTACATTTTGAATAAATATGTGTTAAAATAAAGTTACTAATATTTAATTAGTAGTTTTTTAATTAAATTTGATGTTTATAAACAATTTTTTATTTTGATTTATAAATTTTAATACTTAGTTTTTAATAAAATTAAGAAACTTGCAAATATTTATTTTAAAATTGTATTATATTTTAAACTTTATTTTTTTTAAATGACGACATTTTTTTTTCAAAAAATATCTTTACATGTTTCAATTCTAATTTATTGGTTTTAAATTTTTCATATTTAATTTTGGAATTTTAAATTTAATTGGGTCGAAATATTAGGGAGTGAAAATTTTAAAATTGGGAGTTTTAAATTTAAAAAACGATATATTGTTGAAATTTAAATTTTATTTGTATTTTTTATTATTTTTTAATTAGAGATTTAATATTAAAAGTTTAGCGAGATTTTCCGCATACAAGTACAGATAGTATCCGTCAATCAGAGCATCTTGATGATGATTTTGATGAAAGTTTATAATCTCATGATTTTCTAAATAGACTTACATTATCAGGTTTGTCAAACCATAAATTAATTTTAAATGTCGGTGTTCCAGTTATGCTATTAATAAATATTGATGAAAAAATGGTTTAGGTAATGTAACAAGTCTTTAGGTCAAATCATAAGGTTTATTCTTGATCAGTTGTATGTTTAGGGCAATCACTTTCAAATGTTAGTTGCATTGAAAGATCTAGTGTTTATTCATGATCAGTTGTATGTTATAAAGACTTAAAAATAGAGATGTACTCAATCTATTAATCTTTAGTAAGCATGAAAAAATTAGCAAGACCACGTTAAATGTTACATACAATGAACTATTTTCAAATTTGTAAATATTTATTGTAAGGTTTAATTTTACATGTAATTTAATGTATTCTAAAAAGTGCACAACTTATTAAATGAATTTTCATGTATTATTTTTTATGTTTTAACTCTCATCCATATAATTTTAACATGTAACAAAAAAGAAAAAGTTACAAATACAATATCAAATTTATATAAAAAACAGGTAGTTAAAATATTTATTAATATAATCTTAACGTTTCTTCCCGTGTAACACTCGAGATTAAAGGTAGTATATGTATAAACACATTCTCTTTACCCCAATCTCAAACCCTAGACCAGCTCCCACCATCATTGCACGAATTTGAAAACATCTATTGGTTTTGAACAGAAGTTTGAAGACATATCTGCGACCAAAAGTGCAACACTGTGAATCGTTTCATTGGAGATCATGTCGTCTGGATTCTGATCCAAGGTGTTAAAGTTCGGGACCCTGTTGTACTTGTCTGATTTACCGGACCAGATGACTTTAGGTTTGCAGTATTTAGTTGCTTCCTTGAACGCCTTATCCCTCCACGATCCGGTGACAATGCAATCGACGCGATCTTGTGGTTTGCAGATGTTGAGAGGGATGCTGGCGAATTGGGTGGTGCGCCGCCTTGAAGGAACATAACGGCGTAATCGTCGGAAATATCGAGTAATTTCTTCATATCTGATTCGACTTTTTGGATGATGGACAAAAATTCCTTCCCTCTATGACTCATCTCCGTCACACTCGTTCCAGCCCCGCGCCAGTTGTAGAGCTCTGATTCAGCTTTCCGGAGGACATTTTCCGGCAGCGTGGTGGGTCCAGTGGCGAAATTGAAAACCCAAATCTGAACCACCTGCTGCATTCGATTTGTGTAACAGATGAGATTCGATTATGTGCTTGAAATTATTGATTTGGGTTTGATTTTGTGTAACAGTGGAGGTGAAGGGGGTGGTGGAGGTGGCGCTGGAGGTGAAGGGGGCGGGGGCGGTGGCGGTGGTGGAGGTAGATGACGGAGGCATGGAGCTGTGGTTTTCTTGAGTATTGGGTAGGGTTTTTAAAGTCTCTAGAGATATTTATATATTTTTTTAATTTACAGTGGTATTATAGTTTTTATATACATACTTAACAGAAAAATTTGGATGAAGTTAGTGAACCGGACCATAATCGATACAAAACTGAACTTATTGAACTAAAAAATATAAATTTAAACTTTTGGACTAAAATGGTTATTTGTGTTAAACCACATGTACTAAAATCGTATTTAACTCTAATATGTTAAGGCTTAACGGTTATATAAATAAAGGATGGGTTGTAGTACAAGTTTCTTATGTAAATTACAACCGAAAAAAAAGGTCAAGATCCATAATTTCTATGAAAACCATGCTTGTAATTAACAACATAAGTACATAACTACAAATATTACAAAACTAGTTTTTTTTATCGCCAACACCTAGATATTCTAGAATAATTGGGTTTTCCCGGGACAATACCTAGAACCAGGGGCGGACATACCCTATGGGTAGGGGTCCCCGCTACCCCTCAACTTTTACGCGCACTACAAATTCTTTTTACGGTTTTATGTATTCAGTTACCCCTTACGTTACCCATAAGAAAAATTACGCTATCCTTCAAATTTTTTTAAAACTTAACACTTCATAAAAAGTCCAAAAATTTATAAAAAAACCTAATATTTTATAAAAAAATCACGCATTTTATTAAAGGTTTTCAGGTATTGAGTTTTAATAAAACATTTGGGCCTTAGCCAGCCCAAATGTTTTATTAAAAACTCAATGCCTCAAAGTCTCAATTTCCAAACCCAACTTACCCAAGCGTTCGGCCAAGAAAAAAGACAAAGAGCGGGAACTGTGAGACTGTGAGAGTCAGATACCGACCACTCGATCAGCCGCTCGACCTGAGCTGAGACCACCGCCCGGCCAGTGGCAGAGCTTGAAAAAAAACTCAATGCCTCATAGTAGTAGTCTCGTGGTGGCTTTTGAAATTGGATCTTGTGGTGTTTAACTGGTCGTGGGTCCGGAAAGTCCAAACAGAGACAACAGGTGTGTTTAACGAGACTAGTTAAACACCACCAAAGCCAATTTCAAAAGCCAACACGAGACCATTGCTAGCTTGGCTCAACTTTTCGGCGATTTGCAGATGTCCATGTCATATAAACTCTAACGGCGTTAAGTTTTTTTAACGGGTGGTCCAATGTAAAAAAATAGTTTGAAAGTAGGGACCGGTGGTAAGAATATTCTCAGTTGGGATTATTATTGACCAATTGGTAAAAGGTGAGATTATTAAAATCCAATAATCTTTTTTAATTTGTATGTAAATCTCAAAAGAAAACTAATAACTAACAATAAAATTTCAATTACAAATAAAAAATAACTTAATATATTTGGATATTATATAATGTTCAAAAATATAATAAATAGTATAATTAGATTGTTAGAAACTTGAAATTGTTATAATTATATAGATGTTAGAAATAACGCCATGCAATTCTAGAAAGGTATTCATGTGTCGGTGTATTTATTTTTATCGAATATAGATGTTTTCAAAAGATTCTTGTAACCGTTTAAAAATTTTCGTAAGCCTAAGCTATACCTAATAAATAAGTAATTGAATGAAAAAAAAACTCACTTATTGGTTCTCAATTGTTTATTATCTTCGTTGTGAATATTTACTTTATGAATATTTCATTTACTTAATATTTCTTCTTCTCACCTATTTCTTTCGTTTTTTCGATTATTAATAACTGTTTAATATTTTTTTATAAATACCGATTCGGGTCATCGAAACTCATAAGTATTTAGTTTTATTTTTTTAATTTGCAAGTATAAATATTTTTAATTTAGTAATCAAAACTATTACTTATTGGCTAATAATAATCTCAACTAACAGTTTGACTAGTTATAATCCTAACATTCATATTTGTCATCAATGACATCCCATGTAGCGTAATCATCATAGATTTACACTTATTTTTGCTAAGAATGACGGTTTATTTAGTAAATTGTATAAAAACTGACAATTTTAAATGGTTGTCTTTTTATTTAAAAAATACCGTTTGGGTTTTATATAAAAAGGAAATTTGTTTTTTTATAAAATTATTTTTTTTCATATGTTTAAATATAACAATACCAAATTAAATATTTTATAAAGTTCACAACGTCAATTTTACCAAATTACAAAATAACCGTTAGATTCTTATAAATTTAAAAAGTTTTAAAATATACCTAGTAGTATACAAAAACACATCAGTGCAATCAAATTCAATTTTTTGAATTTTTTAATCATCATTTATTTTTCTTGTATTTTTTATCCTTAAAAACTTATCTATACTATATAATAAATAAAGGTTTTTACATGACACGTGTCGCCTCCATATTCATTCTCATCATTTTTTCCCGTCTCTCTCTCTTATTAAATGCACTTCCATCTTTTAATAATAATATATATCTTTAAAGAGAATACTAATTATACTAATAAAACACATTTATTTTAAATTATCCCTTATTATAAGAAACTTTAAAATCTAATTATATAACTTTTATTTTTCAATTAAATAGTAGATGAAAGTCAAATTATATTAAATAGTAATTAACGTACTTTTATGAATATATACATAAATATTTAAGAATTGTATGTATTTATATTTTTCACCCCGTGTGTAGACACGGGTTCTAAGCTAGTAAACTATAAAACGGATTAAAAATTACAATATCAAAACTATTTTCTTTTAGTTTCATAACATTTATCTTTATAAAATTAATAACAACAATTAAAAACTCACTAACAAATAAAAAAATAAGAAAAATAAACAATGAAATTTATTAACAAATAAAAAATTAATTTACAACTACATATTTAGCAGATTTCTAAACCAGTTCCGGTTCACAAACCGCTTTTTTCACAATATATATCCGTTTATCTAGTGACGAAACTAGAAATTTTTTACCATGGGGTCATAATAAAAAAAATCTATAGTCAACATAAAAAAAGTTGTTGATTTACATAAAAAAACTTTACTAGTTAAGTATTTTTCTAAAGATTAAAAAATATGTTCATAAAATTAAAAAAAAAAGGATTAACTATACATTTTATTAAATGAAAAATTATACGACGATAAATAGTATAGTGATAAATCCTAAATCAAAATAAAATTATAATTAATTGAATAATATAAAATAAGAAAAACATTCTTATACGAACTTTACAATCTTTATAAATTAAATGAATAATATAAAATAAAAAGATTTGTATTTTATCTCTTTATTTATTTATTAAAATTGAAATAGAGTGAAGAAGACAATGAGGAGACAATATGATTTGATCTTTGGATAAAAATTAAAATTAATGTGATGTATTAGCTTTAAGTGGTGTATGAAAATGTGGATTGGACAATGACATTATGGTAAAAAAAAAAAAAGATGACCAAAATATGTGGATTCTAGAGTTTATAGTGTTACTAGGTTAAAAACCACGTGTATTATACGAGTTAAATAAATTAATATTATATACTTAATAATAAATATTTACATGTTACATATTTATGGTATATTACATATTTTTTTAAGACAAGTTTTAGAAACGTCATGTAGTTACTTTTTAAATATGTTTTATAAAAAGAATAAAAAAATATTCAATTTCTAAAAATGTTTTATGAACAAACCTAAATTTATTTAAATAAACAAAATTTTATTAAAAATTATCTAAATCATTATTATTTAATAGGAGAGAGAGATGAAAAACAAAAAATATTAAAAAATAATTAAAAAAAGTTTGTGCAATTAATAGCAGAGAGAGACGAAAAAATTTGTCTTATCAAAATATTTATTTATTATATAGTATAGACATGTATGTTAATTATGTTAAGAACCTAATGTTGTTCTTGAAAATATTAAATAGTATATTAGTTAGACACCATATATAACTTACATTTATAGAGTTCTAGCCTTGTTAAGAATCAATGTGTCTAGAAAGCGTTATTAGCATTTGAGATTGGATATTACTTATACCCTGGTATCTTTCACGTCCGTATAGAGGTATAAACGAGCCAAGCCAGCTCGTCTAGGCTCGTTTGACTCTTTTAACTTAAAAAAGCTCGGCTCGGGCTTGACTCGTTTATTATTTTATTTATATATTTTTATAATTATTTTTAATTATACCTTTTATCCATAACATAATACATTATTTAATTATTTTAAGGGTTATTGGATTTTAATAATCCCACATTTTACCAATTGGCCAATAATAATCCCAACTGAGAATATTCTTACCACTAGTCCCTACTTTCAAACTATCTTGTTACATTGGACTCCCCGTTAAAAAAACTTAACGCCGTTAGATTTTATATGGCGTGGACATCTGCAAACCACAGGAAAGTCGAGCCAAGCTAGCAGTGGTCTCGTGGTGGGTTTTGAATTGGCTCTGGTGGTGTTTAACTGGTCTCGTTAAACACTACCGTTATCTCTATTTGGACTTGCCTGACCAACGAGACTAGTTAAACACCACCAAAGCCAATTTCAAAACCCACCACGAGACCACTGCTAGCTTGGCTCGACTTTCCGGCAGTTTGCAGATGTCCACGCCATATAAAATCTAACGGCGTTAAGTTTTTTTAACGGGAAGTCCAATGTAACAAAATAGTTTGAAAGTAGGGACTAGTGGTAAGAATATTCTCAGTTGGGATTATTATTGGCCAATTGGTAAAAGATGGGATTATTAAAATCCAATAACCCTTATTTTAATCATAATCTCATATATAATAATAGTTACTACATAAATATATTTAATACATTAAATAAAATTTGTATAAATAAAAGACTAGTTTAGACTTGTGAGCTTGTTTGAGCTCAATATGTGAACTTAGGGCTCAAGCTTGTTTATCAAAGGAGCTCTAATAAAAGTCGGAGCTCAGGCTCGAGCTTGTTTACGCTCAGCACGATTCAAGTTTTTAACAAGCCGATCTCGAGTAACTCACAACAGCTCGACTAGTGCACGAAACAATATGTATTAACTTGATGTCTAAAAATCCTTATTCTAATAAATGATTCCAAAGAATACCACATGTCATCACTATATTTTTTCTCATTAAAATCTTCTAATTTTTCATATTTTAAGTAAGTTTGAATTTTACAAATTTGATTATCTTAATGTTTTTATTTTTTTAAAAAAATAATATATTTGAGTTCTAATTATTACTTAATTAAGAAAATAAAAAAATTTATTTTTTATTTTACACATTATTTTTTTATATATTATTATACTTTTATTTTTTTTATTAAACAAGCTCATGTTAATATGGGTATATAACCTAGTTTTCTAATAATTAATAATGAAAAAAAGGAATATTCTACAATCACCCAAACAACATGCAATTGATTTGGTCTTGTTATCTCTGGATCTATGAAAAATCAAGGACCTATCAATCAATGCATGTACTGCCTTCCCTACAAGTACTTATGGTCAATTTTTCTTTTAATACTTCCAAACCATTTTTAAAAGCTCTAAAGAAATTATTGATATACTCGTATACATGCCTTTATGAGCCGAGCATACAGACCCACTAGGCCCAACCCCCACCCTGTTCATTTTTAAAAACTGTCTTTATAATTGTAGAAATATATTTATATGGTAATGAAAATGATTAAAACTTTATATGGATTCACTTAATTGTCACGATTTATTAGAATCTCCTTTAAAAATATAAATTTGACCCATTTTGTACTTTTCACAAGCGAGTCATGTAGAAAATTTTGAAAAATATATTTTGTGATTTTTATTATTATAAAGTTATATAAATTTTGTTGATGAATATAAATGTATAACTAGAAACTTTGTCCGCCTCGCGTTGCAGCGGCGTCTAGTTTTTTTTCCCGTGCTTCGCGGCGGGAGTTTGGTCGTTTTTTCCTGCGTAATGCAGATCGTCAAAAATCGTAAAAACGCATACCGATACTCGTTCCGATAATACCAAAACCAGCAATGATGTTAGTCGAAAGCATACCAATTCCAATACCGGCTCCGAAAATACCAATACCGGAAACGGTGTTATTCGCTCATAACCTGGCGTGCGCTATAGCCTACGATACAAAATAAAAACACTGTTTAACTATGTTTCTCCGATGATACCAATACCATTTAGAAAATGAAACATGTTAAAATATTATACAAAGTAGATGAAACAGGTTAAAACGTATGTTATACAAAATATGAGGGTGAAAAAAATATAAAGTAAATGAAATGGGCTAAAAATACATATTATATAATGTTTGAGGGTGAAACAAAAATTAAAAAATTAATAAAGAAAAATTAATATTCATTTCAGTTAGTCTTTCAATATATAAAAGGAAATAGGTCACATAAACGATGATTCTTTATATAAGCTTTTTATAATATAACTTAAATAATTAATAATGATTTAAATGGTGTGAGTGGTGGTTGATAATTGAATCTCAGAACTCAAAAGTCACATGTGGGCTCTTTAGCGAAGGAAGGAGTAAACAAGAGGATGTAGACTGTTTGTCTTCTAGCTTTTATGAGCAAAACAAAAACTAGAGACGCGTAATTAGCTAATTAATTCATGTCTAATTAGTAATTTGTGGGGTTATAATTTATAAAGGTATATAATTGAAATTCATTGGTAAATAAGAAAACCATAACAATGATTATAGATGTATGAAATTTGTACAAACACACAATAATAATATTCACATAATAAAAATAATTAGTATTATTATTATTGTTATTATTATATTTATTATTATCATTTATCTTTAATATGCTTAATTTCTGATTCAGATTTAATAAAATATCATTTTTTTTTAAATTGCTTTTGTTATTTTTATCGTATATCTCAATGCTTCAAAATGATACCAAATACATTCTCATCAAGTTGTTAAAGTGAACTGAAGTTACTTTTAGATTTTTTTTAACGTTACGTGGGCTTGCTGCCGGTGGGCACGGCGGATTCCTATAATTTTTCTTTCCTATCAGGGGGCCGGAACTTAATACCTATAAAATTTTCGACCGAATACGTATAAATTAACACTTCTGAGCGAAAAATTATGGAGGACAGGGCCCCCCGGGACCTCACTAAGCTTCGCACATGCTTGCTGCACCGTGTGGCTTTCACGGCAACACCGCTGCCACCAGTACCGCCACATCAAGGCTTGGGTTTACGGCTTCCCAGCGTCGTGACTCAAACTCTTTCAAATGACCCTTTTTTGACCGTTGGAGACCATTGATGGGTATTGCTTCCACGGCAACACAACCCCACCTACAGGGCCTGCCATAGTTTCTTGAAGCTTCAAGTGAGACATCACCATTTTAATGGTTAGTTTATAGCTTCTTGAGGCTTCAAGCCATGGGTGCCCCTCCACCCTTATATAATTCATTAGCTTGAGTTTAGTCCAAACAAATTCTGAGTTAATTTTTGGTCAACCTACAAACATATTTAGCTAAATGGAATGGTCTTGAATCAACTTGACATGTTCATAGGTGGGTCCGTCTATTTTATAAAGTTTTAACAGGTGTCTTATAAGGTATTTTGTCAATACATAAATATTTTGGGTTATCCTTCTCCAAATTTAAAAGTTAAATAAGAAATGAACATAATTTAACTTCCAGGTTAAAAGGTTGGTGTCCGTGTTAGCCGGTGAATACCCGAACAAACCATTAACACAACCCTAAATAAACCATTCTTAGGACCCAAAATCTTACCCATGTGCCTATCACGTGCCATTTGTACTACACACCATTCCACCTATGATTTATAGTCCTATTATTTGTGCCATAAGTTGTAACTATGGTAAAGTTACAAGTGGATATTAGAAGGTCTATATAAAAAGAACTTTAAAACACCATTTGAACAACCAAACTAAGCAAAATGGTAGAGAAGAACATCAAATCCAAAAACCATGATCAAAGGGTCAAGGGTGGTCTCATCACTATGCCCTTCATCTTTGGTACGTTCAATCATCCATCTTTGTTTGTTTCTATGATCTTGATTTAATGATTTTGTTTTTTGTAGCGAACGAGGTGGGCGAGAAGCTGGCAGTGGTCGGATTTCAAACGAATATGATTAGCTACTTGACTACTCAACTTCATATGCCGATAACTAAAGCCGCCAACACTCTAACCAACTTCAGTGGCACCGCTAGCTTGACACCGTTGCTAGGCGCATTCGTGGCTGATTCTTTCGCCGGCCGGTTTTGGACCATCACTATAGCTTCCATCATTTACCAAATAGTAAGCCACCATCTACCAACCCTTAACTAGTCTAATAACTTCAAAATAGTTAACCTTCACGAGGTGGTGCAGTGGTGAGCACATATTTCTCTTTAAAATAGGTTTTCCATCATAACCTCTTAAATGCCAACTGGCCAGTGCAAGTTGTTATTTACCAGGTCCCGTTGATTAACAGACAGGTCCTGTGAGTTTATAATAAAATATTTAAAAAGTTGACTTGTCACACTGCTAGTGTGACACTAGTGAACAGTAAAACTCATTTTTTTTTGAAATAAAAAATACAACCTTAGAGTTTATAACAAAAGTTTGATGAATTATGATGACTTGGTCAGTGAACCCCTGACCACCCTTTGGTTCCGCCCCTGTCACTAACAACCGTGATGGTATCTAGGGAATGGTATCTTTGACTCTGGCCGCTGTGCTACCGAAGCTAAGACCGCCACCATGTAAAACCGATGAGATCTGCCAAGAAGCAAACACGGGTCAAGTAGCAATCCTATACATATCACTTTTGTTAACAGCAATCGGGTCGGGCGGGATACGTCCATGTGTGGTGGCATTCGGGGCGGACCAGTTTGACGAAACCGACGAGAAGCAAAAAACTAGCACATGGAAGTTCTTCAACTGGTATTATTTTTGCATGGGGGCGTCTATGCTTGTTGCGGTAACGGTGATTGTTTACATTCAAGATAATGTTGGATGGGGTTGGGGTCTTGGTGTTCCATCCATAGCCATGGCGGTTTCGATCATCGGGTTTGTAATCGGGTACCCGTTGTATCGGAATATGGATCCTGCGGGTAGCCCGTTTACCCGGTTGATTCAAGTGTGTGTTGCAGCTTATAAGAAGAGAAAATTGGCTATGGTTTCGGATCCTAAATTACTTTATGAAAATGAAGAGCTTGATGCATCTATTTCTGTTTCGGGAAATCTTCTACATACAAAACAAATGAAGTAAGTTTCTTTCTTTTATTAGCATTTTATATTAGGACATGGAAAATACAAGATTGAATTAAGAGTATAATTGCATAAATGATAAATGATCCATGTTGTTTGATTAAATTGCATGTTTGGCCTCCGGGTTTTATAAATTACAAATTTAGTCCAAACATTTGAGACTTGTTATGCCTTTAGCCCATGATATTGACATCAGTTAGTTTTTAAATGGAAAGTTAATCTATGTACCATCTACATGACTTACGATTGCAAACGTAATATTAAAAAGAGTAACATTAGTAAAAATAAAAAAAACCAATAAAAATTTAGTGATTTTTACTGATTTTTTATAAGCTTTTACTGGTTTTTACGATTTTTTACTAATTTTATCAATTTTTATTATTATTTTTAATTTTTTTAACTCATTTTTAAAGTTAAGTTTGCAATGGTAGATGGGCTAAATTTTCGTTAAAAACTAACTGGTGTTAACATTATGGGTTAAAGGCGCAACCAGGTCTCAAAAGTTTGGGATAAATTTGTAGTTTTTAAAACATGAGGGCCCAAACATGCAGTTTGATCAAATCACATGGTCATTTATGCAATTGAATTAATGTAAAAAACTATAAGAATCGTATAATTCAATTTTAGGTAGTGATCGACAGATATAATGAGCATTAGATAGACAATGGAGTGAATAGTTAGATAACGGTATTATATAGCACAGTTAAAACAAAAGATACAACTTGTTGATGAGGTTCTTATGGTTTTAAACTTAAATTTAATTTTGTATTAGCAACGCTTTTTTACCATTTTATTTATTTTTATTTATAACATAATATGCTAATCGCCTAATCTTTTGAGAAAAAGCAAAAACATACTATATTTTGGAATTATTAGGTCACCAATTAGGGATTAACCAAAATACTTGTCTTAACTACCGACACATGATAATTATGGTGCAAGTTTATGCACTAAATGACATATATACCCTTGTGTTAACTTTTTCTTTTTAAATAAGTTAGGAGTATAATGTGGTTACAAAAATAAAGCAATTTCTTTAATTAGTCCGTTGATAAGCATATGTCACTTATCGGTACCTTTTTTTTCTTTTTCAAAATACTTCTAAGAATATTCCACTTTCAACAAAATTTGAATTTTGACTATCAAATTACAAAAAAAGGGAACAATATATATTTTTCACAATCATTTTTTTTAATATCAATGTTGACCAACATGTGTGTTTGACCATAAAAGACAAAATTTAAAACTTGATTCATTCAATTATTTCAGATTTCTGGATAAGGCTGCCATCGTCACGAAAGAAGACTTTTCAAAAGGTCAATCCAATCCGGATTTGTGGAGGCTAAATACGGTCCACCGAGTCGAAGAATTAAAATCAGTAATAAGAATGGGCCCAATATGGGCCTCTGGGATTTTTCTAATTCTAGCATATGCCCAACAACACACTTTTTCACTCCAACAAGCCAAAACAATGAACCGAAGCCTCACAAAATCATTCCAAATCCCAGCTGGATCAATGACGGTTTTCACCTTAACCACAATGCTAATCACAATAGTGTTTTATGACCGTATATTCGTCCCCATCATGCGTAAATTCACAGGGGTAGAACGGGGAATTACCTTTCTTACTAGGATGGGGATCGGCTTTTCCATATCGGTTTTCGCCACGTTAGTAGCCGGATTCGTTGAAATAAAACACAAAAACGTCGCTTTTGCCCATGGGTTGACTTACAAGCCTCACGAGACGATACCCATATCGGTGTTTTGGTTGGTGCCTCAATATACGCTTCACGGGATGGCGGAAGCGTTTATGTCAATCGGGCATCTTGAGTTTTTCTATGATCAAGCTCCGGAAAGCATGAGAAGTACTGCAACCGCGTTGTTTTGGATGGCGATCGCGGCTGGAAATTACGGTAGTACCCTTTTGGTGACCCTGGTGCATAAAGTGAGTGCGGATCAAGACGGGTCAAACTGGCTCCCGGATGATAATTTGAATAAGGGGAAGTTGGAGTGTTTTTATTGGTTGATCACATTGCTTCAAGTTCTTAATTTGGTTTACTACTTGTTTTGTGCCAAATTCTACACTTTAAAGCCTATTCAACAAGTTGCTAGTAATGATAAAGTGAATGGGGTTGAGCTAGGGCCCAATGTCTAAATTGGGCCTAATTGGATGGCCATTGTCGATTTGCACTATTTGATTGGAATTTGGAGGTACAAATCATTAGGAAAGTGTATGGAGTAATTGAAGTAAAGGGGCATATATGTAAATTTGACTATGGTTTTTAATTTTTAAGTTGTAAAATATTATTAGAAATAAATTCATATGCATCTTGTGGGGATATTCATGTTTATACGGTATATTTAAAAGCTTAATTATTTAGCATTCTTTGTCTTGCTTTTATTGTTTGATAATATTTAAACTAGATGAATTCATATTAGACAAACATTTTAAGTATTGTTTTAAGTGTCGATTTGTTAAATTTGTTTTAAGTGTTGATGTGTTTTAAGCTTTAAGTGTTGATGTGTTAAATCTGTATTTGGAGAAGATTTTTCCTAAACTTGAGAGGCCTTTTGCGGTGGTTTACATCCACACCTAAGTTTTGCGATTGAAATTTGGAACCGGGAAAAGGTCTTCTTTGTGTAATGCAAGAAACACAAGAGGGAAAGAAGCAACGGATCTAATAGAGTTGGCTTTGCAAGAATCCATTTTTCTTGAATCTTCTTGTTGTGGGATTTTAGTTAACCATTTTTCTTGAATGGAGAAGAAGGTTACTCCATCTTAGTTACATTTTTAGGCACCTTATGTAAGTTTATCACACAATTTTTACCATATATAATGTGTATACCTATTTGTATTTGGGTTACGGATTTAAGTAGTCCAGCCCAGTGTTCAAAACACTGTTTATATGTTAGGTCATTTGTGTTCTTGGAGTTGTCCATCACTTACTTGGCACTTAGGTAGATTGAGAGTTCAAGAATAACACAAGTTCTTATTGAGAGGTTCAAGAACAACACAAGTTCTTGCTCGAGAATGTCCGTTTACACATGTTGTTAGAAATCATGTCTAAAATCGTACATGGAATTTGATCTCAACAACTGGTCAGCTCTTTTTCTTTATTATACTCGGCACACTTATCTATTTATACTAAAATAAACATCGCCAAACAAATATTATAATCCTACTCAAACACCACTTTTAGTTATATTTCTAACTCTAACCAAACAATTGATAAACATAAAATAACTTTATCCAAACATTCAACCTAATCTACTAACTTTCTTACGGTTTAGCCCTATAACTTTCTTGATTCTTTCATATTAGGATTAAAAACCTTCACATGTGATGCGAGGGAGGAAGAATAAATTGCGAGAGGAAGATAGAGAGAGGGGTCCGTGGAGTCTAGTTCTCGCGTCCTTTTAGTGTCCAATGTCACACCCCAACCGACGGCGGAAACGTCGGGGCGGAACATGGAGACTGTTCATGAGCACATGGTTGACTACGTTGTAATATATTAAATCATCACATTTCATTTCATAAAACAAACCAAACAGAATCCAATAAAATTCATAAATTCAAATACATGATAAGTTTCTTTATTGATTAACTAGGTCCACAACTTAAGTGTAGCAAACTGGATCAACTCAATTGTTCGTACCTGAAACATGATAAAAACAAGGTCAACTAAAAAGTTGGTGAACATACATAGGTTTTGAATCTAAATAGTATCATTGTGTTGCGTGTGTACAATCCATATATATCATGGTTAATATGACAATTATGGAGAGTTAATATTGTGAAACCAAGTTGTACAATCAAACCTTTGTAACTAGCATGCAAATAACCAAATTGTGTTGTCGGCAACAATCACCTTAACTGGGTGGGTTTGTCAGACTCAATGGGTGGGTTTGTCAGACTCAATAGATTTATTGAGTCTGACAAACCCACCCAGTTAGGGTGATTGTTACCGACAACACATTTTGTTTTGCATGCTAGTTACAAAGGTTTGATTGTACAATTTAGTTACACAATAGTTATTCTCCATAATTTCCTTATTAACCATGATATGTATGGATTGTATACACACAACACTATGATATCTATTTAAAAACCTATGTATACTCACCAACTTTTTAGTTGACCTTATTTTAATCATGTTTCAGGTACGAATATATGAGTTAATCAAGACATGCTTCATTTAAGTTTGGACCTAGTTTAATTTAATAATTAATAAAGAACTTATGTATTTCAATTTATGTATTTTGATTGGATGTTGTTTGGTTTGAATTATGAAATGAAATATGATGTTTAATTTATTACAATCTAGTTAACCATGTGCTCATGAACAGTCTACATGTCCCGCCCCGACGTATTCCGCCGTCGGTTGGGGTGTGATAGTGCAATCTAGTTTGTACGCTAAAGGCCCTTACTATGGTGTTGATAGTGCAATCTAGTTTACGACTAAATGCATTTGATATAAAGCTTTTACTAGCACCAGAGTCAAATAAAATAGCAGCATGTTCATCATTAACTAGAAACGTACCTGACACAACATCAGGGTTTCCTCTTGCTTCCTCCTCAGTCAGGGGTGTAGTTTCCCTTTCCATTGCCTTTGAACGAGTTCTCCCATTTCCGCTTCGGAGCTTCGGGAACTGTGTCCTCGTTAGCATAATCGTCATAGACGATTCCAGGCAGATTGACTACCGACTCGAAGGTCGAGGGTAGATTAGCTTTCACATGAACACGGACCCTTTGAGGTAGGCCCTTCACATAGTACTTGATAAGTCGCTCTTCATTCTCTACCAGGTGGGTACCAGTTGGGCTAGCTCGTTGAACCTAGAAGTATACTGGCGGTGCGTCTTGCTGCCAGCCTTGAAGATTAGGAATTCATTTTTCACCCGATCAATTTCGTTCTAGGGACAAAACTTTTGGATTATCAGCTTCTTCAGGTCTTCCCATGTCATTATGGCAAGAGCGTTTGGCGACTTTGTTCTCTGAATGTTTCTCCACCAACTTAGTGCTTCATTGGTGAAAGAATGAGAAACACACTTAACGGCCTGGTCAGGTCGACACTCACTGATGTTGATTACGACGTTCATCCTCTCAATCCATTTAAAGGTAGCCACATAATCTTTGTTCCCATCAAACTTTGGTGGGTCACCGTCCTTGAAACCTTTGTAAGTACACCCTCGAGTGTTTGGTCCCACCCTTACTTCATCCCCATCACTGTCATATACTTTCTCTTCATGGTTTCCTTCGTCCTCCTCCTTGCTTTTCTTTAGTGCCTCGGATAGTAGGTCAGGCAATGCGTTCTTTAGAGTAAGTACAACCTCGCGGGAAATAGCATCCCTAACCTCGGGTTTCAACTGCAGAGACCCTTGATTGCCGTCCCCAATTGGGGTCACATTAGTTTCGTGCACACTCTCAGTGTGTTCTGCGTGCACACTCTCTTCCTCTTCACATATTTGATTCAATGGAGGTCTACCGACTCAGCCAGTGCGACCGCCTCGGCGTCCGGTCCTTCCTCCACCAGCCATAGTTCATAGTTTCCTGATAGTTATAAAGGGAATACATCAATGTCGTTCCTTCAGATCATAGTTTTAGAACAGTACGAGCAAGGTAAATTTTTAATTACATTGATCGGTTTGTGATTACTAATTTACATTGCTTTTCGGGTTCAAAACTCTTCAAATCGGTTGTGACATTGACATCTATTTGTTCTAAGTTAAGGTATCTATTCTTATCCATATGCATTAACTTTAGTACTTGCTTACCGTGCTGGCGTTGGTGTTGGCTACCCATACTGACATCCGTGCGTTGGTCCCATAATCAGCTTGAGTCCAGACATTTAGGGATGTCCGAATCTCTCAAACTATTGCTCTGATACCAACCTGTCACAGCCCAAGGAAACCGTACCAAGATATTGTCCGTTTTGCCCCCGATGGGTTGCCCATCCAGGAACTCAAGGTTTTGTTTTCACCCGACGAGTTGCTCGCCCATGTAAAACGCGTCTTGATATAGAAGGTATCCACCCCCCTTATAAGGAAGGCTTCGTTCTCCTCCTCAACCGATGTGGGATATTACATCCCCGGTATACCATCCCGAAGCAGAGTCTGGTCAGGAAGAAGACATCGGGGCACCAGTGTATCGGTCACCAACACCCCCAGCTGCTAGGCCAAGGTTTGACGTAAGGGCAGAGTGGATTAGGAACACTGACCCGAGACTTCGAGCATCTGGATCACCTCCATCGGGAAACCCGTATCAGACACCTCACCTACACAACCAGTTACCATCCCATCCGAGGGACCCGACCTAGCACCCGACCCATATCACCCTAACCCTAGAGAAAGCCATACCATGGCACCCCCTAGTGCTATGGGAGTCCCATTCGATGCCATTCACCAATATGTAAGGACTTCAGAGTTCATGAGACAAGGGATGGAGCACGAGATAAGGCACGACCTGCAAGGACAGATAATAGATAGCCTAGCAAATCAAATATGGTACCAAAAGGAGAAAATTTCCACCCTCTAAAAAGACAAAGAAATGCTAGAGAATCGCACGGAAGCAGCTAGAGCTGAGGCCAGATCGGCTACCCGAGTAACATAGCGGTGCTCGTCTTGGTGATTATCTGCTTCCTAGTGGAAAACTACCTGAGACGTTATCATAAATTTCTATTTATTGTCCTTAAATTTTCAGTTTGAGAACCATTTCCCTATGTTTTGAATAATGTTCAACATTTCAGCATTGAATAAATTTTATATTACAACTCTAAAGTTATTATTCATTGATTTGACATAGTGAGTGTGAATTACACCCGTCATATTTTCATCAGAATTCTCCAAGTATCACCTTCTTCATTCACTACAATTTAGTACCCTACCGGCAATCTCATTCGTAAACAAATCATCCTATTATTTGATTTAAACAACCTCGTTATTTTGTTCAAACAAAACGTTTATCAGACTTTTAGATATAAACATTTTCACCTTGTAAGAGAACTTAATACAACCTGTTTTATAAAAGTATTATTTCAAGTTGATAAATAATTATGACTTGTTCTCGCTAAATTAATTATTTCTAAACTTTGGCTAAATTAATATACAACTACTTGTTTAACCATTAATTTCTCTTAAAAATATTATCCTTATAATAATTGAAACAATATAATTTCATATTACTTTTCTAAATAAATAAACATAATTTATTTAGTTATTCAAACCCACACCCTAAAACATTTATTTGTAAAACCATATACTCTAAACCTCTATTTTTATAAAACACTTATTCAAATACAAAAACACAAACACCTATACAATCCTTTTACATAATATGACACGAACTCTTTGTACAAGTCCCTATATACTCACTCCCCTTGAAACCCTAGGCTTTGCCTTAGACTTATGTGCATGTTATTAATTTTTATTCATATACATTACACGCTAGGTTAACTTTGTGGGTTACAAGGATCACCTTTGCTACCCATTCTCTTGTGCTATCTACACCTATGATACAAGTGAGTTTACATAGCCCCTTTTTCACTATTTACATTTTGGGGTGGAACATGACTTACGATTATACAATGTTTTTGCAAACTACACAATACAATTCCACCCTACATTCATGTGTACAATTTGAGCCTTATGTTTGAGTACTAGGTGTGTTAACTACTTTTGTGTGCAATTTACATGTGCAATCATTAACTATACAAGTCGACGGTTAACAATGATAGATCTATTGAGTCTGACAAACCCACCCAGTTAGGGTGATTGTTACCGAAAACACATTTTGTTTTGCATGCTAGTTACAAAGGTTTGATTGTACATTTTGGTTACACAATAGTTATTCTCTATAATTGCCTTATTAACCATGATATGTATGGATTGTATACACACAACACTATGATATCTATTTAAAAACCTATGTATGCTCACCAACTTTTTAGTTGACCTTATTTTAAACATGTTTCAGGTACGAATATATGAGTTGATCAAGACATGCTTCATTTAAGTTTGGACCTAGTTTAATTTAATAAAGAACTTATGTATTTCAATTTATGTAATTTGATTGGATGTTGTTTGGTTTGAATTATGAAATGAAATATGATGTTTAATTTACTACAATCTAGTCAACCATGTGCTCATGAACAGTCTACATGTCCCGCCCCGACGTATTCCACCGTCGGTTGGGGTGTGACATCCAACATGAAGGTCCGTTGGCCCCTACCGCATATGCTCCTAGTCCGGGACATCCCGGTCTGGATGATTAAAGTTGTTAGTATATTGGATTTAATCTAAGGTTGTTTCAAAACTAAGGATGACACCTTGCGGGATATTGTAACTGTTAAGTCACATGCTCAACTTATCCGGTTTAGACAGAGCTTTACCTGGTTTGACTGGTTAGTAGTTATTAATCGGGGCTAACCGCGTAAGCGTGTTAAAAAAAACTTCAGGGTGAATTTAAGGTGATGTCGGTTAGAGCATTCTCATCAGATTCCTTATCCCTTTCTATAATTACACTAAAAATCAGTACTAGTTCTCTCTCATTTTCAATTAAATAATATTTTTTTATACCTTTATCATTACTTTTTATCTCTCCTTCATTCACAACCACTTTAAAAAAAATATTAAAAATTTTATATAGGTAAACAATGTTTTCCCCAAATATACAAAAAAATTATATATTTTCTCTCTTCTCCACTTTAAAAAAACATTAAAAATTTTATATAGGTGAACAGTGTTTTCCTCAAATATACAAAAAATTATACATTTTCTCTCTTCTGCACTCACAACCATTTTAAAGTCACTCACTAAAATATGCAAAACACACTCATACAAATATATAGAAAGTGATGTGAATGCTATTAAAGGAAAACTAAGGATTTATAAAGTTTTTATTATTTTTATTTTTATTTTTATTTTTAATTCGAAGAAAATCACGAAATAAATCAGAAAATTCCCGCCCCCTCTCGTTCACAGCAGGAGTTTCCAAAACTCGATTGCTTCCGAGGGTTTTCAGGTTTCAGGATTGGACGAATTGATTTGGGGGTTTCACTCTGCTCTTTCATCCACGCACCATCCTCCATCCGTCGTTCGGAAACGGCAACGGCAACCTCCGGTGGCGACCGGCCACTCTGCTGCAGTGACGGTTAGTCTATTTCAGGTAAGCTTTGATTTCTTGTAGGTTTTACTAAGTTTATTATCTTAGAATGTCATATTCTTAATTCTTCTAGTATATCATTGATTTTGACGACGAATTTCTTGACTACTGCCTAGAAATTCCTAAGAGAATGTATATAAGTCCCCTGCGTTTTATGTGTTTGATGAAAGTCCTAAGAGAATTCGAATTTTTCAAATTAATCAAATTTAATAAGTTTTCTCTCTCTGTGTATCAATCTAGACCTTTTTATTATGAGATTTTAGGATCTCTGATGACTTTTAGGGCTAGGAAGCAGGGTGCTAGAAAGAGGCAGAAGTTAGAGAATGAAAATCCACAATCTGCAATATTAGTTACAAAGGCTAAAATCGACAACGATTGAAAGTTTATAATGGTAATTAAAGATTGAACTTCCATCAAAGAAGAAAGTGAAATCCGCCTCGTGAACATTATGTCAGGAAAATTACCGTGTAAAACATTATCTGTTATTCAACAGTTTGCATAAAACAGCTATAGTTTTGTTTATCTGTGTTATTTGAGTATTTTCTCAACCTAAATGCCAAAGTGCAAACGTGACGATGGACCCTTTTGATGTATATTTCTTGCTATGAAGTTACAGGTGGCATTTTGGATGAGTGTAGTGGGTGATTCACCTGTTAGCTCATCCAGCAGTGATGATTTTGCTGCTCATCTGGATACTGAGTTGGAGTCCACGTCTGATACCTCTCCTGAACCAGAAGAAGATGCCAATGAGACGCATCATCCTGATACGAATAGGTTCGTATTAAAAAAATGTTTCACTTAAAAGAAAATTTTCATGTGATGATGGTTTGAAATTTCTTTTATATCTTTGTTACCTTTTAAGTGATTTTGGTACTCTATAGGACAAAGAGGCAGAAATTAGAGGTGTTAGAAAGTGTCACAGAAGCCAATGATTCAATATCTCAGCATGAAACAGTAAAAACATTAGGTGATTCTTCTTTTTCCCCCTATTACTCGTATATTGGGGTATATCTAGCAATTATACGACTATTATGTTTTGCATATTGTATTTTTGTGTTCATTTACGCATCCACTAGTCTATTTTTATGTTCAGAAGTATCAGTGAAGGAGGATATATGCACACATCCTGGTGTTATAGGAGGAATGTGCATAAAATGTGGAGAAAAAATGGATAATCAATCTGGTATTGCATTTGGATATATACACAAGGTTGTGTTTCTTTTGTAAAAGAACTCAGAAGTTAACATCTTTTTTTGTACATATTACTCGAACTTGTATAATCTTATATTCTTATTTCAATTTTGCAGGATCTGAGGCTTGCTAATGATGAGATTGTTCGATTGCGTGACAGAGATCTAAAGAATTTATTTAGCCATAAGAAGCTTTGCTTGGTTCTTGATTTAGATCACACCTTACTTAATTCAACTCGATGTATGGATATAACTCAAGAAGAAGGTTATTTAATGAACGAAAGTGATCCTATGCAAGGTAAGGGTTGTTTTCTACTCTTGTTAATATGTTTTCTCATTTTAATTTATATTGGTATTTGGTAGGATTAGAACATTGAGGGAGTGTTTGGATGTACCTTTAGAAAGTTGCTATGTGATATTGAATAGTCAAGTCCGATAATCAGTTGTACTGAAACAAGGTGTAGAAGATAGTGTTTGGATGTGCTTCTGTTGCTTGAAGTTGTAATGAGTGTTTTGTAAATTTTAATTATCTAAGGAGTTTATAGGTATATTATTATTAACCAAAAAGATACATCTTAATATAAAGAGATGTTTCTTTAGACGGGGGTAAAAGTCTCCTAAACTAGGTTAAAATGAGGGTAGATTTGTAATTTAGTCAACCTTTAAAAAAATCTGTTTTGTTACAGTTGCTAACTTGCTATGTAACTGATTATTCAGAACTGGATAGCATCAATAATCAACTCAGAAACACAAATCCAAACATTTTGTTAATTTTTACGTGCTACTTTTTTGTTGTTTGTTTCATCTTCGCATAAATGGTTTTATCATACATATTTTTTTTGACAGATGCATTAAGAGGCAATCTTTTTAAATTGAACTCCATGCACATGATGACTAAATTGAGACCTTTTGTTCACACGTTCCTAAAAGAAGCAAGTAAACTCTTTGAGATGTACATTTACACCATGGGAGAACGTGTTTATGCCTTAGAAATGGCAAATCTTCTGGACCCACAGAAGATTTACTTTGATTCTAGAGTAATTGCACAAGGTGATTGTACTCAAAGGCATCAAAAAGGCCTTGATGTGGTTCTTGGACAAGAAAGTGCTGTTCTAATTCTTGATGATACAGAGGAAGTAAGCTTTTAATCTTCCTGTTAGAAGTGGAAAGATAGGTGGTTTGGGTAACGGGTCAAACAGGCAATGTATGGGTCAAAACAGGTTGGGTTGGCCAGCCTACAAACACATTTTTGCAGTGTTGTAAAAATCGCTAGGCGCTAGTCGGGCGGTGTGGTACCGACAACGATTAATCTGGATTAATCGGATTGGAATTTTTATATATAATTTTCAGATTTATATATATGTGTGTGTGTATATTATATATACATATATAATTCCGGTGAAAACCTGAAATTTCCATCCAAATTCCGGCGAAAGCCTGAAATATCCGGCCAAATTCCGGCGAAAACCTTTGGTGTGGTTTAAAAATGGACATTTTTATAAAAATTACATATAAAAATGTGTGTATATATATAAAAAACTGAAAATTACATATAAAAATTCCAATCCGATTAATCCTGCCTAGGCCCCGATTAATCCCGCCTAGGCCTAGGCCCTACCTCACCGCCCGACTAGCGCCTAGCGATTTTTACAACCATGATATATATACACATTTTTATATGTAATTTTCAAAATTATATATATACATACACATTTTATGTAATTTTCAAAATTATATATTATACACACATTTTTATAAATCGCCGGAATTTTACAAGAATCTTTCCGGAAAAACGGGAAGCCACCGATTTTTGGCCGATTAGGGCCAATTTTGACCACCTTTGACCGATAAGCGATTTTTAGGCCGGTTAGCTCAAAATTCCTAGTTTATTGGCCGATTAGCGATTAATCATCGATTTTTGCAACATTAATTATTTGTTTCCATCCATTCTTTAGATATTCTTATAAATAATTAATGTGCTAATCATGTTTACAAAAACATCATTGTTACGATTAATTTCAGTCTGTAAATACTAATAAAAAAATATTGAGGAGGTTATATGCATTAAAAGTACACTTTATGGTGCATTCACGTGTTTGACCCATTCCCCTTCAAGCTAAATTGTTGACTTGACCCGTTTGAGATCAAGCATAACTTACATAGATCTTTTAAACAGGGTTCAAATTTTCACATTTTTTAATAATTTTTTATGCCAAAAGTTGAAGATTTTACTTGCAATGTTAGGTGTGGGAAGCATAGGGCGAATCTCATTTTAATGGAAAGATATCATTTTTTTGCTTCAAGTTGTAAACAATTCCGTTACAAATGTAAATCACTTTCCGAACTGAAATCTGATGAAAGTGAAGCTGATGGAGCTCTTGCAACCGTTCTACAAGTGCTCAAAAGAATCCACAATTTGTTCTTTGATCCAGTATGTTCTAGCAATCTGTTTATTTTTTTACAATCTATAAATTACATGAAAGCTCGGATTAATTATTTTTTACTTGCATTTTAGGAACAAGGTGATAATTTTGCAGGCCGAGACGTAAGGCAGGTGAGATGGTGTTTTGTAATAATCAGATAATCACTTGTTTGAATGTTTGGCAATTCTGATGCTTAAGAAACTAATAGATAAATTAACCAAAAAACTAACAATCTATAATCAGTTTTGTTGCAAGATGTATGAAACTTATTAGATGGTCTTAAAATAATGAAACAATCAGAAGCAAATTTGTTTATCAAAACATTTTAAAACTGATTATTGATTCAATCATGAAAATAGGTTCTCAAGCTTATTGTTGCAGGTACTAAACGATGGTTCGTGGTGAAATACTAAAGGGGTGTAAAATTGTGTTCAGTCGTGTCTTCCCTACAAAATTTCAGGCAGAAAACCATCCAATGTGGAAGATGGCAGAGCAGTTGGGTGCCACGTGTGCAAAAGAAGTTGACCTGTCGGTGACCCATGTCATTTCAACTGATATTGGAACTGAGAAGTCTCGTTGGGTTGTTGAACAAAAGAAGTTTTTGGTTGAACCGCGATGGTTAGAAGCTGCTAATTACATGTGGCGGAAGCAACCCGAGGACAAATTTCCTGTAAACGAGATTAAAATTAACAAGTGACATTTTTTCTTCCTAATCTACTCTCGGACATGCTGATTTTTGACACAGTTGGTTAATTAACTAGAATTAGATGGACAGTAACCTGGATTGTGCTTGCAATTTGTGGTGTAACCGGAAAGTTTTGTTTTATTGTAGCTTGTTCTTGAATCTTGTAACTTGGGTGCCATGTATATAAGTACATAACTGTATTACTTGTAAACATAGTATTTAACTGTTGCTTTGAAAACCAAGAGATCTTGTCAAGACTTAAGCAGCAGGGTTCAAGGAGAACTCGACGGTGTAAGCATGTTAAAAGGTCCACAGGCCGAAGTCTCGTAGACACTTTGACGGTCAAACCAGTCACATATGACAGAAGTATATAAATTTTTTTATGTATGTAAATATGTAAGACGTATATGGAGAGAGGTTAAGACTAGGAGGTCCCAAAGAGGATGAAAACCAGATGTCAAGAGAACCTTATATTGTAAGTTTATTGGTTTTGAATCGGTTTTTACATATACTCTAAATTAGAAAAAAATTACAAAGTTTTCGTTACATTATGATCTTATCTTTGGTTAAGAATGAATCGAACGAACATGAACAGAGTCATGTTCATGTTTGTTCATTTTATTTTAACTGAAAATCGAACATAAATGAACATGAATTTAATTGTTCATGTTTGTTCATTAAGAAAACGAACATGTTCGTGTTCGTTCGTTTAAAATTCAAATGAGCAATTCACGAACACAAACGAACATAAATGAACGTAACTGAACAAGCATAGCCGAACACAAATGAACATACATGTGTTGGATTTTATGGACCAACCCGATGGACAACGTGACTGACCGAGCTAAGACCCGTAAGAGTTACACCTAGGGCAACGAACATTAAATCCACTTAACCCGCTTAACTGGTAATTACGAACTGTTAGCGAGACGATATATTTTATATATATTCGTTACACGGGATTTATTATTTATACATGTTTATAAATAATAATTCATATTTATTGTTTTAATCTTTTTATTAAAACAATTAAATGGATACATGCTTTTTATCTCGTGTTGGACTATGGGCCCGAAAACAAGTAATAGGGTTTATGATTATTATTTATATAATAATCCTAATTTTCTTTTTCTAACCTAATTAATGTTTTCAGCCGCTATAGAAATTTTTTTTTTGATTTCTTTGTGACCTTTAAACAAAAGTCGATTGAAGAAAAAAAAAAGAGGGTTTTGGTTTTGTCAGCCGCCAAACAAATTACCTTTGGCGTTTCCGGCAACCACCAAACCAGCCCAAGCCGGACAACCCTGCCCCGCTGCTGTCCCGTTTCCGGCCAGTCCCGGCGTTTCTGTCTCTCGCGTTGTCGGTTCGTGATCTAGCAACGGTTCGTTGTACCTAGGTGTCTCAACCGGTTAATCATTAACCACTAAGGTATAATTAATCTAATCAGTAGATTAATTATTTTTTTTTGTGTTTGCGTGTTCATAACCAGATCCTGTTCGGTTTGTCAGTGCTGTTAAAGAGGTTATGATTTTATTTTCCGCTGCGTATTTATTAATTAATTGAATTAATTAATTTCTCTGTCAAAACCCGTTTTTACAAAAGTCACACTGATCAAGATTCTGAACCCCAACAGTGGTATCAGAGCCTGGGTTATAACACGCAAATCGAAACCGGTCTGGTTTCACCGGTTAGATTAATCACAAACTTTAACTATCTTGAAGTTTCTGATATGATCTGTTTTTTGGGCAATTTTTATTTATTAATTTGGTCGATTTTTTATTTTATTTGACCAAATATATTGTCCGTATGTGATTGTGTTGAATATGTAAATCTTGGCCCGACCCATGTGATTGAGTTGTTTGTGTTTATTATTCAGTTTTGGTTTTATGGTTTTGGCCCACTTTTGATGGCACAAAGTTGTAATAGAATAGGCTTTTTTATTTTATGTAATATAATAAAACCCGAAGACAAATCTGAAGACGCAACAGGAATCATGGAGTCAGTGGGAGTCATCCGAGACGACTAGATGCACGGAAGTCCATCCTTGTTGTTTTAATTTTGTGGACCCCGTGACCCGTTTGGTCTTGCTAACTGGCTCTAGCAAGATCAAACAAACTTGGCCCTAAAGATTTACATATTTATTTGCTTTATGGTTGCTTTTAATTTTTTTATAACTTAAATTTATTATAAACCATCCAAACGCCAAACGTTTTAAAAGGAGTTTTAAAATGTTACAATCTGTCACCATAATTTCTAATTTTACAACTGTAGAATTTTATAAAAATAACAACTGGCTTGTTTTTATAAAATAAATAACCGCTAAAGTTTTACAATTTAAACTAAATTTAATTTCAAAACTTATAACTTAATAGTTTTCAACTATTAACTTTAACTGGTTATTCAAGTCGCGACAAACTTAGTTTTAATAGGTTATTTAAAATTAAATGTCCTGAGAGATGAAAGGGTTCATCAAATTTGTCATGACTTTAAATAGTAAAACTGGCTTTTACATTACACGTATGATTTAGTCATTCGTTGTGTTTGACCCTATTCGGTAAACACTAAAATTGGAACCCATATTTAAAACCAATGGTCTATGCCATCCTATTATAAGGAACACTTGGAGCATAAAACGAAACATCGGTGTTTGGAGCCACATCACCGCACTTGATGCGTAGTTTATCCTTCCAAGGCGCAAGGGTTTCGTTGACACATCCGGCCCTTCCGCAAGTACCTGTTTTAGGACGACTATTACTTTTCTCTCTTGTTACATGCCCCAGCTGTCAAGAGATTAAAAGTGGGCATAGATGAGGCTAAACGTATCAATGCATAGACATGTCTTGCCTTAGCGGCCTCATACACGAGAGTTGTGCATCTTTCCACAATTGACACTAATTGTCAGTCTAGTTACCCACTTACTAATGTTGTATGCCACAGCTACCATTAGTGGCTGATTTAGCTAGATTCTCACTCCTTATTCTAATTTCTGTAATTGGGTCATAAATTAATAAGGATTTTTTTATTTCTTGTGGTATCATGTCAAAGGCACTCAGGTAAGTTTCTCAATCATGTCAAAGGCACTCAGGTCCTCCATGCTCTTTTGGAGCTCACGGGACATGCAGGCTAGCATAAGGCAGGCCACCTTAGTGGCATCATCTCTTTGTTTTTTCCAGGCCTTATGTGCGACAACCGTGTTACCATCGGGTGCCTTAGGGACTGGTGCATCGAGAACATAGAGCTTCTTGGCCATCTTGAGAACTATTCTCAGATTGCACTGCCACGAGAGAAAGTTGGTGTTATCTATCTTTTCATTCTCAATGATAGACTTGAGAGCGAAGGAGTTATTAGTATTATTATTTTCAGTAGACATCTGTCAAGATAAGCAAAGAAAATAAATTAGTATAAAGAAAGTAAAAGTCCTTAATATCTAGCCAAGCTGAAGCTGCAGAGGGCCAGTGGTGAGGGCACCTCTTCAGGTATTCTCATTTATGTTATTAAAATTTTTACTGTTTCTAGCAACACATGGGTATTTGATACTGGATGTGGATACCACATCATTAATGTCTTGCAGGAGCCTAAAAGATGGAGGAAGCTGAAACAAGGCGACATGGAGCTCATCGTTGATGATGGGAAAAGAGTACCAGTTCTTGCAACTGGAACATATCATCTCTCATGTCCTTCTGGCCTTATGGTTGTTTTGAACAATTGTTTGTTTGCACCTGGTTTAACCAGAAACATTATTTCAGTTTCTTTATTGTTTGAACAAGGATTTAAGTACGTTTTTAATGGTATTGCTATTTCTGCCTACTTAAATGATATCTTTTATTTTGAGACTAAACCTCAAAACGGTATTTATGAGATTGACGTTCAAACTGACAATAACATATATAATCTTTCTAAACGTATCAAATCTGGCATTAATTATACTTTTCTATGACATTGTCGACTTGGCCACATAAGCAAGGCACGCATTAAAAGACTCCAATCTGAGGGAATTCTTGAACCTATCGGACATGACTCATTTGATAATTGCGAGTCTTGTTTAGCTGGCAAACTCACAAAGGACCCCTTCACCCATGTTGGTGAACGAGCCAAGGATCTGCTAGGCCTTATACACACTAATGTGTGTGGCCCTTTCAGAACCATGTCTAGAAATCATGAAAGATACTTCGTTTCATTTATTGACGATTATAGTCGATATGCTTATGTCTATCTTATGAAACACAAGCATGAGACATTTGAAAAGTTCAAAGAGTTTCAGAACGAAGTAGAGAAACAACTCGATAAATCTATTAAGACACTTCGATCAGATCGAGGTGGCGAGTATCTCAGCTTAGAATTTCTTAATCATCTGAAGGAGCACGGAATTATTTCTCTGCCCACTCCTCCTCGCACACCCCAACTTAATGGAGTGAGCGAGAGGAGAAATCGAACCCTACTTAATATGGTTCGATCGATGATGTGTAGAACTAACTTGCCTCACTCCTTCTGGAGTTATGCTCTTATGACCGCCGCCCGCCTTGTAAATCTGGCACTGACTAAGAAGGTGGACAAAACCCCATATGAGATATGGAACGGGTCTAAACCCAATTTGTATTACCTTAGAGTATGGGGATGTGATGCATATGTCACCAGCGATTCTGATGACAAGCTCGATCCCAGAGGCGAAAAAGTTGTTTTCGTCGGTTACTACAACAAAAACGGATATTATTTCTATCATCCTGATGCAAACATTGTTTCCATCAAAAGGAAAGGACGCTTTCTCGAGGAAGATCTTCTAAATCGAGGAACCGAAAATAATATTATGGATCTTGAAGAAATTCAAGAAACACAAACAACCGCTGAGGAAGTCGGAGCGTCTGATCAACAAGAAGTTGTTGCTGATGAATCAGACATGAACACAAGCGTTCGCAGAAGTAGCAGGTCTCGTAAAGAACCCAATAGATACCTATGGCATCTTGAAACTTCTGAAGTCCTATTAGTAGCTGAGTCAAATGACGAACCTACAAACTACAAATCTGCTATCTCGGATCCTGAATCCGAGAAATGGCTTGAAGCCATGAACGCCGAGATGCAATCTATGCGTGATAATCAGGTCTGGGACTTGATTGAGCTACCCCCCGGTTCTCGGGCAATAGGGAGCAAATGGATTTTCAAAAGAAAAACCGACATGCATGGTAATGTACAAACCTATAAAGCACGGCTAGTTGCAAAGGGTTTCACTAAAACTCAAGGTATTGACTATGATGAAACTTTCTCACCCGTTGCTATGATCAAATCGATCAGGATACTGCTTGCCATAGCCGCGTACCATGATTACGAGATATGGCAAATGGATGTCAAAACCGCTTTTCTTAATGGACATCTCTATGAAGATGTCTATATGGTTCAGCCTGACGGTTTTGTTGATCCAAAGTATCCTAGTAGGGTCTGCAAACTGAATAAGTCCATTTATGGACTTAAACAGGCATCTCGAAGCTGGAATCTTCATTTTGATCAGAAAATCAAAGAATTTGGTTTTGTCAAGAATGAAGATGAGCCTTGCGTTTACAGAAAGGCTAGTGGGAGCACTATATCATTTCTCATCTTGTATGTGGATGATATACTGATCATTAGAAACAACATCCCTATGCTTGACAAAGTCAAACAATGGTTAGGATCTTGTTTTGCATTGAAAGATCTTGGAGAAGCTGCTTACATTCTAGGAATCAAGATCTACCGGGATAGATCTAAGCGGCTTCTAGGGCTAAGTCAGAGTACTTACATAGACAAAATGATGACACGCTTTAGGATGGAAAACTCCAAGAAAGGAGGTGTTTCGATGACTAAAGGCACTGTGTTGAACAAATCACAATCTCCTTCCACGGACATTGAAATTAAGGAAATGGAAGCAATTCCATATGCCTCTGCGATTGGTTCTATCATGTATGCTATGTTGTGCACTAGACCTGACGTCTCGTATGCTTTAAGCATGACCAGTCGTTTCCAGCAAAGTCCTGGCATTGCCCATTGGAATGCAGTCAAGAACATCCTGAGGTACTTGAGAAGGACCAAAGACATGTTCTTAATATTTGGAGGAGTGAAAGAGGAGCTCACTGTACGGTGTTACACTGATGCTAGCTTTCAAACTGACCGAGATGACTCTCGCTCACAATCAGGTTTGGTATTCACTCTTAATGGAGGAGCTGTCTCATGGAAAAGCTCCAAGCAGAGTGTAGTGGCGGATTCAACCACCGAATCTGAGTATATAGCCGCATCAGATGCTGCTAAGGAAGCTGCTTGGATGAAGAAATTCATTACTGACCTCGATATGGTTCCGAGTATTCGCCAACCAATCGAGATACTTTGTGATAACACAAGTGCTATAGCTCAAGCCAAAGAGCCCAGATCTCATCACAAATCCAAGCACATTCAAAGGAAGTTCCACTATATACGGGAAATTGTGGAACGTGGAGACGTCGTGATAAGCAAAGTAGACACAGATCAAAACCTAGCGGACCCGTTTACTAAGCCCATGACTCAGGACAAGCATGATCTTCACAGAGATGCTATTGGTCTTAGATTTGCTAGTGATATGTTTTGATTTAGTATTTTGAATGTGCGAACATTTAAACAGTTGTACTTTTGAATTCTTTTTGGTTTACTGATTTAAATGCAATTCTGAATTCTTATAACTGTGTTCGATTTTAATACGTTTAATCCATGAATATTGTATTCTTAATTATCCGTAGTCGGTCAGACTCGTGGGAACGTCTCTGAATTAAGACTTTTCTAAACTTCGACTTAAGGAGTTGACTCCGAACTTCACAGGCCTCATTTTGAATGACGTTGGATGTAACTCGCATCAAATCATCTTCATGGATCTTTGTCATAAGATGTTTTGCTATTGGTATACTTATTAGTATCCTCTGACCTGAGATTCGTACTAGAACTGCCGTTTACCAAGAACCATTCTTTAATCACTGTCAAAAGCTGTCGCGTAAATGCCAGTCATAAAGGCTTTGATTAGGAATAGTTCTGAAGTTCAGTGGGAGTTGTATGTAGTCAATAAGGGATTCTTTACTCTTGCATTATATGTAACAGATAAGCATCGTGGCGCCCTCGTTGATTCAAATTGGTGAAGTGTAAGGCCTTACCCAAACTTACTGTGTGTTTGATTGGACCACTTTGATTCTTGATCGAGAACAATAATAACTGAACGCCATATGAGAATGAACTAAATCCATGTCTCATTGATTCAATTGATGTTTTATACGGAAAGGATGAATGACAACTATTGCCATAAGTCTATTATCTTGCTTTAGTTAGCTGTTACTAACACCGAGATATTTGGTTAATGACTTTAAAGCGTCATACCTTGTTAGGGACAGCCATGTGCAGCTAGAGCGGCGCTGACCGTTTGCGTTGATTTATCGTGGATCGTCCAAGAGGGATATTGTTGGATTTTATGGACCGACCTGATGGACAACGCCACTGACCGAGCTATGACCCGTAAGAGTTACACCTAGGGCAACGAACATTAAATCCACTTAACCCGCTTAACTAGTAATTACGAACTGTTAGCGAGACGATATATTTTATATATATTCGTTACACGAGATTTATTATTTATACATGTTTATAAATAATAATTCATATTTATTGTTTTAATCTTTTTATTAAAACAATTAAATGGATACATGCTTTTTATCTCGTGTTGGACTATGGGCCCGAAAACAAGTAATAGAGTTTATGATTATTATTTATATAATAATCCTAATTTTCTTTTTCTAACCTAGTTAATGTTTTCAGCCGCTATAGAAATTTTTTTTTTGATTTCTTTGTGACTTTCAAACAAAAGTTGATTGAAGAAAAAAAAAAAGAGGGTTTTGGTTTTGTCAGCCGCCAAACAAATTCCCTTTGGCGTTTTCGGCAACCACCAAACCAGCCCAAGCCGGACAACCCTGCCCCGCTTCTGTCCCGTTTTCGGCCAGTCCCGACGTTTCTGTCTCTCGCGTTGTCGGTTCGTGATCTAGCAACGGTTCGTTGTACCTAGGTGTCTCAACCGGTTAATCATTAACCACTAAGGTATAATTAATCTCATCAGTAGATTAATTATTTTTTTTGTGTTTGCGTGTTCATAACCAGATCCTGTTCGGTTTGTCAGTGCTGTTAAAGAGGTTATGATTTTATTTTCCGCTGCGTATTTATTAATTAATTGAATTAATTAATTTCTCTGTCAAAACCCGTTTTTACAAAAGTCACACTGATCAAGATTCTGAATCCCAACAACATGAACACAAACGAAAAAGTGTTATACATCAAAAATTGAAAAATATTAAGCATAAATAAAAATATTAATACACACACACACATATATATATATATATATATATATTATTTGAAGCTTTGTATAAATATCTAAACAAACATAAACGAATAACGTAAATAAACAAACATAAATGAATATAAACAAATATAAATGAATGAACATAAATGAATAAACACAAACAAAAATAAATAAACAAATATAAATGAACGAACATAAACAAACATAAATGAAGGAACACAGAAGAACGTAAATGAACTCATGTTCGTTCGTTTAATTAAATGAACAAATTTTTGTTCAAGTTCATTTATTTTTTAAATAAACGAATATAAACAAACTTTCCGTCAAACGATTCACGAACTGTTCACTGAACGTTCGATTCGTTTACAGATAGCCTAGGCTTAGTGACTCAAATATCATCTTAGTTACCGATTAACATGCATATAAAAAAGGATTCTAACGTCTAAAAGCAAACATATTTTCTTTAAAGGGACTATTGGGTCACTTATTAAAACAACAGGGGTAAGAACTATTTATCTCAACAAATACAAGGTCCAATTTGCAAACTTGCATATTCCTTACAGGCGCGAAAGAAAACCACCTTCCCAATCTCAAACACACAAAATCCCCAACTTTTTAGGGCTTGCAGTAACCCTACAAGATCCAGACTCAAATTCAATGGCTCTCCTTCCACATTCACCTCTAACAGGGATCGAGAAACGTATGCCTTTCCTTAATTTCACTTTCAATTTTTTGGATTTTATTTCGTGTATTTTAGGTTTTAGATGATCGCGAGAAATGTATGCTTATTGTTTTTGTTAATTTTTCAATAGGATCAGGAAGATGAGTAGTGATGACGATGGTTACAAAGTTGCTAGAGTACAAACCCCTCTTTCATCGATCGCGCAGGCGTTTGAGGAGATTTCAGATTTGATTAAAAAGGGTAACTGTAATGAGGTTGCTGTTGATTTGCAATTGAAGCCGTTTTGTGAGGCGTGTTCGTTGGTGTCTGTGCTTTTTGGTTGCCTTGGCATGGCTTTCAAATTCGCAGAAATGGAATACACCGCCAAGGTTTGATTTTTTTTTTTTAAATTTCTTAATTTTTATGAAGCTGTTACATTATCCCCAATTTTATGATATATTTGAGTAGATGATTGATGTAAATTATTTGGATGTTATTTGGTGTTAATGCTATTCGACCGTTCAAAGCATAACCAATTTTATGTAGAAAACTGTAAGCATGTTGCTTAATCTGTGATAGATAAGACGGTCATATATAATCGTCTCTTTCTATTTGCCCCTGTATCTTCATAGCACTATATATAAACACTTATGCGGTTCTCTACTTAAAACTGGTTATGTATTGGACGCGCTACAAAACATGTCATGCATGTATTTCTTAAATTGTGATGCATAAGGCGGTTATGTAACCGTATTACCGCATCCCTTTTATTGGATTCAAAGAGACGAGATGTAATAATATATATTCTGAATTATATCTTGTGTCAACGAGCATTGACTGTTTACAGATTCATACATATATATACTGTTATCCATGAACCGTTGCACCCCTTCAAGGTGGCGGTTATGCAACTGTATCAAACTAACTTAAATATTTACATAAATATAATATCTAGCTTAATCTCCAATGCTCTAGATAGGAGTTATGAATAATCCTTCCTTCCACCGATCAAAAGTAGCAACTTGCAGGGCCTTAGTGAAGATATCCGCTATTTGATCATTTGGTGTTGTAATAATCGATTTCCACTTCTGCATTGTTGATAAGCTCTCCAATAAAGTGATATTTATTCCTAATACGCTTGCTCTTTCCATGAAATACTGGGTTTTTAGATAAGGCAGTGGCATACTTGTTATCACATAAGATCTTTGTAGGAGTAACTTGAGGATTCTTTAATTCTTTAACATGGCCCTTAGCCATAAAGCTTGACATCTCGCGATTGATAATGACATATACTCCGCTTCTGCTGATGATAGAGCAATAAGATTTTGTTTCTTCGACTGCCAAGATATCACTCCCGAGCCCATATCAAACAAATAGCCCGTAGAGCTCCTACTATCGTCAAGGCTTTCTCCAAAATCGCTATCACTGTATCCTTTGAGTTTAAAATCATCTGTTTTTTTATAAACTATGCCATGATTTGTTGTTCCTTGTATAAACCTCAATATTCTCTTCCTTGCTTCCCAATGACTTATTGTTAGAAGCTCCATATATTGGCTGAGAAAGCATGATGTCCGGACGAGTGGCAGCTAGATACATGAGACTCCCAACTAGGCTTCAGTAAATACTTAGATCAACACCTTTTTCTGCAGAATTCTTAAATAATTTCGATTCAAATTCCATAGGTGTGGATGAAGCCAAACAATTATTCATTTTGAATTTAGTGATCAAGTCGTTTGCATACTTCTGTTGACAAATGGAGATTTATATTTCTCTTGCTTAATTTCGAGACCAAGAAAATAATGAAGGTACACTTCATTTCAAATTTTCGCTTCATTGAATCTTTAAAATCTTTAATCATATCATGCGACTCTCCTGTAAATACCAAGTCATCCACATAAAGGCATACTATCAATAAATTGCGTTCCTTTTCTTTTATGTAAAGAGCATGTTCATATCATATGTGCACCTTTTGAACCTATCCTTTATAAAGTACCCGTCAATCCTACTATACCAAGCACTAGCTGCTTGCTTTAATCTGTATAATGCTTTCCTTAAATGAGTTACCTTGTTCTCTTCTCCTCTTTTTATATATCCACAAGGTTGTTCTATATAGACTTCTTCATTTAAGAACCCATTTAGAAAAGCTGATTTCATTTTGTACTTCCCATCCATTTTTTGCAGCCAAGGCTAATACTAAGTGTATGGTTTCCAATCTGTTAACAGGAGCAAATACCTCATTGTTATTAATACCAAACTGCTGCTTATATCCTTTTACAACTAACCTTACGTTTGTGATCTCACCTTTTTCATTCAATTTTGTCATGTAAACCCATTTAAACTCCTATTTCTTTATGTCCTTTTGGTAAACTGACCAAATCCCATGTTTTATTCTTCAAAATGGCATTTATTCCATCATCCATAGCATGCTTCTATTCAATCTTTTGACATGCTTCTTCATATAATAATGGGCCGGCATCAGCAAATAAGGCATAATCATCAATATCGTCTTGACTGATTTCTTGATTGTTTGCATAAATGTCTTCCAAAGTTCTCATTTTTCTTGGTGGTGTCACAGGGGTGGATAACGATGAATTAGATAGCTCATTTTGGTTTATGGGTGATGTTGGGCTAGTATCATCTGCATGAGAATCTTCTAAATGTGGGTTTTTGCATGGGAATTATTCACATGATCTGATTCATCTTCAATACTTGGTTGACTTCCCTTCTCATTATTTTCACAGTCAACCCATAATTTACCTTCATCAAATATAACATTCTTATAATAATCTTCTTGGTGACCAGATTATAGAGCTTTTAAGCCTTCGAGTTTTCACTATAACCAATGAATATAGTTTTTATCTGATTTATCGTCCAACTTTCCTCTTGTCTGTTGTGGAATGTGTGAATATGCCACACACCCGAAAACATTTAAATGTGTAACACTAGGTTTATATGTGCCTGCTGTGGGGTCGAATTTGAAAGACTCTTTGTAGGAACTTTATTTAGTAAATATGTTGCACATGTGCCACGGCTTCAGCCCAGAATTCGTTCGAGAGATTCTTACCTTTTAACATGCTTCTTGCCATCTCAATTAGTGTTCGATTCTTCCTTTCAGCGACCCTGTTCTTTTGAGGGGTATAACAAGTAGTCATTTGATGATGTATGCCGTTTTCTCTTAAGAGTTCTTGAAAGTGATGGGCAGTGTATTCCCCTCTGGCCGATCCAATTGCCTTAATTTGATTGTCACTTTGCTTTTCCACGGATGCTTTGAAAACTTTAGATGACTCAAAGGTCTCTGATTTTTCTTTTGAGGAAATATGGCCATACTTTCCTACTAAATTCATCTATAAATGTAAGTATATACATGTTCCCTCCAAGAGAGATTGTCCTCATAGGTCCACAAATGAGACTATGTATAAGTCAAGGGGCTTTGATGCCCTCCAAACTTTATCTTGAGGAAAGGATTCCCTGGTATGCTTACCTAATACACAACCTTCACAAACCTCATTTACCTTGTTGATACTTAGCATCCCATGCACCAAAGTTTGTTTGCACATGTAGAGTAGTGACCCAAAGTTTAAATGACCCAGCCGATGATGCCATAGACGAGAGACCTGTTGTGTTGACGGATTGGAGGAGAAAGATGCATCTTCTTAAACTTAAATGGAAACATTTGTTAGATGTCATATTTACCTACCAAGCAATTGTCCATTCCTATCCTCACAGAATCCATGCTTAAAATGTATACCATAAACACTCAAAAGGTTATGTTTAAGTTCTGGAACAAAATACACGTTCGGTATCCTTTTAACACCATTCTTGGTTTTAATCATGATTTCCCCATTTCCCTGAACATTAAGCTTCTTATCGTCTCAAGTGACTACTTCCTTTTTCAAAGTATTATCTAAGTTAACAAACAAACCTTTATTTCCGGTCATGTAGTTATGACAACCACTGTTAATGTACCATTTTTTGTCCAACCAAATTTTCTGTGTACTCAACATCATAAATATCATGTCTTGTTCATTATCATCTTCTTTGTGCTTGAAAGTGGATCCTTTTCTTTCTTCTGCTAATCTCTTTCTACAAAATTTACTAGTATGCGGTATGCCCATATTACAAAATTTACAATATGTTGAGAACTGCATAACTGTGTTTCTCTAATTGTTATTAATCAATTGTCAACTTTTATGTATTAGTTTGATGTTACGATCTCAAATATCATAACTTGATGATTGATGGTTTTCAGCTGCGTGATCTTCTTGAAGCATCAAAGAATTTCGACACTTTAAGTAGCATAGTTGACTTTGACTTAAAGAATAAGACAGTAAAGTCACCTGGAAGCCATACTCGTAATCTTCGCAGAGTTAGGCAAGGTCTAGATCTCATAAAAGAATTATTTCAGAATTTTTTATCACCTGAGTAAGTCAGTGTTCTCATTTCATGAACCAAATAATTAATGGTGTTTTTTTATTATTTTTATATGGTATTTTTGTAATATTTCAGGAACCTTTCGCTTAAAACCGCAGCTACAACAGCATATCAACAAGTTTGTGCACCATATCACACATGGGCAGTTAGGACTGCAGCTTCTGCTGGAATGTGTACTCTTCCTACAAGGGAACAACTTCTACTGAATCTAAATGAAACTGGTGAGTCTAATTAGTTAATTTTATAAGATCATTTGATTATCTTTATATCTTTTATTTTGTTTTAACAGATAAATCAGCAGATACAGAAATGAGGAGGTACATAAAAGCATCACATGATGTTATAAAAATCATTGATGATCTTTACATTGCTAGAGGTATTACATTGGATTGGTGATTTTGTATGATCAACTGTGGTTGGGTAAGATTATGCACTTAATCTAGAACCGCTATCATGTAAACTTTATATTTGCTATTTTTTGTGTATTTTTTCATCAAGAACTCATGAAATCATGTCTAATGTGGAAGACCACCATGTTCTTATCTGTTACTGATTGCCCTACACATCTAAACTGTACATATTTTCCTGAAAATCATCTCACATGCAGAACCACTTGTTATAATTCATGCTTGTTCATAGTGTGTGCTTATTTTATGTACCTGTATATTTACCTCAAACTTGAGTTGCAAATGACTTCATTGTTCATTTCTCTTGTTATCTTTTATAAACACGTTCAATACATAACCAATTTTTAGTAAAGAATTACGAAAACCGTGTAAAAACACGTACATATTGCTTTAGTTATGATACATAAGGCGGTTATTTAGCCCCATAACTGTCTCTCTCTGTCTAACTATATATTTGCATAACAAACTGCTGTTAGCTTCACCACAAAGGGGAATTCTTCTTCCTGTGACCACCCTCTGATGTGAGAGTAAATATTCATTAAAGATAATAATCACAGAGAAAGTGAGCATGGTGAGAGAGCACATGCCTTGAATTTTGTATCGTCACTGGTAAATATACCAAGTATTGTTCCCTTTCATCATTAAGGGGCGGTTGGGCCCAATATGTAATGAGTTTTAGGGTTTTTCCGGTTGGGCCCAAAATAGTTTCAGCACTTTAAGATGAAATATCAAATAAATGAAATTAGTTTCCCCTCTCATTTTTGTCTTTCACGGTTTCAGCACTTTGCTCACCCTAATCCCCTCCCTTGTCCACGCTGTTGTGACTTCATCGGGGCGTTTCCATCGATTCAATTCCATGGTTTATGAGGTTTTGTTTAGCCTGTCATCAAGTATCACATTGGATCATTAACACTTCCTTTTTTTGTTCTTCTGGTCTATAGTGCTTCCCCAAATCGTTCACCACCTAGGCAAGCAACACTAGGCACCATCTTCACGCGATCGATTGACCCCACAAAAGCCACGACTGAAGCCATATACAACCATTTTCTTGTTTTTCGGTTCATGTCAAGGTCCTCTTTATTCAACGCTGCCATGAACGAAGCGGATGCGCACCACCACAAAGCAACTACCAGTGACGTTTTTTGATTCTGCCATTGCTTACACCACAACGGGCCAGCAGACTACTTCTGATTCTTGATACAAGTCACCACGTTGTTGTTGCCTGAAGCCACAACGTTGCTGTTCACACTGCCATGAAATCACCACGGCCGCTCACTGTGTCTTCACCATATTCCACCATCGCAAATAGGTACAACCCCATTTATGATTATGTATGTTATTAACCGTTAGTTATGGCTAGTTTTCTCCAACGATGTAGTTTGGGGGGTGAGGCTAGGCGGTTTTTGGTGGGCGAAAATCACGGCTATAAAGGCTCACCGGTAAGAATAAAGGAGAACAAAGAGGGGTTAACTTGAGGATGAAACAGACTCAAAAAAGAAAGAAAAAAAAAACTATTATCAACTTGTTATGAATTCTTTGCCGGCGATTGCAAGATTGTAAGTCTCTTAGCGAGTATAAATCCAATCTTTTCAGCATCATCTTCGAGTTGAAACTTTGAGAGACAACTCATCGATGTTGACATGTTAAAACGGACGTTCCCTATGTCCCATATTTCTATCCTGCCTGTGTTGTAGCAATGCTAAGAATGTGGTTTTTTTTCACGAAATACACTCAAAGATCATATCATGTCTTTTAGTCGCGAAACAAAATAATTACCTTATATGCGCGACCGAACGGTGCTAGCCTATCCCCTAAAGAAAATGCAGATACCATTTAGTGCCGTTGGAGGAGAAAAAGAGTTCGCGACCCAGTAGAGGTCATGGGCGTGAAAAAAAACAACTAATGAAGGAGAGAGATTCATGATATAAATACCCAAGACGAGTGGTTCAAACCTACATACGATGAGGTAGACAATTGGGAGAGAGATCTTACAAGGCGAGAAAACATCTGCTATAAATACGGAATGACCACCATGTTATCGTCTTATTAAGGTCTAAATCAATGAAATACAATGGGTAAGAGGTTGAAACAAACCTCATCGAAGACACCCGTGTAGCCTCGCCATCACCTGTTCATTTTCGTTGCCACTAACAACTATGGATGCTGGAATTTCTGATAATGATATCCCTTTCTTCATTAGTAAATCTCCCTTTCTGTGATAGATTTGATATTTTTGCTTCTTACCCAAAAGTGTTTTCTTCAGCCTTTTATTCCGATAGTCCTTTATATCATTATCTATCCGTCCTGGCAACTGCAATGCAATGCAATTATAGACCACGTGATAATGCAAACAAATCGAATATACATATAGATCTGTTAGAAACTTAAATGCGTGAAATTTAAACTAAAAATATTTTGATATATTATTGAAAAAAAAAACTAATTCAGATAATTTACCAATTCTCTGAGGCAAAGCAACCCAGTTACCATCAGTACCATGTTCTTCGATATGGGCTTTAAACTTAGCATATTCTTCACAGATGTGTTCAGATATATAGGTTTAAGGTTCATGAACTTCAAAATCCCCAAAAATACATGATGAAATGAATCATATAATTGTTTCTACAAAAACATTACAATCCACAAATTATGGACTTCAAAGGTATAACATTTAAAATTGGAAGTTATTACCTTCAAGAGAAGTCTGAATACCGTCGGCAACCGCTACCTTGAGAAGCTTGTTGGTTTCAACCACCGTCGAAGACCAACCCCCGTCACCGTTGTGATAGATTTCTATATTTCGTCATAAATCGTGTAAGATCCTGACATGGGTATCCTACAGTTGGTTCTCATAACGGGTCATCCTCTTTTAAATACAACTAATAATAATCAAATTACAGCGGAAGTCTTTAAATATTATTTAAAATCGTTATCGTCATGGACTAACTCACGAATGCCTGCACACCAATCCGAGTAGCACCGCTCCCAAGCCAAGATACGTCAACGCACGCTTACCTGCAACACAATCTAATGTACACACAAAGTCAGCCACGCTGAGTGAGTTCTAATAGTTAATTTAAATAAAAGCCATCTCGTCACAATAGTTATTTAGCTTTAATAAGGACTCTCCGGTCCTTATAAAATAGTTTCACAATTTATTCATATACAGATAACCCATGTTATCTTACGATATCCCATAACAGTTCATTACCCACGACTCATTCCATAACAACAATCCTATAGTCTCATCAACATATATTGAGCCTACCACACTAATAACTCATACTTTATTACACATATTAACTCGACACTTGATTAACACAACAAATCCCTATACATAGACTTACTCGGCCTTGAACAAGGTTCTTACCAATCAATTGACACAACAGTTATAAACACTACGTCCATATCCAAACACAACGATCAGTCTGACCCTACTCACCTCATTTATTACTATCTACGCATCACAATAATAATATCTCATGCATAATAAATATACTTTAACACTTGCATGCAATTTAACACAAATATATTAACACGCAAACACATACCTCATCAATGTACCTTCGTTAGGGTTACCCTCGTCAGGGCATTATACACATCCCGAGCTCATAATTTACCTGTTACATATTATCACCGTTGGCAGCTTGAACCACGCGTTGGCTGACCTAGGTGCTAGCATCAACCTGATGCCATACTCTATATACAAGCAACTGGTCCCAGGTAAACCGAAGCCGACGCTCATGAGCATCTCCTTGGCTGGCCGTTCAGCCAAGCATCCACAGGGAATACTGGAAAATCTTTTCGTTAAAGTTGACAAATTTGTCTTCCCCGTGGATTTCATCATCATGGATATGGATGTGGATGATAGAGTCCCACTCATCTTAGGGCGCCCATTTCTGTGCATCGTCAAGGAATTAATTGATGTCTTTGATGGGAAACTCACAATTCGTGTGGGGGATGTGTCACACCCCCAATTTCAACTAACGGAGTTTTACCGTTCGGGAAGTGACAAACCAGGATCTCAGTCATTAGTTACATTGAACGACTTTATATGGGACTTAAGTGAAAATATCATATCAATCAGAGTTAATGCGGAAGCGTATAAAGAAAGTAAATGCGCAAAACAATCGCGCCCAAAAAGTCCGGTCCAAACATAATATAAAACAGTCCAAACATAATAATAAAACACAATTCAAAAATAGGACTCCATGCATGTCCTATATGTGCACCTGTGCCTTATCTTAGCGACCTGAGAAAACATGTAAGAAAAGATGTCAACACGAGGTTGGTGAGTTCACAGGTTTCAATATATAAATAAACGTTTACCAGATTATTGTATATTCAATATGCATCTATAGGTAGCTAACCTACGTTTCATGTTTAACTTAAGCACTCGCAACCGAAGCTGACTGATTGTTTATTTGCCTCCTGCCAGGGCTATCAACTCTGGCGATGTGAGTAGGCTAACATTTCACCCGTTCGACCTCAAGTCGAGTTAGCGCGACTAACGCGGGTGAGATTTGTCAAACCCAGTAGTACTACTAAACATTACCTCGCTAAGATCCATATTAACGGTCCGATGTGTGTTGAGGACTTTCAGTGATAGCGTGTTACGCTTAGCTTTAACATTGATAACATATGAATTATAAAAATCTCAAAATAGTTGAATCATGTTTTCTCCCCCAAATTAAAACAGTAAAAGGGGCCGTGAAAACTCACCTGATTGCGTAGGTAGTAATCACACAAGTACGAGATCGAAATCTCAAGCGTTAGCCCAACACGGCTCGCGAATGCCCTAGAATTACAACATAACTTATTAGGGATAAAATATGATTTATTGGGATATGTGCCTACGACACGGAATGAGGAACGTCCTAAAACGCTCTAATGATCAAAGAGTAGACGAACGTGTCCACATAAATGAGAATTCTTAATTAATAAATACGATAAACACGTTACGCGAAGAATGACAAAACAACATAATATATAATAAGTATATTCAAGCGTTTTCACCATTAAATAATGGTCTAGAAAAATAATACTATTATATTATTTTTAAATTCGTAGAATTAATCTGATAATCATTTACGTGGCAAAGATAACAAGTATATTAGTTTTATTGAGAACATATACGAGAGTAATAATATAACTAATTATATTATTTATAAATTCGAAGTGTTCCACAACGCTCGTTAATGCGACTAAAATAATATATAAATATATTATTTTTAATAGCGGAAAATAATATTAAAAACGGTTATAAAACTAAACCCGAACATTAATATAAACACAATTGTTTGTGTGCTTTCATAAATTGAATATAAATTTTGTGAAATAATATAATTAATATATTATTTTTAATATCACTAAAACTCTCTAAAATATGTTATAAAATAAATCCCGAGCCTTCGGTTGTTTTCGGGTTTCAAAACACGTTAATATATTAATACAATAATATAGGTTTTGATTTTATTTAAATAAAATATACAAAAAGTGGCTCAAAAATAAGATGGAGGCAGAGAGACTTGAACCCGGGTCTCCCCTCCATTAGTCAAACAATTTAACCAGTCATTCCCGCTAGAGAATCGCAACAGGAGTCGAAATGAATGGGTTTTAATAAAAAACTCCCGAGAGCCCCCTCCCCTATTCATAGTCGCGATCGATCCCAGTCCAATACTCACGATTTCGATAATACTGATTCAAACTAGTGAAAGGGTTTTGTAAAACAGGTTATGGCGAATCTAGGGTAGGGTTTAATTTGAAAACCAACAAGTTTTGCATCGTTAATTTAAAGATTGAATAGTCGAAACCCTAGACATGAACTAAGAATCAAATCGATCAAATTGGATATAAAAACTTGATTAAATCATGGGGCTTTTACTCAATAAAGGTTTGCGAATATATCTATACAGTTTAATTTGATTTCATTACGATTACGATTAAAATCCCCAAATTAAACAAAAACAAACCCTAGATTATGAACTGAGTTGAATTCGATGCTGTTCGATTAAATTGATAGAGGGTTTTTAATGAGTAACAGGTTGCGAATCTAACCACATAATTTAATTGAGTTGAGAATGAGTCTCAGATCAAAAACCCCAAATCGCTAAATGAACAAACCCTAGATTAAGGGTTGAGTTTAATTCGGTGTTAAACGATCTAATTAACATAGGGTTATTGATCTAGACATAGAAACGAAACTGCAAATGTAGATAATTACCGGATTTCGATTTGGATTAACAGAGCTCGATCAAAACCGATGTCGACCGCGACTGGGTTGGTCTCTGGCGAGTGTGGATGCCTCTCCGATAAAATTAGCGGTTGCAGAAGCTTCAGAGGGTTGCGTCAATAGTGTGAAGAGACTCAATTCGTGAATTGGTATACGGAAATGATGATTTTAATGGTATTTGGCAATGAAGTCGACGATTACGGTAATCATGATCATAATTGGGTTTAATTGAGTGAAACGATTATGATTAAGGCTCTAATTAGGTTCGTTAATGTCATAAATGTGGATATCGGTTACTAATCGCAATGAATCCCCTGCGGAGAGTTCGAATTTGGATCAAACGGATGCGACTTTGACTTTCAAAGTCAACCGAATCAAGGTTGGGCTATTGACAGATTTAGTCCCCGCGATTTATTGAATTTAGGTTTAGAAATTTGGCAGAAATAGTCCTTGAGGTTTGAGTCTAGTTAAGAATTAGTTAGTTTGACAATCGAAAAGTCAACAGGGAAGCGATTTGACTTTCAAAGTCAAAGGAGTGGGTTTAGAGTGATTACACTACTAGACCTTGTAGTTCTGGATTAGATAATGACAACATTAGTCCCTAAGGTTTGAAATGAGGTAAATGGGTTAATATTTAACAGAATTTGCTAACGGTGTTAATCTTGAAGAGTCGGATTGTCACAGGATGAGTCGGTCACATTCGATAGTGCAAAGTCCGTGAAGGAGGTTGGTGAGCAGAGCCACTCCGTATGCATGATTGATGCCTTCATGGAATAAACATCGGGACTCTGATCCAAAGATAGATGTTGGTGAACCCCCGCCCCTGGTTTAGGAGAACCATCTGATTGGGCGGTGGAGTTGGAAGAGATGTTAAATGAGCAGGATGAGTACGACGACGAGGTGCCTGATGATTTGTTGAAAATAATGGCAGAATTAGATGAGATCATAGGCAAAACCCCAAGTGCGGGGATGACTGCGGAGAGTATAGAGGATCCTGAAGATCCTGATGAGAGCATTAGGTTCATAACCATAGCAAATCCTATTCCTGAACCTTTGCCCATCACCATTGTTCATTCTGAGGGAAGAACTGCTAAGCCAACCCCTAGTTCCAGTTTCCCTAGGTCTAGACCCATTCCTCCTAATCAGTCTTCTCCTTGTGGACTTTGCAAAGCATGTCCCATTATCTACTAGCCCAATATCTGATCAGACTATGGAGCTAAACTTGCACACCAATATCCATAGTGAGGATCTGAATCCTGATGCATCACCTGACACGCTGGCTCCTTCCCAACCGGATATTCCTATACCGCCGCCCCTTCAACCGGTTATTCCTATACAACAACCCTCACCATCTGTCACGCCAACTATAGAACCGGTTGGTTCCTCTTCGGTACATCCCATGACGACACGTGCAAAAGCGGGTATTTTTAAACCAAGGCATGTTGCCGATCATTCCTCTCTTTCAGAAAATTGTTTACATGTAGCTTTGTTTTCTGATCATGAACCGCGTGGTTATAAATCAGCTGCCAAGAGTCCAAAATGGATGGCGGCTATGCACGAGGAAATTAATGCCTTGTATCATAAAAACACGTGGACTTTGGTTCCCCGCCCAACATCCTCTAATGTTGTAGGCTCAAAATGGGTTTTCCGAACCAAGTATCATTCAGATGGCTCCATTGAACGTTTTAAAGCTCGTCTTGTGGCTCAAGTATTTACTCAAATTCCCGGGCTTGATTACTCTCACACTTTCAGTCCCGTTGTAAAAGCCTCAACGGTGCGTATAGTGTTATCTCTTGCCGTGCTTATTAACTGGCGTCTACATCAGCTTGATGTTAAAAATGCATTCCTACATGGGCATTTAAGTGAAACCGTTTTCATGGAGCAACCATCGAGTTTTGTTGATCCACGGTTTCCGGATCATGTTTGCAAATTGACTGAGGCTCTATATGGTTTGAAACAAGCTCCACGTGCTTGGTTTCATCGTATCAGCGCCTTTCTTCTTGCTAATGGTTTTCAATGCAGTTGTGCTGACACGTCCTTATTTGTCTTTAAACGAGACTCTTGTATTATGTACCTGCTCGTTTATGTCGATGACCTTATTTTAACAGGTAATCAAGAAGCTACAATGGGTGCTTTCATTACTCATCTAAATAGTGAGTTTGCAATCAAAGATCTTGGTGATCTAAATTACTTTCTTGGACTTGAGGTAATTTGTTCTGCAGATGGCCTCTTTCTAACCCAATCCAAGTTTGCTACCAACATCCTTACAAAGGCTGGTTTGATTGACTCAAAACCGGCATCTACCCGTCTTGGGATGCATGACACATTTACATCTGATGGGTCATCCTTTCGGGATCCAACTCTTTACCGGTCATTGGTCGGGGCTCTTCAATATTTGACCATAACTCGACCTGATTTATCTTACGCCGTCAATCAGGCTAGCCAGTTCCTTCATGCTCCTACCGATTCTCATTTTCAATCAATCAAGCGGATCCTACGGTATGTTAAAGGAACACTCTCTTTTGGTCTCACGTTTCGTTACCCTCACACCAACTCTATATTGGGATAGTCTGATGCTGATTGGGCTAGATGTGTTGAAACTCGTTGCTCCACGTATGGATACTCTATTTTTCTTGGTGGTAATTTGGTGTCTTGGAGTGCCAAGAAACAACCAACTGTTTCCAGATCAAGTTGTGAATCCGAATATAGGGCAAAGGCAAACACTGCAACCGAAATTGTTTGGGTCACTCATCTTCTACAAGAATTACATGCCCTACCTCCTGATAGACCGACACTTCTATGTGACAACAAGAGCGCTCTATTTATTACTCAAAATCCTGTTGCTTATAAACATGCTAAACACATCGATCTTGATTATCATTTTATTAGAGAGCTTGTTGCGTCTGGAAAATTATATACTAAGAGGATGTTTAGCAAGTGCTGAACCATTAAGTGTTGAATCATTAAGAGATCTGAATGGTTCAGCATTGTTTTTCAGCTGAACCATTAAGAGGTAAAATGAATCATTAAGAGGTGGGTTGTCAGCGAAACAAACAACCCTTACCTCTGAACGATTTAGAGGTAGCCTCTTAATGGGATAATTAAGAGGCTACCAAACAACCCCTAAGTTTATTCCAACCAATCTTCAAGTGGCAGACATATTCACCAAAAGCCTTCCGCGTGCTCCATTTGAACATTTTCGTGCAATGCTCCATCTTGGATCGCCACCTTTTCGATTAAGGCGGGATATTAGATAAATATATTTATATGTTTATATTGTTTATGTGTATCTTTGTATTTATTATTCTCCTTCATTAGAGCACCTCCAAATGCTACGTTCGGATGCAAGTGGATGAGATAACCGGACAAGCCCCACGTTGGAGCAAGCGTTTGCTTTGGCTTCCATCCGGATTTCCGGATGTGTGCAAACTTCTTAAGTGGGCCATGCTCCATTCCTACCACACATATACGTTTATATTATTTTAAAATATTAAGTAATAAACTTAACTTAAATAAAATACATATAAAATTGAAATGTATTCTTAATTTATTTAAAGAAACTTAAATCTGTATTTTAAAATAAATTTTATAAATTTAACTTAAATAAAATACATGTAAAGTTAAAAAAAAATATTTTTTAATTTTTAACGGCTAGTTAAAACGGCTACGTTTTGTGTTTAGTCACGTTAATGTCACAACCTCAATCGTTTAAGATCCTTCTCCCGCCTTGGAGCGCGTGTCAACATTTCTTGTTTAATTTTGTGGATTTTAATATTTTTGTTTAAAATATATTATATTGTTTTAATTAATACGAAATATAAAAAAAAGATTATAATAAATAAATGTAAAAGTAGATGGTGATGTGGAAATATATGAGTGTTTAAAAGTGAATGTATGGTTGGAGTAAAAAAGAGGATTTTTGAAAGATGAGTGAAAATATGATGTGACAGCTGATGTAGCGCGTTTGGTTTGGTGGATGGCATAATTTGACCGGTACGGAAATCCAATATCTTGGAGGTCTTAATGTCTTACTGGTCTTTGATGATTCTGTCTTAGCAAGTTTGTAGAGGTTTTAGGAAATCAACCACACGAAATTAGGGTGGATCGATGTGTTCCTCCCCATTCTGATATGCTTTAGTCTTTTTTCCAATTCTTTTGCATCTTGGAATCCTCTGAAAGACACAAACCCAAATTGTTTCTTGTTCTTGTCCCACTTTCTGGCAATGTACACCCCGGTTACCTCTCCGAATTCACCGAAAAAGTCGGCCACCTCCTTTCTGCTGCACACCTCCGGCAGATTTGTCACGAAGAACTTTGTTATCTGGTCTGGCGCTGCTCCTTCTTCGTCCCACCAGAGGTCTTCGAGAGCCCATTTTTTTTCGTTGTTTACGGTACGTGAATGCCCACTTATGGATCAATATATTTGCTTATAAGTTGGTTAAAATAAGAAATAAACAAATCAACCATTTTAATCATTTCTTCTAAACAAACACCATCATCAGTTTCACTTTTACATCAAACACCATAAACCAAAAAACAAACAAAACCTAAAAGCTTAACACTGTTAAAAACCTAACTACAATACCCGCGAAAGTTAATTGAAACACCATTGGCCGGGAAGATGCAGGTGAGACGGGTATGCCTGTAGGAGGCCAAACCGAGCTCCAATTTCCACTTCTTAACACGCCATACATAATCGATGCGTAGTACTAACCATACCTTTGCCTTCTCATCTTGAACTTGGTTCTTAAGAAGCACCAAGTCTTCCTTACGGAGCAAGGTTTTGTATGGTTTGAAGTTCAATTTCATCTCATTGACAGAGATGTTGAACTTCGGAGAAGAGCAGAAGGTGGAAACAGGGTTTCCCAACCGATTGGTGAGAGTGAGGTTGTAAGCAACCGAATGAGGGACCAGCTCCACACTCCCGGTTTTCTTCAAGGTGGTGGAGAGATCCACGGTAGCTCCTAAGGTAACTCCCGTTTCATCGGTGCTTATATAAAGCTCAAAATCATTTACTACCCCGGTTACTTGTAGCCCCCCGGAGTTTAAAACGAAGTAGACAACCACCGCATACATCAAGAAGATGAACACTGGTACTAGGTACCAAGTGAAAGAAAAGGGAAAATGATTAGCTTCGACAGGAGGAGGAGGTGGTGGTGCTGATGCTGGAGCGGCAGGAGGTGGTGGTGTAGCTTCGACATTGAAGGCTTCGGGTCTAGAGCCCATAGTACTGGTGGAGAAGTTTTTGTATACAAGCCCTTTGACTAATATTTAGGAGGATTGCAATGCAAGGCTAATATGAAAGATACAATTAGGAGAAGTGCAAGGCTAATATGAAAGATACAATTAGGAGAAGTGCAAGGCTAGTATGAAAGATACCGTATATATAGGAATATTGCAAGGCTAAAAATCATGCGTTTAAAAATACAATTACAATCTTGGTCCGTACATGTTTTTTTTTCCTAAATTAGAAAGTGTTGGCTCATTTGAAATTCAATGCTCTCCAGATGTTAAAACGCATGGGTACTTGGACCCTTCTAAAGGATAGCCTGCTTTTTAGTTGCTTTTTCTATGTTACTACAATTTAAGAAAATAACTTCTTTTATGAAAAATATCATATATCTTGATTACATATGGCTGGACCACAATATATTATCATTTTCTCCCAACGGACAAAATCCAAAAATTGATCACGTGGATAAAAAAGTAAGAGTTCGATGCACAAAATCCAAAAATTGAGGACAATCACTTACTTATTTGATCTTTTGAAAGAATAAAATCAAGTGTTATATGTAGACGTTTACTTTGATCACTTTTTAAAGATTTATGTTCACTTTATCTAATTAATTAAATATAATTAAGTTAGTCAAAGTAAGTAAAATCTAAATAATTTGATGAGATAAACTTATCGAATTGTAATTAATAATTCTGATCCATGGTGCAATTAATATGTGAATGATTAACTTTGGTAGAATATATACATAAAATATTTTATGGACTTTTAACAAATTTAGCGCATACTTGTGCAAATAAGGATCGTATACACTACAAAAAATATACTCAATAGTGATGCTCCCATTTGTCGCCTCTAATACTAATAGCGGCGACAGTCGCCGCTATTTCTTCGCCGCTAGTGCCCACCCTGTCGCCACTAATAGTGCACCAATAGTGGCGACATATGTCGCCGCTAATACCATTTCGTCGCCGCTAATACCTTCTGGCCCATTTTTGCATGTCGCCACTAATGCTAATCTGACCCGTTTGCAGTTTTTTCCGTATTTTCATTATTTCCAGTATTCCTATAAACATACATATATTACAAAACCTGCGTATTCTTCATTTTTTGGCCCAATATAACAAAAACATAACCACAAATAAATTAATATATAAGGTTAGAACATAATGTTAAGATTTTTGACCCAATCAAGCTATTCAAAATATACATACGCACGTACATACATACATACATACATACATACATACATACATACATACATACATACATACATAAATCGAGCAAACAAGAATGATAGGCATAACTCTAACAGTTTAAGGACTAATACCATATTTTAAGGAGTACCGAGTTAGTGTTCTCATGTGTTATAGTAATAACTCTAACAAATGAATTATACTCCACTAAGTATTTAATTTGACTTCCGGTAAATACATAAATTCTTACCTAACCTTTAATGGGAGACTAATTAACTCAAAGTTCTTCCTAAACCCCGTGGACGTTAGGCCAATTAGACAGATTTTATGTCGAATAATTAACTAACACCAAAAAGCTTCGTATATGCATTGAATTCATTAACTATAACCCTAATTACAAACAAGAATGATAGGCATAAACAATTAGGAATAACCAATCAACAAATCATCTCCTTCACCACAAATCAAACGAAAAGCATACATACATACGGATTAAAACTTGATCTAAATAGTAGAAAAACCCAAAACCAGATTCAATAAAAACATAAAAACATATATGCTTTAATAACCAAAAATAAAAGAGTTTAAAAATCCCATAAATTGTATTTAGATGTTTACTACTTCTTAATCAAAAAACGGTTGTTTAATGAAATAGTTTTTATAGTGACATTAAGATATACATTTTCTATAATACCATAGAAACATATAAAGTTTTTTTTGTTGATAATCTAACTAACTAACCTGATTTGATCCATTTAGAAACTATTTATTTTCAATCTAACATATTAAATAATACTTTTCTTCCTTCAAATGAATTTCAGCAAATTGAAGAAGAATCAATATTTGATTTTCTACAAAATCACATATTCTTTTCGTACAAGTCAAATGTTTTTTTGGCCCACATACTTACCAAAGAATGTTCTTTCTCTCCTCACAAACCATCTCTAGTCTTGTCATTTTCCATATATAATAGGGTCAAATCAGGTTTACTCTAATAATCTGTAAGTTGACCCTTATTAACTAACATACAAAATATGTAACAAAAAAAATTACCTGAGTCAGATGGTCAGAGACGGGAGCTGGATTCGGGTAGTCGGAGACGAGAGCCGGAGTCGGGTGACCGGAGAAGTAGAATCCCCTCCTAAATAAAAACTAATTAACACAAAGTATTAATAAATTTTAAAATAAAACTCCCAAATTACCCGGTGGTGGTTGCAGATGGTGGTGCGGCAAGGTACATGGTGGTGGTCCAGCAAGCACGAGGCGGTTGTAGGTGGTGGAACGGCAATGTTGTTGCTCGTCGATTTGTGGGAAGAGGAGGCCGTGAGCTGCGCGATATGTGGAGATTCTACTTCTCCGTCAGCTGCGCGATTTGTGGGAAGAGAGGCTAGGGCTGGAAATGAGGGAAAGTGGTTCGAGAGGGAAATATAGGCGCCGGATTATTACAGGTCATTAGCGGCGACATGTCGCCGCTATTGAGTCGCCACTATTGCCTACTGAACCCTAGCCCTTGGATCAAGTCGCTTATCAACGGTCAGATGAGTTTGCTAAGGATTTCACCCGGATTATGAGCAATAGCGGCGACATTTGGCATGTCGCCGCTAATGCCGTCGCCGCTATTGCTTGTATTTCTTGTCCTATAGGTGGTAAATGAACCGAATATCCGTTCAAGAACTGTCTAGCGGTAAGTTTGTTCATTTAATAAATAAAGGAATATGAATACGAAATTTCGTTTGTTTAATCATAGAACGTTCTATAATTTGTTTGTTTATATTCATTTATTTATGTTCGTTTGTCTTTTTACGTTCGTTTCTTGTGCGTTCATTATTAAAGGTTTTCAATACTATTTAGTCTTTTGCCACTTATCATTTATATATTTAAACTAGAGACAGAGAGTAAAACCCTAGATACTCATATCATCGACCCTTCCAAGATAAACTACGACTCAGAGTCACGATTAGGGTTGTAAAGGACGACTGAGAGTCACGATTAGGGTTGTAAAGGACGACTGAGAGTCACGATAATTAGGGTTAGGCCAACTCAGAGTCACAATTAGGTGTATTTGGCGAACTTTTTAACCAAAGTGAGCTGAAGTTCCAACATTAATTAGTGATTTGTAATCACCATAGTAACACAATAATCATGCATGATCGTTATATATTATTCTCTATAACCAGGATATTAACTAGACATACGTATCGCATATATTCTTACACTAGAAACAATATGAACTCGTGAAAGTATTGAGCATGCATGAAAAAGAAAAAAAATATGACTCCATATTCAATGAGTCATGATGTTTAACGCGTGCTTTCAAGCTTACTTAGTTTTGCTTTTACTTATAATTTTAGTTTTGTTAGAGAGAGAACAATGATAAATTAATGCAATTTTAAACAGACAAGCTTTTTTTGCAGGTAAAATCTTGGCAAATCACGTGCCTTTGTTGGTTTTTCCCCCTTTTTCATCTTCTTTTTCCCTTTAAAAAGTTTTCAAATATGATTTTGTTTTTTTAAGGCGAAAATTGCGTGTTGTGACGTCGCACCCCGTCACATGGGTAAGCCTCGTCCAACTCCGGCCAATATGCCGTCTTAACCGGGACCACTTGGCATCAGAGTTGGAGAGCTTTTAAGAAAAAATCTCACCCAATATGGCCCCTTCCGGGCTTGAGGGAGAGCCGAGGCTCGAACCCTGGATCGGTGTGGGTAAAACCCTGGTGCATCAGCCTAAGAGTTAGCCATCATTTGCATGCAGCGGAAATTAATGATGGTGACAGAGATCGAACCCGAGTCCCTTGGGAATTTGGGCCTTACCTCAACCACTGCACCATAACAACTTTTAAAATATGATTTTGTTTGATATAAAGTTTATGATTTTATCTGTATGGTCCACTAATGCGGTTTGCCTACAAAATAGTTAATTATTAAAATGTAAATTTATCGTACACAAAGGTAGAACGGGTTACTTTATAGGGAAAAAAATTGTAACTTCCTTTAAAATCAAAAGCTAATAGAAATTATTAATCATACATTGCGTACAATAATTTAAAATAATATTCATTATGTATGATAATTTGATAAATACTAGACGTTAATGCAAAATGAGAAATTAAGTTTGTTGTTTATGATAAACTAGCCCAAATTCTTCTTAAGAAATTCAAATAATACTGATTGCATATGTATTGTTTATTCAAACTAGCCCAAATTCAAACAAAACTGAAAAAGTTAAAAATTGTAGTATGATAAATATAAAGTTGTATTTATTTTTTTAATAAATGATACGCTATATATAATGCATAAATGTTTCTTACAACTTTTAAAACTACCTATAAATACCATGTATTAACTTTGAACGCAACACTAACTCTCAAAGATTTGTGTTTATAATGAATAAAAATCTTCTGTGTTTTCTATTCTTTTACATGATTCTTACTAACTTTGTGAACATAATTAGTGCTACCCATCCCGAGGAATATTTCAAATCTATTCGTAAGCAACACTAACCTTCAAATTCTTACTTTGTTAAACTATAAATATCTTTATATTGTATATTCAAATTTTGAAAAAAATACGTCTTTAAAGACGAACAATTCATGTTTTAGAATCATTTTGCAGTGAGACCTATTTAATGTTAAATACTCTCATCTTTTTTACATGTGGGGATTTAAAAAGCTATGTTGGTCAGAATAGGTCGGATTCCATATGTATGTTTACAAAATACCCACCGCAATGAGTACCGCATTGCAAATTATCGTCGCCGCAGCACTGAAACCTAACAATACCAACAATATTGTTGTCATAACATCACCAACATTTATAATTTGGAAAAGTGTAACACTGAAACCTAATAATACCAACGGTATTGTCGCCATATTTCAAGACCACTGTAAAAACCCCTAAGTTTACGCTCCGGTGCAACGCCCGGGCTCCCCACTAGTGTGTGTGTGTATATATATATATATATATTAATTCACCTCATTGTTGTTGAACCCTACTCGGTTATAGTCAGTAGTTCATTTTAAACGAAATGAACACACGTGAACATCACACCTTTATTAGTAGATGTTTTTGCGAATTTAAAACATTGTATATTGTGAACCAGTAAAAAAAAGTACCATCTCAAGTGCGAGAAGTCATGCATATCACTTTACCGGTTAACTTTTATACAATATAAATACTATGTGTGCTTACCTCGCATGTTCCGGTATTGTAACTTATGTGATAGTTGCATGAAACCTTTGTTTTGACTTTTGAACATGACTTATTATATTGTATCAAATTGTATCTAAGACTTGAACATGTATTTCGTTTTACCTCTCATACATAAATAAGCATTCTACAAGGATTCCCATGGCGCATGATCTTGAACCCAAACGTATGGTGGGGTATTTAGACTACAACTTCTCTAGATATTTTTCTATTGGCCATATATGCTTAACAGAGGTGTGTGAATTACTCTTAAGACTGGTTAAAAGATTAGTTCTAACCAGATGATACAAATCATCAAACCTCATACGAAAGTACATATAAATCCAAAAAATATTCAACATAGATACTTCTATTCAACGCCCACATTTAAATTTACACGAGAGACGTTTTACAAGAGCTAAACCAATTCAATTCAACGTTTAACTTGTGACCATATCCTGTAAGGCCCCAAACTCGGGAGGCCTCACGTGTTGGATCTACTAATTTACAAACAGTTCATAAACTTGAATATCAAATAAGCAGCGACAAATTTCATTCAAACATAACGTCAACATTGTTAAACATGCAGAAGCGTACACATTGACTAAAACATAAATAGTCCTAGGTTCATCCACCGTAAAATTATAATGCTTGGGGTGAAACCCAACGTACACTAATATTTTTCAAAAACCCCAAAAACACAAATTTGTTGTAGATTTAAATCATATATATATATATATATATATATATATATATTCACTTTAATATAAATGGGTACGACTGTACACATAGTAATATATGAAGAAGATTAGAATACAATCGAGGAGTATAAGACTTGTAAAACATGTTCACCTTAGTGTGTATAAAATGGTAATTAACTACTAAAATTGTGCACAAGAAATAAGAAAAATAAAACCTTTAAACACTAACATCACGAAAACTTTTACATAGTTATTATAAGTGAAGGAGTCTCATAACGTTTTTTGATAAGTTATTATTTAATGTAAGACAAAACTGAAAAAGTTAAAAATTGTAGTATGATAAATATAAAGTTGTATTTTTTTTAATAAAGATACGTTTTGTATAATGCATAAATGTTTGTTACAACTTTTAAAACTACCTAAAAATACCATGTATTAACTTTGAACGCAACACTAACTCTCAAAGATTTGTGTTCATAATGAAGAAAAATCTTCTGTGTTTTCTATTCTTTTACATGATTCTTACTAACTTTGTGAACATAATTAGTGCTACCCCTCCGAAGGAATATTGCAAATCTATTCGTAAGCAACACTAACCTTCAAATTCTTACTTTGTTAAACTATAAATATCTTTATGGTGTATATTCAAATTTTGAAAAAAATATGTCTTTAAAGACGAACAATTCATGTTTTAGAATCATTTTTTAGTGAGACCTACTTAATGTTAAATACTCTTATTTTTTAATATGTGAGGATTTAAAAAGCTATGTTTATTATTTTTATCCGAGCCCTTGTTTATATGATCCTTGCGATAGAGAATGTTCAGACCACATGCCTAAAGGAGGATTCATAACAATGTCAAAGTGTGAAGGCACAATTTGCATTTGTTGTATGCATGATAAATAAGTCTTTTGTACCTCCTAATGATCTAATTGAAAATGGTGATAATATAGTCATCTTAACTATTGCCTATTCTATGACACCGAACACAAAAAGCATAGTTATAACCATAGCCTTGATCACAATGAACTAACACAAGGAAATAAAATTTTATATTACTTTTTCACTATGATCAAGGAATTTGTTAAAAAGGAAACCCTACTACAATGTGAATCCATAACGAGTTTCACAAAATAGCGGCGATATTATTTCATGAAAACTAATGTCATGATTAAATTGGGGCCAGAGATTTAGTCGAAATTGTAAGATGATACGCATCGATTATGTATAAGATGATACAAAATTGTAACATCCCAAAAATAATAAAAACGAATAAATATAGTGAGGCTGGAGGGAGCTCAGGTATATAAAGAACAAAGCAGCCCCTCCTCTCCATTCCACCCTCACTTGTGCAACTTTTAGAGAGAGAAGGAGACCTCGGGTCTAGAGAGAGAAAGCTTGGGAATCAAGCTCAAAAGCTCGGAGATTGATTGCCATCATCTCTGGACCGTCTTACAACGAAAAGGAGGTGACAACAGGTAACCACCATGTCTAAATCTGAGTTTTTGTAACCTTTGGGGTTTCGGGTTAAAAATGAATAAATGATAGATTTTTAAGTATAATATTCAAAACAAAGCATATGTTTGAACTCATGAATGAAAATGGAATGTTCTGAACAAAAAAGTTTGAGGTTTGAATACCTCGAGTTTGGCCGACCAGATCTAGGGTTTGATCGGAGAAGAAGGTCGCAACAGGCGTTCGCCTGAACCCATCTAGCGAACTTATTAAGTTCACTGAAGCTAAGTTCGCCTAACTCACCAAGTTCGCTAGTCTATGTTCGCGTACTAAGTTCGCGTACTAAGTTTGCCTATATATAAAAAGAGGGGAACTTACCTAAGTTCTCCTATACTTATGAAAAGTCGACTGATCGATAGGCGAACTTGTCATGTTCGCCTATACCAAAACCTTGCGAACTTACTTAAGTTCGCCTAGCCTTAAGAATATAAATGTTAAGTGTCGTTTAGGTTCATTATCTTATACTATATGACCTGATTATACAGATTATGTGTGACCTTAGTGAGGTTTAGTGACCAGCTAGGTGTATTCAGAAACCTTCATTAGGTGAGTTCTATGTGCCCCCTATGTGTTACGTGCAAATGATTTATAAATGTTTTGGGGCAGAAGTGTATACCTGATATGATATGAATGTTATGTGTTTGGTCAACGTGTTATATGACAATACATGACGCTTAGAAATATGACAATTATTTTTATGAATGACGAAATGTAAGTATGAGATAACGTATAAGAATAAAATCTTGCTTTATATTTTATATATTATATGTTATGAATGTATGTAAACGATATGGACGCTACAAGGATAACGACTATTTCGGTAGACGGACAACCACGTGACTATTTTGCAACCAGGACAAATACGTTTCTTCATCAAGTAGGACTTATGAAAGGCATTAATGGACGGTCGAAGAAATTGCCTTATTATATGTAGAACGGTTGCATAAATAATAGCCGCGTGGGAAACAGATGACTTAGGATAGACGGGCGAATGAACGGACTACGACGGTAGGACGGGTTTTAGGTGGACGGACAAAGGTTGCCGGACGGATTTATGTTACGATGGATGGTTTCTAGGGCCGGACGGTTTATGAAACGGACTACGACGGTATTTCTTATGGCGTTTGTCTTTGTGACTTACGCAACAATTATGACGGGTTGATCACCCTTATGTGTATGACCTATGAATGTTCTCCCCAAAGTAAGTATGTGTGTACATATATATATACTCAGTATGAATGTTATGTGAGAACAGTAAAGCAAAGAATATGCAAATGTATGTATTTTATATATATATATATATAATACTTAATGATAAGATAAGTGTTATGTCTGATTGCTTTTAAATTAGATCTCACCAGCGTTAGCTGACTATTAGTATACATTTCAGGTAACAAAAGAAATGGTCGTGCGAAGACGTGACGGTTACCCGACATATGACTGACATCCCCCTTTATTTATGTTGAGACAGTGTTTATGTTTAATTGTAAAGACTTCCACTACTATGTTATGTACTTGATCGTTGAATGCTTCCGCTGTGTTTGAACGTTTTTAAATTATAATTCAGTATTGATGACTATGTTTATGAGTAAACCTAACAAATGAGGCTACCCGAGAAAGGGGGCCTTACAAAAATAGTTCCCACTAAAGAGATCAATATATCTAATCGCGAATGTTATATACATAGTAACCTTAATAATATGATTATGATAGACTAGCACACTAAAGAAACTATCATGAAATGTGAAATGCATTCGTAATAAAAGTGAGATTTTTACCATCACAAAAGTTGGTGCCGGTTATACATACATTATTAAATAAGTAGTTTACAAATACATAGTGAATATTTTGTTAATAAAGAATATCCCAAATCCAAATAGTTTAACAAGTGGCAAATATTGTAACACTATCTTCATCTAACAACTTTCAATATATATATATGTATATATATTAATTCACCTCATTGTTGTTGAACCCTACCCGGTTATAGTTAATAATTCATTTTAAACGAAATGAACACACGTGAACATTACACCTTTATTAGCGGATGCTTTTGCAATTTTAAAAGATTGTATATTGTGAACCAGTAAAAAAAAGTACCATCTCAAGTGCGAGAAGTCACGCATATCACTTTACCGGTTAACTTTTATACAATATAAATACTATGTGTGCTTACCTAGCATGTTCCGGTATTGTAACTTATGTGATAGTTGCATGAAACCTTTGTTTTGACTTTTGAACATGACTTATTATATTGTATCAAATTGTATCTAAGACTTGAACATGTATTTCGTTTTACCTCTCATACATAAATAAGAATTCTACAAGGATTCCCATGGCGCATGGTCTTGAACCCAAACGTATGGTGGGGTGTTTAGACCACAACTTCTCTAGATATTTTTCTATTGGCCATATGTGATTAAGAGAGGTATATCTAACATCCGCGATTTTCTGACATAATTTTATATTATTTTTAAGTAATAATGACACTTTATTTCAAAATCCCGTACTTATTCAACACCTTAATTATTATTGAAACGTATATCAATATCAAATTTCAACCTTTAAATAACAGGTTATTTTTCAATTATATATATATATAACATGTGTATGTATAATTATGTAAATATATACACTTAATTATATATATATATATATATTTATGTAAATATACATAGGGTTATATTATTATTTAAACCATTTGTAATTTTATAAAAAAATGGAGTTCCTATATAAAATAGTTTAAAATAAAATAAAATAATATTTTAGACTTTACTACAAGCTTTATAAAAACTATTTTTATATATAAAAAAATCTCAAATTATTAAGTCTTGAACCCCTCCCCCCCCATTTAGTCTTTGAACTTTCATATTGAACCTTTCAAGCACATGAACCCTCAACCTGAACTCTATCCCTTGAAATTGAATCATTTGACTCCAATTTTGACCCAAATTCTTCACAATTGACAAATTTTGACTGATCAAAGTCAAACAGGCAAAAATCTTGCAAATTAACATTGAAATCGATCAAGCCAGAAGTCTTGGAACCTTCCTTGTATGTATAACTTACTCATAATCGTTTTTCCCAACAAATTAACAAACCCATTTAACAATTTTCGACCGAATTTGAATTTTGAATGCGTTTTGACTATTCAGAGTCAAACCAAGCTAAATCCGGAAGTAATCCATAAAATTGAAACGCGTTCTTGACCGAAAATCATGCGTAGACTGTTTGCGCATGAACCCACACCTTTATCACGACTCAATTCATCACAAATCAACCCAATTGACGCATAATCACAACTGACAACTGCCATTGTCAAACCACGGATCAAAATCGTGTAATTAAGTTAAACTGAACGAATCATTATTCACATGCACCTTCGCAAAACACATTAGAAACTCTCCCAGTCCTTGAACAAGCGGCATTTCATCTCTGGTTGTCGGCCGAGCACCAAGAACATCGTTTATGTTTCCACTAGCCGTCGGGCTTCTATTCGCAATCATTGCATGTATAATTTACGTCTTTAGTTTCGTTTTTACTCAAGGATCAAAAGCCCTCTATTAATTTCAAATGATAGAGGGTAACAAACTCAATTTCATATGAATTCAGGGCTTGTTCTTACGGGTTCAATTTGGGACTTTCTGAATCAAATCCTAAAAGTATTTAGTTTATTAAAACCCTACCCAACCAGCGAAATCACTCGGCCCAACTGGTTAAGTCACAGCACAAATGGACCGAGATGCGTGGGTTCGAAACCCACAAACCCGAAATCTTTTTACGCAAGCCTCAAACCCAGATCCGGTCTCTTTCCATTACCGAGATAAAACATTTGCAAACCAATTTGGTATATGGGTCAGTCTCCTGGTCCAGTGGTAAGACATATTACCTTCACAGAACCCACCGGGGTTCGAGCCGGGTGGCATGCATATATTTTTTAATCACTGTTTTAAAACAGTAAATGATTTATTAAAATTATTTTATAAATCCTAATACCTTTTTTTAGACTAAATAGTGCATAAATAATCAGATTTTTTTAAAACAATTATCCTCACAAATTAAAGGATTTTAATGCAAATAATTTATGAAAAGAAATGGATTTTTATAAAATTATTAGCTTCACTATTTTATAGAAAAATATAATAAATTTATTAAAAACATTTTTTTAGACATTCTATTTTAAATAAATAAATAAAAAGAAACTTGTTTATTTAAAAAAATATTTATCTTTTACATTAACATTTCATTTAGGGTTTAAATTGAAATATATATAAGATATACATATTTACATTATATGTTTGACACATTATTATAAATAAATAAATAAAATAAATTATTTATTTATAAGTATAATATCACACTCTTTTTAAAAAAGACTCTCTATTTTAAATAAATAAATAAGAGGAATTTACTTATCTAAACTATTTAAACAAAAACCCTAAAGACAAATATTGTTTTTCATACATATATACTTTGAACTTACAACTTTATATCAAAATCTATCAACTTACATTTTTTTTATGAAAAGACATAACCCTTGTACAACTCCACACATATCAAAACAAACCCTATGAACTTTGGAACAAGACCTAGACTTTGTGCACATTATTAATTTCAATTCATACATTTTGACCTAGGTTAACTTGTGATTTTGAGAATCACTTGAGCTATATAATTGCTCTTGTAACCTACACCTTTGATACAAGTGAGTTTACATAGCTCCTCTTTTACATTTTTACATATTTTGGGGTGAAACATGCACAAACACTATTTGCAATTAAACACGTACGATTCTACAATATGATTATATGCGTTTATTTGTGCTTTACGCTTGAATGCTATTTATTAATGCTACATATACATATTACACTCGTGCAATCATTAACACACTACATCAGGATAACATTTGTTATTATGCCCAACATCAGGATAACATGTGTTGTTATGCCATACATTTACATCAGGATAACATGTGTTGTTATGCCCTACATTTACATCAGGATAACATGTGTTGTTATGCCCTACATTAGGATAACATGTGTTGTTATGACATTCAGTTACAAGGTTTCAATTGTGCAACTAGCTTAACTTAGATTCTCCATAAATGCTTTATAAACCATGTATAATATAACATTAGGATAACATGTGTTGTTATAATCCAATCTGCTCTTACATCGAACCTTGGTCTAGCAGCTGGGGGTGTTGGTGACCGATGCACAGGTGTCCCGATGTCTTCTTCCCAATCAGACTCTTCTCCAGGACGGTATACCGAGGAGGAAGGAGAGTAGGAGTCCATGTCTAGTAGGAAACAATGAAAAGGTTGTAAGTGATAATAAAATATTGAGTGTTAAATATAGGAGTTCTCATAGGTTTAGAGTTTGACTAGTCATAACACCGAGCCTTCACAACAGTATTTTAGAAATACAATTAACCTATAAGCAATGCATCCCTGAGGAGGATTCCCAGGAAAGAGGGGTGGGTCACTAGGACACACTTAAGTACCCTATCTTTCCTTAGCCAGAATCTCTCATGGGCCTACACATTCTTCTAGCCATCATGTATTAATAACACTATTGTTGGGCTCATGGTCATGATGAGAATTGTTGTGGACTGGGCTTTGAGGCCCGAAAATGAGGCTTATATGTTGTAGTAGGCTTCTTCTTCTTGGAGGGTAAGTGGGCTTCTTGCTAATTGTTAATGGGTATTAGGCCCAATTAAGCCCAATAGTCTAGATTTTGATCACGAGAGATGGTGACATTATGTGTGTGAGATTAAAGATGTATGAAGAACTAAGTGTGTATAAGTGTGTGTTGAAACTTAGGATATCACTTAAATGAATCAAATAGGTAGCATGTAGATAACAATGAACATAAGCACGAAAGTTAGTGAGTAGTGTGACACATAGACTATTAAGTATTGTATCATGTAGTGTAATTACTTAGTATAATATGTAAAATATTCACATAAGGAGTAATCATGTAACATGTAATAGCATAGCATAGTATGGGTGTCCTAGGGTTATAGTCTAGGTCAAGAGTGTCTAATAACCTAGTTCCCTATAACCAAGGCTCTGATACCAATCTGTCACACCCCAACCGACAGCGAAAACGTCGGGGCGGGACATGTAGACTGTTCATGAGCTCAAGGTCGACTAAATTGTAATATATTAAATCCATTTCCATTAAAACAAACATGAATCAATTCCAAAGTAAATAAATGAAATACAAATTGTTTTTGAATTAAAATTAACTAAGTCCAGAGCCTATGTGTATCATGTCTTGATCAAGCTCATATGTTAGCACCTGAAACATGAATAAAATAAGGTCAACTAAAAAGTTGTTGAGCATACACAGGTTTGTACATAGATAGCGTATAGATTGTGAACAAACAAATCCTTACATAACATGATAAAATAAGGCGTTTATGGAGAGTAGCCATTGTGTAACCAAAGTACAATCAAACCTTTGTAACTAGCATGCAAAATTGTGTTGTTGGTAACAATCACCCCAATCTGGGTGGGTTTGTCAGACTTAATAGATCTATCATTGTTTACCGTCAGCTTGAATAGTTAATGATTGCACATAAATTGCACACAAAAGTTAGCACAACTAGCACTCAGACATAAAGCTCAAATTGCACACATGAATGTAAAGAGGATTTGTATTTGTATAGTTTGTGTAAAAGTAAGCAATAGTATTGTATAGTGTTCATGTTCTACCCCAAAAAGTGTAAAAGAGTAAAAGGGGCTATGTAATACTCACCTGATTCAAAAGGCGTAGCTAACACGAAAGACTAGATAGTAACGAGATCCTTGTAATGCACAACGTTAACCTAGAGTGTAATATGTATTGAATTAATATTGTGCATAATAGTCTACATCTAAGTCTAGGGTTGAATTGGATGTGTGTTCACAGAGTTGGAGTTTGTAGACGTTAAGTTTTGTTAAGTATAACCTAAATAAACAATCTTTGTTTAAAATATAGATTAAATAGATAATTGTTGCTTTGTTTATTTATTTATAAAAATATGTACTTAGTCATTTAGTGATAAAGATGTACCGAGCGTTTTATATTAAATATAGATTTACTAAATAACTTTTGTTAATCTATTTTTATAAATATGTATAAATATAATTTTTGTAGATTTAAACGTATAACTTCTATTTATTTTAGAAATAGGCATTTGACCTTTTTAAATAAGGTTAAAATCAATTATTTTTATTTGGAAATTCATTTGAAATGCTTATTGTTTTTAAAATATAAAATTTAGTATTCTGCTAAGATTTTCTCACACACACGACCGTGCTTGGGACAAGGCGCGACCGTGCTAGTCAGGGCGCGACCGTGTTGATCAAACAGAAGGCATAACTAAGCTGTTCCATAGGCACGACCATGTCTAGGGTTCTGAGGCACGACCAAGTCTAGCCAAGAGGCACGACCGGGTCTGAGTGCGTAAGGCACGATCATGCTTGGAGTGGCACGACCGTGGCTATATGTAGCACGACCGCGCTAGGAGATTAGCGCGACCGTGTTCGGTCCAAACCAGAAACAAATTTCTCAAATCTTATGATATTAATGTTGGAAATCATAGGGTTTTTAATGAGTAGTCTATTGTGGATTTAACCATATAAATTAATCGGATTGTAACAGTGTCTAGCATGACTGAAAATGTATGAACCCTAGATTCGGGTTCATGACAAATTATCTATTGTAAGCCCAAATTAGATTGGGGCTTTTGATCTATAGATTGAAACGAAAGTGTAGGAGGTTTCAATTACCTGGAAAGATGATGAATCGATGGTGCTCGACTGTGATGTGTTCCGGCTTGAATTCCGGTGATTTCGACTTCGTCTCCTGACAAAATGGAATACGCGAGAGCTTGACAGAGGTTCGTACGAGGTGTGGGAGTAGTTTGTTTGCACAGCAACAATTCCAAATGATCGGATTCGAGTGATATGATAATGAGGTCAGCGGTTTTGAAATGAATACTCATAATGGAGTTTAATTCGAAATAATGCAGGTGTTTAAGACCTCAATAATGGTCGTTAATAGTTGAGACGTGTAGAACGGTTACGGAATTCAAACGATTCTGCGTTTAAAACTGCATTTACGTTTCAACTGACGCGAGGCGCGACCGTGCCAAGGCACCGGGTGCGACCGTTCCAAAGTCAGGCGCGTGACCGTTTCAAAGTAAGGCGCGCGACCGTGCCAGAACGAGGCGCGATCGTGCCTATTAGGGTTTCTTGTTAATTTATAAAATCAGTCCTTGCAACTTCATCTTTGAGAGAATTAGCTTGGTTAGGATTTAACAGAACACCTAATGGGATTACTAACTGAGTCAAATCTAGGAGGTGTTACTACGTGATTATGGGTTCTAAAACTTTGAATTAAAATACGTTCAGTTAACAATTAATGAGGCATAAGTTTGAATAAGTATAGGATTTAATGTAGTGTTGTTATTTTATTAAGTAAAATAAATTAAAATAGGGTCGAAAAATTCAGAGATGTTACAGTCTCCCCATGTTAAGGGAATTTCGTCCCGAAATTTAACTAATGAAGGCTATTAAATCAGGCAAGAGGTGAGAGTTTTGGATTCTCGGTGAGTTTTGACTGTTAGATCTTGGGAAGTGTGTCCGTTGACATAGCTTAGGCCTGATACTCAAGGTCGGATATGAATGATGATAATGAATTTAGTTTTGAAATGAACTTAAGGAGGAGATCGTCAAATAATAATTTGGATTTTAAAGGTGGAATTCATTACTTGGAATGAGTTTGTTGGGTTCTTGATAATTAGGGTTTGTGTAAGATGTATTCTAATATACTTAAATTTGGTAGCGGGTAGAAGATTTCACAAACATTAGTCTGGGTCAAAACTTCACGTGACATGAGCAACGCTACTTCTGATAATATTATAGGACACTTATATATAGGAAGTACCATCGGCGTATCCACCATGTCCTTGTCATATCACATTAGTTTCGTTTGTTACATATCATGAAAAGTTTTAGGTCACAACACATGACAAAATTTCACTATGCTTTCCATGCGCTGATTTTCATAATTCCGCGTGCACTCGTAATTACTCAAATCATCGCATGGTCCGTACATCGCATGGTCCGTATAGATCTTTCTGTTGTGTGCGGGTCAAGGGGGCATAACTTTCACTCCGTTCATGTCCATTGTTTTCACGTAAAAGTCGCTAGCAAGTAACTATGTCCTTAATCAGGTTAGTTCGCAACTAAAGAGTAGTATAACTTAAAGTTTCTTAGTTTGCTCGTGTTTGAACAAGAATACGTCAAACCCCGAGTTGTTTTAGTGTGTTATGGTCTTCAACTTTGGTGAACAAAAGTGCATGACCATGTCTTGTGTATAATGAAATCAATCAATTGCAATAATTGTAAGCAAATTTTGTTTCGTGTATAAAGTAAACACACAAGTCTCATGTATGATCTAGTGTCACGTAGCTCGTAATCAAATAGGTCTCGTGTGTAGCGTGAACAATTTAGCGTCATATATTTTGTAAATCATTAAGCTCCCATGTGGAATGTAAACAGCATAGTATCATGTGTATTGTAGAAAATGAAGTTCATGTATGATGTCGACAACTTAGTGTCATGTATTTTGTAAATCAATAAGCTCTCATGTGGTATGTAAACAACATAGTATCATGTGTATTGTAGGAAATGAAATTCATGTATGGTGTCGACAACTTAGTGTCATGTATTTTGTAAATCAATAAGCTCTCATGTGGTATGTAAACAACGTAGTATCATGTGTATTGTAGGAAATGAAGTTCATGTATGGTGTCGACAACTTAGTGTCATGTATTTTGTAAATCAATATCTTTCATGTGTAATATAAACAATTTAGTATCATGTATATTGCATAATGTGCATAATTTAGTATAATGTACCTTGTAACCAAATGGGTTTCATGTTTAATGTGGTCAATCTAGAATTATGTACCAATCAAACAATTGTTATGCATCATGTATATTGCAAACAATTAAGTTTCGTGTATTATGTGCTCAATCCAGTAGCATGTGTATTGCAAATAAACATGTTCCGTGTGTTATTTGATCAATCCAGTAAATTATGATTTGTAGACAAACTAGTTTCATGTAATTTGTGTAGCATTGGATATATTGAGAATAATTGAGTTTCATGTACCATGTGGTTGCGTTGGGTTTATTGTGAACGTGCATACGTAAGTTATTGAACTTCGTGTGTGATGTATACTAACAGGTGTTGTATGTGATCGAGTGTTTTACATTCATGTCTAGTTAAATGAACTTTGCGGGTGTGTTCAATAGAAACCCTCATGAGACTCAACTCGTCCACTCGGGCTACCGAGGGGTTTAAAAGGCTTGATTCATATGCTAAATGCATCCGTGATTCCTACGAAAGTGAGTTAGGAAATCATTTCTTTGTTTTCTTTGTTTTGTGTGTGAGCCGGCCAAGTGTGGGGAATTTTCATGGGTTGTCAAGTGAGTGTGCGTGCTTTCCAATTCTGTATATAGTTTTATTTTTGCATATTTATTTTCATCGTCTCTCATCCTACATTGGGGACAATGTAGAGTTTAAGTGTGGGGATGGGAGACTGAGTGTGTATAGAAAAAAAGTATATATATATAAAAATTGAAAAATCCATAAAAATTTAAAAATTTACAAAAATGTCCTTGGATCAGAATTTTTGTAACTAAATGGAAAATGATAGATATAATCGGAAACTATGCTTTTGTGATTAAAAACAATAATAAATAGAAAACGCGTTTGATTTGTAATGTTTTGGTAGGCCCAACCGATCTAAAGAGCTTAAACATCCTGATATTGTATCTAGGGTTAATTGACAATCAATTCAGGATGTCTTGTGGGTTCTTATCTTAGGGGCTTCGGCAAGGTTGAAACTGTCACCATAGGGTGATAGGTACCACTATAAGCAAAAATTTATAAGTTTTTAAAAATTACTTGGCACACCACTTTCTTTTTATGAAAATAAATCCGAAAATTGGTGACGCCCGAAATCCATAATCCATCTTGCATGAGATTAATTAAACAAAATTGAGAGCTTGAGTTCAGCCTACGTGTTTCCCTTCGGGATGGTGACTTGAAGGATACACCCATGGGCGGGACTTAAGTGATCAATATTGGATGACTAAGTTAGGAGTACGTGTTTCCCTTCGGGATGGTGACTTGAAGAATACACCCATGCTCCGAAGCTTATGTACTTCATGGCTTAAGAACTGCAGCCTACGTGTCATATATCGTGTTCCAGCGTGATTGAAACACCACTGGGTTAGGTTCATTCATAAAATAATATAAAAAGCTCAAAAACATCCATCCATCGATCCATATTCCCATAATTTTCAAAAACTCGTAAATTAGTGTTTATAGTGGTGGGAAATCTATTAGGTTTAACCCGTGCCTAAACATGACTTTGAGATGGGATTAGACTAAGTTGTAGCTTCCTGAATGTGAGACCCATAGAGAAACTGTTGCTTGTTAATAAATAGGATAGTAGATCACATAATCGGGGGCTCAATAGATCGGTGGTTGGGTTTAGTCGGATAGAAATACCAATTGTTACAGTCAATGCGTGATTATGTTTTAATTGTATGAGATTATGAGAGCAGGTTTCAATTATGATTCCATTGCATAATTCTTTTTCGGGACGCAAAAGAGTAAGTGTGGGGATATGATAAGTGGACAAAGTTTCATGTATTAAAAGGTGCAATATGTTATATTTATGCAAATTAATATGTGGAATACAAAGGTTTTGTGTAGCTGTGCATGTGCAGGTTTTGGACGCTTAAAGTATGAGTTTGGAAGATATTAGACGAGAGATGGAAGAGTCGGAAGAAACACGGAGAAAACAGGGCAAAATGCAGGTCCAGCGTAAGCCTACGCCACCAGCGTAAGCTTACGCCCTTACAGCGTAGGCCTACGCCTGAGTATTTTCTTCACAGCGGCATCAGAGGCCCGGCGTAAGCCTACGCCCTCCCGGTGTAAGCCTACGCTGGGTACGTTTCAGACGCAGAACTTCGGGGAAACAGCCAATTTTTAGGTTTTATTGGGGTTTTTTTTCCCACAAATGGAGATCCATCTCTTACACCACACTTGGAGGCGATTTTGAGAGGATTCACACACCCACTTGAAGATTGAAGATGATCTCCCTCACCATGAGCGGGTGATTCACTTGTGGCTTCCTCCAGGCGGACGGTTCGTATAGGTTTTTGTATTTGATTCAGTTTATTCATGTTTGGATCTTGTTAGTTTCTGACAATAACCTGAGAGATTGATGTATTAGTTGATTTAAACAGTTTATGATTATGCTTTGAGTTTGCTTGCTTTACGATCTTGTTCGGTTGATGACAAAACCTAGTAGCAGGGTTGGGTGACAAGAGGGGGTAACTTGGCATTCATAAATTGGGTGATTGAATTATACTAGTTTGTGACGAAACTAATTGTATAGGTTTTCTGACAAAGAATCTGTCTTCAATTACTGTTTCAACTAATTTTCCAACACTATGTCTATGTGGTGTCCAATTGAACAACTGAATTTTATGTGAAACCTAGAACCTGAAGTTTGGAGGAGGTTACATCTTTATTTGATCTGTGTGTTTTTATTCTAATTTGTTAATCTAAACAATTGAACTTTCCACTGATTCCCTGTGGATTCGACAACCCTACTTCCCTGTCTACAGTCTAAGGTAGATAAGTCGTAGTTTTTATAAATGTTTTTGATTGACCTTGACACCGCGATCATCTACGCGATATGGATCGTCTCTTGAAGCAACAAGCGAAAGGTAGCGAGGAGGTTCTGAAAATGTTCGGGGAAATGTGTTTACAAATACTGATCTTTGTTTGAAAATAGAAAGTGGTAAATTGTTCTTGGTTGTAGATATATAAAGTAGTGAATCCATTGATTCACATAATTTAAATAAATAGACAATTTATGGGAAAAATCTTTTAATTTAAATTTTCAGCTATTAATAAGAGAATATTTTTAAGCGAAATTATTGGCTAAACAAGTAGTCGTATACTAATTTAGCCAGGGTTTTGAAATATTTACTTTAATGAGGAAAATCATAATTATTTATCAATTCGAAATAATATTTTTATGAAATAGATTGTATTAAGTTTCCTTATCAGGTGAAAAGTTTTATGGGAAATTTATGTTTTGTGATACTATCTAAAAGTTTGATAAACATTTTGTTTGAACAAGATAACGAGGTTTGTTTAAATCAAACAATAGGTGATTTGTTTACGAAGGAGATTGCTGGTAGCGTACTAAATCGTATTGAATGAAGAAGGTGATACTTGGAACATTTTGATGAAAATATGATGGGTGTGATTCACACTCAACGGGTCAAATCAATGAATAGTAATTTTAGAGTATAAAATTTATTAAATGTTGAAATGTTAACCGTTATTCAAAACATAGGGAAATGGTTCTCAATATGAAAATTTAAAGACGATAAATAACGAAAAAATCTTGTTAACGTCTCATGTAGCTTTCCACTAGAAGGAAGATAATTCCCAAGACGAGTACCGCTACAGTCACTCGGGTAGCCGATCTGGCTTCAGTTTTTGCTGTCTCCGTGCGATGCTCCGGTATTTCTTTTTCGAGGATGGAGATTAGCTCCTTTTGGTACCCTAATTGGTTTGCTAGGCTACCCATTCTTTGTGCTTGTAAGTCGTGCATTACCCCCTGCTCTATCCTTTGCCTCTGAAATTTTGAGGTTCTTACATATTGGTGAAAGTCATTGGTTGAAATTCCCATAACACCAGTGGGTGCCATGGTATGCCTTACCCAAAGGTTGGGAAGGTACGGGTCGGGCATTAGATATGGATCTCTTAGTGGGGGTGGTAACAGATTGTGGAGATGGGGTGTCTGATACGGGTTCCTGTGTGCGGGTGATCCGGATGTTCGAAGTCTTGGGCCGGTGTTCCTAATCCAATATGCTCTTACATCGAACCTTGGTCTAGCAGCCGAGGGTGTTGGTGACTGATGCATAGGTGTCCCGATGTCTTCTTCCCAATCAGACTCTTCTCCGGGACGGTATACCGGGGAGGAAGGAGAGTAGGAGTCCATGTCTAGTAGGAAACAATGAAAAGGTTGTAAGTGATAATAAAATATTGAGTGTTAAATATAGGAGTTCTCATAGGTTTAGAGTTTGACTAGTCATAAAACCGAGCCTTCACAACAATATTTTAAAAATACAATTGACCTATAAGCAATGCATCCCTGAGGAGGATTCCTAGGAAAGAGGGGTGGGTCACTAGGACACACTTAAGTACCCTATCTTTCGTTAGCCAGAATCCCTCATGGGCCTACACACTCTTCCAACCATCATGTATTAATAACACTATTGTTGGGCTCATGGTCATGATGAGAATTGTTGTGGACTGGGCTTTGAGGCCCGAAAATGAGGCTTATATGTTGTAATAGGCTTCTTCTTCTTGGAGGGTAAGTGGGCTTCTTGTTAATTGTTAATGAGTAATAGGCCCAATTAGGCCCAATAGTCTAGAATTTGATCACGAGAGATGGTGACGTTATGTGTGTGAGATTAAGGATGTATGAAGAAATAAGTGTGTATAAGTGTGTGTTGAAACTTAGGATAGCACTTAAATGAATCAAATAGGTAGCATGTAGATAACAATGAACATAAGCACGAAAGTTAGTGAGTAGTGTGACACATAGACTATTAAGTATTGTATCATGTAGTGTAATTACTTATTATAATATGTAAAATATTCACATAAGGAGTAATCATGTAACATGTAATAGCATGGCATAGTATGGGTGTTCTAGGGTTATAGTCTAGGTCAAGAGTGTCTAATAACCTAGTTCCCTATAACCAAGGCTCTGATACCAATCTGTCACACCCCAACCGACGGCAGAAACGTCGGGGCGGGACATGTAGACTGTTTAATGAGCTCAAGGTCGACTAAATTGTAATATATTAAATCCATTTTCATTCAAACAAACATGAATCAATTCCAAAGTATATAAATGCAATACAAATTGTTTTTGAATTAAAATTAACTAAGTCTAGAGCCTATGTGTATCATGTCTTGATCAAGCTCATATGTTAGCACCTGAAACATGAATAAAATAAGGTCAACTAAAAAGTTGGTAAGCATACACAGGTTTGTACATAGATAGCGTATAGATTGTGAATAAACAAATCCTTACATAACATGATAAAATAAGGCGTTTATGGAGAGTAGCCATTGTGTAACCAAAGTACAATCAAACCTTTGTAACTAGCATGCAAAATTGTATTGTCGGTAATAATCACCCAAATCTGGGTGGGTTTGTCAGACTCAATAGATCTATCATTGTTTACCGTTGGCTTGAATAGTTAATGACTGCACATAAATTGCACACAAAAGTTAGCACAACTAGCACTCAGTCATAAAGCTCCAATTGCACACATGAATGTAAAGAGGATTTGTATTTGTATAGTTTGTGTAAATGTAAGCAATAGTATTGTATAGTGTTCATGTTCCACCCCAAAAAGTGTAAAAGAGAAAAAGGGGCTATGTAAAACTCACCTGATTTAAAAGGCGTAGCTAACACGAAAGACTAAATAGAAACGAGATCCTTGTAATGCACAACGTTAACCTAGAGTGTAATATGTATTGAATTAATATTGTGCATAATAGTCTACGTCTAAGTCTAGAGTTGAATTGGATTTGTGTTCAAAGAGTTGGAGTTTGTAGACGTTAAGTTTTGTTAAGTATAACCTAAATAAACAATCTTTGTTTAAAATATAGATTAAATAGATAATTGTTGCTTTGTTTATTTATTTATAAAAATATGCACTTAGTCATTTAGTGATAAAGATATACCGAGCGTTTTATATTAAATATAGATTTACTAAATAACTTTTGTTAATCTATTTTTATAAATATGTATAAATATAATTTTTGCAGATTTAAACGTATAACTTCTATTTATTTTAGAAATAGGCATTTGATCTTTTTAAATAAGGTTAAAATAATTTATTTTTATTTGAAAATTCATTTGAAATGCTTATTGTTTTTAAAATATAAAATTTAGTATTCTGCCAAGATTTTCTCACACACACAACCGTGCTTGAGACAAGGCACGATCGTGCTAGGACCACGCGACCGTGCTAGTCAGGGCGCGACCGTGTTGATCAAATAGAAGGCATAACTAAGCTGTTCCATAGACACGACCGTGTCCGGCCAGGCACGACCGTGTCTAGGGTTCTGAGGCACGACCGTGTCTAGGGTTCTGAGGTACGACCAAGTCTAGCCAAGGGGCACGACCGGGTCTGAGTGTGTGAGGCACGATCGTGCTTGGAGTGGCACGACCGTGGCTATATGTAGCACGACCGCGCTAGGAGATTAGCGCGATCGTGTTCGGTCCAAACCAGAAACAAATTTCTCAAATCTTATGATATTAATGTTGGAAATCATAGGGCTTTTAATGAGTAGTCTATTGTGGATTTAACCATATAAATTAATTGGAATGTAACAGTGTCTAGCATGGTTATTGATTAAACTGAAAACATATGAACCCTAGATTTGGGTTCATGATAAATTATCTAGTGTAAACCCAAATCAGGTTGGGGCTTTTGATCTATTGATTGAAACGAAAGAGTAGAAGGTTTCAATTACCCGGAAAGATGATGAATCGATGGTGCTCGACTGTGATGTGTTCCGGCTTGAATTCCGGCAATTCCGACTTCGTTTCCGGACAAAATGGAATACGCGAGAGCTTGACAGAGGTTTGTACGAGGTGTGGGAGTAGTTTTTTTGCACACCAACAATTCCAAATGATCGGACTCGAGTGGTATGATAATGAGGTCGGCGGTTTTGAAATGAATACTCATAATGGAGTTTAATTCGAAATAATGCGGGTGTTTAAGACCTCAATAATGGTCGTTAATAGTTGAGACGTGTAGAACGGTTACGGAATTCAAACGATTCTGCGTTTAAAACTGCATTTACGTTTCAACTGACGCGAGGCGCGACCGTTCCAAAGTATGGCGCGCGACCGTGCCTATTAGGGTTTCTTGTTAATTTATAAAATCAGTCCTTGCAACTTCAGCTTTGACAGAATTAGCTTGGTTAGGATTTAACAGAACACCTAACGGGATTACTAACTGAGTCAACTCTAGGAGGTGTTACTACGTGATTTTGGGTTCTAAAACTTTGAATTAAAATACGTTCAGTTAACAATTAATGAGCCATAGGTTTGAATAAGTATAGGATTTAATGTAGTGTTGTTATTTTATTAAGTAAAATAAATTAAAATAGGGTCGAAATATTCAGAGATGTTACAATAGGGGATTAGGTTATTAGACACCTTTAACCTAGACTATAACCTTAGGACACCCATTCATGGCATGTTCTGTGATTATATGATATGCTACATGCTATCTGCTACATGTTTAATATATTAGGTGCTAATATACTTAATGTCTATTTGTTAGACTTCATGACTTATTATGTTTCAGTTAAATAATATTTAAAAATAATAATACCCATGCCCTTATCCTAAGTCTCGATCTTTGTTCTATGTCATTATCATCATAACATGTGGGACGTCGTACTCATAGACATAAGTCTATTAAATTTCAGTTTACACCTCGTTAGGTTTTTAAACTTTGTTAACTAGTAGAGGACACGTGCAATCTGGAAGGGTGACACCTGTATTCTGGGTTTTCTGTCTAGGAAAGCATTTCATATAAATCCCAATCAACCGAGGGATCCATATGCTTTCCTGGGATTTCTCGGGATGAGTGTTTACTTATAGGCTAAAGCATGTCTCCTTGAAAGTTATATAAGTTTATTAACCTTAATATGTCATAGCATTCAAGTTGTATTATCACCATTTGAGTGTAATCCAAACTATGAATAGTTATGTTTTAAATTATCCTTTGTTTTATATCCAAGAAACCCTCATAACCTCTTATACCTTTCCTCCTGTTTTGTTTAAATCTATAGCATGCCTCCCCGTCGTGCCAACGAGACCAATAACAACAACAACAATGACTTTGCAGCTCTTCTCACTCAACTTATGAACCAACTCACTCAGGATAATAACAACAATGGTGGCACTAACATCAGTGCTAATAATGGTGGTGGTGGTGCCAACCCACCCCCATGCAATTTCAAACACTTTAACTCGTGCAACCCCGTCAAGTTTTATAGCACAAAAGGAGCTACGGGCCTCCTTCAATGGTTTAAAAGCATTGAAAACACTCTTCTCAACAGTGATTTCCCTGACAATCTCCGGGTTCGCTATGCCACCAGCGTCTTTCAAAAATGGGCGCTCACTTGGTGGAATGGTGAGAAGAGGAACCGAGGTGTGGATGTGACCATGGCCTTGCCATGGGATGAAGTTAAGAGACTCATGACCGATGAGTTCTGTCCTCGCAATGAAATGAAGAAGCTGGAGGCTGAGTTTTGGGATCTTACCCAAGACAGTGGTGAAAGTTTAGCCTACACAATTCGTTTCCGTGAGTTAAGTCTTCTGGTACCCCACATGGTCACACCACTGGCACGGGGTATTGAAAAATACATCGGTGGTCTGCCCATGAAAATCCAAGATACTGTCCTAGGAAGAAATCCAACTACTCTTGAAGACGCTATCCTCCTAGCTGCTACATTAACTGATAACCACATGAAGGCGGGTACATTAACAAGAAAAGAAGCAAAGAAAGTCACTGACCTAGCAGCCCCTTCTGAATCCTCTAAGGAAGACAAACCCAAATGTAAGGCCCCAAACCTGGGAGGCCTCACTTGTTGGATTTACTCATTTACAAACATTTCTTAAACTTGAATATCGAAATAACGCAGTGGAAAATACTTCATTAAAACATAACCATTACATTGTTCAACATGCGGAAGCGTAACATAGTCTATTACATAAACATAACATAGTCTAATCATAACAGGATGCCAGTCTTCGTATCATCCGGGTAACTCATCAAGCCGCCCAGCATCACCATCCATCATCATAACCTGCCTTAACCTGAATGTGCATACTAAAAAGTCAGTTACGCTGGTGAGTTCTAGTTTTAACATAAAACTTTAAAATTCAAATAATTTGCCAAAAACATAACTTCACACTTCATTTAATAAAAAGGGTACGTAAAATAATGCAATAATAAAACATAACACTTCATAAACATAAGTCAACGAACATATCAAATCTGCACCTTCTCGTAACCGTCAAATCCAAACGTCACATACTGGCTGAATAACCTAAAGATCACCACTAGGCCCATCAATCACCGTACTGTCCTTCAGGTGGAGAACTCCTAGGGCCCGATACTTAGGTTATTCAACACTACTTCAAGCACGGCATCACAAGGATGACACGTACCAAACTTCAAGCACTGCGCCCCGTAGGGCACAAGTACCAAACATCAAGCACGACTACCCCGTAAGGTAAATCGTACCAAACTTCAAGGATCACGATAATCCCCTTGGCGACCGTCATCGCCCCAGTTGTACAACAGTTGGCCAACCACAGAGGCCCCTAAAAGGTAAAGGCCCATAACATACTTCCCATACCCTTAACCTTCATTCCCTAAGGAATATTGGCAGATTCGTTCGTTTGTGACTTTCGTAAACCTTCGCTTCTTTTACTTCAAAACTTCAGTTAAAGCATTCGTACGTTTTATTAAAAACATTCATTCATTCATAAACACTTCATAAACTTCTTTTGGCAAAATATTTCATAAACGCTTCTTTCATAACCCTTCCTTCCAAAACATCGTTCATAAACATCATTTTATAAAACGTCACATACAACATTCATAAACATCGTTTTATAAAATTGTCACATCGTTACGTATGCACACCAACCCAAAAACATTATTAAAACATTTAAAAGAGGGCTTCTAGAACTCACCTGATAAGCTAATTTGGTTTGTCCTAAACAAGGTCCAACAACGTCACTTCCGATCTGAATTTATTAGTTAAATACACATCAGACCAATACCGACTCTAACGGTTTAACCATTCTAAACATACTAACTTTACTTAACCAGCCTGATGCCTGCGCACTTAGCAAGTGCGCAGGGACTTGTTCTTGCGTACTTAATAAGTGCGCAGACTTTGCTTCATGCGTACCTGATAAATACGCAGTACCTTCTTCATGCGTACTTGATAAGTACGCATGACCCTCTTCATACGTACTTGATAAGTACGTAGGATCCTCTTCTTGCGTACTTGGTAAGTACGCAGGATCATCTTCATGCGTACTTGATAAGTACGCACGAACTGCTTCTTCTCAAAAACCCTAACTTTCGTCTTCGGGTCTGATCACGTCAAGATCCCGAACTTGTTTACTTCAAAACGTTTGCTTTCCATTAAGGAACTCAAATCTATGTTTATCTTTCAATTTTATCCGTGAAAACGTTACCTTTTCACCCAAAACCCGAAAAACCCAAAAACGAACAAAAACTCAGATTTAGGCCCGATCGTTACCTGAATCGAGTTTCTGATCTGGAGGTTCTTCTCACGAGCTATGGAGCAACACTTTTCTGAAATCTCGGGTCGATCCGCCAACTTTCTCTCTCTACGATTTCTCTCTCTAGAACTTGCAAATGAGAGAAATGATGGAGACCTAAGCTATTTATAGAGGAGGCTCCCCTTCCAGCCCGCCGGTCCATCCGGCCCGACCTGACATGCCTCGTTCGTTTATTTCGTAATTTTAACTGTCGTTTTATTTTTGGGATGTTATAAGTCTACCCCCCTTACAATAGGTTTCGTCCCCGAAACCTATCATAAGTCTAATAGATGAGGGTACGACTCCCTTATTTCCTTCTCCGTTTCCCAAGTGGCTTCCGATCCCTTTCGATTTTTCCATTGGACTTTAACCAATTGGATAATCTTATTACGCAAACGCTTCTCCTTCTTGTCGTTCTTCGATGTAATTAAGGATGTTATCGACCTCGATGTCAGTAAGTGGTACGTGAGCTGATTCATCCGCCAAACACTTTCGCAAGTGTGATACATGGAAGGTAGGATGAATCCCACTCAACTCATCAGGCAACTCTAACCGATAAGCGACCTCACCAACCCGTGCCATTATCCTGAATGGTCCGACAAACCTCGGACTTAACTTTCCTCTCTTCCTGAATCGTATGATTCCCTTCCAGGGTGACACTTTCAACATTACTCTGTCCCCAACATCAAACTTAATAGGCATTCGTCGTTTATCCGCATAGGACTTCTGACGATCTTGTGCGGCCTTCATTCGTGCTTTGATTTGATCAAACCTTTCCGACGTTTCTCTTATGACTTCAAGACTTCCTAATTCCTTCTGTCCAATCTCACCCCAACAAACCGAGGTCCTGCATCTTCTCCCATACAACATTTTATAAGGCGGCATGCCTATCGTCATGTGATGACTATTGTTGTAGGAGAATTCGGCTAACGGAAGATAACTGTCCCAACTGTCGCCGAAATCGATAATACAAGCACGAAGCATATCCTCCAATGTCTGAATGGTCATTTCGGACTGACAATCCGTTTGTGGGTGGTATGCCGTGCTAACATTGAGCCTCGTGCCCATCGCCTCATGAAATCTTTTACAGAACCTCGACGTGAATCGTGTGTCCCAGTCAGATACGATCGTCAAAGGCATCCCATGCCATGCTACTACTTCGTTAATAAATACTTCCGCTAACCTTTCCGACGAGAACGTCTCGCGAATAGGTAGGAAATGAGCACTCTTCGTTAAACGGTCCACAATTACCCAAATGGTATCATGACCTTTAGCTGTGCGAGGTAGATTGGTTATGAAGTCCATGGTAATGTGTTCCCACTTCCACTCCGGTATTTCAAATGGTTGAATCTTTCCATACGGTTTCTGATGTTCGGCCTTTACTTGTGAGCAAGTCAAGCACTTGCTTACATACTTTGTCACTTCATGTTTCATTCCAGGCCAACAGTATTCTTTCCTCCGATCTTGGTAAATTTTGTTGGTACCAGGATGGATAGAGTATCGAGACTTATGAGCCTCATCCAAGATTTTGGTTCTAAGCTCGCCACCCATAGGTATCCATACCCGTCCAAAACGTGTCCTAACACCAAGGGTGTTATATTCCAGCTTGTCATGTTGGCCAACCATTCTTTCCTTCTTTATGTTTTCTTCCTTCAGTGCTTCATCTTGAGCTCTTTCAATTTCTCTCATCACATCTGATGTTACTATCAACTGTCAAGCTTTCACTCTAATAGAAGTAGGCACATCCTTTCGGCTTAGAGCGTCAGCCACCACGTTTGCCTTTCCAGGATGGTACATGATCTCATAGTCATAATCTTTCAGAAGTTCCAACCATCGTCTCTGCCTCATATTAAGCTCTTTTTGTTCGAAGAAGTACTTCAAACTTTTGTGGTCGGAGTAAATAGTAAACTTCACCCCGTAGAGGTAGTGCCTCCAGATTTTCAATGCAAATACGACAACAGCAAGTTCCAAATCATGAGTCGGATAATTAGCTTCGTGAATCTTTAACTGCCGTGACGCATACGCGATCACTCTTTCGCGTTGCATCAACACGCATCCCAATCGCTGACCCGAAGCGTCAGAGTATACCACTAAGTCTTCATTTCCCTCGGGAAGGGCCAAGACCGGAGCTTGGGTTAGTTTCTCCTTCAATTCCTTAAACGCCTCGTCCTGGGTCGAACCTCATTCGTACTTTACCTCTTTCCGAGTCAACTTTGTCAATGGCGAAGCTATTTTTGAGAAATTCTGGATGAATCTCCGATAGTAGCCTGCTAATCCCAAGAAACTACGGATTTCAGTTGGCGTCTTAGGAATATTCCATTCCCTTACCATCACTATCTTTGCTGGGTCAACCATAATGCCGTTCGGGTTAATGACGTGACCTAGGAATTGGACTTCCCTAAGCCAGAACGCGCATTTGGAGAACTTAGCATACAACTTTTCCTTTTTCAGAGCTTCCAATACTTCCTTCAAGTGACACACGTGATCACCCTCATTCTTGGAGTAGATGAGGATATCATCGATGAACACGATTACCGATCGATCCAGCATTGGTCGACAAACTCTATTCATCAAATCCATGAACGCTGCGGGGGCGTTCGTCAATCCAAAAGAGATTACGCGGAACTCGAAATGTCCATAATGCGTGCGAAATGCAGTTTTCGGTATGTCTTCTTCCCTCACTTTCAACCGATGGTACCCGGACCGAAGATCGATTTTTGAGAACCAACTTGCGCCTTGCAATTGATCGAACAGGTCGTCGATCCTTGGTAAAGGGTACTTGTTCTTCACCATACATTTATTCAACTCGCGATAATCAATACACATTCTCATCGAACCGTCTTTCTTCTTCACAAACAACACCAGAGCACCCCACGGTGAGATGCTCAGTTGAATAAATCCCTTCTCAAGTAACTCGTCTATTTGTGCCATTAACTCTTTCATCTCCACTGGTGCTAGTCGGTATGGAGCCTTAGCCACGGACTGGGCATCTGGTACTAAGTTGATTTGAAATTCGATCTCTCTGTCGGATGGTATCCCAGGAAAATCCTCTGGAAACACCTCCAGGTACTCGCATACCACGGGTACATCGTCTAGTTCATTCACTTCCTTACACTCGTCAATTACGTATACCAGATAAGCCTCGCATCCGCACCTCAAATAATCTGTTGCCTTAATCATCGAGATGACGTTTGGCATCGGGGCGTCACGATCTCCAAGAACCTCTACTTTGCTACCGTCCGGAGCCTTGAGTCGGATTATCTTTCGTTTACATATAATTTGTGCTTCATTGGTAGTTAGCCAATCCATTCCTAACACGACATCGAACCCACCCAAAACCATGATAAACAACCTGACGGGGAATCTATGGCCTTCTATTTTTATCGTGGAATTTTCAACTACATCAGTCACCCTCGCAGTTCTACCCTCAGCGGTTTCTACGCTAAAGGCCCTTTCTAGTTTACTCACAGTGTACTTTACCCTTTTACAAAAAGTCACAGTTATAAAACTCTTACTGGCACCCGAATCGAATAACACAGATACAAAAGTGTTGTCAAGGATAAACGTACCTGACGCCACGTCGGGGTCCGCTCTAGCCTGTTCCTGTGTCAGCGTATAGGCACAAGTCTTTGCTCGGGGTCTCTCTTCTTTCTTCTCCAGGCCTTTCCCTTTCCCGACTTGACCCATTCTGGGTTTGGTGCATTCCCGGCTCATATGGCCACTCTCCTCACAGTTGTAGCATTTGAAGCCATGCGGGCATTCACGGGAGTAGTGTCCGGTCTTGCCGCATTTAAAGCACAGATTCAATCCTAACCGACATTCACCCGCATGCCTTACTCCACATCTCCCACAGACTGCCGTCTCGCCTACCCTGGCCTGTTTGTCCCGAGCCCCAAACAACTTTCCACCCGATCGCTTAGCGGGAAAACTCAGCTTCTTCTTAGGCTCTTCAATGGCAACGACATTCAGCGCCAGATCATCAAATACCACGCCGCTCAGTTCTACTACCGAATCATAGGTAGTAGGGGCGTTTGCCTTAACATAGGTGCGGACCTGGTCCGGCAGTCCTTGAATGTAGCATGCAATCTTTCTTTCCTCAGTCGTGACAAGATGTGGCACCAGACGTGCCAGTTCATTGAATCGGGTTGTGTACTGCCGGTGCGTCATGCTCCCGGCCTTCAAACCCAGAAATTCCCTCTCTACCTTCTCAATCTCGTTCCTTGGGCAGAAATTCTTGATCACCAAGGTTTTCAAGTCAGCCCACATCATCGCATCCACAGCCTCGCTCCCTTTTGCTTGACGTACACCTTCCCACCAATGGGATGCTTCCTCTCTCAAGGAGTTAGCAGCAAATTTCACAACTTGATTCGTTCGACATTCGCTCAGACGAATGGCAGCCTCCATACGAATCACCCAATCAAACTTAGCTACCGCGTCTTTCTTCCCAGTCAAGACCGGTGGGTCACATGCCTTAAAGGACATATAGTCGCAACCACGGTTAAGCGGTGCGTTGATTGCCTCAGTGTTCGGGGGTATCAACCACCGTGTTAGACCCACCTTCCCCATTAACCTTCTTCAATGCTTCAGCTAACAGACCTGGCAGAGAAGTCTTCATCAACTCTGTGAACTCTCGAGCTATAGCTGCTCTCACTTCTGGTTCAAAAGTGAAAGGTTGTTCTAAAACCAGTGTATGCTCAGTTCCATGCACACTAACCGCCGGTTCAGTGTGAACACTTCCTTCTTCACTATACTCTTGGCGCGCAGGGGTCCTGCCACGCCCACCATTTCGACCACCGGTACGACCACCGGTACGGCCCCACCACGTCTTCCGTTTCCTCTCCTTGCCATTTCGTTCTATAAGACAAGGAATCCAATGTCATCACGCTAGTTAACAAATAAAATTCAACAAGCACTGTAAGATGTTAATATACACTAGCCATCTGTAATTAACTATTACACTACCTTTCGATTTCTATTTGACCACCTTTGTGATTCCATCAGAACACAAGTCCTTACCTAACCCTTTCTAAGGCATACTATATATGTAAATATATACTACCTTCATACCTGATGCTGTGGCTCGAGTTACCCGTACTGGCATCCGCTTTCGGTCCCATTCAAAGTTTAAGTTCAGGCACTAGGAGTGTCCGAATCTCTCAAACTATTGCTCTGATACCAACTTGTAAGGCCCCAAACCCGAGAGGCCTCACTTGTTGGATTTACCCATTTACAAACAGTTCTTAAACTTAATATCGAAATAATGCAGCGGAAAATACTTCATTAAAACATAACCATTACATTGTTCAACATGCAGAAGCGTAACATAGTCTATTACATAAACATAATATAGTCTAATCATAATAGGATGCCGGTCTTCGTATCATTCGGGTAACTCATCAAGCCGCCCAGCATCACCGTCCATCATCATAACCTGCCTTAACCTGAATGTGCATACTAAAAATTCAGCTACGCCGGTGAGTTTTAGTTTTAACATAAAACTTTAAACTTCAAATAATTTGCCAAAACAATAACTTCACACTTCATTTAATAAAAAGCGTACGTAAAATAATGCAATAACAAAACATAACACTTCATAAACATAAGTCAACGAACATATCAAATCTGCGCCTTCTCGTAACCGTCAAATCCAAACGTCACATACTGGCTGAATAACCTAAAGATCGCCACCACTAGGCCCATCAATCACTGTACTGTCCTTCGGGTGAAGAACTCCTAGGGCCCGATACTTAGGTTATTCAACACTACTTCAAGCACGGCATCACAAGGATGACACGTACCAAACTTCAAGCACTGCGCCCCGTAGGGCACAAGTACCAAACTTCAAGCACGACTACCCCGTAAGGTAAATCGTACAAAACTTCAAGGATCACGATAATTCCCTTGGCGACCGTCATCGCTCCAGTTGTACAACAGTTGGCTAGCCACAGAGGCCCCTAAAAGGTAAAGGCCCATAACATACTTCCCATACCCTTAACCTTTATTCCCTAAGGAATATTGGCAGATTCGTTTGTTTGTGACTTTCGTAAACTTTCGCTTCTTTTACTTCAAAACTTCAGTTAAAGCATTCGTACGTTTTATTAAAAACATTCATTCATTTATAAACACTTCATAAACTTCATAAACTTCTTTTGGCAAAATATTTCATAAACACTTCTATCGTAACCCTTTCTTCCAAAACATCGTTCATAAACATCATTTTATAAAACGTCACATACAACATTCATAAACATCGTTTTATAAAATAGTCACATCGTTACGTATGCACACCAGCCCAAAAACATTATTAAAACATTTAAAAGAGGGCTTCTAGAACTCACCTGATAAGCTAATTTGGTTTGTCCTAAACAAGGTCCAACAACGTCACTTCCGATCTGAATTGATTAGTTAAATACACATCAGACCAATACCGACTCTAACGGTTTAACCATTCTAAACATACTAACTTTACTTAACCAGCCTGATGCCTGCGCACTTAGCAAGTGCGCAGGGACTTGTTCTTGCGTACTTAATAAGTGCGCAGACTTTGCTTCATGCGTACCTGATAAATACGTAGTACCTTCTTCATACGTACTAGATAAGTTCGCATGACCCTCTTCATGCGTACTTGATAAGTACACAGGATCCTCTTCTTACGTACTTGGTAAGTACGCAGGATCATCTTCATGCGTACTTGATAAGTACGCACAAACTGCTTCTTCGCAAAAACCCTAACTTTCGTCTTCGGGTCTGATCACGTCAAGATCCCGAACTTGTTTACTTCAAAACGTTTGCTTTCCATTAAGGAACTCAAATCTATGTTTATCTTTCAATTTTATCCGTGAAAACGTTACCTTTTCACCCAAAACCCGAAAAACCAAAAAACGAACAAAAACTCAGATTTAGGCCCGATCGTTACCTGAATCGAGTTTCTGATCCGGAGGTTCTTCTCACGAGCTATGGAGCAACACTTTGCTGAAATCTCGGGTCGATCCGCTAACTTTCTCTCTCTACGATTTCTCTCTCTAGAACTTGTAAATGAGAGAAATGATGGAGACCTAAGCTATTTATAGGGGAGGTCCCCTTCCAGCCCGCCGGCCCATCTGGCCTGACCCGACATGCCTCGTTCGTTTATTTCATCATTTTAACTGTCGTTTTATTTTTGGGATGTTACACCAAACCTCTTCACTACAATAAGAAACGAAACTTTGCTGTCGTTATCTCTTCTGTACCACTCAACCAAGTTGCTCCCCAAGCCCAAAACCAGAATAAGAAACCATATGCGGGCAACAACCCTTTGTGCAACAATTGCAATTATTATCACTTCCCAAACATGTCGTGTCGTCTATGTGCAAATTGTGGAAGGTATGGTCATGTAGCAAACTCTTGCCAAGCTAGGCCACCTATTAATCAAGCCAACCAGGGAACCCAACAGGTCAACAAAATGCCAATCAAGTTGTACCGGCCATTACTAATGGGCGTGCTTGTTATGAATATGGGGATCCAAACCACCTCAGGAACCGATGCCCAAGGATAGTCAATGCAAACCAAGGTGGTGCTCGTGGGCATGCTTTCAACATACACACCGACGAAACTCAAGTCAACACCGAGGCAGTGAATGAAACCAGTTGAAGCTATGGTAAGATGGAGTCGAATAGAGATCTAGTCAAGAATAAATTATGCATTGTAATCATTTACATTATCATGTCAATGTTTGAATTATTTACACCTACTATGATTGCCACAAAAAAATTTGAGCTTGCTAGTCAACTTCAAGAAGATGAATCATTTCTCCATTAACCATTCGTATAAGCACCGATAAATTTGAAAATATAAATCTCGACTACCCACATTGTACATAAGCACCGAGTAATATCGCCTGCAAAATTCGATAGTTTACATTACTTATGAAATCCAATAACTTACAAATGAACACAAATGAACACTCACATGATACATAAAACTTATTTGGTTACCATATGCATAATGCTAGGCTAATCACATGATACATGAAACGTATTTGTTTACAAAATACATAATACTAAACTGTTCACTATTCAATATACATGATGCTACATTACTCACGTTATACCTGAAGCTTATTTGTTTACAAAATACATAATACTAACTATTCACTATACAATATACATGATGCTACATTACTCACATGATATCTGAAGCTTATTTGATCACAACGTACATGATACTAAATTGTTCACATTATACATGAAACCTATTTGTTTACAATGTACATGACACTAGATCATACGTGGAACTTATGTGTTTACATTATACACGGAACTAAATTGTTTACAATCGCTGCAATTGATCAATCACATTGTACACAAGGCATGATTATTCACTTTATCCATGAAAGCTACTCGAGTTTGACGTATTCTTGTTCAAACACGAGGAAGCTATGGAACCTTAAATTATGCCACGTTATTACTTTATAGTACCCTATGAACTTTGAATTGTTTTTCATACATATATACTTTGAATTTACAACATTATATCAAACTCTGTCAACTTACATTTTTTTTATGAAAAGACACAACCCTTGTACAACTCCACCCATATCAAAACAAACCCTATGAACTTTGGAACATGACCTAAACTTTGTGCACATTATTAATTTCAATTCATACATTTCGACCTAGGTTAACTTATGATTTTGAGAATTACTTGAGCTACATAATTGCTCTTGTGGCCTACACATTTGTACAAGTGAGTTTACAAAGCCCCTCTTTTACATTTTTACATATTTTGGGGTGAAGCATGATTACACAAACACTATTTGCAACTACACACGTACGATTCTACAATATGACTATATGCATTTATTTGTGCTTTATGCTTGAATGCTATTTGTTAATACTACATATACATAATACACTCATGCAATCATTAACACACTACATGAGGATAATATTTGTTGTTATGCCCTACATTATGATAACATATGTTGTTATGCACTACATTTACACCAGGATAACATGTGTTGTTATGCCCTGCATTTACATTAGGATAACATGTGTTGTTATACACTACATTAGGATAACATGTGTTATTATTCCTTCAGTTACAAGGTTTCATTTGTACAACTAGCTTAACATAGATTCTCCATAAATGCTTTATAAACCATGTATCATATGAATTGTACACAAAACATTTGAACTTTATTTGTGGTGTCAAAACCTATGTATGCTCACCAACTATTTATAGTTGACCCTCTCATTTTATCATGTTTCAGGTACGGATGTTTGAGTTAGATTCAAGTTGCTTCACTTAGGATTGAAGACCTAGTATTTAAATCAAATAATTTATTGACGTAATTTCCATTTCTGTATTGTTGAAATCTTGATCTATGAAATGAAATTTCTTGTTTTAAATATTACAAATTTAGTAAACCATGAGCTAATGAACAGTTTACATGTCCCGCCCGAACGTTTTCGTCGTCGGTTGGGGTGTGACAGTCTGTATAAAATGGTAGTTAACTACTAAAATTGTGCACAAGAAATAAGAAAAATAAAACCTTTAAACACTAACATTACGAAAACTTTTACATAGTTATTATAAGTGAAGGAGTCTCATAACTTTTTTTGATAAGTTATTATTTAGTGTAAGACAAAACTGAAAAAGTTAAAAATTGTAGTATGATAAATATAAAGTTGTATTTATTTTTTTTAATAAATGATACGTTTTGTATAATGCATAAATGTTTCTTACAACTTTTAAAACTATCTATAAATACCATGTATTAACTTTGAACGCAACACTAACTCTCAAATATTTGTGTTCATAATGAAGAAAAATCTTCAGTATTTTTTATTCTTTTACATGATTCTTACTAACTTTGTGAACATAATTAGTGCTACCCCACCGAAGGAATATTGCAAATCTATTCGTAAGCAATACTAACCTTCAAATTCTTACTTTGTTAAACTATAAATATCTTTATGGTGTATATTCAAATTTTGAAAAAAATACGTCTTTAAAGACGAACAATTCATGTTTTAGAATCATTTTGTAGTGAGACCTATTTAATGTTAAATACTCTTATCTTTTCTACAGGTGAGGATTTAAAAAGCTATGTTTATGATTTTTATCCGAGCCCTTGTTCATATGATCCTTGTGATAAAGAATGTTCAGACAACATGCCTAAAGGAGGATTCATAACAATGTCAAAGTGTGAAGGCACAATTTGCATTTGTTGTATGCATGATAAATAAGTCTTGTGTACCTCTTAATGATCTAATTGAAAATGGTGATAACATAGTCGTCTTAACTTTTGCCTATTCTATGACACCGAACACAAAAAACATAGTTATAACCATAGCCTTATCACAATGAACTAACACAAGGAAATACAATTTTATATTACTTTTTCACTATGATCAAGGAATTTATTGAAAAGAAAACCCTACTACAATGTGAATCCATTACGAGTTTCACAAAATAGCGACGATATTATTTCATGAAAACCAATGTCGTGATTAAATTGGGGACTTGGGGTATATGTATAAGATGATACAAAATAGTTCCCACTAAAGAGACCAATATATCTAATCGGGAATGTTATATATATAGTAACCTTAATAATATGATTATGTTAGACAATCAAACTAACGAAACTATCATGAAATGTGAAATGCATTCGTAATAAAAGTGAGATTTTTACAATCACAAAAGTTGGTGCCTGTTATACATACATTAAGTAGTTTACAAATACACAGTGAATATTTTGTTATTATAGAATATCCCAAATCCAAAGAGTTTATGTGACATCCGGCGATTTCAGGTTAACTCCGTTAACTCAAACATCGTTAGTTCAAAAATTATTCTTTGCAAACCCAGTTATCTCAGTTAGTCACACGTGCATTGTATTTAATTACGATTGATTAAATGTGTCAACTAATACGCACACAACAGTAATCCGTAGAATTACCTTATCGCACTCGAGTCTAACCCGGAACGTTGGTGATTAATCTAGATTACTATTTCAAACATTTAATAATTTATATTTAATATAAATTATATGAGTCTTATGTGATACGTGACTTTACGTGAACTATGTGGATTTTCTTATTATCGCGCATGTTTATCAGATATTAATCGTGTTAATTATTTTTATAAAAATTAGAGTTTTTATAAATATAATAGTTAAGAGATTTAATTAGTAATTAAGTGATTAATTGTAATTAAAAAGCCCAAGAACTTAGAAAGCCCATGATTCATTAAAACCCATCCATGCACGTATAAAAGGAAATTTAAAAAAAAAACCCTAAAACCATTTTCCCTTTTCTTGTTGCCGTCGCGATCCCCAAGCCCCACCCCCTTGAGCCGAGATCTTCAAGCAACCCAAACACACCTCAATCGATCTTCGATCGTGAATCCGAAAGTAGATACGAGCTAGTCTAGACATTCCTAACATTCCTACGTAAGTTATTTCATCGAATTCCGTCGTTATTTCATTATTATTTTTAAGATCGAAACCCTAGTTTATCCAAACTTGATATTTTCGAAATATATTAATGAATTGGTTAATTGATTGATAGTATTGTATCGATTTGGTGATTTTATGAAAATATGTGAAACCCTAGTTTTCATACGAGGTGTAAATTGAGATTTGTTGATTATGTGAAGTATAGGAATTGCATGCTAGACGTGAATTATGATTAATATACTTGTAATTATATTAGTTGAAAGATTTGGGATTGATTAGACGTGTTAATTGTGTAAACAAAGCGTGTAATGGACGACTTACTAAAAGAGAAAACTTTGTTAAAAAGTGATTTTTGAATGTGAAAGTTTCTAGGTGTGTATGATGTTATAAATTGACTCTAGTTTGTTAGTACGATTGTAATGAGGCTCGTTAAAGGATTATTGAATGCAAATAGCTTAAATAGATCATAGGTTACTAAAAGTGGAAAGTTTTGTAATTTGGAACTTGATGTCTAAACTTAATGATGTGTTTCATGGTAATATGTTATGTATTAGCATGTGTAGATAGACATGGAATGATGATACGAACGTGTTATAAATAATGTGATTCATTTGAAAGCAATCGTGAGTTTATATTATTTTTTAAAAATAATAAATTAATGTAACATGTATTGTTGACGTAGTTTGCCATGCCAAATTAGTTATGACTTAGGTAGCATGAAACGTGAATTACTTGTGTGCTAAGCGTGTTGTTATGCAAGTCAAACATTTAATCACTAAACGGGTCACCAACGGGTCGTCGAGTCAAACTGAGTCAAACTTGGTCAAACTTAGTCAAACTTGGTCAAACTAATAAATATTTTCTTAACCATTAAAACAATGAGATCGTTTGGATACTTAGTGTTCCTATCGTCTTGCACAAACACACACTTATAAACCGGTGTTTATAGGTGGCAATTAGTCGTCAAGCATTCTAAGTTCGCTTTCTTTCGCACGCACTCCAAGGTGAGTTTCACGGCCCCTTTTCTTATGGTTTAAACTTGGGGGAGAAAACATGGGTACAAACATTTAGATCTTACATTTCATTTATATCACTGTTGTACTAAGCGCAAACATATCATGCAAGTCCTTACTTATCGAACCGTTTATTTATGGGATAGCGAGGTAATCTTGAGTAGTACTACTGGGCATTGACAAGACCCACCCGTGTTAGTCGCGCTAACACGACAGGTAGTCGAACAGGTGTAACATTGACCTAAACATTTACCATTGATCATGATAGTCATGGTAGGAGGCAGTTCAAACATAAACAGTAAGCTTCGGTGTCGAAATGTTTTAATAACATGTAACTAGGTTAGCTACCTATGATATAAATTGTAAGTGGTTTTATCTAGTAAACTTTACAAACATTGAAACCTGTGAACTCACCAACCTAGTGTTGACACGTTTTAGCATGTTTTCTCAGGTCATTAAGGTACAAGCACAAGCTAAGGCATGCATGCATTCGAAGTCCATCATTTTCAAACTCAAGAACTATTTATTTAGTTTATTGTTGAACTATTTATTTTTGGCGCGACTGTTTTGGCGCATGATTTTCATTTAACTTTTCGCTCCCGCAGTCCTACATTAAATCAGTGTTTTCATTACTAGTGTTGCATCGTGACTATGAGCAATACTAGTGGTTTTCTTAAACTCATATAGAGTCGTTCAAAGTAACTAATGACTGAGATCCTGGTATGTCACGCTCCTAACGGTAAAACTCCGTTAGTGGATTTTAAGGGTGTGACAGATTGGTATCAGAGCCATTGGTTATAGAGAACTAGGAAATGCATACTAGACTATAACGACGTACATGCATTAGTTACACAACACTTACACTCATACATGACACTCACTCATCCTGTTATAGGAAATGTCGACCCCGCCTAATTCACCCGCATCCCCAGTCGTTCAGGAGGAGATGTTCCTACCGTACCTTTGCCAGAGTCAAGGAGACGTCGACTCAACCCGATTAACACCACTGTAGGGCACGATGAGCCTATTCATGTGCGTGTCAGAGGTAACATGCAGGACTGGGATTGGTATCCCGATAGGATCAGGAACTGGATCCATGAGGAATAAGTCCCACCTCCACTCACTTCTGACATTGCTTCTTCTTCATTATCTTCTGTACGAGCTTTGCCACCATTGCAGTACCCCTTTGAGCATGTGTTAGCTGCATTTGTAGCTAGGATGGACCAAGAGATCTGGAACATTAGAGATGCAGCAGGGGAGATTTCTGGCATATTAGAGCGACAGATTCTGATGAATCAGAAAATTAACAAACTAACTTCAGATTTAGCAGTCACTGATAAAGTCCATGAGAATTTGGCAAATGGATGTGTGGATATAGAAGACCGGTTGAACACTGCATAGTGGAACCTAGATATACTCCACACCAGGATTGAGCAAATGGAGGCACGACTTGCAGCTGCTGAAGCAGTAGGAGTTGCACCAGATGATGCACCCACAGGAGATCCAGCCGAGGACGAGGATGCAGCATCTGATGTTACATCAGCTAGCAGTGGCATTTGATATCTTATCGTCATTTCTTATTTATGTCTTTTCTTTTGAAACTAGATGGGCAGGGTTGTTCCCATCCAACAGATGTTTCTGGATTTTGGTTAAGATTATGCTGCGGGAGGAGTATTGTCCCCGCGATGAAGTGCAGAAACTTGAGGGCGAGTTCTGGAACCTCAAGATGGAGGGATTTGAAATTGAAGCCTACACTACTCGTTCGCATGAACTGGCGAACTTGTGTCCGCAAATGGTAACACCTCCCTATAAGAGGATCGAGAAATTCATTGATGGTTTGGTTCTGCAAATTCAGAGCATGGTGACATCTTCTAATCCTACTACAATCCAGCAAGCAATCAGGTTGGCTCACAGGCTAACCGATCAGGCAATCGCTCAGGGCACCCTACCCCCTAGAGGTGTATTATCAAAGACAACTGACAACAAGCGGAAGTTTGACAGTTCATTCCCCAAAACCTTCTAGTCAAACCCACCTTCTCAGCAGCAACAACAACATCGTAAGCTTGAACCTTCAAAGAACAACAATCCGTCTAACTCTTCTTAGCAGAATCAGGGTTCTTATATTGGCAAGTACCCGAAGTGCAACAAATGTAACTTCCACCATCATGGAGCGTGTGACCGGTACCGTTTCCACCGGTGTGGAAAGATGGGTCATTTGGACAAAGACTGTAGAGTAGATATGCAGAACAAACAGACACCATCGGGAGACGCACCCAAAGGCTGTTTTGAGTGTGGTAAAGAAGGGCATTTCAAGAAAAATTACCCGCAGTTGAGGAGAAACATAAACGGGAATGGAAATGGCAACAATCATCAGGGCGGTAATGGAAATGGTAATAACCACCAGGGTGGAAATGGTAATAACAACAGAAATGGTGCAAAGGGCCGAGCATTTGTGATTGGATCGGGAGAAGCTCGGAATGATTGGAACGTGGTTAACGGTATGTTTCTTTTAAACGATCATTTTGCTTCTGTACTTTTTGATACTGGCGCCGATGGAAGTTTTATATCTAGAGAACTTAGTAGCTGGTTAGGAATAAACTCAACTTTACTAGAACATCATTATACCGTAGAAATAGCAGACGGTAAAGTAATCGAGGCAACCCACATTCTCAAGGGATGTAAGTTAGAACTTTCTGGTCACAAACTCGACATTGATCTCATGCCCGTTACACTTGGCAGTTTTGAAATAATTGTGGGCATGGATTGGTTGTCTAAAAACCAAGCTGAGATCATCTGTAGTGAGAAGATCGTTCGTATACCCCTTCCTAGTGGAGAGATCCTATCCGTTCAGGGCGAAAGAAGTGGTGCAGTCATGGGCATCATATCTTTCATGAAGACTCAGAAGTGTCTGCGTAAGGGTAATACCGCGATATTAGCCCTTGTCGCTGACAAGTCTACCGAGGAGAAAAAGTTAGTAGATATACCTATCATTCGCGAATTCCCAGAAGTATTCCTTGAAGACCGACTTGGTCTTCCACCTCATCGTCAGGTCGAATTTCAGATTGACCTAACACCCGGAGCAGCGCCTATTGCTCGAGCACCATATAGACTTGCACCAAGTGAGTTGCAAGAGCTATCCACTCAACTACAAGAGTTGTTGGATAAAGGTTTTATCCGACCTAGCTCATCGCCATGGGGAGCCCCAGTCCTATTTGTCAAAAAGAAAGATGGAACTTTTCGCATGTGCATTGATTACCGAGAGTTGAACAAAGTGACAGTCAAGAACCCCTACCCACTACCCCGCATTGACGATTTATTCGACCAACTTCAAGGGTCAAGTTTCTACTCGAAAATCGACTTAAGATCTGGATATCATTAACTGAGAGTTCGAGATGAAGATATATCCAAGACAGCATTCAAAACCCGGTACGGCCATTTCGAATTTTTGGTCATGCCATTTGGATTAACCAACGCACCCGCGGTGTTCATGGACCTCATGGACCGTGTGTGTAAACCTTACCTTGACCAATTCGCCATTGTCTTCATTGACGATATCCTCATATACTCTAAGAGACGGGATGAGGAGCATCTGCGTTTGATCCTTGAGCTACTGAAACAGGAGCAGCTGTACGCTAAGTTTTCCAAATGCGATTTTTGGATTCGCGAGGTTCAATTTCTAGGACATGTGATCAATGAGAAAGGAATACATGTCGATCCAGCCAAAGTGGAAGCTATCAAGGATTGGGCGGCACCATCAACTGCGACCGAAGTTCGGCAATTTCTAGGATTGGCCGATACTACCGTCGCTTTATCGAGGGATTCTTAAAGATTGCCCAACCTCTCACCGCCTTAACCCAAAAAGATAAACCCTATAACTGGAGCGAGACTCAAGAATCAGCATTCCAGCTACTGAAACAGAAACTATGTAGCGCACCCATCCTATCTCTACCAGAGGGAACGGATGACTTCGTGGTGTATTGCGATGCCTCCATCCAAGGTCTCGGTTATGTGTTGATGCAACGCGACAAGGTTATCGCATACGCTTCTCGACAGTTAAAAATCCACGAAAAGAATTACACAACTCACGATATGGAGTTAGAAGTCGTGGTGTTTGCACTCAAGATATTGAGACATTACTTATACGGTACCAAGTGCAACATCTACACTGATCACAAGAGTCTTCAACATATTTTTGAGCAGAAAGAGTTGAACATGCGTCAACGTCGTTGGATCGAGTTATTAAACGATCATGATTGTGCAATCAAGTACCATCCGGGCAAAGCTAATGTGGTGGCCGATGCCCTAAGCAGAAAAGAAACCAAACCCCGACGAGTTAGAGCATTACAACTCACTATTCATACAGGATTACCCGAACAAATCCGCAATGCCCAACTCGAAGCCTTAAAAGAGGAGAACTTATCATTGGAATCCACTCGTGGTATGGAGAAACAACTTGAGGTTAAAGCAGATGGTATTCGTTATTTCGTAGAACGAATATGGATACTAGTATATGGAAACCTAAGAGATCTAGTCATGGATGAAGCTCATAAATCCCGATACTCTATCCATCCGGGATCCGACAAGATGTATCACGATCTCAAGGTTTTGTATCGGTGGCCGAACATGAAAGCCGACATAGCCACCTACGTGAGCAAGTGCCTGACTTGTTCCAAGGTCAAGGTGGAGTACCAAAAACCATCCGGATTACTTCAACAACCGGAAATACCAATGTGGAAATGGGAGTAGATTTCCATGGATTTCATAACCAAATTACCCCGAACCCCTACGGGATGTGACACAATCTGGGTGATAGTGGATTGCCTAACCAAATCCGCTCATTTTCTTGCTATCAAGGAGACCGACAAAATGGAAAAGTTAACTCGCCTCTATCTTAAAGAAGTAGTATCACGACATGGAGTACCAATCTCCATCATTTCTGATAGAGATGCCCGATTCACTTCACGTTTCTGGCAATCATTACAGGAAGCTTTAGGCATGCTCCTGGACATGAGTACATCGTATCATCCTTAAACAGATGGCCAGAGTGAGCGTACCATTCAAACCCTAGAAGACATGTTAAGGGCTTGTGTGATCGATTTCGGAAACAGTTGGGAGACTCACTTGCCTTTAGTAGAATTCTCTTACAATAACAGCTATCATACTAGCATCAAAGCAGCACCGTTCGAGGCTTTGTATAGGAGAAATTGTTGAACATGACTTTGTTAGGCTAAAGTTGGAGATAGTCAACTTACGGGTCCCGAACTTGTGCATGAAACCTCAGAGAAAATCGTGCAAATCCGAAACCGTATAGCGGCAGCTCGTGACCGTCAAAAGAGTTATGCAGACAAGCACAGAAAACCGCTAGAATTCCAAGTGGGCGAAAAAGTATTATTAAAGGTCTCACAGTGGAAAGGTGTGATTCGTTTTGGAAAACGAGGAAAGTTAAACCCGCGTTACATTGGACCATTCGAGATAGAGAAAAGGATCGGTCCAGTAGCATATCAACTAAACCTACCGGATACTCTCAATGGAGTGCACAATGTCTTTCATGTCTCAAACCTAAAGAAGTGCCTATCAGATGAGACATTTGTGGTTCCACTCGAGGAGTTGGAAAATTATGAACAACTACGTTTTATTGAGGAACCAGTTGAAATCATGGACCGAGAGGTCAAGACTCTCAAGCGCAATAAGATACCTATTGTCAGGGTTCGCTGGAACTTGAAGCATGGAACGGAGTTCAAGTGGGAACGAGAGGATCAGATGATGAAAAAGTATCCTTACCTTTTCAAACAGTCAACGGTAATCACGAAAGGTACTAACTAAATTTCGAGACAAAATTTATTTCAACAAGGGGATGATGTGACAAACCTAAACTTTTTGTTTCAGACGTTACCGAATTCGTTTAATTTTCGGGACGAAAATTCTTTCAACAAGGGGATGATGTGACATCCGGCGATTTCAGGTTAACTCCGTTAACTCAAACATCGTTAGTTCAAAAATTATTCTTTGCAAACCCATTTATCTCAGTTAGTCACACGTGCATTGCATTTAATTACGATTGATTAAATGTGTCAACTAATACGCACACAATAGTAATCCGTAGAATTACCTGATCGCACTCGAGTCTAACCCGGAACGTTGGTGATTAATCTAGGTTACTATTTCAAACATTTAATAATTTATATTTAGTATAAATTATATGAGTCTTATGTGATACGTGACTTTACGTGAACTATGTGGATTTTCTTGTTATCATGCATGTTTATCGGATATTAATCGTGTTAATTATTTTTATAAAAATTAGAGTTTTTATAAATATAATAGTTAAAAGATTTAATTAGTAATTAAGTGATTAATTGTAATTAAAAAGCCCATGAACTTAGAAAGCCCATGATTCATTAAAACCCATCCATGCATGTATAAAAGGAAATTTAAAAAAAAAAAACCTAAAACCATTTTCCCTTTTCTTGTTGCCGTCGCGATCCCCAAGCCCCACCCCCTTGAGCCGAGATCTTCAAGCAACCCAAACACACCTCAATCGATCTTCGATCGTGAATCCGAAAGTAGATACGAGCTAGTCTAGACATTCCTAACATTCCTACGTAAGTTATTTCATCGAATTCCGTCGTTATTTCATTATTATTTTTAAGATCGAAACCCTAGTTTATCCAAACTTGATATTTTCGAAATATATTAATGAATTGGTTAATTGATTGATAGTATTGTATCGATTTGGTGATTTTATGAAAATATGTGAAACCCTAGTTTTCATACGAGGTGTAAATTGAGATTTGTTGATTATGTGAAGTATAGGAATTGCATGCTAGACGTGAATTATGATTAATGTAGTTGTATTTATATTAGTTGAAAGATTTGGGATTGATTAGACGTGTTAATTGTGTAAACAAAGCGTGTAATGGACGACTTACTAAAAGAGGAAACTTTGTTAAAAAGTGATTTTTGAATGTGAAAGTTTCTAGGTGTGTATGATGTTATAAATTGACTCTAGTTTTTTAGTACGATTGTAATGAGGCTCGTTAAAGGATTATTGAATGCAAATAGCTTAAATAGGTCATAGGTTACTAAAAGTGGAAACTTTTGTAATTTGGAACTTGATGTCTAAACTTAATGATGTGTGTCATGATAATCTGTTATGTATTAGCATGTGTAGATTGACATGGAATGATGATACGAACGTGTTATAAATAATGTGATTCATTTGAAAGCAAACATAAGTTTATATTATTTTTTAAAAATAATAAATTAATGTAACATGTATTGTTGACGTAGTTTGCCATGCTAAATTAGTTATGACTAAGGTAGCATGAAACGTGAATTATTTGTGTGCTAAGCGTGTTGTTATGCAAGTCAAACATTTAATCACTAAACGGGTCACCAACAGGTCGTCGAGTCAAACTTAGTCAAACTTGGTCAAACTTAGTCAAACTTGGTCAAACTTAGTCAAACTTGGTCAAACTAATAAATATTTTCAAAACCCTTAAAACAATGAGATCGTTTGGATACTTAGGGTTCCTATCGTCTTGCACAAACACACACTTATAAACCGGTGTTTATAGGTGGCAATTAGTCGTCAAGCATTCTAAGTTCGCTTTCTTTCGCACGCACTCTAAGGTGAGTTTCACGGCCCCTTTTCTTATGGTTTAAACTTGAGGGAGAAAACATGGGTACAAACATTTAGATCTTACATTTCATTTATATAACTTGTTGTACTAAGCGCAAACATATCATGCAAGTCCTTACTTATCGAACCGTTTAATATATGTGATAGCGAAGTAATCTTGAGTAGTACTACTGGGCATTGACAAGCCCCACCCGCGTTAGTCGCGCTAACACGACCGGTAGTCGAACGGGTGTAACATTGACCTAAACATTTACCATTGATCATGATAGTCATGGTAGGAGGTAGTTCAAACATAAACAGTCAGCTTCGGTGTCGAAACGCTTTAGTAACATGTAATTAGGTTAGCTACCTATGATATAAATTGTAAATGGTTTTATCTAGTAAACTTTACAAACATTGAAACCTGTGAACTCACCAACCTAGTGTTGACACGTTTTAGCATGTTTTCTCAGGTCATTAAGGTACAAGCACAAGCTAAGACATGCATGCATTCGAAGTCCATCATTTTCAAACAAAAGAACTATTTATTTAGTTTATTGTTGAACTATTTATTTTTGGCGCGACTTTTTTGGCGCATGCTTTACATTTAACTTTTCGCTTCCGTCGTGTTTTCATTACTAGTGTTGCATCGTGACTATGAGCAATACTAGTGGTTTTCTTAAACTCATATACAGTCGTTCAAAGTAACTAATGATTGAGATCCTGGTATGTCACGCTCCTAACGGTAAAACTCCGTTAGTGGATTTTGGGGGTGTGACAGTTTAACAAGTGGAAAATATTGTAATATTATCTTCATATAAGAACTTTCAATATATATATATATATATATATAATATTTATATACGTATATATTAATTCACCTCGTTGTTGTTGAACCCTACTCGGTTATAGTCAATAATTCATTTTAAACGAAATGAACACACGTGATCATTACACCTTTATTAGTGGATGCTTTTGCGAATTTAAAACATTGTATATTGTGAACCAGTAAAAAAAGTACCATCTCAAGTGCGAGAAGTCGCGCATATCACTTTACCGGTTAACTTTTTATAAATTTTCCTACATAACTATATATATAAATGTATATCTCATCTATGTTATACAACTCTTTTATATAACTAGAACTCTTACAAATTTTATAAAAATATTAATACTTTTACAAAATTCAACTCTTTTATAAAGATTTTTAAATAAAACCACCTACACCAATACTTTAGATACTAGCACACTCCACCAACATATCCCACCCAACACTCAATCTCATTTTTTTTTAATAAAAATCTTATCCTAATGAAATCCAAGAATACATTAAAATATTGTCCAAACCATACTCATTTTTCACTATAAATACTAGCTCATTTGCACCATTTTCACTTGTACCAATTCAAAACACTCTCACTTTCTCTCCCCCTTGAAAAATCTCGACCCAGGAGGCCAAAGAGCAAGACCAAGTCTTGAAGTTCTTGCAAACTTGTAAGCACAATCCCTCTTTCTAACTTTGAATCTTTCTTTCCTTTCATTCATTCTAGATCTCGATCTTTGATAACAAGAAGGTTTATGGGTTTTATGATACCATATACTTGTGATAACAAGTAGTAATCTATGACTAAGGTCAAACCATAAACACACCTTCAAAGATCAAAGAACTAGTCCATATACTTTTTGTTTTTGCTTTACATTTCTCTAGATCTTGATCTTGATAACAAAAGGTTTATGGGTGTTATGATACCATCATACTTGTGTAAACAAGTGGTAATCTATGCCTAGAGCCAAACCATAAACATACCTTCAACACTCAAAAACTAGTCCATTTAAAGTCATGTACTTACTTTATATAAACTTTATTTTTCATGTTCTTTATTCTTACACTATTAAAAACTTATATGGACATAATATGGTTTGAGTAAACATAAAAATCAAGTCTCTAAAGTCATAATAATAAAATATTAACACAAGATGTCCTGTGTTGACTTGAAACCATGCATCATGTGGTAACTTTTTCACTAACATGTCAAACACTTAAAAACTTGTTAGAATTACTTTTGTTATAGTATATAACATATATTTAAAAGGTTGGATGAGTCAAATAAGCTTGAAATAGTCACATGCAACTTAAACAACAATGGGCACCGTTTAAAAACCTGGTTTTTAACTCAAAAATATGACTTTAACTTCTTGACTTCTTAAAATTCCCGTATTTTGGCTATAACTCCAACCTATTATAAAAAGACTCCATATTAAATTTTATGATTTTTGAAGTTAGATAGCTATGTTAATAAAATAAATATTACGTAAACAAAGGTCGTTATTATACTTAGACTTTTATAAAATTCTCAAACTTTTACCAAGTGACCTACCGGTCATAAGGTTGTTACAAAATATTAATCTTAATTTTTGGACTTAATTAGCTATCTTTTCAAAAATTGTCTATCTCAAATGAGTTTTGGAAAAATACTAAATCATTTCAAACGAGTCTACAAAAAAATCCAGAAAGTTTCTAATGTTTTATCAAGTCTATAAACCAAATTTAATAAGGATTGGAGCTGGATAGCTATACTTTCAAAATTATAACTTATTTTGAGCATTTACGACCGAAACAGTTGATAAAAACATCTTTGAACTCACATTCTTGACTCGACCAACTTTTGGAACTCTTCTTGTAAATAAAATGAGTCTACTCGAGTCATCAAACTACTACTTTATCAAGAATCATGACCATATTATTATGTAAGTTTAATACATCGAAAACCGTCGTGAAACAACTAATTTTAAGAATAACATTGTCCAAGACTATTTGAGGATTCAAAACCTTATAAAACATAACATATATACTTTTCATCATAACGTATGAATTTTACAAAGTTTAACCATTAAAACTTTACATCAGTTCTTAAAACGGTTTACGCAATTTCAAGACCAAAGTTTTTTTTAACAACATTTCAACGCATGTGTAAAGTCTACTTATTTCCATCCATCCGATCTTTCTATTAAACCCTAACAAGAGTTTGACAAATTTTCTAAACCTCTTTACCATTACAACTCAATCTCATTCAATATCTAAACTCCTAATATTTGGCGGTTACCGCCGTGAAATCTAACACTTTACTATATAATTTACAAGAAACCAAGAACTAATACTCTATATTTACAAAGTAAAACCTTAGTCCAACTTAAACTAGAATAAAGTCCATAAAACTCATAGAGTCCCACCATTGTAGGACCCGAGTAGGACCATCCTTCGACTCCAAGAACACAATTTCATCAACACTATGTGAGTTTTCGTGGCACCTTTTCCTTACTTTTTGAGGGAAAAATATGCCTAATATGCTTTTATACTTACTCATTGTATTTCTATACTTACTCGTTATACTTAAAACTCTTTACACTTTACCCTACATATTTAATAATACGTGAGTCTTCGTAGCCCTTTTTCTCTTACACTTTTGGGGGAAAAAATATGCTCTAACAATTTTCATTATTTACGATATTGACTATTCACTTATCTATTTGATCATATAACTTGAGTTGAACTAGAAATATGATCACTTCTCAAGTCCCCTTTTTCCAGAAACTCAACTAGTTAACTTTGCTAAGCCGACGGTTAAATATTGATAGATCTATCGGGGTGACGCCCCGTTCATCTTTCTGTCTGACGCGTTTGAAACAACAGAAAACGTGGTGAATGTTTATTTTCGATTCTAGAAACAAGAATTAATGCTCCATGATAAGGCATTAAGAAGGGGCAAACATACTAGGTCATCAGGTTTAGTTGCGGGCTCAGTGTTTATATTATCTTGTTCATATGCACATTTTTTCAACATATTATGACAACCTTTCATGTGCTATTGATATTCAACTATTTACTATCTTACTCTATACTTAAACCTACGAACTCACCAGCTTTATAGCTGACCTTTTAAGCATATTTTTCAGGTAACAATTGTTTAGCATACGAGCAAATAGGATATGAAGTACTATAGAAGATTTAGAAGAGATTGCTTTTGGAGAGTTAATCTACATTTATAAATCTTCAAAATGTACTTAGAACTAAGTTTTATGTAATATTTTGAAAATGAATACAATTAGTATTTCTCTTGTAAACAATGTGTTCATGATTTCCAAACAACTGTCTCAATCCGTGTTTCCGCCCTAGACGGGGTGTGACATTTGACACGTTTCAAACCGGTAAATCACACCCAGTCCTCTCCATTACGTATCCGGACCAAATACACTACCCGATTCATCCAAAATTGAATGAATTCACGCATAATGCTGTGACACCCACATCCCGGATCACCCGAGATGCCAGCCACTTGTCGGATTTACTCATGAATATATAGTAAACAGAGATCATTCATAGCGGAAGACTTTAAAATACTACATTTATTTCATAAGACTTGTCTTAATATACATTCTAAAGAAAGTACAACATTTCTAATGCCAGTCCATTAGAGGATGCTAGATAGCCTGCATGATGCCTCTACTCTTGCCCTTTACCTATACTGCAGGAGGCTACATCTTTACCTGATACACATGCTTAAAACATATGTCAGCTTACGCTGGTGGGTTCTAAGTTTTAGTCAAAATATCTTTGACCTCTGTCTCATACATAAATGGGTTTATATGACACGTAGTAAAACATCACATTAACTTCTTGCCCAAACATAATACTTTATACTTGCACACTTGTCTTCCTTCCGAGGTCACGTTAACCTCCAAGTGGTCGTCACCACTTATACATACCCTTGCATAAGGTGTCCATACTATATCCCACAAAGAAATGCAGTTGGTCTCTACGTCTTAAGTTGCAAGATATTATGTGGCATTTGGCCACACATGGCAAAATCTTTCTTTACAGACCAATATGGTCAAAATGTTTGACATGGCAAAACATGCCAAAAACTCTATATTTTTCTCTTTACTCTTTGTCAAGACAATAATTGCCAAGACCTTTCCAGAGTAGTACCTCCGACAGAAATGTTCCCAGGAAAGAGTGATGGGTCCAGGAGGAATTTATACACCACTATTTCCCTAGACAGAACATTCTGTTTTCTAGATAACTACATGCCGGTCAGATGGTTACCCAACGCTTCTTTGATATCTCATGAATACTCCGTTACTTATTTTTAAGATTTAGACATCATTTATACATAACCTCTTGCAACATGAATGCTATTCCAAATATTTAAATCAAGGTATATAGCATTTATGTAAATCATTCTAGCATGCATATCGGCCCGAAACATTTAAAGTAAAACATTAAAAAGGGCCTCATAGAACTCACCTTAACAGCGTCTCTACTTTTAAAATCTACAATCGAGAAAAACCGGTACTAGCTCTAGTAATCACACGATCCTATGGAAATACAATACTATTTTAGTCTATATCTTAGTTAATATAATCCCCCCTCTCAGGGAGGCTTCGCCCTCCCTGTCCTAATAACTATCTATGGTTGGCATTATTTAGGCATTTCCCCATGCCCATGCCAATCCTCTGGGTATAGCCTTTACTAGTTGGCACTTCTCGGGCAATCCCCTTATGCCCGTGCCAACCCTCGAGGCTACCCATTCCTAACTAAGGGAGAGGACTTACCGAAAGACTATCTACGGCACGTTGATGTACAGTCTCCTCGTCCCTTGATCCAAAAACGACTTGCTTGTAACACCCAAAGGGGTATTTCAAGCTTGGGATTATCAAAATAGAGCGTTCCCGAAGAACTGAATCTGATATCTCAACTCAAATCCTTATAATTCTATTTATAGGCTGATTCTGGACCCTTAGCGGACCGTTACAGTTTCTAGTAGAGGTCCTCCACCGCCTCAGGGTGATTAGTCAGCATGCCACGTGTCAGATCCAGAGTTTTTTGCTTCGTGTGCAAGCAGCGTACCGTTAAGTTATGGGTAGCGGTCCGCTACCGGCTTAACCTAAATGATTTACATCTTTTCCTCACCGAGAAACATCGTATTCATTTATTATGCGCTCCGTAACTCATTTTCTAGCCCGAGATATGCTTATATGAAGATTTGGGCTGTTTCTGGTCGAACCGTCTTTTCTTTTCGCGTCCGGTTACGTTCAAGTGTTATGTTTCTTAACCGACACTCATCCTAACTTATGTTTAGGATCGTGGGGTGTTACAAATACGCGTTGACAACTGTCGCATGTGAGAATGAATCAATCGAGAGTTTAAGATGAAATTAAGCATTCAAAATTACTCCCCCACTTGCGTAAACCCTCTCATAAACTCTCCTAACCCTCCTTCGACCTGCATTGCCCCTCTGGAACCCTTTCAAGCTCCAAGAACACCGAGACTTTTCATTTGGTCGATCACGCTCCGATCACAACCATATCAGGTAATTTTCAGATCATTATACTCGTTATGATTTCCCAATCGAAAGCTCTAACATATCTGTTGCAAATCTATGTTTAAAAGGGTCTAATTTGGGGCTAGGGTTACGGGTTTCGCGAATGGGGAAGATGATGGGTTGGGGTTGTTTATTAAATACGTTAATGTACTTATCCTTATTATAGCTTTATGCTCATAACACTTGGTTAAACTCTAGTCCCTTCGCGGTGAAGGTCGCGGGTTCAAACCCATACCCGACACTCTTTTTGCCTCATCTATTAACATGGCCCGACCCCTTCCTGGATTCATGTCAAGTCATTTGGGAATCGGGTAAATTCCAGAGCAAGTCCTTTGGTCCTGCGGTATATCGCATCAGTCACACATCAGCCACCCAGGTTCGAGCCGAGTGGGCTGCTTTTTGTTTTTTTTAAAACCATTTTAACACGTAAATCAATTTATAAAAAATTATTTTAAAAAAACCATGATCTCTAAGACTGATTTGGTATGATGATTAACAAACTTTAAATGAAAATAATGAGTGTTACAATTTAATTTGTTTTCAAACTATATTTTAACATAAAAATCATATAAAATTTTAATTTAAATAAAACGGTTATTTTGAAACAACACGGTTAAAATACTTAACTAATTTATAAATAGTGATTAGATTTTATAAATCAATTTTCATTTTATAAAGGTGTACACAAAACGTTTTTATAACTTACAAATAAATCATATTTTTTCCCCAAAAATAAATAATCTACCTAGGGTTACTATATTAAACATTTACAACGTAATTTTCTAAATTATATTAATATGTATTTTTAGATTATTATATTTATCTTATTTAAGTAGATAAAAAGATTCTTATCTATTTAATTACATAAATTTATTTAAAACTAAAAAACTTTATTAAAACCTCAAGCACAAATTTTCTCTTTTAAAACAAAAATGCATACTTTGGATAAACATTTTACTCCTAATCGTTTTAATTAAAAACAAATTCAATCATACTTATTTTTACACACTATCATTACAACCTTGCATCCAAACAAGTCCCTCATTCGATCAACCCAATTTTGATTCAACCCCTCGTACTTTAGACTTTGCCCTAGTAATTTATGCATGTCATTGATTGCAATTCGTAAAATTCAATTTTAGGGTAACCTTGTGGTTAGCAAACCATTGGTACATCATATCGCTCGTGTGATCTGAAAAACTACTTTTACAAGTGAGTTTACATAGCCCCTTTTTACATACTTTGGGGTGAAACATGATTACTCAACAAATAATATTTGCAATTACACACGAACAATTCTACAATATGATCATATGTGTTTATTTGTGCTTTATGCTTGAATGCTATCTGTTAAGGCTATATATACATGACATACTCGTACAATCATTAATACATTACATCAGGATAACATGTGTTGTTATGCCCTACATTTACATCAGGATAACATGTGTTGTTATGCACTACATTGGGATAACATGTGTTGTTATGCCCTTCAGTTACAAGGTTTCATTTGTGCAACTAGCTTAACATAGATTCTCCATAAATGCTTTATAAACCATGTATCATATGAATTGTACACAAAACATTTGAACTTTACTTGTGATGTCAAAACATATGTATGCTCACCAACTGTTTATAGTTGACCCTCTCATTTTATCATGTTTTAGGTACGGATGTTTGAGTTAGATTCAAGTTGCTTCACTTAGGATTGAAGACCTAGTATTTAAATCAAATAATTTACTGATGTAATTTCCATTTCTGTATTGTTGAAATCTTGATCTATGAAATGAAATTTGTTGTTTTAAATATTACAACTTTAGTAAACCATGAGCTAATGAACAGTTTACATGTCCCGCCCTAACGTTTTCGCCGTCGGTTGGGGTGTGACAGTGTGTATAAAATGGTAATTAACTACTAAAATTGTGCACAAGAAATAAAAAAAATAAAACCTTTAAGCACTAACATTACGAAAACTTTTACATAGTTATTATAAGTGAAGGAGTCTCATAACTTTTTTTTGATAAGTTATTATTTAATGTAAGACAAAACTGAAAAAGTTAAAAATTATAGTATGATAAATATAAAGTTGTATTTTTTTTAATAAATGATACGTTTTGTATAATGCATAAATGTTTCTTACAAATTTTAAAACTACCTATAAATACCATGTATTAACTTTGAACGCAACACTAACTCTCAAAGATTTGTGTTCATAATGAATAAAAATCTTCTGTGTTTTCTATTCTTTTACATGATTCTTACTAATTTTGTGAACATAATTAGTGCTACCCCTTCGGAGGAATATTGCAAATCCATTAGTAAGAAACACTAACCTTCAAATTCTTACTTTGTTAAACTATAAATATATTTATGGTGTATATTCAAATTTTGAAAAAATACGTCTTTAAAGATGAACAATTCATGTTTTAGAATCAATTTGCAGTGAGACCTATTTAATGTTAAATACTCTTATCTTTTTTTTACAGGTGATGATTTAAAAAGATATGTTTATGATTTTTATCCAAGCCCTTGTTCATATGATCCGTGCGATAGAGAATGTTCAGACCACATGCCTAAAGGAGGATTCATAACAATGTCAAAGTGTGAAGGCACAATTTGCATTTGTTGTATGCATGATAAATAAGTCTTGTGTACCTCTTAATGATCTAATTGAAAATGGTGATAATATAGTCGTCTTAACTATTGCCTATTCTATGACACCAAACACAAAAAGCATAGTTATAATCATAGCCTTGATCACAATGAACTAACACAAAGAAATACAACTTTATATTACTTTTTTTGATCAAGGAATTTATTGAAAAGAAACCCTACTACAATGTGAATCCATCACGAGTTTCACAAAATAGCGACGATATTATTTCATGAAAACTAATGCCGTGATTAAATTGTGGACTTGGGTTATATGTGTAAGATGATACAAAATAGTTCCCACTAAAGAGACCAATATATCTAATCGTGAATGTTATATAAATAGTAACCTTAATAATATGATTATGATAGACTAGCACACTAAAGAAACTATCATGAAATGTGAAATGCATTCGTAATAAAAGTAAGATTTTTACCATCACAAAAGTTGGTGCCTGTTATACATACATTAAGTAGTTTACCAATACATAGTGAATATTTTGTTATTAAAGAATATCCCACATCCAATTAACAAGTGGCAAATAATGTAACACTATCTTCATATAAGAATTTTCAATATATATATATATATATATATATATATATATATATATATATATATATATATATATTAGTTCACCTCATTGTTGTTGAACCCTACTCGGTTATAGTCAATAATTCATTTTAAACGAAATGAACACACGTGAACATTACACCTTTATTAGTGGATGTTGTTGCGAATTTAAAACATTGTATATATTGTGAACCAGTAAAAAAAGTACCATCTCAAGTGCGAGAAGTCACGCATATCACTTTACTTGTTAACTTTTATACAATATAAATACTATGTGTGCTTACCTCGCATGTTCCGGTGTTGTAACTTATGTGATAGTTGCATGAAACCTTTGTTTTGACTTTTGAACAAGACTTATTATATTGTATCAAATTGTATCTAAGACTTGAACATGTATTTCGTTTTAACTCTCATACATAAATAAGCATTCTACAAGGATTCCCATGGCACATGGTCTTGAACCCAAACGTATGGTGGGGTGTTTAGACCACAACTTCTCTTGATATTTTTCTATTGGCCATATGTGATTAAGAGAGGTATGTGAATTAGTCCTAAGACTGGTTAAAAGATTAGTTCTAACCAGATATTACAAATCATCAAACCTCATACGAAACTACATATAAATCCAAGAAATATTCAACATAGATACTTCTATTCAACGCCTACATTTAAATTTACACGAGAGACGTTTTACAAGAGCTAAACCAATTCAATTCAAAGTTTAACTTGTGACCATATCATGTAAGGCCCCAAACTCGGGAGGCCTCACGTGTTTGATCTACTTATTCACAAACAGTTCATAAACTTGAATATTAAATAAACAACGAAAAATTTCATTCAAATATAACGTCAACATTGTTAAACATGCGGAAGCGTACGCATTGACTAAAACATAAGTAGTCCTAGGTTCATCCACCGTAAAACTATAATGCTTGGGGTGAAACCCAACATACACTAATATTCTTCAAAAACCCCAAAAACACAAATTTGTTGTAGATTTAAAACATAAATATATATATATATATATATATATATATATATATATATATATATATATATAATGGGTACGACCGTACACATAGTGATATATGAAGAAGATTTGAATACAATCGAGGAGCATATTGTAAAACATCTTTATCTTAGTGTGTATAAAATGGTAATTAACTACTAAAATTGTGCACAAGAAATAAGAAAAATAAAACCTTTAAACACTAACATTACGAAAATTTTTACATAGTTATTACAAGTGAAGGAGCCTCTTAACTTTTTAATGTAAGACAAAACTGAAAAAGCTAAAAATTCTAGTATGATAAATATAAAGTTGTATTTTTTTTAATAAATGATACGTTTTGTATAATGGATAAATGTTTCTTACAACTTTTAAAACTACCTATAAATACCATGTATTAACTTTGAACGCGATACTAACTCTCAAAGATTTGTGTTCATAATGAAGAAAAATCTTTTGTGTTTTCTATTCTTTTACATGATTCTTACTAACTTTATGAACATAATTAGTGCTACTCCAACGGAGGAATATTGCAAATCTATTCGTAAGCAACACTAACCTTCAAATTCTTACTTTGTTAAACAATAAATTTCTTTACGGTGTATATTCAAATTTTGAAAAAAATACGTCTTTAAAGACGAACAATTCATGTTCTAGAATCATTTTGTAGTGAGACCTATTTAATGTTAAATACTCTTATCTTTTTTATAGGTGAGGATTTAAAAAGCTATGTGTGACATCCGACAAATTCAGGTTAACTCCGTTAACACAAACATCGTTAGTCCAAACATTGTTCATGCAAACTCAGTTATCTCGGTTAGTCGCACGTGCATTGCATTTAATTAGGATTAATTAAATGTGTCAGTTAATTCACACACAACGGCAATTCGTAGAATTATCGGATCATACTTGTGTCTAACCCGAAACGTTGGTGATGAATCAAGAATAATATTTCAAACAATTAATAATTTATAATTAATATAAATTATATGATTTTACGTGTTATGTGACTTTACGTGAATTATGTGAATTTTCTTGATATCGCGCATGTTTATCAAATACCGATTGTGATAATTATTTTTATAGAAGTTAGAGTTTTTATAAAAATAATAGTTAAAGGATTTAATTATTATTAGTGTTAATTGTTTTATAATAGCCTATGGACCTTTAGAAAGCTCATAACCCGTTTAAAAACCCATGCATGCAAATGTGTATAAAAGAAAATTTGTAAAATTAAAAACCCTAAACCCTTTTTCCCCTTTGAAGCCGTCGCGATCCCAAACCCCACCCCCTTGAGCTGAGTGCTTCAAGCAACCCAAACACACCTCTTTTGATCTTCAATCTTGCGATTGGAAATGGATTCGAGCTAGTCTAGGCGTTTCTAACACTCACACGTAAGTTATTTCATCGAATTCCGTTACTTTTTGATTATAAAAGTTGTGATTGAAACCCTAGTTCATCCAAACATGAGTTTTTGAAATAATGTTGATGAATTGATTATTTGATTGATGTTGTTGCAACTATTTGATGAGTATATTGATATTTAGAAAACCCTAGTTTCATATGATTTGTAACTTGGCTAAAGTAGAGACTTTTTTTTATTATGTGATGTTGTAGGATTGCATGCTAGATGTGAATGATGATTGTTTTTATTGTAATTATGCTAGTTAAGTAGTTTACAGTTGAATGGATGCGTTGAATCTTGTTAACAAAGCTAGAAATGGTAGACTTTCCTAAAGAGGAAACTTTGATGAAAGGTGTTTGTTGAATGTGAATTACTTTTACGTGCGTGAGGTTATTGTATGATGCTAGCATGTTATTATGGACGTATTAAAGTTTGTTAAAGTGTTGTTTTGTACAAGTCATATGCATAGATCATAAGTTACTTAAAGTAGAAACTTTTAGAATTTGAAACTTGATGTCTAAACCTAAGGTGTATGTTGTGATGATCCTTCATGCATTAATATGTGTAGATAAACTTGTCATGATCATGCAAACGTGTTATAGATGATGTAATCTATTGAAACCAAACTTGTGTTCATATATTGTTAAAAGTAGGAACTTTGTTGAACGTGCATTGGGTAGACATAACTTGCCATGCTAAGTTAGTTGTGACATGTGTAGCATGAAACTTGAATTACTTGTATGATATGTGTGTTAGTATTCAAACCAAACATTAAATCACTAAACGGGTCACCAGTCGTCAGGTCAAACTTGGTCAAACTATTAAATGTTTTTCTAAAACACTTAAAACAATGGGATTGTTCGGATACTAAGGGTTCATGTCAACTTACACAAACACACACTTATAAACCTATGTTTATAGGTGGCGGTTAGTAGTCAAGCAGTTTTAATTAGCTTTCATCTGCACGCATTCTAAGGTGAGTTTTCACGGCCCCTTTTCTTATGTTTTAAACTTGGGGGAGAAAACATGGGTACAAACATTTAGATCTTACATTTCATTTATATCACTTGTTGTCCTAAGCGCAAACATATCATGTAAGTCCTTACTTATCGAACCGTTTAATATATGGGATAGCGAGGTAATCTTGAGTAGTACTACTGGGCATTGACAAGCCCCACCCGCGTTAGTCGCGCTAACACGACAGGAAGTCGAACGGGTGTAACATTGACCTAAACGGTTTACCATTGTTCATGATAGACATGGTAGGAGGCAAATCAAACATAAACAGTCAGCTTCGGTGTCGAAACGCTTTAGTAACATGTTATTAGGTTAGCTACCTATTGATATAATTGTAAATTGTTTTATCTAGTAAACTTTACTTACATTTGAAATCTGTGAACTCACCAACCTAGTGTTGACACGTTTTAGCATGTTTTCTTTGGTCGTTAGGTACGAGCACGAGATAGGGCATGCATGCATTGGAGTTTCATTATTTATCAAACGCAGGACTTACTTATTTATTTATTTTCAAATTGCATGTTTTGGGCACAATTTTTTCGACGCATGCTTTTCCTTCAATCTTTACGCTTTCGCATTTCGCATTAACTCAGTATTTTCATTTACTAGTGTTGCATCGTGACTATGATCAATACTAGTGTTTTTATTGAACTCATATAGAGTCGTTCAACGTAACTAATGATTGAGATCCTGGTATGTCACGCTCCTAACGGTAAAACTCCGTTAGTGGATTTTGGGGGTGTGACACTATGTTTATGATTTTTATCCGAACCCTTGTTCATATGATCCTTGCGATAGAGAATGTTTAGACCACATGCCTAAAGGAGGATTCATAACAATATCAAAGTGTGAAGGCACAATTTGCATTTGTTGTATGCATGATAAATAAGTATTGTGTACCTTTTAAGGATCTAATTGAAAATGGAGATAATATAGTCGTCTTAACTATTTCCTATTCTATGACATCGAACACAAAAAAGCATAGTTATAACCATAGCCTTGATTACAATGAACTAACATAAGGAAATACAATTTTATATTACTTTTTCACTATGATCAAGGAATTTATTAAAAAGAAACCCCTACTACAATGTGAATCCATCACGAGTTTCCCAAAATAGCGACGATATTATTTCATGAAAACTAATGCCGTGATTAAATTGTGGACTTGGGGTATATGTATAAGATGATAAAAAACAGTTCCCACTAAAGAGACTAATATATCTAATCGCGAATGTTATATACATAGTAACCTTAATAATATGATTATGATAGCCTAGCACTCTAAAGAAACTATCATGAAATGTGAAATTCATTCGTAATAAAAGTGAGATTTTTACCATCACAAAAGTTGGTGCCTGTTATACATACATTAAGTAGTTTACAAATACATAGTGAATATTTTTTTATTAAAGAATATCCCAAATCTAAATAGTTTAACAAGTGGCAAATATTGTAACACTATCTTCATATAAGAACTTTCAAAATATATATATATATATATATATATATATATATATATATATATATATATTAATTCACCTCATTGTTTCGGTTATAGTCAATAATTCATTTTAAATGAAATGAACACACGTGAACATTGCACCTTTATTAGTGGATGCTTTTGCGAATTTAAAACATTGTATATTGTGAACCAGTAAAAAAAGTACCATCTCAAGTGCGAGAAGTCACGTATATCACTTTACCGGTTAACTTTTATACAATATAAATACTATGTGTGCTTACCTCGCATGTTCTGGTGTTGTAACTTATGTGATAGTTGCATGAAACCTTTGTTTTGATTTTTGAACAAGATTTATTATATTGTATCACATTGTATCTAAGACTCGAACATGTATTTAGTTTTAACTCTCATACATAAATAATCATTCTACAAGGATTCCCATGGTGCATGGTCTTGAACCCAAACGTATGGTGGGGTGTTTAGACCACAACTTCTCTAGATATTTTTCTATTGGCCATATGTGATTAAGAGAGGTATGTGAATTAGTCCTAAGACTGGTTAAAAGATTAGTTCTAACCCGATAATACAAATCATCAAACCTCATACGAAACTACATATAACTCCAAAAAATATTCAACATATATACTTCTATTCAACGCCTACATTTAAATTTACACGAGAGACGTTTTACAAGAGCTAAACCAATTCAAAGTTTAACATGTGACCATATCATGTAAGGCCCCAAACTCGGGAGGCCTCACGTGTTGGATCTACTTATTCACAAACAGTTCATAAACTTGAATATCAAATAAGCAGCGGAAAATTTCTTTGAAACATAACGTCAATATTGTTAAACATGCGGAAGTGTACACATTGACTAAAACATAAGTAGTCCTAGGTTCATCCACCGTAAAACTATAATGCTTGGGGTGAAACCCAACATACACTAATTTCTTCAAAAACCCCCAAAAACATAAAGTTGTTGTAGATTTAAAACACACACACATATATATATATATATATATATATATATATATATATATATATATATAAAATGGGTACGACCGTACACATAGTGATATATAAAGAAGATTAGAATATAATCGAGGAGCATATTGTAAAACATCTTTACCTTAGTGTGTATAAAATGCTAATTAACTACTAAAATTGTGCACAAGAAATAAGAAAAATAAAACCTTTAAACACTAACATTACGAAAATTTTTGCATAGTTATTATAAGTGAAGGAGTCTCATAACGTTTTTTGATAAGTTATTATCTAATGTAAGACAAAACTGAAAAAATTAAAAATTGTAGTATGATAAATAGAAAGTTGTATTTTTTTAATATATGATACGTTTTGTATAATGCATAAATGTTTCTTACAACTTTTAAAACTATCTATAAATACCATGTATTAACTTTGAACGTAACGCTAACTCTCAAAGATTTGTGTTCGTAATGAAGAAAAATCTTAAATGTTTTCTATTCTTTTACATGATTCTTACTAATTTTGTGAACATAATTAGTGCTACCCTTCCGGAGGAATATTGCAAATCTATTCGTAAGAAACACTAACGTTCAAATTCTTACTTTGTTAAACTATAAATATATTTGTGGTGTATATTCAAATTTTGAAAAAAATACGTCTTTAAAGATGAACAATTCATGTTTTAGAATCAATTTGCAGTGAGACCTATTTAATGTTAAATACTCTTATCTTTTTTACAAGTTAGGATTTAAAAAGCTATGTTTATGATTTTTATCCAAGCCCTTGTTCATATGATCCGTGCGATAGAGAATGTTCAGACCACATGCCTAAAGGAGGATTCATAACAATGTCAAAGTGTGAAGGCACAATTTGCATTTGTTGTATGCATGATAAATAAGTCTTGTGTACCTCTTAATGATCTAATTGAAAATGGTGATAATATAGTCGTCTTAACTATTGCCTATTCTATGACACCGAACACAAAAGGCATAGTTATAACCGTAGCCTTGATCACCATGAACTAACAAAAGGAAATACAATTTTATATTACTTTTTCACTATGATCAAGGAATTTATTTAAAAGAAACCCCTACTACAATGTGAATCCATCACGAGTTTCACAAAATAGCGACGATATTATTTCATGAAAACCAATGCCGTGATTAAATTGGGGACTTGGGGTATATGTATAAGATGATACAAAATAGTTCCCACTAAAGAGACCAATATATCTAATCGCGAATGTTATATACATAGTAACCTTAATAATATGATTATGATAGACTAGCACACTAAAGAAACTATCATGAAATGTGAAATGCATCCGTAATAAATGTGAGATTTTTATTGTCACACCCTAACCGACTGCGGAAACGTCGGGGCAGTACATATAGACTGTTCATGAGCACATGGATGACTAAATATTAATATATTAAAACGTTACATTTCCATTCATAACTCCAAATTCAAAAATACAAAACTTTTGAAGTACATAACATGTTCATTTGTTTCAATTAACTAGGTCCGCAACCTAAGTGAAGCAAACTTGATCAACTCAAACTTTTGTACCTGAAACATGATGAAAACGAGGTCAACTAAAAATAGTTTGTTAGCATACATAGGTTTTGACTCTAAATAGCATCAAAGTGTTGTGTGTATACAATCCATACATATCATGATCAATAAGGCAAAAATGGAGAGTTACTATTGTGTAATCAAGTATACAATCAAACCTTTAAGTATTGTATCATGTAGTGTATTTACTTGAAGTCCTTGTGCCAGTGTTCATAATCCAATATACCCTTACGTCAAACCTTGGTCTAGCAGTTGCGGGTGTTGGTGACCGATTCACGGGTGACCCGATGTCTACTTCCCGATCAGACTCTGTTCCGGGACGGTATACCGGGGAGGAAGGAGAGTGGGAGTCCATGTCTAGCAGAAAAACAATGAAAAGGTTGTAAGCGATAATAAGATACTGAGTGTCAAATATAGGAGTTCTCATAGGTTTAGAGTTTGACTAGTCATAACACCGAGTCTTCACAATAGTATTTTAGAAGTACACTTGACCTATAAGTAGTGCATCCTTGAGGAGAATTCCCAAGAAAGAGGGGTGGCTCACTAGGACACACTTAAGTACCATGTCTTTCCTTAGCCAGAATCCCTCATGGGTCTACATACTCTTCCAGCCATCATATACTAATAACACTATTGTTGGACTCATGGTCATGATGAGAAACTTTATGGACTAGGCTTTGAGGCCCGAAAGTAAGGTTTATACATTTTAGCGGGCTTCTTATTCTTGGAGGATAAGTGGGCTTTTTAGCTTATTATAATGGATATTAGGCCCAATAGTTTAGATTTTTTATTACAAGAGATGATGACATTATGTGTGTGAGATTAAGGTGCATGAAGAACTAAGTGTGAATAAGTGTGTGTTGGGACTTAGGATAGCACTTAAGAGAATCAAATAGATAGTATGTGGATAGCAATGAATATAAGCACAAAATTTATCAGGTAGTGTGACACATAAACTATTAAGTATTGTATCATGTAGTGTATTTACTTAGGATAACATGTAGAAATATTCACATAAGAAGTAATTATGTAGCATATAGTAGCAAGGCATAGTATGGATGTCCTAAGGTCATAGTCTAGGTCAAAAGTGTCTAATAACATAATTCCCTATAACCAAGGCTCTGATACTAATCTGTCACACCCCAATCGATGGCGGAAACGTCGGTACGGGACATGTAGACTGTTCATGAGCACATGGTTGACTAAAATTTAATATATTAAAATGTTACATTTCCATTCATAACTCCAAATTCAACAATACAAAAGTTTTGAAATACATAACATGTTCATTTGTTTCAATTAACTAGGTCCACAACCTAAGTAAAGCAAACTTGATCAACTCAAACTTTTGTACCTGAAACATAAGGAAAACGAGGTCAACTAAAAATAGTTGGTAAGCACACATAAGTTTTGACTCTAAATAGCATCAAAGTGTTGTGTGTATACAATCCATACATATTACGATCAATAAGGCAAAAATGGAGAGTTACTATTGTGTAACCAAGTAGTACAATCAAACCTTTGTGTAACATCCAAGATTTTCTAGTATTAATTTTTTATTTTTTTTTAATAAAATAAACAATATTCCAAAAACCATTTCTAGTGCAAAACCTTATGTTATTCTCGCAAACATTTCAATTTCAAGTTTTCATCAATACAATTTTTTTATTTTTTTTATGTACACATACATATATTTTTATTCAAGTTAACACAAATATAAAATATTAAAATTTTTGCATTCTTACTCATTTATAGATATATATCTAGATTTGTACGTATATAAATATAAGTTTTCATAAAAATACATATGTTACTACATTTAAAATTATTTTATAGAAATTATAAAGTTTTAAATATTATTAACAAAAAAATCAATTCACAAATATATATAGATAATTATTTTTGGGTTGAACCCCTTTTGAACACATGGACTCCTATCTTGAACCTTCACCTCTAAATTTGAACATCACATTATAAAATTTTACCCATTTAACCTCAATTTTAACCATGACTTTGATTTTCAACCTTAATTGACCTGTGTTGACTTTCCAAAGTCAAATATGCCCAAAATCCTTGCTTACAAAGACTGAATTCGAACAGAACGGATCGTTATGGACTTCCTAGGCATGCGAGGTCGATTCATAATCTATACCCAGGCCCAATCCAAGTTTCAATTGATTAAACCAGCAGCCAAGGTCACAATTTCAAACGAATTTGACTCTCCTGAGTCAAACCGTCTAAATTTCTTACAATCCGGGACTGATTTCAATCAATCCCAGTCGAATTAGACCTACCATATGTACTTAACTGATTTTCGAACAGATTACAATCAAATCTCCAAACCAATTTAACATTTTACGCGGTATAAATCAAATTCAAACAAGTTTGACTCGGCAGAGTCAAACCGAGCTAAATCTGGGAAGAATCAATGATTATCGGACGCGTTTTTTACAGCAAGACGTACGAGAACTAATTGCACATGAATCTGAGCCATAAACGCGACTAAATACACCTCAAATTGATCGAATTCACGCGCAAAACTCGTCTAACAGCTGCCACTCTTCAAGCCTAATCGAATCATGTAATTGAAGGCAAATTGAGTGAATTAAAACCCACGAAATCTGTCACACCCCAACCGACGGCGGAAACGTCGGGGCGGGACATGTAGACTGTTTATAAGCTCATGGTTTGCTAAAGTTGAAATAATTAAATAGTAAATTTTCATTTCATAACTCAAGTAATCATTTACAAGAATTTAAGAATACATGAATCTCCGTATTTAAAATTTAAGACTAGGTCCTCAACCCTAAGTGATGTAGCTTGAATCATAACTCAAACAACTGTACCTGAACATGATAAAATGATAGGGTCAAGTACGAATAGTTGGTGAGCATACATAGGTTTTGACACCACAAGTAAAGTTCAATATTTTGTGTACAATTCTATGATGCATGGTTTATAAAGCATTTATGGATAATCTAAGTTAAGCTAGATGCACAAATGAAACTTTGTAATTGAAAGGCATAACAACACATGTTATCCTAATGTAGGGCATAACAACACATGTTATCCTGATGTAAATGTAGGTCATAACAACACATATTATCCTAATGTAGGGCATAACAACACATGTTAGCCTGAATTAATGTATTTGTGTTTGCACGTGTATATCATGTATATTTATGCCCTACATTAGGATAACATGTGTTGTTATGCCTTTCAATTACAAAGTTTCATTTGTGCATCTAGCTTAACTTAGATTCTCCATAAATGCTTTATAAACCATGCATCATATGAATTGTACACAAAATATTGAACTTTACTTATGGTGTCAAAACCTATGTACTCACCAACTATTTATAGTTGACCCTCTCATTTTATCATGTTTCTGGTACAGTTGTTTGAGTTATGATTCAAGCTACATCACTTAGGGTTGAGGACCTAGTCTTAAATTTTAAATACGGAGATTCATGTATTCTTAAATTCTTGTAAATGATTACTTGAGTTATGAAATGAAAATTTACTGTTTAATTATTTCAACTTTAGCAAACCATGAGCTTATGAACAGTCTACATGTCCCGCCCCGACGTTTCCGCCGTCGGTTGGGGTGTGACAGATTGGTATCAGAGCCTTGGTTATAGGGAATTAGCTTATTAGACACCTTTGACCTAGACTATAACCTTAGGACACCCATTTATACCATGTCTCTATGATTATATGATATGCTACATGCTACATGACAAATATATTATGTGTTAATTACTTACCTGTTAAATCTCATGACTTATTGGGTCTCACCTAAATAGTAAATAAAAAAATAATAATAATAATATCCTTACTCTTATCCTAAGTCTCAATCTTTCTTCTATGTCATTACCATCATAGCATATTGAACGTCATAAGTCTTTTTAAAATTCTTTTTACACCCCGTTAGGGTTTTAAACCTTGTTAACTTGTAAATGACACATGCAATCTGGAAGGGTGACACCTGTATTCTGGGTTTTCTGTCTAGGAAAGCATTTCATATAAATC